>JAHLSL010000042.1:8866442-9210251 GCA_025920805.1 Petroica traversi | reverse complement strand
TTATTATTATTATTATTATTATTATTATTATTATTATTATTATTATTATTACTTTCACCCTCAGATTTTCAATAATTCAGCCTTTTCATTACTGTTCCTTCTCTTCTGTAGATATAAACATGTATGTAGACATTTTCATGTGTCCATGGAGATGCTGAGCATTTTTAAGACAGGACTTCAAGACAGATTTGAATTCTACCTGTTCACACACACCCTTTTATTTGAATAGCTTGACTTTCAGAATCACCCCAGAGGGTTTCTTGGCATAAGTCATGAGTGTAGTTTTCTGAAGACTGGGGCTATTAGCTCTGAACTTTTGTCATCAGTTTTACTGAAGCCAAAAATGCTCCAAACACAGTGCAGCACAAAAAGAGTTTGGTCCTGGCTTGACAGCAGGCAACAGATTTAGACCACAATTATTGTTCATGAAATTAAGTGCCTGAGATTAAAAAATAGGTTAATTTGATAGAAGACGGAAAAGTTAATAGTAAAATTAAGCAAAAATAAAATTTTGTAATTTATTTCTGCCTTACTGCTTGGAATAATTTTACATTTATCCTGCCCACAATGAATGCAAATTAATATTAATATCTACTTCTTTGAAAGTTTTACAAAATTACTTTTAATACAAGTTATCTCTCAAGTGCATATTTTTTTTTCTTTTGATCTAATAATCATTGAAGACTAAAGCAGTGACAGCAAATGCTAACATAGGTTTTAATTTATGTCTGGTGTATGTGTGAGGGTATCTACACATGTATGAAATGTAGCTTATAATCTAAACCTGGCAGGGGGAGCTATTACACTTCAGTAACATTTGTAAATCCAACTTGCTGAGAATTCAAGCCAGAGAGTTTCCTACTCCTCTGAAAAAGAGATGGTTTCATCAAGGCAGACAATACCTAGATATACTTTTCTTACTTCATACATCTTCCCTTCATGCCCTTAAAAAAAGCTTGCTCTTTCTGACTGAAAATTCTCATTTAATTTCTAGTCTTGCGGTTCAGCAAAATTAGAAATGTGCTTTCCCAGAGTTGGTTACATTCATACCTGACCTCAGACCAACAGGGAAAATCTCCTCTGAAATCTACTCTGTACATTGCCTGGTTTATTTCATTTGGAATAAACAGCTACAAAAAGCATAAAGTATATGCTTTATTTCTTTATGTGCCAGCATGTAGGTGTATGTGAAAATTAGAAATTTAAAGGTATTGGTAAATATTATGGTTCTTTCAAACAAAGTTGGAATTGGAGCTCTGGGAATTATCTGCACTGATAATATTCTCTTGAACAGGAATGTCATGGAGGAAAGCTTTGCAGGATGGATCACATGTAATACGTTGTTCATTCATGCAGGAGCTGGTTCTGAATTCCTTGCAAAGACGAAACCCTAGCACAACTTCACTGGTGTCACAAGTTTTTGTGAGAGTGAGTGAAAGCCACAGATATGAAAATCAAACAAATATTTAGAATTTCTATCCTTGATTTGTGTTTCTTTTATATTATAAACCTTTTGTTTTAAAGAGGGATTCAAACAACAACAGAAACAAGAAGTGTTTTCTGGGTAAACACTTCATAAACACTGAATGGGAGAATTCACACCTCACTTCTTCCCTCCAGAAGCATAACAAACACAACTATTCTGACTCAGATGAGCCCTTGCAGGAAAACTCCACGGAAAACAGAAAATATATGGAGATTTGTTTGCTCTTCTTCACAATGGCCATCTCCAGTCTTTGATTTCTGTATTTTTTTCTCTTTTTTTACTAGCCAATCCTTGCAAAATTAACAAGAATAGCAAATTTTGCACATGACTACTTAAAAAGAATATTCTTATCTATAAATCATATTGCTTATGAACAGCACCTGCTCAGAGGGCCTATCAAATAGCCAAAATCTTCTTTCTCTTCCCAACCACTCTTAAATTTAGAAAATTGACTATTTCAGTCCCACTAGAGGTGGGAGTGGATGGAAATTGCAAGACCAAAAACTGAACTGTATCCTGTACATGATTTTTACAGTCCTTTTGGATCTGTACAAGGAAAGGACAGCACTGGAAAGCTTTCTCACATGCAGGAGTGTCTTCACAACCTCTGAGGCTACAAAACATCCTGCATCCCACACTCATCTCACCTGGCAAGAAAATCACAATATTGGAGCAAATCCTGAGGCAAACATGGGATTGAGGTAATTTTCTTTTCACTCCTTTTCTCTGTCTTTTTGCGTGAAGGGGTAAACATGAATTTGTTGTCCTGTTCTTTACACCAGCAGACCACATCAAACAGCTTTCCAAAAATCTTCAGAGCAGATATCTCGAGCCCATCCACCTCCACAGGAGTTTCTAACAGCACTCTCACTGTGTCATTTCTGCTTCAGAGCTGCTTTGGGACTGGAGCACAGGAAGAACTTGTCCGTAGCCCGCCATGCACATGGACAACATTTAGAAGCATTTCCTCAAACTTGAAAAAGTTACTTTTTTTTTTTAAGAAGAAAGCAGAGATCAACACCTAATCCCCTGACCACAGGTGCCAGGGCTTTAAGAAGAACAACAAATATCACAACAGTCCCAAAGAAAACAGTGAGAGCTGGCATTGCTGCTGCTGGAAATTTGAATTTGTGGACAAAGTTCAGGCTAGCTATTGGTTTCAGTCTCATTTTGCATTCAGGGCAGTGTTGATTTTTGAGTACTTCTGTGGTGTGACTTGAATCGTTTTTATTCCACTAGTCAGGATGGTTATGGCTTTGATGCAGGCTGCAGTCTTTGTTCTTCTGTGCTCAGTTCAGTTTGGTTCCTTAAGAATCAGGCAAAATGTTGGAATTCTCCAGTTATTACAATTAACGTTTGTATACAACCAACACAGAAAAATCTGTGTGGTGCTGTATGATGGCTGTACAAAGCAAAAAATCTGACTGCAAATTTGCATTCAGGTGACACACAAGTTTTACACTTGATGCTGCTCTGTTATCCAACCACTTTGATTTAAAATAAAGTTGGACCTGTGTAAATAATGCTAGACCAGAGATCAGGAGAATTTTATGATATTCCCAGTTCCAATACTGGTCCAAGAAGAAAATCTGCAGAAGTAATTTTATTCCTCTTTCAGTCCAATTTTACTAGTTTAAAATGTAAATTGGAGATTATTGCTGAGTCTAAGACAAGGAGTTGCCTGTGGAGCTAAACCTGATAAATGCAGTAATTTAAGATGTGGGTGTACAAGTGAAGCAGTTGTTCAACTACCTACCAAATATCTACAGGCAAATGCCCATTTGAATTTGGAAATTCTGAACCTAATTGACAGATAAATATTTTACTGTAAGTCTATTACCCACTCTGTCTCTTGTAAACAAGAAGAACAGTGGCCTGTTGCTATTGCTTGGATAAAGTTTCCTGCAAGCTGAATAAAATGCTGGTTTAAAAATCATGATGAATATTGATTCCTGTTGAAATTATAGATTATTTGGGTGTTTCTACACAGGGTCCCTGCTGTGCATGTTACCACAAAACACAAAATGTTGGTGACTGGGAAATTACATAAGAAGCAGGCTGTCAATAGAAGAGCTCAAAAGTTTCTATCATTTCATGCAGAGAAGTAACAGCTTCTTAAAAAGGCATTTTTAAAGTCTGAGTATTTCCTTGACCCCACTCCCCTTTAAGGCTAACCCTTAAATTTGGATCTAGGGGGTAACTGTGTCTTAAATAGTTCCTTAGCAGATGGGCTGCTGGTTGCTGTGCTCTCTTCTCTCATATGAATACTCCAATTTTTTTATATTTTAGCTTTTTTTTTTGTATCTAATGAGGAATATATTCTCTCAAAAGGGAAGAGATATAAAGTGAAATTTTCAAGAGCTGGATTGATTTGGAAATGCAAGGCCCCTTGAAAGGCATTTCTGGGAGAGGAAAAAATGTTTCTTTTGGTGATGTTTGTGTTGGGAGGAAAAATTATATCTGAGGCTTTATGGGACAGCTGCTAAAACTGAGAGTCAGTTGAAACTAAGAAATGAGAAAATAATGACAAAAACATGGCATGAGTTGAAACAGGGCAATTGTTTTGTTTGCTGGTGAGGAGGGTGGTGGTGTCACATTGAATTTTCTTTCTAAGGAAAGAAAATCTGTGCTGCTCAGAGTAGAGTCCATTCCCAGGGCAGAACATCATTTATGTTCCGTGCCTTCAACACCTGAAGTCTGAAGGGCTGGGATTTAGTAAAAGAGTGAGAAGCAACTGTACTATTCAGAAGTGATTAGGATGGCAGCAGGATTCTGGAGACAAGAACTCAGGGGAGGGACAGACACAGACAGCTTTTTGGAGGCACCAATAGGCTTCAACAGACAGAAGCACCACCTTCTTTCTCTCTTATTTTTTTTAATTGGTTGCCAGTTTCTTTGTTAATTTATCCTCTCACTTGAGGCCTCTGTGCTAATAGCATAGAAAGCAAAGTTTCCTGGGAAGGCATGTCAGCAGCTCAATGTGTTTAGCTAATTCTTGTCCTAGGCTGTTATGTGCTGCTGCAGAGTGCCCTGCAAGATGTACCACAGCCCCCTGAGAGAAAATTGCATTGCAGGGATGATTATCCACATTCCTGGGAGATCTGGGTCTTGTCTTTGGATTTATGTGGCAAAATAAATCTTCCTACGTCTTTACTACTCTAATCAATCTTTTGATCAATCATTACAAAAACTTAAGTATCTTATTTTTTAATTCATTTATTTATTTTTCAGCGAGGCCCCAAATTTAAAATGGATTCCTTTTGATAGGGACCATTCCCACCTTGCAGGAAGTTTAATGATCAGGCTGGGATAGCCATGGTGTTTGAGAATCAATAGTAACTAATTTACTATTATTAGCAATAAGGAACTTGCTGTTCCAGAAAAAAGAGATGCTCAGCTGCACATTTTAGCATCTCTGCCTCATGCATGGAAGCCCCAAAATGTGGGATGTGAAAGCAAAGTGTGTTTGATTAATGGTGACTGGGTCGAGTTCATCTGATGGCTCTCAAAGCTACAATCTCACCATTATCTCCTGATTAATGCCAGGCACCAAATTCACAGTTGCCAACCATGACTGTCCATGCCAGACTTTATCTGTGCTCTGAGATGTCAGTCCCATTTAGGTTATATCAGCCTGCAGTGAGAATTATTCCATCATTTCAGCTGCTCTTTTGGATATTCTGCGTGGGATGCCTGGAAGTTATGCACCCAAGTTTGAGCCAGTCACCTCAGGCTCCCTTAATGCTCCCAGAAATACAATAAATCTCCCCAGAGTGTGATTTTTCCTGACCTGTTTTAGACACCCCCAGCTCAGGATAAGATAAATTGCTCTCTGGAGATACCTGTTTCTCTCTGCTGATAATAAAAGGAGCTGAGGGTACCTGCCTCAGACCCTGGGCAGATGGTGACTAAATTAGAGCAAATGAATCACACCTTTGCTATCATTCATGAGGAGAGGAACAGGATTAGCCTCTTCATTTGTGTGGCAGGGGGGGTAGGAAGGGAAGCAAGAACAGATAATTAACCCACCCCCATGTACAATGAAAGAGCTTCAGTGCTGTCAAATAAAAAGGTGAGTGGATTATTTCACTTAAGAGCGTGGTTAAGATTTCCAGATCGGCACTAGCCTAATCAGAAGATGAAAAGTAATAATTAAAGGCAGAAAAGGTAACAAAAGGCAGAATTTTGCCCAAGCTTTTCATTTTCCTCCCAAAGCACCCATCAGTCATGTGTGAAGGGAGCCCCTTGAGCACCCTGATAACCAAAACTGATCGTTGGAATTATTTATACTTAGCTGGTGTTCTTTGCATAAAACTTTTAAACCTCTTCAAAAATGGAGGTGAATGTTGAATATAGAGAGAGTAAAACTAAGGCATGGTGTGGCTGTAAGGGGTCAGAGACTGTATGATTGAAGCTGAAATGTGAGTTCCAATATTTTAATCCCTGTCATTAGACTTTTGCACCAACCCATGCTGCTTTTATCTTTCCTCTCTCTACATTGTCAAAAGCATAATATGAGCTTGCTCGTGTGGCTTTTTTAAGAGTATTTGGGATGACTTCAAAACTTTTTAGAGGCTCAAATTTCTTTGTGCTTCTTTTTCTGTGGCTATGAAATGAATTCAGCTTTAATTTTCATGGGAGCTGCTGGAGAAGATAATCTAAGTCTAACCAATTCTGTAGTAAGAAAGCAATGTGGAACTGCTCTGAAGTGCAGCTACATTGAGCACAGGGAGAAAAAGTTACAGAAAAAATATATATTTGGTTTATTTTATCCGCTGTTTCTTAAAAAAAAAATCTAGTCACATATTATAAATATGAGCTCCAAGACACATTTTGGAATAATTTTCTGCTTGTATTGCAGAACAGGACACCTTAATAAGCGTGATTCCTAGAGCTGATTGGAGAGACCACGTCAAGAAAAGTTTGCAACCACCTGACTTTTGTTATGCAGGTTTTTCTAGCACTTGCATTGTATTGGGGCTGTAGGAAAATACTCAAAGTTACATCCATTGGTAGGTCAAAATTCAGTGATGAAATGTGTCAGAAAAATGAAATCAGGCTAGAAATATCGAATCTTAATTGCAATAGAAATGTAATTAGAAGGAAAGAGCTTTCTAAAATTAAAGAACTGCAAGCACTGCTGTCTCAAACAAAATAATTTCATTTCAAACCCTAAATATGAAATTTGGTTGATCTATCTGAAATCTTGAGGGGACGTCTGCATAAAGTGACACCTGATGAGTGATTCAGGAGAGCAGGATTTTTCTGTGGTAATCAGTGCTGCAGAAATAAAAATGAATTGAACAGAATCCACTTGCAGTTCTAATTTTAAAACACCATGAAATGTGACAGCCACAGGTCCTGGACAGGGGCCTGGGCACCAAGGGCTGTGAAATGACTCTTGCAGAGCACCAGGGACTTTAATTGCTTGTACTACAGGCTTAGAGCTGACAATGAACAGTTCCACAGCAAAGTGGCAATGCCACCAGGACTTCAGGACATCACAGGACCTGCCCTCCTGCTCTGTGATGAGATGGGGACAGTCAGTGTGGAAGGAATAGATGTCACACCAAAGAGGGTTTTCTTTAAACCAGGAATATTTCAATTTTTTACAGCTTGTGAAGTCCCTGTTGAGTCGCTTTCTAAGCCAATGAACTGATTATCCCCAAATACATTAGCAGGAGCAGCATTTTATGTTCTGATTCCATGAGATCCTGGCTGCCTTCCCACTCCTGTTGAAATCATTAAATATGCTCAACGTTTTTTTAAAAAGGATGAAGCCTTTTATTTTATTATTTTCTATTTTATTTTTAGTAGGCATTATCTTCATAGAGAGAATTCTTAAAAACATCATAGTTTCCCTTGTGATAGTGAGGAAAACTTTTTTAAAGAGTTTGATTTTCATTCTAAATTAAACATCAAAATGAGGAAAAAAAAGGATCATGTTTTTATTTTTTTAAATAGACAGATGAAAGATTTTGTTATTAATAATTGACATGAAAGCCTTTCGTCTTGAACACTAGTGTATGTAAACCTCAATAAAATCCTAAAAGTGCTTTTGTAGAACAAGAACAGTCACAAAAATCTGAATAAAGCCACCTTTTCAAAGAACATGATGAGAAAGGGGAAAACTCTTAGATGTGCAGAGCAACACATTTTACATTCATGCCCTAGTTATTAGGAAGCTTTGAAGTATTCACTGTTATTGAATACAGTGTGTACTGTAATTCATTTGGTGCCTTCATGTGGAGCTGAAAAGTTCCAGCCAAAGTGCTTTGGCTATTTTGTGAGCATGAGAATTTGGATGAGGGGGGAAAAAATGGTGTTCCAGTCTAAATCTCGTGTAGTCCTGAAGGTCTGACCTTGGGAATTATCACGGCAAAGCTTGCATGAAACTAAAATAATAAATGCATGCAGAGGGGTGGGTCAGGAAAAGAGATCTCCTTTTGGTTTTTGGATTTTGTTCTTGGCTCTTTAATGTAATAATATGAAAATAGTTTAAACTATTCATATATAATATGAAAACAGTGTTAAACTAGCTTTCAGAAGAAGCTATAAATTGAAAATGTCTGTCATTTTAATAATAATAAACTAATTTATTATTTAATATTTATTTTAATAATATTTTTATTTATTTAATAATTTATTTAATAATTTATTTAATAATTTATTTAATAATTATTTAATAATAATAAACTACATAATAAACTAAAATCTCTCCTAATCCAGCAAAATTCCATTGAAACTAAACCAGTTACCTGCACTTGGGGCATCTTAGGGGTGTATTTCAGACCATGAACCAGGACTACCTTCAACTCAGTAAGACATGAAACATGGGTTATCTCTGAACTCCTTAATTAGTTATTCCCATCTCCTTGAGAAACAGGGATGTTGAATTATCATATTTGAGAAAGCAACAGGCCAAAACTCATTCCTGACCCAACCCTGCTGTTTTTTTTCATGTTCATCTGTGAAATTATTGGAACCTGGACACCACTGAGTAGCTGACCTTTAGTTGAACCCTACTGGGAGTTGGGATCTATCCTGGTTGATCTCTTGCTTCTCCAAACCTGTTTCCACGTTCTGCTCTAAAGTATCCCAGCTAGGATCTGCTTTGGGAGATGACAGCAGCATTTCCAGCTTTGCCTCTGCTCATCTCTGTGTCTGCAGAAGATATTCCAGTGCCAGGTGTCCCAGAGAGTGCCAGCACAGGACGGATGTGCTCCTGTGTTTGCGTGGGCGCTTTCTGATGCGCTGAGATTATTGCGTTTGTTTTTTTCCCACTGAGTAAATGTCACGCTGTTGATTCTTGCTTGATCCCAACTGGTGCCCCCAAGCAGAAGTGTGTGCAGCCCACAACAAGCCCTGTGGATCTTCTGGTCAGTACGGTGTCTGTTTTGCTGAATTTCTTTCCTCCAGATTGCTTATGATTTATTTAATATCAGAGTCTGTGTGATGCTCTGTAAGCAGTGGAAGTGAGCCTAATGGAGCAACCATTCCTCTTCAGGAGACCTGAAAGTAGCAGGAGTTTAACCTGCAGTGGGAAATAATTTTCCTAAATATAAGATGGCCATTCAGCAGGCTTGTGCTGTTTCCAGCCTTCACAAAAACCGTCTCCCATTTCCTCTAATTCCTCAGAGAGAACAAAAACGTCCTCCTCCCTCAGATTATTTGTCTAGAAAAAACTCAGTGTTTTCATTCCACGATATCTCTACCCTTGGACAAACAGGAGGATTGGCTCACAGTTATTTTACCAGAATTCACCAAGGCCTTGTTCCAGCCCCTGCTGTACAAATGGCAACACCTTGTTCCTTCACTCTGGGATTGCCCTAATTTATTCAAAATAATGAACAGACAGCAAAGTTTTAGGGTGCAGGAACAGATTATTTCTTTCAGTAATCGGTTTATAACTGGATTCTCATAGACATAATAAAACAGCTCCTAAGTAATTTCCTAGTTATTTCCCTAGTTATCCATAGTCATTTCTCAAGCAATGCCTTTGATTTTTTGCAAGCCTGGAGGGAAAGAAACTGACCCTTCAGATTTGGCAATTATTTTTCCTGAGAAACTGGGATACATTTTTTTCTTTCTCCCCTTCACTGTGGTCTTAAACACATTAAGCAAAATGAAGCATGTATTTTTAAAGCCTTTTGAATGATGGTGATAAGTAACTGAAACGACCATAATTCTTTCTGAGAGCACTGTAATTTCTGGACTGTTTGTTAGACTCTAAGCCTAGGGAGTAACTGAATGCTCCCAAAATATTGTTATAAAGGCATTTTAAAGCAAAAAAAAAAAAAAAATTCTTTAGTATACCTCACTCTACCTTTGGAGCTGGAGTTTGCTCCAAAGGCCCTTAGCTCTCAGGTGGCATTAAAGCAGGAAGAGATTTTTTAAGGGGAAGAGATTTTTTATAGAACTTGAATCCTAATTTTTTTATTTAGATATTCAATGCACAGGGACATAATAAAATGTTTTGTCAGTGAACTTGTTTTGACACTTCAGCTGGCTGATCCTGCAGTGCTGAAACAAGAGTTGGAATGCCTTTATCCTTCTGGTTTTTTTCCTTTTAAATGTTTTATTTTTATTTTATTTTTAAGGGCTTTTCTAGCCAGCTCAATCCCTTCACAACAGTACGGCAGGGCCCATCAAATACCTGTAGGAAAACACCTGAGCACATAAGGAGGGATAGCATGGGGTAATCGAAATTTCAGGTGGGATTTCTAGTACAATTAGAACAAACGGCTTTCCTTTTTAATAAAGATAAATCAGCTAGGTGAGATTTCAGCAAAAGTAAGGGTCAACACTAATCTGACTATTGTCACAGTTTTAACTTGTGGGAGAGTGTGCCAAAAGAAGAAAATTTCAGTGGATTACTTTTTATATCTAGAAGAGGTAATCAATTCTAATGAGTAGGTGGCTACTTTGCATCTTTTTTTTTTTTTCTTTTGTAGACTATATGTGCCTTCCAGATGGCAAATATTTTTAGTTCCTATTTTTGTCCTTATGTCAAAAGAGATTTGGGGATCTCAAAGGAAGCATGTTCACTTTCCATTATGCCAGTTTAAAGCCTCTAATGAAGTTGGAGAGCAGGATTTGGCCCATAAAGCATATTTTTGTCTATGATACATATTGCACAAGCCCCCAAGGAACTGCAATAAATGCACTTATTGAACTACTGTAACACTAAAATATGCTGCTGGGCCCTTTGGTTTTTTTCTGTATTAGGGGGTTTCTGAGAATTGTTGTTTACATCAGCACTTGTACAAGTGGGAAACCAAATCATTAATTTATAAAATGGCATCTGGAAGTCTTAATTTCTGATTGATCTAGCTCCCTCTGGATTTTCCATGTCATCCAGCACCATAGCTTTTGAGCATAATGTAGCTTAAGTAGGTTAATATTCCATGAATCAGAGAGGATTTCAGGGAAGTTTCCACCCTGACAAAATTCTTCGCTGTGACTGAAGAAATCAAAATTATTCCTTCTTAAATAAATTCTTAAATAAATTCTTTTTAAAAAAAAGCAACAATTTACCTGGTAAATCTAAATAGTTCATAATGCTTGCTCTGGATGGATCTCTTTTTTGCAGACTGACTCCAGGGACTCCAGATAAACACAAGGTCCTGGAGTAGGACCAGTAACTCAGAGAAAAAAGCAAGAGAAGGGATCTGGGGAGGCTGCCCATGCTGACCCCTTTAATTCTGCACCACATTTAACTTCCCTCCACTTCTTGTCTGCCCAGGCCTTTGAGAGGGTGAGGTCACAGCAGTATTTTCTTCCAGTTTGTCACGACACCTCTGTTGTATTTTTTTAATCTAGGGAGGATTTGTGTGTGTGTTTTAAGCCAGACTCTATTTCTGAGCTTTAGTCTGGGCTGCTGGCTGCTCCCAGATGCCCAGCCCGGGTCTCAGGTGGAAGGCAGCTGTCAACCTCTCTGAACAGGAAATTTCCCAAGCATCTCCCTGCTGAGGGGCAGAGGCACTCCTGGACCCCCTCTTCTTAAGGAAAAGAACCTTAAGAACCTTTTTTGCCCTCCTGAGCAGCACTTCAAGCAGACAGCAGGAGGGTGACCAACCCTGGAGTGAAGCGAGGGGCAGCCCACACTTCTGCTCCTGAGCAGCCCTGGCTGATTCCCACTGAGTGTGAAGGAGAAAGCTCTGCATGTGGGAAAAGCTGAGCCTCCTGCACCCCTGGCAATGCCCCAGGGGGCTGGAACAGCAGCACTGCCCCAGAACAGTGGCAGTGCCCCCCTCCTCCCCTTTCCAAGAGGGCAAGCACTGGTCCCTGCTGGATTGGGGCTGCTGGGTGAGTCCTGCCAGGAACTGAACTGCAATTCTCTTGTGTCAGTGCTTGGAAGGGGTGGAGGAGAGATGCAATGGGACAGGGAGGCTCTGAAACAGAGAATGTGGTGGCCCAAACACAGGAGATAAATTCAGGCAAGCCAAGGTTCAGGTGTGGGTAACTCTGGGTTAGCCTGCTCTGGTGTTCCCCCTCCTCACAGGCGGACCTAATGTATTACATTTCTGCTTCAAAATCATCTTCTGATGAAGCAGTAACCTCTTTTCCCCTCTGGCATTTCCAAATATGAATTTTTTTCCCCCTAATCTTAGATGTATGACCTGAAACTGTGTACATTACATATCTTTTCTGTGACTGAAGTCCTCGAGGACAGCAGTACTGTGTTTGCATCAGCAAAAAGCACAGGCTGTTTCACCCAGCTCCTGTCTCATTGTGCTGAGGGTCCCTGTGTTCCCAGCTTTTGGACAATGGAAGCAGAGAGGAACTCCAAGCCCTGGCCTGGACCTGAGTAATAAAGACCCCACTCATAACTGGACTGACTCTTCAAATGTTTGCTTATGTGAGGAAAATTAACCCACAAACACCAGGGGTTTATGTCCAAAAAGGAGACAGAGGAGTCCTGTCACTTTATTTGAATAAAGGGAGAGGCCATGGGACATTTCCCCTGGGGTCTCTCTGTTTTTTGGAGGATGCAGCCTCCGTCTTATCCCAATTTCCTGCATGTCCCTCTCTCTTTCCCCATGGGCTGAAGTATTTGAGAGGCACAGACTTTCCAAAAATGCCTGATACCTGAGAGCCACCTCTAATGTATAATTCCCCCCCTTTGTCCTTCCCTTGTGTCACTCAGTGGAATTCCTTATGGAATTTATCGATCTCCTCATTGTTCCTTTCATCTTCCAATATTCAATTTTATGTATCTGCAGGCTTTTGGTTTGTTTGTAAATGCAAATTTCCCTCGTTCCATTCATCAATCAGTGGAATCTTCCCCATTGTTTTATCCCTCAGCGCTGGTTTTATCTACTGGCAAGACCCACAGTTTGCTTATGAAGACAAGTTCCTTATTCCTTTCACTTACAGGGAGAGTAACTGCTCCAAAGCAAAATACTAATGCAGATGCAGCCCTGCGGCATTTGGATCCTCCTGTATGCTGACAATATTTTCTGAAATACGTGATTCTTGGGAAACTTCAGCAGGCCTCTTTACTGTGTATCAAGGTATTGAATAAAATAAAGGTTGATGCAGGTTCAGCCATTGAGAAAGTGTTTTCCGACATCCCTCTGGCTTGGCACTTAGCCCTGCCAGCCCTGCTGACTCTTGTACCTGTGCAGGACCGGCTGTGTAGCTACTAACTCTGCAATTCTAACCCTCATCCCCTCCCTTTTAACTAGAAATGCCGTGTGCAACACGAAATCCAGTGCTTTTCTCAATGCCAAACAGATTAGATCTGCTGTGTTGCCCTTGTCTAGAAAATGGTATCAAAGGAGGATGTCAAGTTTGTCAGCTCCTACCTTTAGCAAACCTGTGTTGCATTTTATCTTACTCCCTACTTATGTCACTATTTTCTTATTTTGCAATTCTCTTGTCAGCATTTCCTACTCAGATTTCTTTCCTGAAGCTTTTTGTACAGTCAGGCCAGGTGATGCAGGGAGGGAGGAGACTTTCTCACTTCTTCCCCAGTCTTTAACTGCAGGTATGAGTTGCTAAGGGTGTTTCATGCTGCCTGAACTTAGATATTTCTTTGAAGCATCAAGGAATAATATGTGACTTCCTGTCCTTGTTTTTTACGTAGCACTTGGGCAAACATTAGCTGATGTTTTCACCTTTGTTTTTCCCCTGCTTCAGCTCTTTATAAGTTTACTACTTCTTTCTTTTTTAGCTTTGGCACCAGGTTTGCCAGCATGACGCTTATTGAAAAACAAAGTTTAGCTTATGAAAATTCCCTGCAGTTTTGTTGGTTTTTTTTTTCCTGTTTCTGTCCCTCCTTCTTTACATAACAGTAGCTTTTCCTTTTGTTTTCATATGACTGAAGATTCATTTACGATTTATTTCCATTATTTTGCAGTCTGTTAAATTCCGGTTATTCTCACTTAATCCCTATTGTCAGCTATGAAGGTAGCTTTCTTTCCAATAAATACCACCTTCCTCTCCTTGAAAGCTTTCTGGTTCCTTCTGGTACTCTTTAAAACACTGCTGCTAATCCTGTTGTGCTCAGAGCCCTTCTCTATAATTCTTCCCTTGTGCAAAATACAAATTCTATCCAATTTGTGTGCTTTTGGGGCTACAGTGGAGAAAGCCCAGACTCTCTGTAATATTTTACTTTTTCAGTCCAGATTTCGTTTACAAGCTCAACCTTCTCAATCTTTTGAAACCAGAAACATTAATTATGGGTCAGGGTGGGAGGGGTGTTTGCTTCTTCCATTCAGTTTATGTTTAATCAGTTTGTTATCACTCAAGATGCACTTATTTTCTAAATAATTTTGTAGTTTACAAAAACAAAGTATAAATAGCATCACCTGCTGTTAGTTTTAGGGAATTTCTGCCTCTCCAAGGTCTTCTGGATCTTTCCATAATCAGCCCAACTTATTAAATCAAGCAACACTATAATTTTGTATTTTTTAAAGTAAACCGGGGTGCACCAGACCCTCAGAACCAACTGTTTTTCTATCCCTCTGCTCAGTGCTTTTATGATTTGAAATAATTTGTTGTTACTGGAGAAAATTTGCATGGATGTATCCACAGGAAACAAGTCATTCTGCCATTAGAAACAAATTTTACTTAAAGCTTTCATATGTTTGAGACCCACAAAGTGGACCTAAGAGAGGAAAAATATGCAAGCCTGTTGAAAAGCTGAAAATCTGTTTTCAGTTCAGCTGTCACCTGATAAGGAAAACAAAAGCTAGTTGGACTCTTTGATATTTGCAGCAGTCTACACAATAAGGTGGAAAAAAGACCTCTGAAAAATTACACATGTACATAATAAACTGTATTTCACCAGATCTATAAAGGGTTCAAGACTTACACTCGTTGAGCAAGATAATATGTTGTGCTTTAAACAATGCATGTCAAGTAATTACTGAAAACAAAAGAGCTGAGTTTCTCAAAGAAGCCCAGAAAGAAGTGAAATGCAAACCCCAAGTGTGCTCAAGAATTACAGCTTTAACAGATATGGGTGTTCTATGGCCTCTGATTTTCATTTGCAGCTCAAAGATGCACTAACACTCTTCTGTGAAAGAAAGTGACCATTCAGCTCAAATTCATGCAATCAGCAGCTTTTTATTTTTCTTGAATTGTTGTAGAGGTGTATTTCAAAACCTGATTTCAGCCACAAGCTGTCTACAAAGAAACCAGAAAGGAGTGGTTTGGAAAAATGCAAAGAAAAAAAAGTTATTGTTATTTATACTGATTTTTTTCTCGTCTCCTTTTTTTTTTAATATCATAAAGACAGGACAAGTTAAAAAATATGGTGGGGAGTTATTTTGTTGGCAGTGGTATGTGTATTTTCTAAAACAAACAATTTAAAGGCCCATTAAACAAACATCTCTCACTCTTGACATGAGATCACAGTGCTGTTATCTGCTTTTTAAAGCCTGATTTACAACAGAAGGTGCAGGGGGGGAATAAAAATGTGTGAGAAGCTTCTGATTAGGGCAGTTGTAAACAATTCTCCTTCCCAAGAGGTTTTTTTAAACTATAGGTAATGGGCAGAGCCACGTTGTCTGGATGTTCATTGCTCTGTTCTGACCAGGCTCAAGTTAGAAATCTGATTTGTTGCATTGTTTACAGTGATTACTGTGTGAATAACCCTTTTGCTCTCACAGATAATATTGGCAATGATCTTATTTATGATGCAGGAAAACAGAAATGGAATATATGCAAACACTTATTCTCTTTATTTCTCTGTGACCCAGCTGGCTGGTGATAGAAATATTGTGGTATCTAAAGAGTGGCAGGCATTTATTTGTGAGTCTGGAAAAACTAATATTTAGCAATACTAAATTTTTTCCTCGGGAGAAGGAATAAGGAGATCATTACAATGTGTTGCTATCAATTGTTCTGCTGATAATCTCTGACAAAAGGTACCAAACACTGGAAGTTTTCACTGGCAGAGAACCAGCAGGACTGGCCCTTGGGGTGTGGGACCAGGTGATTTGAAAAGTGGCTACAAATCCCCCCAAATTCTTTCCTTTCCCACCTGGGCACCACTGTGCCCTCCAGGAAGGCACAGCATCCTCGGGGGGCCTTGCTGGCTCCAGGGGAAGCCAAAATGAGCTCAGCCCTTCAGAAGATAAAGACAAAAAGCAGGCCTGACCTGCCCATCACAGCCCTGTGTGCTCCATCCTTCATCTCTAAGGTGAAAGTTTAGCCACAAACTTGTTCTAGTTAGGATGACACAAGATTTTAGATATTTTCAGTTGCTGCTGGCTTATAGTGTAAGTTATCTAGGTTGTGATGTACTTTCCCTTTCCACCATTCCCCTTGAGCTCTTGTCCAGTCCTTTCCCGAATGTTACAACTTCTGCTCTTTCCCCCCCTTGCTCTAAATCAATATAATTCAAGGAAAAGAACTTCTTCCCATCTCTCATTCTAAGATGTCTTCCTGTCAGGAGTTTATATCCAATATTTATCTTCAGTGCACTTGTCTTAATGTGATCCCATTACTTACAGAGATAAGCCAAGCAGTCATTTTCAATTTATTATTATTAGGAATGGGAGAATTCCAATGATATTAGTAATTCCAGTCCTAGTTCAGGACTTCACTGTGCTAGAAATTATGCAACCACTCTCCATCCAGTCATCTAATATTAATGTTACTGAAAAGAGCTTGAGTCCATGTAAAGAAAATTATGTTGAATTTTGCTGCTGGGGGGAGTAGGGGGATGGCAGAGGGAAACAATGATTGTTAAGGTTATTTATAATTAATTTATTAAGATGACTACTGTCAAAAGGGATAGTTAAGCAGCCAGCTATATGTTCAAATCTGGGATTTTTAATTACCTTGCTGTTATTTTATTATTATTGTTACCTTTGGAGGGAAAAGGGTCAGGAGACTGCCTCGGTTTTGCTTTTTCCTCTGAATAGGACTGCACTGATGGATAAGAAAATGAAGAAACTCATTGATACATTTGCTATTAAAGTAAAAACAGCATTCAAGGGATGTGTGGTTTGGGGGGGGTTTTGTTTGTAGCTCTAGGGACTTGCACTGGCAGAGCTGAGTGGGTGGGAAATTCGCAGGCAGAGCTTCCTGTGTGTCAGTCCAGAAGTGAGACTTTCTCTTATGGAGCCCTTCAATTTGTACATTTTGTTTCCCTGGCATGTAAAGCCAAACTTGTACTGATTTAAGTGTCCAGACTTATTTTTCAGTGTACCACCACAACATTTTTTCTGGAAAAGTGAACAGGGAAGTGTGGTAATGATAATTTCTTCTAATCTTGGAGAAAAAGAATGGGATACATACTTGAGGAATACTTTTTTTTTTTTTTAAGCTTTTTCCCCATTTTAAAAAGAATTTCCTCAATCCTCCATGCTGATGGATTTTGTTGCCTTCCCAGCCCTGTATCCCCACAGGCTCTGTAAAACCAAGATCCCAGTTTCTGATATGTTCATGATTTTGGGGGGTACGTGTTCTCTTAATCAAGCAAATGAAAAAGTGGAAAGGCATAGCAGAGTCCACTCACAGCTGTTGTGATTCATTGTTGCTTAAAGCATCTTTATCTTTTTTATTATTTTTTTGAGGGGAAAATATTGCAGCTGTATCAGAGACCCTTGGATTTAAATTCTTAATTTGCTGAAATTGCCCAAAGGTCACTTCTCTAATGAGGCTGCAGTGACTTTGAAACAGCCATGCCACGTAAAAGGACAGCAAAAGGAATGTCTTGAAAAGTGACTTAAACACACATTCACTTCTGATTTAAAAACCACTTCTGTCCTTTGAAGAACTGTGACTGGAGTGTCATGTTATAACACAGTGTCAGCCCTTTATCCAGAGTAAGCACTACACGAGACTGCTGTGTGATGACTTTCAGACAGCCAAATACCTTTTCTGCTTTTCCTTCACTTGGTTCAAATTGCCAGAGCTATTAACAAAGCAAAGAGAATGGTTATATTTTTATATTGGAGCATAATTATGCTACCAGCCAGCTGTCTAACTTATCTTGCTGTCCCTGCTAGCTGACTATAAGGATGATTCTTATCACTGGGAATATATTTGATTTAAACCTAGAATATATGAAAACTTCACTTAAGTTTTCTTTCTCTGTGTGGCATTAATAGAGGTGGTGTGCTTCCAGATTTTTAATGGTTATCCATTGGAACATGACACCATTTGGAGTCACTGGATATTCCAATGTGTTTATTTAAACATTCTTTTTAATGAAAGATTGGGGGGAAAGCTTAATTTATGAAAGTTGAGTGCTTAACTGTGGTCTTTCTGTATATTTTAACCTAATTAATGCATATAATATGAACTTGACTGTGATATAAGTCACCTAAACAAACCTAATCATAGCAAAAGGTGATCAACTTCTGTGCCAATGTATTTGTATCCTGAGCCCTGAGAACTCAGTGATGAGTTTGAAGCATTGGAGAGTTGAGTGCCCCTGAAGAGTTTGTCCTTCTGTTGTCTTTCTGACATTCTCATTTAAAATTTGCTACATGTTAAGGGAAATAAATAGAATGATCTATAAAAAGTTCCTTTAATCACTAACACTTCACCACATAAACAGGACAAACATTAAGACATGAAAATGAAGAAGAATACAAGTTATTAAATTTTTAACTTATGTGTCTGAATTTTCTCTGTCTGACTACAGGATTAGATCTTTGCCTTCCCACATTTCAGATCCAGTTGGATCTCATTGTCAGGGGAGTTTTTTGTGAATTTGAAGTGGCAATGGGCTGGGGAGAGGTAGAATTATACTTTTCCACAGCACATTTCTGACTACACACGGAAATACTTAGAGCAGAATTCCATGTGATGTTTTACAAATATTTCTAGACATTTTTTGTAATCCAGTAGTTTGAAACTCTTCGCAAGAATAACCCATTGGGCCTTCTGTTAATCAGGGGCTGCACTGGACTACAAATGTGTATTCCACCATATTCTAGGGCCTGTGCTGTCTTCATTTACACAGATGTGCATGTCAGTGGCAGATTTTCAAACTTAGGCTTTGTCTAGCAGGTAAACATCAATCTCCTTGCTCTCATCACATGCAACATTGCAATGAAAATGTCACAACTGCTCCCCTTGTGTCGTGGTGTTTGTAGCCCTGCATCAACCAGCACAGTCTCTGAAGAAGCTTAGCAAGGCTTTGAGTGTATTTTAGGCATTAATCTGAGTATCTTGAAGTGTGTTGTCACTCATTGCAAGATTAAACCCATCAATAAAACAAAACAAAAAGAATGTTCCCTGTTATGCTGAGCCCGTAGATAATTACAGTCAGTGTGGAACTGTGTGTTCCTCCTCCCTCATCAGCAACCAGCTCCTGCCAATCCCCATATGGTTGGTGATTGCTCTGATATTTCTCAGCCACTTTTCTGAATATCTTCACTGCAGGTCTCTCTAGAAATATCTCTGTGCATGAAAGTTGAGGAACCTCTTTCCTCTTCATCCCTCAAGGTGCTGAAATCTATCAAATATCATGCACGTTTTCCCAAAACATTTCTGGAGTGCCTTTCAGCTGTAGGACAGTATTTGCCTTCCTTGGTAGTGTACCAGATTTATTTCAATTGTTTGATTTATTTCAGTTTCTTTAGTTCTCATATCAAAATATGTCAAAAACAATAAGTGGAAAGATCTGAGCCCCTGGTTTTTCCTCAGTGAGGAGAGCACAAGTTTTCTTGTGGGGCCAGGTGCCCAGCCTTGCCTGAAGTGTCCCTGCTCTTTCACATTGATCTGCTCAAATGGTAGGAGGACACCTCAGGGACTTCTTTGCAGGATAAAGAAGGGTCATGGGCTTATCATAAATGCTTGTTGGCCACATTGCCTTTGACACACAGGCTTTTTGAAAGTATTTAAGACCCTTAGAAGGAAAATTAGGAGAATGGGAGGGAACTGTTTGATCTCTTCTGCATCCCAGTGTGAAGACTTCTCATTTAGTGGACTGCAGCCTTTATTGTACAACTTTTTATTTCTTGTCCTTGTGGTAGAGGGTAAGAGGGTCTGGAGGAGAAAGGGTTAGCTGATTGGTTTCTGCTGCCCCTCAGTTGGCTTTGTAATCTATCACACACAAAATAAGAGAGGATCTTATTATAGAGAAAGCCTGGGGAGGGGAAGAAAAAAAAAAAACCCACAGTATTTTCTTTGTTTGAAAACTGTAGCAGATGTCTGTGGCAATAAAAAGGCAATTATACTCGTATTATCATGAGAATTTCCAGCAGGAAATCTTGACAAACTCGAAGTTTACTTAACTGAGATAAATACAGTAGATAAATAGCAAACTGAAATCAGTTTACTCTTGTACACAGGTGTACTACACATTTCCTCAAGCCATGATTCACAGCCATAACCTTTCCTAATCACAGGCACAGCGAGATATGTCAGGAGTTAGGAATGGGCTCATGTTATAAAACACAGCTATAGGTCCAAACTTTCTTCAAAGTTTCGGTGTTAAACAGTCTTGGATTCATATCTGAATTTCTAAAGGGGAGGAGCCAGAAGGCCCAATTTGTTTTCTACCCCAGACATTTCATGCTGCCACGAGGACAGAGATTTTTGATTGAAAATATCTGTGGGGTGTCCTCCACTGGCACAGAGCCAATGGCACAGCTAAGAATTGATTTCTTTCCCCTCTTTCAGCAGCCTGGAAAGCAACTGCTCTCTGAGGCTGCTCTGATTTACACTGGGAGCAAGGTAGAGCCTGGCAGCACTCAGAATCTGGGAGGCCCACAGATAGCATGCAAGATAAATAAGGGCTAACATTCTGGGAATTTGGAGAGCTCTGCTCTTGGAGTGAGGATGCCAAGCAGTACTTCAAGTGAAATACTCTGTTTGCTATTGTTTCCAGGCAGGCAGGCAAAAAAAATGTGTAAAAGCCAGCTGTTCTCTGTTTTACAAGTCACTTCAACTAGAAAATCACTAGATATGTCTGATAACACACCACATTCTTCTTTGTTGAATTAGTTTTTCACCCCAGTGAGATCCATTTAGAAATCAAGGGTACCCTTAGCTGGCAAAATCAAATTTGAAGCAGTCATTAAGGGTTTCTGATTTTATTTTTATTTTTTTAAAATCAGGCAACAGCTCAGAAATGTGTGTGGTGTTTGGCTGGTTGTGCTGCTTACTTGCATATCAGATTTAGCTTCTGCCTACACCAACAGCTGAAAATCCATTGGTCTTTGTGACCGCTGCTAAATCACTGTGTGGTAGTTTTATAATTATAATAATGAGCTTATTACAGTGGAAATTAAAAATTAACAGCAGATGGATATCCAATCTTCTTGGCTATCTTCTGATAGATAATGAGGAATTCAAAAATCTTTTGTTTACTTGGGAAAAACTCCCCAACACATTACGGTGTCTTAAAAGCCAAAGCACTTTAACTGTTGGAATACTTGTTTTGTCAACAGCTTAATCTTGTTTGAAATATAGCATACTGTATCACTTTAAAAGACAGCAAATTGACTTTTATTGTCACAATACTTTATATGAGAAAGGGATATTAAGACTGTCATTCAACTTTCCTTTTTTTTGTGTAGAATATGTGTTTCTGCAACTCTGTTCCTAAGTTCCTCAGACCTGCTGAACTGTGCAACGATTTTAAGTCCCCTCAGTCTCTGCCCTCTTTTCAAAGGAGTTGATTTGGCTGTTGGAAAAAGCAGAAATCGGCAATTTTTCTTATGACTGCTGCTGCCTGCACACTGTCCTTGAAATCAGGGATTGCTGGCCATACAGGCTTTCCTTCCCTACCCCATTTGGCAATTCTGCTTGCCCTGTAACACCCCCAAGATGATGTAGCAATGTCTTTTTATCACATTTTTCACTGTGTGATGAGATTCTCTGAATGCCCATCAGCCTTGAAGTCTGGTCAGCTGAGATGGGACCAACTGCATGGTGTCTGGATCACTCTGTTGAGCACCAGCCTTAATATTTCATTTATTTTCTTTGTCAGTTCTTGTTCTTTTCTCAGATTGTGGCCACCTTTCTGCTCACTTATGGGTCCTATAAAATTTATCTCAGGGAAGTCTGTAACAGGCAGGATTCAACAATGAAGAGCGGAAATAAAAAAAGGAAATTTCAAATTGAGCTTTGAAAATATTTAATGCTTTTGGCCTTGCAGAGCTCCACACTGAAGTGGTTGTAATAACAGTTGTCCTCTCCAACTTGGAGGAAAAAGAGGTTATTTGTGTAGCTGCCATATATGCAAGGAAAGCCAGATAGCCAGAGCAGTACAAGTAATAATAAATACACTGAAACTTTTATTAAAACACAACAATAGATTGAAAAATGAATGTTAAACAAGCTCAGGCAACAAAAATAGTTTAGAAAATCGGCATTCATTAACTGATGCTCTATGTGTAATAAGGAATGTGTTATAGATACTTATTCAGGTAGATCTGCAAAATCAAAGAGCAACAAAACCCAAACAGACCTTAACAAGTGTTTCTCCCTCTCAACTTGTGTGTGCTTGTTCCTCTGGTTTTTCTTGGTGTCACAGCAGACTGGGAAACAATTGAGTCCTGGGACTGGTGATCAAACCCACTTGATTTCCACAAAAGGGGAAAAACATCGTTGAACTCACCATAAACTACTTGGAAAGGAGGAGAGCAGAGAAACACAGAGATGATAGTTTATGCTTTCCAAAGGAATGAGCGAGAAGTAGGAACTAGCCAGAAAAACTGACAAAAAACTGGGAAAAAAATTATGGTAAAGGCTGCAATTTTGTTACAGAAGTAGGACAGATCAAGGTCATTATCAATATTTCAGTGGATAACAATATAGGCTGAAAAATATAAACAGAACATAATAGTAATAAAGCAATGAAAAACATCAAAACAACCTTTCTACAGCACCTTCTGTTATGATTTGAGAAGTAAAACCTCCCTCTCCAATTCGTGTAATGTGAAATAGGAATGGTACTTATGAGCCAGGCACCTGAGAACTCCCTCAAGGGACACTGCTGTCCCCTGAAACCCCTCCTGCTGCTTCAGCGTCAGGACTTCAGCCCTGTCCCCATCCATTTATGGGGTGGGAAAGCAGCCAAAGGAGTGATGAATCTCCATCATTTGTGCACAGCTTTGAGGGAACGATGTTGGGAACACCGGATCTGCTCCTTACCTGCAGCACAAGGACACACAGAGTTTTTTGTTTCTCTTTCTTTCCAAGTTTGAGAGCCCCTGGCAGCTCCCCAGATTCCCAGCCTAACCCAGAGCACCGGTAAGGAGTAGTTTGGCTGTCTGTGAGGTGCAGCCTGCAGAACAGCCAGGTCCTGGCATCCCTAAGCCGGGCTTAGGAAGCAGCTGCCGTGGAGTCGGCTTTGAGACAACCACTGAGGGCTGGATTTATGGGATCTGCACTCCACACAAACGTGCCATGGACCAGGGTGTGCTGCAGGATTTACGGCTGAATTCACACAGTGCTACAGCAATGAAGCATCTCCTGTCTGCTCTCCCAGCCCTGGAGCCCAGCGGTGCTCAGAAGATGGGAGCACAGGTGTGTTGCCTAAAGATCAAAACATGGCCCCATATTTTTGTTGGTGTGAGGCAAAACAGAAGGAAAAGCCAGGAAAGTTGTCGGGGAACAGATTGTAAAAGGCTGTTTAATTTTGTTTGCTAGGGAAATAATCGGTACTAGCTAAAAACCCTGCGAGTTGTAATTTCTAGTACATTGCTGCTAATTAGTAAATGTATTGCAGCCTAATTTGATCTCTCAGAGAAGGCACTTTTTAGGAAGAACATATTTCTATGGAGTGATTAAATAGGGAGGATGCCATTATCTGGTTGGGTTTTTTCCTTCTTCTTTCTGCTGCTGATGAAAAATACTCGTATTTTATATCCATGACATCTGTTACTGCCATTTCCCTTAGACCTCTGTAATTTCTTTACTCTTTCAGGAGAAGTTCTCTGCTCTCCATCTGCTGGTCCCATCACTGTGAAACCAACACAGGCTGTCTATCAGAGAGTGCACACCAGGGAGAGAAGGGAATTTGAGCCACATATTCCCAGTTTTATTGCATAGCACCAGACAGGAATTCTCCCACGTGTTTTGTAGGACTTTGCTGGATGAAGGTGACCAAGTCAATGTTTGTGTTTGCCTTCTTCCCACACTGCCTTTCCCCTCATCTGCCTCGGGGAAGTCACCCTCCATACAGGTCATACATTTGTGTATCTTAATTTATATCCCCACACTGTTTGTGCTGTACAATCCAGTGCTGTTAATGTGGTTTCACTGAGTGACTTTTTTACTTGGAAGTTTTTCCTCCTAAATTGTGTAAGTAAAAGGCTTCTAAGGGAGAGTGATTGCTTTGGTGTTTTAAAAATTTTTTTAAATGATGGTTTTGATCAGGCAGCTGTTAAGAATGTTTTCCAGAGGCTCCATTTTTTTATGGAGGCACCAGAGGCAGCCTTTTGGTGGAGACAAACCCCTATCAATAAGTGCTTTTTGTGCTTTGAAAAGCATGTTTTTCCTTGTTTCTCCCTTGAGTGATTCTATCTGCACTTAAAACATACAAATGCATGCATGTTGGGACTCAAACTGCCCCAAGAAAAGCAAGAACCAAGAACAGTACGAAAGCTATTTATTATTGCATATCTATTTCACTAGGAGCAGATATTGGATCTCTTATTTATGGTTCAAATATTTTTATTTCAATTGGGTTACTAAAAAATGGGAAGTTACTGAGGGATGGAAGCTTTTTTTAGGCTTGGATCTCTAGATGTGCTTTAATTCAGTTTTTCCTGTGTAGAATACTACTTAATTTTTTAAAGTGTGCTGCAAACTAGTGTATCATAAAAAATAATTCTGCCTAATAGCATCATTCTTAATTAGTCTATTTTTTTTGTTTGTGTTTTTCGTGCTATTGATTTATCCACTAAAAGACTTCCTCTGATTTTAGACACAACTGAAATCAAATCCCTCAGGCTTTAACTGTGAAGCTGGAGAAGCTTATTAGGATTTTTAACATTCCTAGTTGCTTTCTGAACAGATTGCACCAGCTAGTTGATGAAACTTGAGCTAATTACTCTAATGTTGACAAATGCACTAGCATAAAAAAAAAGTCACATATGAAAAAAATTAAAAATTGCACCTCTTCAGGAAATGCTAAATAGATTCAGTCATTTGGGAGTGTAAGAGAGAGATGTTTGCAGAGGTTTCTCTAGAAAGAGAAGAAAGAAAAGGAAAAAAAGCAACAAAAAATACTATGTATAAAGAAAATGAAAAATGGTTTTTCTTTTAGAAAAGTGAAATAAATTGATTTGATCGTTGGGAGGGTGAGAAACTGCTTTTACTGTCTTGCTGTGTTAGGGGGTACTGAGAATTCTTACAGCATCACACCCAGAACTGGGTCACATTTGCTTAGGGTAGCTGAGGGTTCCTCCACAGGACTCTCCTCTGTGCCCAGTTAAATCCAGACTTGGAAAAAACTGCAATAAAATCTAGGGAGGTTCACAAGTCCTGAAAGAAGAGTACATTCACTTTGTACTCATCTTTTTCTGTTTGTTTTATTTGTTTGTTTTGGAATTAGTTCTTGCCATTGTAGATGCACACAAAAATCAAGGGAAAGAAATTAATTAGGTTTTCATAGAATGGTCATGAATATTATCATTGAGAGGTTTGGGTTAAAAGAGACCTAAAGGTCATCCCATTCCAACCCCCTGCCATGGGACACCTTCCACTGTCCCAGGTTGCTCAGAGCCCCCTTTAACCTGGCCTTGAACACTTCCAGAGATGGGACTTGCACAGTTTCTCTGGACAGCCTGTGCCAGGGCCTCATCACCCTCACAAGGAAGAGTTTAATTGAAATACCCCATCTAAATCTCTCTTTTAGTTTAACAGTGTTCCTCCTTGTCTTATCACTATCTGTCCATGTAAATATGCATTTCAGGTAATCCAAACAATCTTAACCCTGCTCAAATTCTCCTTGTCAAAGGACTTGGGAAAATGCTTAACTAATTGTTGATATTTCAGTTCAGTACTCTTTAAGTTTAAATGGAAGCAGCATGGCTGCGACATGAAGGTTTCCTGCCATTTAAACTTACTATGCCTCAGAGAGAAATATACTGTCTTGTCTTCCTTTCTTTTTTTTTTTTTTTTTACTATTTACTTAATAGTTTTGACCTTTCAGCCAATTGTCCTTATCCGTCATTACAGTGTATGATCAATCATTTCATGCCTTGTCGTCTATAAAATACCAGCAGGAGAGAAGAGTTTTATGTTATATTGCTTTTCTTGAGATTTTTTTTTTCTCTATCATAGTATCTTCCTGTTTATTGCAAAGAGGGGAAAAAAAAAAGTGCTTCGAGTCTCACTGGTCTAATCAACTTCATGGATTTCATGGGTGAAAATAGGAAGGTGGAGGGAGGTAGAGGATGCCCATCCCTGGAAGAGTTCAGGTTGGATGGGACTCTGAGCAACCTGGGATAGTGGAAGGTGTCCCTGCCCATGGCAGGGGCTGGAATGAGGTCCCTTTAAGGTCCCTTCCAACCCAAAACATTCTGTGATTCTAAATCTCACCGTAAGCTTATTATTTTAATTTTAGTATTTAATAATGGTCAGTGCTTTAAAACACACCAAACAAGCCATTTCTGTTTGTCTCTAAATTCCCTCTGAATTTTTGAGGGGCAGAAGTACCCAGTGGCATTAAACACATGTGAAAAGCTACCTGTGTGCACATTTGGGCATGACCATGATCTGTGTGAGGATGGCCCTTCAGGTAGGACAGGGCTTCAGGTTGCTGGGGATTCAGTAAATTTTAAAACAAAACTTGTGCAAAGGTAGAATTTTCAGGAGCACTCCTGTTGCGGGAGCCTAAATGACATTTACAAACTAAGAGCATCACTTAACAGAGCTTATCTGAAGCAGAAAAGCCAGAGAGGTGGGAGGATCAAGAGCTACCAGGAAAGCTGTGACACTGTGCAAACACCTCAAACGGAAGCCTGAAAACAGCCTGCTGCTCTCAGAAAGGTCTCTCTGATTTAGGTGTAGTGACAAATAAATATCTGTAATGATTCCTTCTCCACCAGCAGCATGCAGGCTGCTCCCAGAGGAGCCTTGTGCTCCAGGGAGCAGCAGAGAAAAGGCTCCCTCCTCCTGCAGCATGGCACAATAGGGTTTGTAATGAGGGTTAAGTGACTTAGGATCTGAAGCACTTTTGGAAACCAGGCTTTTTGCTTCTCCTGTCTTCATTTTCCTGATTGTGAGGCAGAAATAACAGCACTCCTTGTCTTCCCATGTGGTACCAGGAAAACATGAGTGCAGGAAAGATTGAGAGAGCTGGAGCCACTCCATGGTGACCCAGTAATGGGGGCACCTAAAGTGCCTCTGGGTAAACAACTTCACCATAAACATCCACTTGCATCCCTAAACTCCAAAATGTCAAGTGTAAATTTAAAAACTTCACAAGTGGTTTGCATGTTGTTGGATTTTTTTATTTTTTTCCAGTGTAGGGAGTCCTTTTGTGTCATTATTTCAGGGAGGCAGAGTAGTCATGCAAATGATTTGGAGAGAATTAGAAAACTTGGGGGAATACAGATCAGGCAGAGTAAAAAGGAAGGAGACCAGGCATGTAACAAACCTCAAGCTTATATTATTTGTGCAATTATTTGGCATTCCTTAGCTGAAAAAAGTTAGACTCCCCTGTGCCTGTGAGCACCAAGGACATCATTTATTATCTGAGCCTTTAAAGTATCCTGGTTTTATTTGGGATAATTGGAGTTGTTCTATCAACAGACTTTCTGTGATCCTAACGCCAAGCATGAAAAGGATAATATAAAGAAAGGTGAAGATACAAACACACTGCTAAGGTTTGGGGCTTGTAAGGCAAGTTTTGCACAGCTCCAGCTGTAATTCTTTAAAATATACATATGTCCCTTTGATGTTGTATGGAATTAGAAGTCAGATGTAATACTCCCGACCTAGCTGCTGTTCACTGCTGAAGCCAATGAGCAGCAGAGAACAGGGGAGTGTGCTTTGAAGTGCTTGGTGCTACACAAAAAAATAAGCACTTCAATGAGAATGTACCACATGCAAGAGGCTGGCACTGAGGTGCACTTTAAAGTCAAAATAAGGGCAGAATCCAGAAAGTTCACCTTCAGGTTTGTCTCTGAGCCTCGTCGTGGGGATAGTTGTATCCTCAGAATAGAAAGGAGCAAAACTTGAAGTTGGGGTCCCAATCAAAACTTCCGTGGATGATGGAGCTGTGTTTGCAGTTCTAGCCTGGTTCTGATCTCTAATACCTTGCTCATCAGTGGCTTTTCTGCAGTTCAGTTCAAAGGGCTCTGTGAAAGCAGAGGAGAGAACTGTATAATTAACTGGATTTTGCAGAGCAGGGTCCAAGGCAGAAAGCAGTATCCCAGAGGGGTGTTTGTGCATTGTCCTACATCTCTGTAGTGGCACAGGTAGGTCTGCATTCCTCCTGTCTACCCAGAGTATTGCTGAAGGCATTGCCTCCTCAACAGGTTATATCATTGATAGGATTTATCTCAAAGAGCCAAAAGTATATATTGAGCACAGAAAAGAATTGTTGTAAGGTCATTGGGTACACTGTTCATTGCCCAGTGATCAAAAGAGATCACTGTTTCTATTTTTTTTAATATTGGATTATTCCTCCTTCAAGAAAGGTCATTGTTCTAGCCTTTTATTAATATTTCTGACCTCAAGTGTCTGATTCTCTCTATTGTACTGCACTTTCTACTGTTTTTAATGACCGAATAAGAACATCTTTCAGAAGATGAGACTAAAGGCTTTTGTATGGTTTTCACATGACATTTCCTACAACCCTGTGCTGAGGAAGGTCTGAAAAACTGGATGTCCTTCTATTTGGGAGTGAGGGAGTCCATTTAAAAATTTCTATGTTATTAAACAAACCTGGCTCTAGAAGCTGCTTTCTCACTCCTCTTCCCCCCAACAACAAGCAGTATGACTTCATATTGTTTGACAATTGGACACAGCCTTGCTAAGATGTGCCTGTTTTCTTAAAATCCCATATGTGACACCAGGAACTGTACGCTGAATTTGGGAATCTCATTATTAGTGAAAAATGGATGCTCCCTCTGGCCCTTGCTGGTGTGTCCCTCGTTTTGCCCTCCCAGCTGATTTCAGGTTTTGGGAGCCTGAGGCTGTGTAGCTTTCATTTAATAACCCCAAGTGATAATGACAAAAAGAAAATAAAATAGAAAGGTTAAATTAAGGTAAGGTGAAGAGGGGAAAAGAGCAAAATAAATCTCAAAATCAAAGTCTTTACCTCTCTGCCACTCTTCCTGAATGAAGGATCCTGTTGAAAGGAAGCTGTGCAACCTTTGCTATGCCTTATTGCCTTCCTGCCCTTTTTTCTAATTTTGTTATACTGCATCAAACCAATATTTTTGGGTTTTCTCAGTTTCCTCTCCTACTCATTCTTCACATTATCTGCTTGTTGGATCACAGGTAACGGCTGATATTTACAGAAGCAGCTAAAATAGCTCCAAGATCCTGTTCCTTAATGATAATAACTAGTATCAGTTATTATATATATATTATAAATATTGTATATATAACAGTATAATCATACTGTGAGCTGAGGGAAGGGTTTATTTTCACCATGTGCACCAAATTCAATTTATTATATTTGTATGTTACTCTTATTAAATTCTTCCACAAGTATTTACAACTAATTTTAGTATTGCTACCTTGCTATTCATCAAAACCATGACTTGACATGAACTGGCAGTACTGACCACTCTTTGCCATCTGTATTTACCCCACATTGCACGTGGCAAACAGCCAGACCTGCCTTGTCTGTGGTGAGCTCCTTACTCTTCCTCTCTCTGTCTGTAACAGAACTGAAACTCTGGCACAGGGTTAAACATCCTAAAAACAGAATTCAGTTGAACTCTGAATCACAGAAACTTGAAAGAAATGAGGTGGTGTCGCTATGTTTTAACGGAAATTATTGAAAAGGGAGAAGAGTAAAGTGGCTGTGAGGAGTTCATTCCACCATCCTGCTTTGCAATTAATCTTTTGGTAATTCTAGAGTGTTCTGAAACAGTACATCTTTGCAGGACCAAAGCAGGACTTTTACTTTGTTTCTATTTCCTTAAAGACCTTGTGAACCTCTATCCTTAGTCTGAAACTTTTAGCAATATGAGTTTTCCAGGAGTGATGGTGGTTTTGGGGTGGATTGTTACTTTTGTTGTTGGTTCATTGGTTGTTTTCTGTTTGCTGTTTGCTTTTTTTTGAATTGACTTCAAAATTACTTCATCTGCCTGAAAACTTAAATCTTTGGGATCTAATTTTAAATAAAGCTATTGATTTAAATAAAGCTGTCAATGAAGCTATTGATACAGTGCAGAGATGAGCCTGAGTGGGAAAGGGAAAATAATCTGATCATGCAGATGAGCAATTTGTAAGGGGAAAATAAATAAAAAAATCAGTGACAGAAAGATTTGAATGGCACACCTGAATTATGCCTTCTTGGCACAGGGGAAGGAGTTGGAAATAATTCCTTTCCCTGATTAGCAATTGCACAGCTCACTGTTACAAGGAGGAAAGCTTTAACTCCTTAGAGGTTCAAACTGTGCTGTTTGGATTCCTCCTGAGTTTTCCCACCCACTGGGCTAGAATTTGACCTACCCAACCCACCTCTACAGACATCTGCTCCAGACTTTCTGGCCTTTTCTCACTCCTGCTTTCACTGGGAACACCTATTCCTGCTCACTCACTCTGTGAATAGTCATCAAAGAGTTAATTTACATTTTAGCACAAATGAAAGGATGGAAATTTCCAAAAGGAGAATAATGATTTTCTCTTTCTGATCAGTTACTACTCATGCTTAGAAGGCAAAATGCACATCTCTATTTAGGAAGGATTAGTTCTTTCTTTATTTGTTAACTTGTTTAGTTTTCCTGCACCAGAAAAATGTTCTAATGCTTGGTTTGCAAAACCACATGGAGAAGTGTATTTTTGAATATATACAGTACAGACACTTCTTTTGAGGAAGGAAAAATAATAATACTAATAAAGGCAAACAGCAGATGTTGAGTTCGAAAGGGTTTCTTTTGGGACTAATTTACAATTCTATTTCTTAATCTGTTTAAGTAATACTCAGAGATGGTGGGGAAACTATAGAAAGAAAATGCATAAACTATCAAGGGGGGCTGTTTCAAAAGAAAAAACAACCTTACCATTGTTATCTAATCGATACTGAAGTTATAAGTCAGCTAAGCTTACATCCCTAACCAAATGACTGAGCATAAGTGTATTTTCAGATGGCTCTTTAATGTTAAGTGACAAGAAAAGGCAGCCACTTAAAAGCATTTGACATTCATAAGCATCCAAAAGACTTTCTGTCATCTTCTATTTATTCATTCACCAGACTAGAAAAAGCCATATTGCTTTGTTTTCCCCCTTCCTTTCAGGGCAGCAGCCAATGCATCTGTGTCAAATCTCAGCTCATCTTCATGGTGTCCATGTCCCTGCTTCTCTTTCTCTTTCCTGCCACTGAGCAGCTTTTGAGTGCCCATGAACAGCTGGGAGTGCTGGATCTGGAATTTCCAGCCTGAGTTCGCTCCTGTCCCTCCCAAAGTCAGCACAGCCTCTCCCAGCAGCAGCAGGATTGGTCAGAGTGTTAATTGAGAACTGTCTGGGAGGAAAAAAAAATACCCAACTCATTTTAAAAGCCTTCCTTTTAAGAGTATTTTGGTTGCTTTTCTCATATAACACAGAGGGCTTTTAGTTCAGGAAATATTGGTGGTGTTCTTTGTCACCTTGTATTTCAGCTGGTGTGCACCCACTTTGTATATTCAGAATGTATTCAGTCATTAAGAGTATAGGAATGCTTCTTTTTTTAAGTAAAGGAAAAGATCCTTGTTCTTAAAAATGTTCCCTGTAATCAGTTCTGATGTTTCATTAAGTTTGTCCAAGAGTATTCAGGCCACTAAATTCCTAAGGTAATTCTGTTGGAAAATCGGAAGATTTTGCCTCAAGGAAATAAATATTTATTTTGAAAAGTATAGTTAAAAAAATATTTTCTGGGAAAACCATGGGAAACTTTCTGAGGTATTCTAAGCAAAAGTAACAGGCAGATTAAAAAAAAACAAAAACAAAAACCCCCAAAAATACCAAACAACAAAAAACAGCACCTTTGTGCCAAATACAAAAGCTTCTGCAAGTTGGTATGACTTGATTCTGCTTTAACTGACCTGAAAAACTTGAGTTTTGAATTCCCATTTTCTGTCTGACCCTGCTTACAACTATTGAATACATTGTCTAATTTTAACCATGTTGCAAAGGAACACTTTTATGAGCGCTTTTTGTCCTACAAGTTTCAAGAAAGTAAGCAGAAACCCACAAGTGTCCCTCCCATGAAAATACTGCAGTGGAGACTTGAGCTTTATTAGTCCCTAGAGAATTAATATCTGAAAGTGTTGGAGGAATGACTCAACCACAGGGAAAAAACTAAACCTCCTTTGTACCTTGCTGGAGGAGAGAACCACAACACAGCACATAAAACCACAGAAAATGGAGCTGTGCAAGGTCTGACTTGTACTGCTGCATTTGTGGGGGGTATTTTAGGATTTGGGGATTTTTTTATTATTATTATGAAAGGTATAAATATATCAGCAGTTTGCCAGCTGGCAGTAGAGAAAGCAAGGCTAAATGTTGTGTGTATTCCAGTGTGAGATTTTTCTCTTTTTTGTCAGAAGAAAACTGAAGTTCTGAAGGAAGTGGGATTCCTTAGTCTGTGTCTGTGGAAAACTGTTGCTGTCCGCCTTTTCTTGGTGCTTCCTACAAGGTATTGTAACAGGAATTTCCTGCTTTCCTTTGGAAAAAAAAAAAACCAGAAAAAAAAAGTGAGGGTTGCTGAATTGCAGGTTTGCACAAGGAGGCAAATACAAGTGATGCTGATGCAGGGTGCAAGGATATTCAGGCAATCTGTGTGTTGCTCCTGTCACATCAACAGTTTCAGGGTCTTGGGAACTGCTGTGCAATAATGTCTCTCTCATGAGGTGGGCAAGAGCTGATGCTTTGAGAGAAAGAAAAACCAATGGCTGATCCTCCTAAAAAGAGGGATTTTTCCTTTGGAATGACTCAAATTAACAGCCCACGACCAGCCAGAGTCACAATTTCCTACCAATCTCTGCCTTCCAGTGTTTACTGGGGGTGCCACCCCCATTTGTGGCATACAAATCACAATTTAACAGCCTGCAGCAATTAAGACCCACATAACAAAACTGTGGGAGCAGGCAGAGTTTGTTTGTCTGGCAAACACTGTGCATGCTTGCAGCTCCATCCTGCCTCGTATATTTAATTTCAGCCTCAGTCTGAACACACTGCTTTGGACCTGGGAGAAACAGGAGCTGAACAATGGAAGTGCTACTGATGACACTGCTGCAAGTTGCAAATGGAGCCATTTTAGTACTTAGCTGGCATTCAGGAGCTTTCAGGTTTGGGTTGAAGAGATCTGATTGAAAATCAGACATATATGGAGAATTCCAGGTTCCCTAGCTGCCTTGAAGTTAAGTGGAGTGGGCACTTGATTATTATGAAGGCTAGAATTGGATTGAAGAATCATACTTAAAGGTGTAATAGAGCTCAGAAAGTGTCAGACCTTGGAAGTACCTAGCCCTTGATTGTAGCAGCTGGAAGTGATTTAACAAGTACTTGAGGTGACAGAATCAAATGCTTTATGTGATGAATGGGCTGTTTCAATATAGCAAATGATTTTGCTCTTTAAAAATCAGAATTAAACAGTTTGTTTTTTGTGAGGCGTGAGATCACAGAGCAATGAAGTGTATGTGTGAGCACGTGCCCAGAGATATAGAATTCCTTGTTAATCTTGTCTTTATTATAATGTGCTCATTTGTTTTGGAATTTACTGCTCTGCACTGACCCTTCTGGGGGAGGGGAGGAGTCAGTGTGTATTTTCTGCATGAGGGTGCCCTAAGAAGCTGAAATTGCATGGCCAAAGTAGAACCAGTTCTTCACCCTGGTGACTCGTAAAGTGAAAAATATATTCACTAAATAATGTTATCAGTCAAACTCAAGTGGCAAATAACTTGAAATTTCTGTCACATTGTCACATTTGGCAGTTGGTGTGTATATATACAGAGCTGGGTGCAGAGCTATGAGGAGATTCCTCAGATTCATGCAGGTTTTATCCAAAACTTGAATCATTAGATTCAGTGATGTGGCCTGTTTAACACCTACCATTCAGGCATCCTGTCTTAAAGTTTCTCTTTACCTGACACCCTTAAAAACTGTCAGAAATATTTTTTTATTATTATTTTTTCCCCTTTCACTTTGGCCAAGGCTTCAATCCTTGCCTTCCTTATTACTGAAAAAGAAAATCCCCCACAACCAAGCCACCCTTAAAAATTGAGTCAAACTTGAACCTGAGCAGAAGAGTTAATTATATTCAGTTCTCTTGCCTTTTTGTATAGAAAAGTGTGGAGGTGAAATGTGATGCTGGCTTTTTTTCATCTTTGTACTAATCAGAATTACTTAGGCTGCTCCTGAGTATCAATTTTGAATGTGCTGAGCAATAGACAAAGTCTCAAGCCACAAAGATAATAGAAATTCTATTTTAAGGATTAATGCTACAACATAACTCCAGTAACACCATTGGATGCCAAGGTTCACTGTGTGTTGGAATGGAACCACAGGTGCATGATTTGTTCACTGGCCCTTATGATTTGTGATCTAAATTGGGAATCTAAGAGGGCTGCAGAACAGGGGTGGCTCACACAGGACAAAATGCTATTGTTTTAGCAAAAACCAGTTGGAAGTAAAGGATCTTAAGGTCTCCTTTTGTTTTTCTTCACTGATGAGATATACCCTGACCTTGGAGCAGACTCTGAATTCCAGAATTTGGATGGGCCCAGCCTGGGCACACAAAGACTTGATGCTGTCCCTGTCTCTTGCATCTCTTGCATTGTGCATTGACTGATGACCTGAGCAACCCCGCTCAGAGAGAGCAAATCCTTGCAGATCCAAGGTTTTCAAAGTTAGAGCTGAAATGCCTCTGATGTGACCAGCCCTCATGTGTATAGAGGCACAGAATTCTTCTTTAAGTCATGCAATACCTTTTTATCCCACGTGTTCCATGCTCAGAACCCTCCTCTTACTCCTCTTGTAAGGAGGCATCACATCTGTGTGCAGAAAGGGAGGAGTCTGGCACATCAGACTTTCCTTTTTTCCAAAATAAGATTACACCTCTGCTCCTCTTTATTTGGCTTCACTTTAGGGACTTGGTGTCCCTAACACAGCTGCAGAAATACAGATAAAAACATATAAGTGTAAAGGCATTTTTAAGCAGAAAGCAAATATAGTTCCCCAAACTGAAAGTTCGAGCAGAGCAGAGTAACCCCTAAGCCATGAGACATCACAGAACAACCAAGGATAGATGGAATTTCACCAGATTCAGCCCCACCTTGGGAGGCAGTGAACTCCTGCATTGAGCCAAAGTCGTATTCAGGTAGACAAAAAGATGGGACCAGGCTGCTGTGAGGAAGCTGTTGAGTTTTAATTAATGACATGTTGTTAGTGGTGGAACCACCTCTCAGTATCTGAAAAACATTTGTTGTTACACTTCCACCAGAACTAAAAAACAGATTTGAAAAGAGCACTTTTATTTTTTCTTCAGCGATATTTGCATAATTACACAGAGTGTGAGTGTTAATGAAGAGCTAGCAATAAAACTGGATGAATTAGCATGACTGAGTGACTTAACGCAATCCTGTTGATCATACAGTTAGGGCTGGCTTGCATTTTGCCAGACTTTTTATTTTTTTTTAATAAGCCATCTCTTGCAATTGCACATTTGAATTTGAACTTTCATTAATGAGAGCTTTATTTCATGAACATGAAATTTCATTGACTTAAGTGTTTACATCAGTAGAACACCTATTCTAAAATACATGCACCTGACAAAATTCTTAATGAACACCTCGCCCAACACTGAGTGCATTTTTTATTCATTCCAGTGAAGGATTTGTTCTTTTTAAAATATTTAGTTTGCTTTTTTGGTATGCTTTTAACTTGTAGGTTAAATTCTTAGGTTATTTTCTTTCAAATTTAGAAATTACAAAGTGTGTAGGGGTGTGCAGATAAAAACAGCTGTAGAAAGAAGCAAGATAATACTTCAGTAGTATCATGATCTGTATTAACAATATTCTACATCTTCCACCTCCTTGTTCCTGTGCCCTGTTTGTTACTGGTGGAAAGTTGAATTGATCATGTCTGATACATTGAGGAGGCTGAGGTGCATAAGGACATGTAAGAACAGCTGGGAAGGATGAATTGTACCTAAAGAAAATCACTTTGCAGTTGAAATTCTTTGCATTGAAAGGGAGCAGTTTTGGGGCTTGTGCTTCTGACTCTGTTGGGAGGGGTAATCACTAGAAGGCAGCAAATTCCAGATTGGAGGAGAAGTGACGTCTTAATCTCTACAGGACTATGGATTTGAAACAAATTTGGTTCTTATGGACATTTCAGCCTCGTTGTTGCCAGTGAAGCTTGACCATGGGGCTCATAATGTCACCAAAATCAATGTTGTGTCCCTTTGCTTGTTAAGCATCCCTAAAAATACAAAAAAGCATCAGAGTGTATCATTAGGTGATGATACATTAGGTGTATCATTAGGTTCCCTCCTTGTCCCTTTTGGGCACTCTCGAAAAACTTACCCTTAAGCTGACAATGGCAACTGAGACAGGGAAAAAAGGTGCTGTTACATTTTTGAAATTTCTGCTGTCTTTTTTTTTGTTGGTTTTTTTGGTTTTTTGGGGGTTTATTTGTTTGGTTTTTTTTTTTGACAGGGAATTGTTTAGGTTTCAATATTGAGTTTGCATAAGGGACATCCTTGCTCAGAATCTTTGCACATGTTGTTTCAGTCAGAAATGGGAGGCTTGGATAAATTGTCTCACTCTACATTTTTGAGATTCCTCCCATTGTCCCGCTTAAAGGACTTGGAATACTGAAATCATCAGTCCCTGAAGCCAACTGCTGAATTCCAGCACAAAGGAAATTGCTGAAATTCACCAGTGAAAGCTTCCCTTCCCTGTTCCAGTTCTGCCTTCAAAGGCAGAACAGGCAGGGAGACATAGATGAGCCCTGGCTTTCATTAAATTAAGTGTCAGTGGTAGTTTAACACTGTATATTTACTTATAAAATATCTAATATTCTATCATACAAAGTAACAATATACAAACATATACTTAATTAACTAGTAGAAAAAAAGATAGAGATTTTGGTAAACAATTTGACCCAATATAAGATTTCAATATAAGATAAGCTTATAGCTCATGGCTGATCTGAAATGAAAACCATCACAGGTGTATAGGAAGAAAACTGGAATTGCATTCAGGAGCCAAACAACCAGAAATATGTATATTACAGTATGTACAGGCTGTGGGATTAATACTGGCAGAAAGTCACATGCAAGGGTGAAGCCAGTTTGAAGTCAAGTTGAAATAAAGTTGGCAGGTAATTTTCTTTATTTTTTTTTAACAGGAAGAATAAATAAAATATTTTGTATGGTTAATGCACTGTAAAATAGCCAACTCCTTACTGAACACCGGGAATTAAGAGATTCCCTCCTACCTAGTCAAGTGTATCTGAGCAGTCATGAAGTGTTATTTGTAGAAGCAGATGAGCCAAGTTGGTTAAGGAATACTCTGGTTTCTAAGAAAATAGCTGAAATGCACCCCATTTCAAAGAAGGGCATCTTCACTTACAGCTCTGCTAATCAACAATGCAGGCAGAATTCTGCCCCAAAGAAAACACTGTGCTCTCTACATTAAAAACAAGAACCTTTCCAGTATTCTCTTCTGGGTTTTTGAGCCAAACTTCCTGTCTTTTCTCACCAGTTTTAAATACATGCCAATAAATTAACAAAATATTACAGTTCTTGAAGATGATTGTGTCAAATGTGGAAAGAGCTTTCTTTCATTTTTTATTGAACAGAACAAAGAGACAAGAGAGAGAGACATGGGATTTCAGTTTAGAAATTTATCCAGGGAATGTAAGTTTGTATTTGTATCTCCAAGGTTTACCATTTCTCTTTTTCCCCTGTAAATCTGTGCCTATCTTATAACTTACTTGTCCAAAATAATTTTTGATGGTTAACACTTGAATATATCCACCTGAGACCAGGTCAGCTTGTAAAGCATTGTTGATACACATGGGAAAAAAAACCCTACAAAAATACCAAATAAGAAGTATTTTGGTGTGGGAATAAGGCCATAAATTGCAACAATTGAAAATGCTACATTTTAGAGGGTGGAACAGGTGCTGAGCACTGCACAGATTTGGCAGCAAGCTTCACTTGTGAATTCCATCACAATTTCATGAAAATCATGCCGAGAGTTTCAGCTGAGGCACATTTCTGGAGAGGTTCTCATCTGAAAACAGTGCATTGCAGGCCCCCTAATTTCTTCTGTGCATGTAAAAACTCTTTTACTACTTAGAGCTTAGCCCTAAAAAGGTTTAAATCATTTAACTTTTGAATCCAGACTTTCCAATTGTCTCCCACATGCCAAGCCACGGCCTTTCTCTGCCGGCTGGTGAGGATTCCATAGAGCAGATGTTTCCTGCAGCTGCATCCAGAGTGGGAGCAGCACAGAGGGAAATGGCTCTAAATCCTGGTGCTCCCAGAGATGTTGAGAGAGATGAGCTGAGAGCAGCTGTGGTTATCTGTGCAAAAAGGGTGTGCTGTCTTCTCTCACACTTGCATCTTTCATCTCACTCATCAACCTGTGAACGAAGCACACTGAGCTGCTCCTCTCCTGTTGTGTTTCCTGGTGTTTGCCTCTTTCAGATCTGAAAATCCCCTGTGTCGCTTTGACATATCCAGGGACAGCCATGTTTTATCACATCCTGACTTGTGCTTTTCCATGTGAGGATTCAGCAGCCGTCACCTTTGGTTTTCCCCCTCCAACAAACCCAACATTGATCTTGCAGATCATGCACTTTCAGACAAGATAGATAATGACTTGGACTGCAGCAAATGGGACTATATGACATCACATTTTTGTGAGCAGACAAATCTGTAATCTTATTTAGCTTGACAGGTATAAAGGGCATTTCAAAAACTGATTATATCTGCTGTGATTTTAAGAAGGTCTAGGATATGACTGGAAAATCTTCACCCAAACTATTCCCCAGGGAGCAAACTCTTCAAAAGAATAATGCAATGTTACTTATTCAGAGCATTAAAACATACATTAACCTTTTTTTCCCAGCTTATGGAAAATACATAATATTACCCCTGTGAATACTCCAAGGGTGAGAGTGAGGTGCTTCTGCTGAATCTCCATCAGGTCTGGGGAGCTGGATCTGCAATAAAGCTTTGCAGATTAATGTCAAAGAAAAAGCTGAACATGAAGAACATCTGAACTGTTTAACAAAAACATGGATCTGTGCTGATTTTGCAGATCCATTGTTTATTGTAAAGCCCCATCACCAGCTGGGGATAAGATTCATAAGCATTTCTTGAAGTTTCCATTTATAGTTCTGATAAAACCATCTGTGACAGGCTTGTGGTGCAGCATCAGTTGAGATCAAGATATGTAACAGAACCTACTTGTTGGGTGCCATGTTTGGGGCTGGGGTGCACAGACCTCCCCTCTTTGGATCCTTACCTCACAGTGGGAAGTTTTTGGAAGCACCTGGATTGCCACGACTGCCCAGTTGTTCAGCAGGGGAAAGGCCAGGGAAAGGGAGCACTGAAATCTAGATTTATTCTCCTGGAACTTGGATGCCTCTGTAAAACCCAGATTAGCAGCTGTAGAGCTGAGATTCACAAAGCCAGTTCTGCCCTTAGATGCCAAAACAGCCTTTTCATATGTGCATATCACATTCATTTTCAGTTTTTTAAAGCATAGCTGGCAGAGGTGCCCATCACTGACACAGGGATCTTGTCCCAAACAGTGCCCTGATAAACTGGCCTGGGGCACCTCTGCTGCTCTCTCCAGAGCTGTGCTGTTGGGAGGGAGACTGAAGAGAAGGCAGGCAAGTAGAAGGAATGGTCCTGGAGGGACTTCATTTTTGGAGGGAAGTTTAAAGGGTGAGGGATACATGGGGTCACTCAGAATTTTCACAGTTCTGTAAGGATTTGAGGCTGCTCTCAATCTTGCTCCTTACTCCTGTCTGTGAGACACCAAAGCAGTTTTCTTTCTTCCCAGCCCAAAGGTGCTAGGAGATGATCCTCTGTTGGAAAATGGAAATTGTATTTATCCATATGCATCCTAATATTTTTCTGAAGAGTAAAACAGAGACAAACTCTTGGTGACTTAAGCATGGTTTTGATTGTTTCACCCCAACTTCATGAGACTTTTGTCATGGGTAGGTGATTTACTCTGCATGTTGCCTCAGATGCCAAAGGACACTATTTCTGCATAGCCTGAAGAAAATGCATTAAAAATATTTTTAACAAGTCATAGACCATTAGAAACTGTTGCACATCTGATAAATTTCCATTTGTTTCTCTCTGGCTGAAAATACAATCTTTTAATCTCTGGTTTCTAGTCTAATCTTTGCAAAGGCAATTCCGTGGCAATTCTATTTCTGTCAGTTCTTCTCTCCTGGCATTTGATATCAATTATGTGCCCAGTTCACACTGGGGAGGAATATGGCTTCCTCTCATGTCCAGTTGGACATAAATCTATGTGAATATTAGTGAAATGATGAACCTGGAGAAGAGATTCTTCTTGTCTATGTAATAAATACATAGACAATAATATGTAATAAATAAATAATTACCAAATGCATAAATAAATAGAATAAATAATATGTAATAAAAAATACATTACACGAGGCAGTCATGCAGCTTGAAATTAGGCTTGATTCCACAGCATTTTGGGTTGTGTTCCACTTCCTTCTACTTCTCTTGGTTCGTGCAGCAGGGAGGTTCCTCAGGTGGGTCAGGCCCACATCATTAAACATTTCGCACTGAAAATCACTGAGCAGCCACTCCTTGTCTGAACAGGCTGGAGGCAAAGCAAGAGCAGAGCAAGTTTCACCTCTCTGCTGCAAAAGAACAGTCCTGATGCAAGATGTCTCCAACAGAAGGGTGAGATTCAGCTGCTGACAGCAACAATCTTGACAAGCAAGCTCTTAAGTCTGCCTGTGGGTATGACAGGGATTGAAATATCAGTTCTCCAAGAGATGGGCACGTATTTCCCTGGCCCACTGATTATTGGTGCATCTTAGAATTGTTCTGAACTGAGGAAATAACATTAAAAAAACAAAACAAAACAAACAAACCAACAAAACACACCAAAAAAACCCAAACACAAAACACCCTGAAGATGATCGATCTTCAAGAAACCTCTACTGTGAAAAAAAAAATATTCATTACTGAAAGGTGTTACCTGCAACTTCACTCTTATTCTCGTTATTTTTTAAGCTCAGAATAAGAGGCAGCTTTGAATACAAAATCATAACTCACTTGCAATATATTTTTAAATATTCTCCATCATTGGGTAATTGTCAGAGGACAAAGAAGAGACTGGAAGTAGAAAATCCCATTTTGTTACTACCAGGTACTTTTAGTGTCTGCATTCATTCTGGATAGAAGAGATATTATATAGCTAAAAAAATAAGAATCTTTTTTCTGTTCTCTGAGTAAATAAAAATCTCAAAAAAAGAAAAAAACAAAAAACCAAAAACAAACAAAAAACCCAAAATAAATAAAAAATCCCCCAAAAACCAAACCAACAAAACAAAAAAAAACACCGAAACACAAACAAACAAACAAACAACCCATTATGTGTTATTTCAAAAGAGAATCTTTAAAATGGGCACTGAATATCAAAACAAAAAAATAATCTTGAACATTTCTAGTGTCCCTTCTTGTGGGGAAATTAATCTACTGTGTGAATACTCCCAATTATTAGTCAGGTGAACATTCACATTAATTCACATTCTCATTGACCCTAGTCTGGTAAAAGCCCCTTGATTACAGTAAAAAATTTTATTTGAAAAGCAATTTAAGCACAATGAATTATTCTATACTATCAAATCATAGATATCACAAGCAGAAGAAGAGAGAAAAAGTTGCTTTGTGTCTGGGCATGAATGAAACTCAATAATGTTTCCTAGCACTCGAGCATTATGTGAAATTTATTTCACATGGTGAAATAAAGACACTTGTTAGTGAACAAAACAGTACAAGTTCTTTAAACTTTAACCTTAAATTCTACTTTGTAAATAATCTCTTCATTTCTTTTAAAGTTAGCAAAGGTCTGAATAATTCCTCTTCTTTCCTTTTTTGTTCTTTCAATTTTTAAAAAATTATTTATTATTTTTAAGCAAATCTGATCTACTACATAAAGTTTCAAGTCAAAATATTCTAGTTTTTACTTAGATATCCAGGGGCTTCCTAGAAAAACCTCCTTGCCAGTGGCTAAATCCTGATCAGCAGCCAAAATATCAGTCTTTGTAAACACGAGGTTATTAACTGATTATTTATGTTAGAACAGGGTAGTCCTCGTGCTGCACAAGTGTGTGACTGATGGACTTAGCTTTTCAAATCAGCTTCTGTTTGGGATGGGGTTTTTTTGGTTGTTTTATTTGTTTTGGTTTGTATTTTAAAAAAATACCAAACTAAACATTATGTTAAGACACAATGTTGCTTGGGCAGCTTTTCAGCCCAGCCAATTTTTACCTTTTAACAGAATTACATCGGATTTCCAGAGCATTCCTGGAACTTTTATTGAGGACTGTTCAATTCCCTCACAGCCTGTCGAGTGACACAGTGTGACAACAGCACTTTTTGCTTCTGTGCCTTTTCTTTCCAAGTGTTAATGAGAGACTCCCCCTGGGAAAGTCTCAGTTAACAGGCTCACAATGAGAAAATTTTAACATGTTTGTAGTCAAGCATGAATTTTTTAAGTGTACAAATGTTTGGGTCTAAAATAAGACAAACAACTGCCTTGTCTCGTTTTCCCCATCACTTCCTAAGTTCAGAAAATGTAAATTAATTGCTTTTCAGATTTACAAGTTGTTTTGCTAGAATAGTCTTACAACTGCCTAATTCTACAGAGAAGTGTCTGTTTCTGGTTCCAGGGAGGGATTAACACAGCAAAAGTTTGCAGATCTGTCATATAATGGGTTTAAACTCTTTTTCTGAAGCCTTTAAAGCAAAACCATGGCTGGCTTCTGATTTGTGCTCTCTAAATGACATCAGACCCTTGCAATAATTCTCCATCTCTGAACAGAAAGCCACGAGGAAATCAACCAATGTGTGCTTTATTTTGCACCACATACAGAGTTTTAGCAATCACTTGCCCAATAACACAACAAATGGAAAGATTCCTTAAACAATTAAGGATGAGAGGAAAAAAGCAGAATTCTAGGAAAAGAAAGGAACAAATAGATTTTAGTCTCCCTGGAAGTTTGTGGACAGATACTCCTTAATTGAAAAGAAAGGAATACAAAAGTTCTGCCTTTCCTTGAAGGTGATGAGGACAGTGAAAGTTACTTATAAACACTTTCCAACTTGTCTTCTGTAAATCTTTTAAAGTCTCTTTGGAACCTGTCCAACAACCTGTCTGTTGTGAAAATAATTCATTTTGTCATGCCCAGCAATACACTGGTAGTCATTTTCTGAAAGCTTATGTAGCAGTTTCACCTCTAGCTTTACCCTCTGTTATACTACATCACAAACTCATTTAAATAGTAATATTAATGTTTTTAGAGATCACTACAAATGGTTGGCAGCATCATTGCAGTTAATGTCTCATGGGAGCTATACAAAGGAATTTTATCAGCTTGAGGCTGAGGTATTTGATGAAGTAATAACAAACTAGCTTTGAATTGTCTTTCATTACCCTTTATCTCTCCTAGAGAGAATATAATCTTATTCAAATTATAATGGCCTCTGTTATCAATGTGGTTTACTATTTATTTACCTGCACATGGACATGCAAATGTACATGCATTCTCCTCTTTTTACCGTACCTGTAATGAAATCCCTTCACTATCAGAATCATGCATGATCACAAATTACAAACTAGTTACTTGGAAGTGTAATTTCCTTAACGTTAAAAGCATTAAAAAGAAAATTAAAATCCAACTTTTTTTTTTTTAGGAAAAATAAAAATACCTTGATAAGGAGTAAAATCCAATCATTAGACTTTAAATATACCTTCATTTATCTTTAAGACAAACATGATATTTTACCTCAGGAATAGATAGGCTGCCTCCTGTCTGGGAAGAGAAAGAGATGGGAAGAAGTGTTCAAGTAGTTCTGTAGGGGGAGGAAATTCCTGGGGCTGAAGCAAAGAGAGAAATCCAAATGGCAGAGCTTTGGCTCTCCCTGATCAAATCACCTCAACATTTCCGAGGCCAGGCTTATGTCAGTGAAATACAAATGTGAGAGATGCATGGCACAGTTCTAAGTTATTTCTTATTAATTACTTGGGGAAATTAGAGAAAAGGAATAGGGCAGGACTGTGGAGACAGATACAGGGAAAATATATATTTCCTAAATAAACAATTGTCTATGTGCTGCCACATAGCAGCATAGCTCCATTTAGCAGATTATGCTGAAAAAACCCCAAATCCTGCAACCTCACTCCAGTGGCTCGACAGCTGCGAATCAGACCATTGATAGCAAAACATTCTGTTACTTGCTCTTCTTTAGAAAGGTTTCTGAGATGGAAACAGGAGGGTGGAGTGCTGGGATTGCCTTTGTCTCTGTTGTCAGTTTGGGTCATTCCCATGCTGAATCAGGGGCTTTTCCCCTTTTCTGTGAGTGTTACAGGATTCAACTGTCCCCTTGCAGAGTCAGGCCAGGCTCTTTGGGCTGATCTTGAGGGATTTCTCTCTTTTCTCTCTGCCAGTTTGCCATGAGGCCATTGATTCTGATCGATTTCTAGTCAGTGTTTGCTTATTGTCAGTTTAATTAAAAGCAGGCAAGGGGAAGTGATTATTTAAGGCTGCCTTATCAGAGCAGCATTCAGACTGAGGACAAACACTCTGCTGCAAACGACAGATAGTTTTTACCATGGAGTCTTCCGGCTTATGCCATGGCCATGTGTTAAATATGATTTCTGTTCATTCTTTTCAGCAGAACTAGATAGAAATCAGGCATGTAACTATAAAAAAAACCAAATATTTTTTATTGCAATATCTATTTTAAAGTGGTTTCTTTTATAGCATGAATAATTTGTTGCTGCAATGTACCTGAAACAACCAGATATACCTAAATTCGGCACAGAAAATAGGGATATTCAATCCTGAACAGGTAAAAGGCTAACAGAGCAAAGTGGAAGCAGAATTTAAGAAGAATACACATACATTTAAGGAAGTTCAAAATAAGAAACGTAGTTCAAAGTTTGCTGAATGACAGAGAAGCAAAGATGCTCAACAAAGAGTGTAGAAACTTCAAATGTATAAAGACTGATCAAACCAGATTTTGACTTAAAATACAAACTGGTGCAAACACAGCTCATAGTGATCCCTTTTAGTAAATTTTAAAAAAAGTCTAAAGTCCCTCCTGTTGCTTCTGCTTTATAACTTTTCTTTAATTTTTGCAGAATAAGGATTTTAGCGTTTCCAAAACAATGCTGTGGAATTTTGTTTAATCACCCCCGTGCTCAAAATTAGATCTGACATCAAATTTCTCTCCTGCTCTGAGTTGTTGGGAAATGTTTCTGTGTGTGCTAAAGTAGCCTCAGTATTGTACTTTCCACTGAAACAATCTTTACAAGTCCTGGGCAAAGACTATAAAACAACTTAGTAAATTTGTTAAATACTATCCTCAAAAAACCAATTTGGAATTACTTTCTCTCTTGTATTACTTAAAGTTTGGATCCTGAGCCAAAGTATTTTGGCTTGAGTCTTTCCTGTAACCATTTAAAGTTTTTAAGAAGCACTGCTCATGCTGTAGATAGAAAGAACTTAAGACTTTTACTTAACAGGAATACTTTCCCTAATTTTATATTCACGTTTGTAATTTCAGCATTTTCAAACTGCAGGCAGAGGGCAAGGAATAGACAAACCCACCCCCCAGAACTTATACTCCCTTCAGTCAGAAAAAAATCCGAGTCTGTTGACCTTTCAAGATTACATAGAAGCTTACGAATATACTCAGGACTTTTGATAGTTAAAGAATATAGGATTTTGTCTTTTAGCCTCTCCTGGCATTTATGAATTCTGAATATTGAGTGTACTCTTTTACAAAATGTTTGCCTACTTACATATTTAAGTAGAAACGTCTCTTATAAATCAAGAGAGTAAGCAAATAAATTCTTAGGAGTGTGTAGGGACAACAAGGGGATTGGAGTCATGATGTGTCATCTGCCCTGCCAAAAGGCATTAATGGACAGTCTCTACCTTGGTGGAGTGTCACCCTTGAGCTGGTAGAGAAGCGTGTATAATTTTACAAATGCTCAGTAAATAGCCATAACACGAATGAATTCCAGGCTTTATGTCCCTAAGACCGGTGTTTTTCCCAAAAAAAGATAAATAAAATCTCCTAGTTCATCCTTTTAAATCACCACAGGCATTTTTATATTTGTTTCTAAATGTCATTTTTGTTCTCTAAGGGAAAAGGAGGACTTTTTTCCCTGGGTATAACATATTTGGAAGATGGCTCATAATATACACCCAGTCTTTAACTGGACTGTTCTCTCCAGTGAAAGTTATCACAGATTTCACAGATACTACAAATGTTTCTAATCATTATGACAATTTTGGTATTGTCAAACAATTCAATGCAGAAATACATCTGGACATAGATCGAATATAGGCCTAAGCTATAAGGTCAAAAATTAATTCTGATATTGAACTTTCTGGGGCATGTAGGATATATATTCAAGAATTTAAGTTGGATTTTTACAGAGAAAACATCCAGTTTTTCTGTTTATAAGGACATAAAATTTCCAGGTTTTGTGATGGACAGTAAGAAAGGATTTTACCTGGCATGGGTGTATAATCTGTTTCCAGTGAGGAAGCACTGGCCACTTCTTCCCCAATAAATTAGGGAGAACTCATTAGCTACTTAGGGACTAGCAAACATCTCTCGATTCAACAGGTTTCATGTTGAGAAAAATGGAAAACTGATCATGTTGAGAATTGGCTAAAGTTTCAGTCCTTTTCTTCCAGACCCAATTGCTGCCCAAAACCTTTCCTAGTAGATTTTATTTTCAGATAATTTTTAAAAGATCTGCCCCTACATATGTAACATGGTAGGTGAGCTCTTGCTCAAAATAACACACAGGGCACTGGGATTCAGCACTGGCCCCAGTGAAGGGTCTCAGCAAAAGTAGATCATTATTCTGATATTTCATTTTCTCCTGCATCTGCTCATCTGTTAACACTGGACCTCCTCTGCCCCCAGTTTTCAGATCTTGGAAATACGTGGCCTGTGGCTGAGCTCAGTGATTTTATCTGCTGCAACAGCACTTCAGTTCCAGCTCATCTCATGAAGAATGCAAGGAAAATCAGTTTGGCCTCAGCTAATCTGGAATCTTCATGGCCAATGTGTGTGTCCTCCACGTGAATTTGGTTCTCTGTGAACTGCCTTGTTAGGTGAAGATTATGGGAACTCCACTTCTTTTCCCACGTATCTGGGCCAAAACATTTCCATAAGTCCCAGTGTGTGCAAAGGCTGTAACCCTACTCACCAAGTTATCACCAATGGTCCTGGAGGGACTTCTCTTTTGAAAGGAAGTTCAAAAGGTGAGGGACACATGGGGACACTCAGAATTTTCACAGTTCTGTCAGGATTTGAGGCTGATCTCAATTTTGCTCCTTAATCCTGTCACTGAGGCACCAAAGCAGTTTTCTTTTTTTCCCAGCCATTCCAGACCTATAACTGAGGTCTTTGGAAGGAGGAAACAGCCCACTGAGGGCATCATTAAAATCCCCACCTGAATGGCAGGTACAGCTTTCACTTTGAGCCTCCCAGCAACAACACCCCACAGCACCAGATATTTTTGATAGCAGGTTATTGTACACAGCATTACAGAATTCAGCAGTGATGCAACACAAGCCAGACACCTTCTGGCAGATGTTTTGTATCAAAGCTTGAATACTCTGGCATTTTCTGTGCCCACCTAATTCCAGTTAGTCAGGCCTGTGTGTGCTGAGAGAGATGTGATGTCTGTGCAGTGTCTGCAGGTGTAACTTGTGAAACTTCCCATGTTAACAATGTGGTTCAGTTGTGTGACAAAGGCAGGCACCACATCCCTGCTCAAGCTGTTAAGAATAGTCGTTACTATTATTTTTAAATTCTTTCAATGTCTGAGCTCAGTTTTTGCTCTAAGATGGTGTTTTTTCTTTTTGTTTTTTCTTTTTTTTTTTTTTTTTGCTCCAAAGGAAGAGAATTGGGAGTGTGTGTCTGTTTTCCATCCACCTCACACCATTCCTAGGGAGAAGGGAAATTTCATAGTACTTCAGTGAAGTGCCTTGAAGGGTCAGTGAAGCAAATTATACTTGAATTTTTAATGTAAAAGTGGAAATTTTCTAACATCCCCACTAGAGCTTCTGGGGTATTCGAATGGGTCCTGGAATACATCAGAATTGCACCAATAGGATCAGAAATCAATAGCTTCCATTTCAGACCTCACTTATGGGGGGAAAAAATAGAGGTTTTTTGTGGATTGGGACAATATAACAGTCTGATCCTAAAGTGAGTAAAGAGTAATACTGGTTCTATTGTGAGAAAAATTGTATCACTTTCAAAAAACCCTTTTCAAATCTTTTAAAAGGCTGAAAGTTGCCCATACAATTCTAAGTGACAAAAAACCCCGATCTACAAAGCTGATCTATATTTCAGTTTTGTAAAGAAACACAAACATAAAACACAGCCCTTCATGTGGGTGTCTGGGGACGCACTTGCTTATTTTAATGACATTAAAAAATATTTCATGCTGTTTTCCCATCAGAATCTATTTACCTAGAAAGAGAGCATGAGGGAGCATTGTTTCTTTTTCTTCAAAACTGATTATTAATTTTGAAATGATTGTCACCTGGAAAACTGATCTGGTTGTGGTAATATATTTATAAAAACAATACATAAAGTATAATTTTGTCAGTGGAACTTTTGTAATTTGTGTTGCTGGTTGTCACTGTTAGTATCTAGGAATAGTAAGACCTTCTATTTAAGAATTTACTTTATATACTAAGTAGGATTTTTTTAAGTACTCCAGACAAACTGCTTCATTAAAGGACAAATGTGCATGCTAAACAAAATTATTCTACACTGATCTCGGTTGTGAGACATATTTAGAAAACTCTATTTTTAAAGATTTTTTTAACTGACTATTATTATTTTAAATGACTACAATGAAAGATTATTTATAACTTCTCCCCTTTCAAAATAGGGGAATCATTGTGTGATCCAACCTAACCACCAGAACAGGTACAGGTACAGAGCCTCCATCAGAAATTCCTACATCAAGGCTGTAATTGCTGTATATCAATATAAAGTCAGTATTTCTCATGTTTGGGGAGAACTCTGCAGTGGAATACAAAAAGATTGAGAAATATTTTACGATGTGGTTCAATAAATATTGCATGGTGACAAACTAAGTGCTCAGTGACAGCAGATAGGGCCAGTGTTACTGAGTAGTTTAGTGTTCAAAACCCTAAAAAAAATTCACTTTCTTCTTCTCAACAAGGAGAAAAAGAACAGACTGCAGCCTCCTGGGTGCCCAAAGTCAACAAGATTTCACTTGTGATGTTAAATGAGACAAACCCCTCTTGCCCTTGACCAGAATTAGTAAATTTATCTCTACTGCCAGTGCAAAAAGGTACTGGAAATACTGATTATCACTGGGCAACCTGATGCAGGTTTAAAAAACCTAAAAAAGCAGCAATAGTAGAAATACCTTGAATCTGTCACTTATTTAAAAAGCCATGTATTCAATTCTGTACTTATTTTAATGCTCGCTTCAATACACACACCACTGAAATCCTTGGTTTTTCAATGTTCCTGGAGAGTGCCAGTGCACGACAGAGCTTAGGTTTGAACTATTTAGGATCCTCAGGCCCTAAACCAGGAATATGTTCAGACTGTTCTGTGTTTCCTCACCCAGGATCCCACCAAAACTCAAATTCCTGTGTCAGAGCTGTCTCCAGCATCAAGGCCTTTCTGTTAATCTTCCCAAAGGTCTGGAGAATACTTGTAAGACAAGGGTGGAGTGTTGGAAGATTTTTTTTTTTCTGTTGTTCCTGATATTTTTAGATAAAAAACAACCAGCCAGAGGCTTTATTGATCACCCCCCTTCCTGTAGCAAGTTATCAGCTGGGCAATCGGATAATGGAGATGGTCTTGCATGCAAATGAAAATCGTTTAATGACACAGAGGAAAACAATGAGAACCATTGTTTCCAGATAATTTATACAGCGATTGAAGCATTCTTTTTCTTTTTTTTTATGAATTGAATTCACGGGAGGTTTGTGAAAGCTGCCTGTTAGGTCAAAGGCTAGTGCTTCATCCACTTAATCATTCATCCCTGCTTGATTAATAGACTTTTTAAACAGAATCATATATTAATAATGTAGGCTTTAACTGGGCATCTCGATCAAAGAGCAGATTTTAGAAGTTGATTGGTTTGTATCCTCTAGGCCTGTGATAAATGTCTAGAGATTTCTTGTAGTCGTTTTTTCTTGTCATTTTTTCATTCTGATAGTCATTTCTCTCTTCAACATTGTCACATGAATATTTAAAACAAGAAATATAATCAGTTCAGTGCTTTTTCTTCAGTGCTGAGATCATAAAGAGAAAAAACTGTCATTCAGTAAAAAATCTCTTTATTACAATATTTAAGCACTGTCTGTTTTACCTTGCTTGGTGGGAAGCATGATCTGAAAATCTTATATTCATCAATAGGATTATGAATGGAAAGTTATTCTTCAGATTTGGGGTTAAATGGGATTAAGGACAAGAAAACTCCTCAAAGATAAAAAGATTGTGGCATTAATAATTAGAGGGGGTTAGAAAAATTTCATCAAAACAGTTAGTTGGAAAATGCTGTCTCATCTTCTGATGAGACAGAAATGTTTTCTGGGAACATGAGAGTGTTTAGGAAATTAAGATATATTCCATTAAATTAAACCAAAATGCAGTTTTGTTTTGAGATTACCTTTTATTTCCAAATTTTCTTTTCTTCAAAAACCATAAACTGAGGTGGGAGGACCTGAGTTGGAAGGAAATACTGAGATAAATCATAGAACCATGTGCTGATTTGGGTTGGAGGGGACCTTAAAGAACATCTCATTTCCATCACCCTGCTGAAGGCAGGGACACCTTCCACTGGACCGGGTTGCTCCAAGGCCTGTCCAACCTGGCCTTGAACACTTCCAGGGATGGAGCATCCACAGCCTCTTTGGGCAATTTTTCCAGAGTTTTACCACCTTCAGTAAAGAATTTCTTCCACTTATCTAACCTCAATTTTCCCTCTTTCTGTTTGTACCCATTATTCATTTTCCTACTGCAAAAATTCCTGCTGAAGAATCTCTCTCCAGTTTCCCTACATGCCTCCTTCAGACACTGGAAGGTACTATGAGGTCTCCACACAATCCTGTCTTCTCCAGGATGAACTCCCTCCTTTTTCAGCCTATTTTTATTTTTTTTTAATGAGCATTTTCATTTCTTATAACTTTTGGTACAGCTTGGGACAAAACCAGTTCTCTGAGTGAAAGAGTAATCTCTGTTTCAAGCTCCCTGTAACATTCCTCTCAGCAACAGTAATACTCTTACTTAGGATGGAAAAATCCATACCTTAAGAAAGGCCTAAACAGAAGAGGTCGCTTTCCTGGTGCCCTTCAGTTCAAAAATCAAGGAAAGCTTTCACTGGGGAGCAAAGAACCTGGTATTATACCCTTGTGAATGATCTCCTCTCATTTCTAATTCATACTGATTGTCTCTGACACCAGTTCTGTACTTGTCACATCCTTAAGAGTTGCAATGATTCCAGGGGCATTTCCAAACAATTCCTTCCCACATAAACATGGATTTAGAGTGCTGACTATAGTGCAACCTTGCTTTGCACATTGTTTTTTCCAGTCCAGGCCCAGATTTCCAGCTTCAGCCTTCTGGAGAAAATGAGATCTTCCTTCTGGCTGTTGCACAGTGTGAGAGACTCATGATGCAGAAAGGATCCTCAGTTTAGTGAGGTGGAACTGGGAGCTTTTAATGCACATACAAAATATTATTGCAGATGTCACTGATTTCAGCAGAAGACACATGTTGCAACCAGCCTGAACAGCCTCTTTTCCTCACTCACTGTTTGCTGGATGGCCAGAGCAGGTTCTGAGATGTGTGACCCCCTGAAGGACCACTCCTTGAGGCTTTTGGTATAAAAATGTATGGCTCTAAGGCTTGTATAAAAGTTCTGCAGAGCTGAGAAGCAGGAGAGTCCCTCTCAGGAGTGCAGCACTCTGCAGAGTGGGATGAGTCCCTCCAAGGACACATCAACCACCACACAAGGTATTGCAGACTGAAACAGCACCATAAAGTGCATCCTAAAAGTGCTAAAAACCTCATCTAAATATTGTCAGTCTCCATTTCTGCAGTCTGGTGCTTCTCTCCTGTGCAGAAGGGGGAGAAGGAGAACAGGATTGTTCTTGTGTGGTGATGGAAAGTAAGGGCTGCCTGACAGCTGATCCAAACCTCCTGGGAGAAAGCTGTGCCATCTGAATTGTTCCAGTCCTATCACACTGGATTCTGCTGTTCACATGGCGCTGGCAGGGAGATCAGATGAAAAACTGATCCTCGGGGTCATTGGCTCCAGTGGCAAAATTTCAGACCTGTGTGATTTGCTGCTTCCCAGGCTAGAAATGCTCAGAGCATATGTGATTAGGTATTTAAAAATACAAAGTGATACTGAAATTTGCAACTCTTCAGGAAGGATAGGCCCAAGTTTGCTGTGCCTTAATTTAGGCCTGGGTATCTACACACTGATATTAGACAGTTTCCTTATACTATCAAAGTGCAACCACCACAAATATGGATTGACTGCATTGCTTCCTGGCTTCTTTTCCCATTTTAATTCATCAAACATAATGTTGCAGGGTAGCAGTTATCCCACTTAATAATTGCAGCTTGTAAACATCATTATGTCCGCAAAGTTATTCATTCCTTTTCTGTGTACCCCCACAGATTTCTGGTATGATCCTTCATGTGAATGCTGCAGGGTTCTGTTTGTCTGTTTCTGAGGGTTTTGTTATTCTAATAAGTCGGTTTGTACTTAATGAAAATTGAATTTGTGGGATTAAACAAATAGCTCTCGTTCTATTCTTTCCCTTATTTAACAGTCATAATGACAATAGTAAAGGAATATATTTTACAATTCCATTACTTCTGTGATTAACAGATTTCCAAATAGACAAGCAATTTTCGATTGCCCTCCAGGTTTTCTTTTCTCCCCTTCTTGTTTTCCCTTTCTTTTGGCTGCTGGAAAATAGATTTTTCACCTCTCCTTACACAAATAAATGTTTTTCCTTTACCCCTTCTGTGAATTTTTTTCTCCAGCTTTATGCCACATCAAGGGCTGCCCTTTCTGTCCCATGCTGAGAAGATATTGGGGAGCACTGCCTGTCTCTTACATGAGATCTTTTTTGTCCCATTAAAAATCCTCTTCCCCTAAGCTAGCTCTGCTTGGCAACTGTGCTGTGAGAAACACAAAAGCCATTAAGATGGTTGGTATTGACAACTTCTGCTTTCTTTGGGGACTGCAGCAAACCTACCCTTCAATGATCAGCTCTGGTTTGTCTCCTCTCGCAATCCTGCGTGACTGAGAGCCACAGGCTGTGGAGAGATGAGTTTGGAAAGCCAAGGGGGCCAAGACAAACCTTATCACTGCTACAGTGCCTGCTTCTGCCAGAGGAAAAACCAGGAAAAACATTAAGTGGAGTCCCATGAGTGCTATCAAGTGTACAAAGTCTGCAGAAATGGTGAGAAGGGAGCCTGGGGCAAGGTGTGAGGCAGCTCAGAAAGCACTGGCCACTGCCCATTTGGGCTTCTTGGCTCCCAGTGCTGAGACAATATCAGAACTTCCTTCAGATTCTGCTGCAAGCAAGAGAGTTTTTAACTTTCTCTCTGCCACACAACAATTCCTGCTGAAGCTGTGGATGGTGGGCAACCCGCTTCACTCAGCTCTCTGACAAATATCCAAGGTGATATCACAGCTAAAATATTTTATAAAAACCCCTCACCCCCACTGTGTGAGTGGATGCATGACAGTGTGAGAGATAAAAAGACTTGTTTTCCATTTTGCTCCAGGTCTGACTAGAACAGAAGGACTCTGGCAAACCATTTGGGATTCCCCATGCACCCAAAAGCAGAACAGAGCGTGAGAATTTTCTCTTCCAGAGAGAACCTTTTGCTTGGAATTACCTTTGTGGGTTTTTTACAGATGATGTAATGGCAGAAACATGAGAAGATGATGTGGGTGGCAGAAAAGCTTCCAATTCCCTGACTATTAGTCATGTGTGGACCAGGGAATGGCAAAATTGTTGTAGTCCTGGGCTTTAAAGTCAAACCCATAAAAATATCCATGCAGAACCCCTGGGGCCTGGTTTTGTATCAGGCAAGTGTTTTTCAAGCCTGAGAAGTTTAAAAAACTAAATAAAATACATTATTAAGGACTCAAAAAGTGGTTTTTCAACTGGTGTGGCTTTCAAAAAGGACACCTTTACTCACAAAAGATTTCAGGAATGTCTCCCTGGGCAATGTAGAGCAAATTTCCACCTTTTTTTTTTCCAAAAGTTGGAGCTACACCATAAGCAACTTATATACTTCAACGAAACCTACCCTTTCATATTCTGAATTCTGAAGAGAATAATCTTCAAGTTTCTTCCATTGCTTTTTCCATACTGTAGCCTCCACAAGGCAGCTTCTTGACCCAAGACAAGAACATATAATGGGGGAAGAAAGTGGCGGCTTTGCCTTCCTGCTTTGCTTCAAATTTATTACCGTTATTTTCACTTCTAGATAATTAAGAGCATTGGATTATCTTCCTTTTTAAAATACACTTTAAAATACTAAACAAAGTTTGATGGCCCATGCAATCAACAACAGGAAAGTAATTTGGGTTTATCCAAAGTGTTTCTAAACCTTCCTTGTATTTGTTATTGTTGTGGTAGCTTTACATTAATTTAGGATTGGGCTGTATACATGATGCTAATTTGCTTTGTAATTTTAAAAAATAAGGAAAAATATTATTTATGAGAAAAGCTGTCTGGTTGCATAAACAAGTTTAAAAAATCTAGATGGCTAAAAAATCAGTTAGAAGGATTTTGAAGCTTGTCAGAGCTCCTTAATGGCAGTCATTGCTATTTAGATGGAAAGGTTTAATATGAGTTTAGTTATTAGGCATATTCTAAGGCCTTTGGAGTAGAAAGCAAAAGCTTTAATAAGAAAGTTGTCAGAGATGAAGGTGCTGCTAATAAAACATTCCCTGTATTAAGAAAAATAAGATTTAAGAGATGTGAATAGTCCTCAGAAAAAATTGCCTGGTCCTACAGAGAAGCTTGACAGACTTCTGCATTTCCCTGGGAATTAAGAAAGGTTGGGTTCAGACAGAGTTGGGCTGTGAAAAGGCTCTGAAGTGCTCTATTCCAGCACTCCCAATCTTTATAGGAAGGCCAAGTTTTGAAGATTTTATTTTGTGAAAAAGAGAGGAATTCCTTACGCTCTGTGAAACAATGCAGCTGCAGAATCTCTCAGCTAAAATAATGGGGTTTCATATTTTTTTTTTAAATGGGTGCTTGCATGAGAAATGTGGTGTAGTGTTTGTTTTTATCATTGTTACAGCAGGTTTCCCTAAACAGCAAACAGTGAGAATGGGGCCAAGTGAGGAATATTTGCTTGGATCTTTTTTTCATTAAACTTCATCATGGTTACATTTTTGTGATAAGACTGATTCATGTCTTTTGAGAGTTGGTTTATATGTCTTTAGAAGTCACAAATGCACTTCTCCAAGGCTATTTTACATAATATCTGTTTTGCATCAAAACTAGTATGTCCACCGATAAACTCATAGTTACTGATAGCATAATTCTACAAGGAGACATAAAAATGTGGTATATACCATTTTTTTGTTATCAACCTGTGTGTTGGTTATTTTTATTGTTTGTTTTGAGGGGTTTTTTTAATTTTATTTTTTGTTTGTTTTTTGGGAGGGATTTGTGTTTTGGTTTGGTTTTGGTTTGGATTTGTTTCTTTTTTTCATTAGCATAGAATGGTTTGGGTTAGGGTTACTTACTGTGTAGCCTTGTGACCTTTCAAGTTCTTCCTGTTTCAGTCTATGCATCAATATATGCATCAATCACTTTTTTTACCATTTCTTCATTTGGAAAGTGACCTCATGCCTTATAATTGGATTTTTTGCTTCTGCTCTGCTTTGTGTCTTTCACTGATAAACAGTGATCAAGGTCATCAGACTTCAGGAATTTGTCAAAGATTTGTGTATAATTTTGTTGATTTTGCAGTATTTTTTACAGAGGTATGTTAAGAAAAAGAGATTTATTTGAGTATTCAGAATTAACTCAATGCATCGATGATGTGGAGGAAAATTACAATCAGCATTAATGAGAGAACAATAATTTGAAAAATTATAATTAGTTGCCTTGTCTGAAGTGTTAGAATTGTAAAATCTGATGTCTTCTCTGCTGCTGCAGAGTAGCAGAAAAGTCCCCTCATTTCCCTCAGAATTTCCCCAGAGCTCTTTGTTTCCCCAGTTTGACCTTTAAGGCATCTGTTGAGCTCCCGTCTTTAACCAAAACCCTTTAATTCATCTCGTGCCCCAAGTTTCACTTCAGAATCCATTTTACATGGCAGATAACAGGGAGGAAAATAAAAGATGACATTTCAGCCATCAAAAGAGCATCAGGCTACAAATTTAGGTATGAATAACAGGGGATGTTGGACATGAGGCCTCACATTCATGGACATGAGCACAAGAAAAGAATAATTTCAATATTAGTCTGGACCAATATCTACTGATAGATACTTTCACCTAAATAAAAGGGAATTTTAAAATGGAAAATAGAAATTTTAACACATTTTTATAAGTGCATGAGTAGTTTTCCAGCAGAAAACATGCAAATTTTGGAAGCTGGGAAAACTGTGATGCAGATTACTGGAGTTTCACCTCACTAAAATGAGAAGAGACTGGTTAGACACCTTTGTAGCCCAAAAATTGCCTGAAAATTCTCTTTCATATTAATGGCATCATATTAACTAAGAATAGCTGCCATAAAAACCTTGCTCACTGAAGACCATGACCAAGCATATTATCTTATCAGTGTCCTGCTTAATTCAAAATTAATACATTTTAGGTTGCGGGAGAACCTAACGTGGAATATGAGTGAGATTACAGACAATTAAGGTGAAATGGCTTCTGGAAACTCCCAACTGATTTTAAATGAATGGTTTTTGTTCATATTGTGAAAAGAGAACATTTTTTTCAGGCAGAGTTAATGAAAAAAATGTAAAAGTTAAATATATTTTCATTACATTTCTGCCCACTGTTGTTTCGTTTCTTTTTTTCTTAAAGCACAGTAATTTAGGTACATGGGGTGAGTTTCTAGGCTTTATTAATTTTGTATTTTGATTTCTCCATCTGCAGTTTTTGGTAGGGTTTTTTTTGTTTGGTTTTTCTGGGGTTTTTTTACAAAGAAAATCAAACTGTAATCCAAAGATAAGGGTTCTACATAGTCAGCCATCAAGATATTTGGTTGTTTTGTTTCTTTCTTAAAGCCCATGCTCCTTGACTCCTGTGATTACTGGCAAATGCAGATAAATCCTCCATTAAACCTTTCTTATAAAAAAAAAACAAAAACCTGGATACCAGTCAGGCCAAAGTATTTAACTAACTCCTGAATATTGAATATTTGGCAAATGATGTAGGTCAGCTTCTGAAAATAAGATGCTGCTGTTTGGCACTGGGAACAAAAGGAGGAGATTAAATCTACTGCAGTAGCATTTCATTTTCTTGTTTGTTTACCTCTGGAAATTCAGGAGTTCGGGATAAATAGATGGCTGCTGCCTTCACCATGACCTTGAAACATCCAGATATGTGCAAAACTGAGTGGCTCAGGCATCCTACAGTGATTCCTCTTGAAAAGGGCAAATCCCTGATGTTGCAGCCCTGGAGAGGAAAGCACAGGTTGAAATGAAGCCACCTGACCTAAAAGCAGTGGAGTCCAGTCATTTCTCTCCAGCTGCAAATCTAAAGCCTCATGGAAGAATTTACTTCCTAGGTTTTTGGGTTTTTTTTATGTCCTTGCATGAAGGGTCAAGCTGATATTTTAACTATTTTCAGCTGTCTTTTTACTTGTGTTTTTGCTGTAACACAAACGCTTTAATTAAGAAAAGTACATGACATTTCTGAATGTTGTGATTTTAAGCAGAGTGTAAAACTGTTGAGTAGGTATTTACCAGGCAATTCCCTTAATTCACAGAGGGCCAGATTTTTACTGTAAACTCCAGAAAAAACAGTAACTATAAGTAGAAATCAGGTTTGGGCTATGACAGCAGTGCTAAGGTTTTTCAATAAAAGGCTTTGTAGATGTCAATTACCATTAGTATATTTATTTTACTGTTTGAAGCGTTGCTCTACACAACATGGAGAAAAATTTTGAAAAATGGCAGCTGCTGTTATAAATCTTAGTTATTCTTGTAAGAGATGCTCCCATAAAAAAAAATAAGAAGCTCACCTTACAAAGTCATTTCATCAAGAAAAAGAAAGATCAAAGTCAGTTCTTCATGACATTCAATCACTGTTTCTGTTTCATATGCCAGAACAAGAGGCAGAGATGACTGATAATTTCTATAATCATTCTTAATAATTCCAAAAGGCAGAAGGACAGATAATAATATATGTATTCTTGTGCTAAGCTGCTCTTCCTCCCTTGCCTTTTGGATTTGGCCAGTGTGCTCTGCCTACTGCAGATAATCTGTCAGGTCAACAATATCAATAGTTTTTATTACAGAAAGCAGATGTTATCAGCATCCTATCTGTCCATTTAATTAGAAATGTGGTACTGCTGTTAAGCTTCTGAACAATTTGAGGAAGGAAAAGAATTTTTAAAAAAAACAAAACAAAAAAGCCACAACATCTCAGAGTTCTTAAAGAGGCCCAGCATTTCTAGAAGGAGAAAGGTGGTGATTTCTAAGCTAATAATATAATTTATGTCAATATAATAAAACATATATAAAACGATATATAATAAATATAAATATATTGTATATATTATATATAATAAAATATATAAAACTATAATAAAATCTTAGTGGCTGTTACATTCTGGCATGAGGTGACTGCAAATTGGTGCAGCTCCATTCACTTGTAAGGTGGGAATCTGTTTCTTCTCCCAGATAACAAGATAAGAGAAAATGGCCTGAAGTTGGGCCAGAGGAGGTTTACCTAGACATTTGGAACAATTTCTGCATGAAAAACAGTGGAACAAGCTCCCCAGGAAAGTGTTTGGGTGACCAATCCTGAAGGGATTCAGAGGACATGTGGATGTGGCACTTGGGGACATGGTCTTGGCAGGGCTGGGACTCAAAGCTAGGACTCAGTGCTAGCTCAAATGTAAAACATTTTGAATAAAATTCACTTGAAAGCAAAGGGAATGAAGCTGTGGGCCAAACTTAACTGGATGGGAGGCAGAAAGCTCCTACAATAAACAAGTTAAACCATTTCTGGCTCTCAGCAAGCCAACAGAAAGAGTTATTAACCCAAACCCTCACCACTCATTTGTCTCCTGGAGAAAAAAAATTTAGTTAGGTTTATGACCTCAAGGAAGGATTAAGCCAATTTTGGAAAGAAGGGAGGAAAAGAAAAAGGATGGCTTAGGTATTGCTTCACAAATAATCATCTTGGAACACTGAAGTGGGGTTTAAGTGGAGCTCAAGCATGCTACAAGACAATGGCACTCTACATAAAGAAAAAAAATCTCTTTTCTATACCTTACCTTCATAGGTGTTTACATCCTGAAAGTCCCACCACCCCCAAAACATGGTTTCCTGGCATGCATTCTCCAATACAAAGTTCATTATGTAGCAGCTGCCAACATCAAATGCTCCAAAAGCATCAGAAGAAATTCTGCATTTTCTAGCAAAGCCAGGAGGCAGTAGTTGCATCAATTCTGGGTTGTGGGGTGTTTTTTAAGAAAGAAAAAAAAATAATTTAGAAGCAAGAAGAAAAACACTGGGGGAAAAAAGCTGGTTGTTTAATAGGAAAACATGAAACCCAGGAAAAGTCTCAAATATTTCTTATAATTTCTCCTCCATCTTTTCCCTTAAAACAAAAAATAAAGCTGCCACAATGTTTGACTGACCAGAGAGCTCTGCTGCCACAGATTTGTTCTGTTATTTGTAGATATTTGTTCTCACTTTTTCATGCCTTTTAATAGCTTTTAATAGTTAAAATAATGTGTAACTTTTCCATGGCTTCCACATGTTTTCCTCTCTCACGCTGTTCTCTGAAGACTGTCTGAAGACTGAAAAATCAAAGAAAATTCAGTTTAGTGAAACTGTCACTCCATCCATAACTCATCTTGTTACACCGAGAAAAGGCAGAGTTCCCAGAGCACTGTGTGACCCCACATGCCTCATGTGGGGTATGAGATCATTTGTTTTACAGCTGATGAAGAAAAGAATTAAAAAGCAAAGCAGATTCTGTGTTTACTTTAGGAAAAAATATATATTACAGGAACCAAATTATTTGTTGCTCGACATTCCCATGGACAGATAACAAGGCTCTGGTTTTTGTTCATGGTTCTGTGGCTCTGATTCCAGCTGCCCAATGGAAACCGGAAGGCAAAGAGCATCAGCCTTTCATTGCAGGGGCTCAGAATTTTTAAGTGATCATAGTAATTTTAAATTCAGCTTGATCAAAATACTGCTATTAATTTACAGTCTCCAAACTGAGCCCAAACTCATTTGGCATGTCTTTGAAGAAGGCAAACTGGGGGAAAAAACCCAGTGTTTTCAGTGCTAACAGCAGAAATGGCATTAATTAATGGAATAATAACAGTGGTTCTATTGTGGTACAAAAGTCTGCTTCAGAATTAATATCACAGAACAATGGCAGAAAAACTCCAAAAATGTCTATGCACCTTGGCAAAATATTTTTGTTAATTTTTCATGTAAGTGTCCTCTGTTCTTCAATATCTTTCACATAGGTTTCAATCTGTCTGGCTGATGCTAAAAGTAGTGGTTGACTATTTTTTGTTCTTAAATTCTCACTTAAACCAGCTTTGTGTGCTGGAAATGAAAATATTGAATTTCCAATTCTAAGAAGATTATTGGAAGTACATAGCTATGTGCTTGGGAAGCTGTCAAAAATAAGAGATGCAGAGGTATTAAGGTAAATGAAATATGGCTGAATCAACTTATTTTTTTCTTTTCTGAACTTGTCATCCTGATAACATCACGTGTTTTCAATGCTTTTGGGACTTTATAAGGTGGTTCTGTAAAATTTAGGAAATTACAGCCATTCTCTTTCCAAAACATTTTTTGCACTTCTTTTACGAAAATGGCTGTATCAGTGCTAAATCATGTTTGCATTCATGCCCTGCAATCAATACCTGCATCAAAATTTTCTGGCTGAATGCGATTTCCTAGAACTTTTAACATTGGAAAAGATGTTGATATCTAAGCATCAAATAAAAGGACTCAGACAGTCCTTAACTTAAACACATCTTTAGCAGATAAAAAAAAAGGAGCAGAAGGAAAAAATTGTTGGATACAAGGAAAATGCAAGCCAGAATTAGTACCCAGACAGGGAACTCTGGGGTTCTGGAACCACAGTCCAAAGTAATCACACATTGCCCACTGACTGGAAGGGGGCTTTGGGTGGGCCCACGTGTTGATGGAGTGTGTTTGTTTCTTTACCATCGCTCTTTGCAAATAGCCAGGGGGCACCTCGAGCATCCAAGGAACTCTCAGGGATTCAAAGGAAAAGTCCTTGTCTCAAAGTGCAGCTCTTCTCATTTCATTCTCCTTCTCATGCAAAATTCAGTCACTTTGGCTTCATGTAGTTTAAATTAATTTCCTTCCATCAGAATAAATAAAGTCAAGGAGATATTACACCACACGTCTGTGTCATGGCAGCCTGGGGATGCTTTAGGGTAGCAGTTCTCACAGCACCTGAAAGTATTCTGCAAGGGACTTCTTTATAAAGTTATCCCAAATTGTCCTCCCAGGCACCTCCAGAATCTCTCTCAGATGAAGCAGGACTGGGCTGAGTAGTCATTGTGGGTGGATAGAAAGAGGAAGATAAATAAAGGAAATATTGGGATAAATCTGCTACAGAATAAAGGTCCAAAGTGTCCTGCCACTGATAGAAGGAGGTGCAAAAGCTTATAAAGCTCCTCTGTTCTAAAGTTCAGTGACATTCCTGCTGTTTCTTTCCTTGTTTTAATTCACTCCAGAAGCTACTGCAGAACCTCTTGGAGAGGCACTGAGTTGTCAGGGACAGTCATCCAAAAGCATTTCATGTCACAGGCACAAGACATAAAAGTATGTCTTGGCACAATTACTCTTTTGTGGATCTACTGTTCTGAAGTCAAACCCACCAACCTGCAATCCAGGGAGAAAATTTTAGGAATCCCTATCCTTTGGATTAGTCTTTTTTTTTTATTCATTCCTTTACAGTTTTTAATGATCAAGCCCAACTTCTGATCCTGCTTCAAGATTCATGCTCTAAATAATCTTTTTTATACTGATACATTTTTATTGACTTCATTTAATACAACTTTCATGACTTATAAAATAATTTATTGTTTGCTATCACAAGCCTTAAGCTCTGATAGTTCTTAGATAAGTAAATGCCTAAAGACATAGATTGTCTGCTGCATGGGGGTGAATTTTTTCATCTTGCAAATTATTTCCCACTTTCATCGTAAAAAATGCAGTTCTAACTGGGATTGGGAAGGGGGGGGGTGAGGGACTGTCATGAACTGTGGGCAATTTGGTAGCTGAGCCTACTTCCCCAAAGCTCATGTATTTTAGATTTGAATTCTATATTAGTAAAGCTAATCTAGGTGTGAAATACTGAACATTGCAAATGTTCTCTTTCACTCTCCTGTCTGGGTTTGCATTAAGACTTCTGTCTAGAATAAATAAGAACTGAAGAAATGTGGGCAAATACAGGAGGATATATAGATTTAAAATATTATTAGATTAAGTTCTGGATACTGGCTCAGTCTCTTGGAATCAGGAGGCACAAGAGGTCCAGGTCAGAGCCTAAGTCTGCTTTGGGTTTGTGAGTTTTCTAATCATTACTTGAAGCCATCAACTCTCATTGAATTCAACACAGTTAGGAATTAATCTCATTTTGTCTTACTGCTCTTGGGATTTGTGGAGAAATTCCGAACTTTTTCTGAGGATAACCAATACAGTGGTGTCAATCTAAGTTTTTCTCACAAAATTCTGATAAACATTATAAAGGAGTGACGACTTTGTGACTGAGAAATCCAAGCAGTGTTACTCCCTGTTCTTCCACCTGTGGCACAGGAATATCACAGCCAAGATCGGGGCGGGACCACAGCATGGAGGGGACACCTGTGACATTGTATGCCTTGACAATTTATTTCATCCACTTTCTGATGAAACATAAATTTTTCTCAAGAAATTTCCACCAGCATGACTTTGCTCAAAAATATTTAAAAGAAATACTTTTGTTCTGAGTGCTACTAAACCAGTCTTGCACTGAATTTAGGGAAGGCAGTGCACAGACCATCCAATGAGGTGTTGGAAGAAGCAAAGCTCTCAGGCCTTCTTTATGTCACCATTTAGGGCCCTTGTTGCTGTAGCCACAAGATATTTGTCATAAATTAGGATACCAATTACATTCATGTGCTCTTCAAAGCTGAGAAAATAGATTGGTTTCAATAGATTCATTATTCTATATGGGCTGTGCTAGAACATATCAATTCTCTGCTGTACTTCCAGAGTGCTGGCTCACCAGTCATTTGAGCTGTAGAGGTTACTGAAAACACTGTTGAAAAATAAATCAGACATGAGCACAGAGATTTTTGATGGCCTTGGGACAAAAAGTTTAGAGGAAAAATAATATTTTCCTAGGTGTGGCCCTTTGATGTTCTCTGCATTGCAGGATGAAAGAGTTGGACTTTGTTCTGGGGTTAAATTTCCCACTCTGTAAGTTTTTCAGATGAATATGTGCAATTTCCCCCTCTAGATAAGATAAATAATATAAAGATTAAAAAAAAAAAAATTTGGATTAAAGATGCAAAAGATCTTGGATGGTTTTGGTCTAAACCAATTATCTAGATACAAATTAGTGGGTGATTTCTGTGTGTATTCTTTGTGTAGTGAATTATTTGATGGAACCATGACTGAAAGGCATCAAAGAAAATTTTGGCAATCCCTCATCTGTTGCATATCAGTGGACATTACACCTTAATGTGGCAGCAGATAAAAGTTGCAATACCCTCTCAGGTGAATGGAAAAAGGAAATGAATGCATGTATTCCCTTAGATCACATTGCTGCACACATCCATTAAATCCATCCAGACAGTTTTCAAAAGGCATGATGATTCCATGGTTACATCTCCAGTTATTCACTGATGGCTACGGTCAGATCAATTAATTTTAATAGTTTTGTACTGCTGCATGGTAAAGTTTTGCTTTTCCTAAATCAAGTTTCAGCTAAGCCTCATGAATAAAGAGCATGGAACATGAAACGCCAAGTCTCATGGCAGGGAAATAAAGCTCCCTTTGAAATTTTTAAAAGCAGGCAGGTGGCAGAGGATCTCTGAGTATATTTACACCACATTATATATATATATATAAAATTAGAAATTCCAGAGTGAGGTGCCTGTATGAGGAAATGTGTTACTGCACAAAGATCAGGCACTGAAGGACTATCAGGAGTGAATTTACAAGGGGAGGAACTAAGAGGAATGTGCTTTTCTTGACCCTATCCCCATCTGATAGTTTGCTCTTTGTGACATGTGATGATGATTTTTATTATTATTTTATTTTTATTTTCCTCCAAATTAAAATTTCTGGATAAGTCACTGATCAGTCCCATCCTCTTCCCTGTTGAAGTTTTATTCAAGCAGGTTTCCTTCTTTTTTGTTTTTTATTTTCTTTCCTATAACAGTCCTCCACTTCCACATAATTAGCTCAGGTTTACCTTAAAGGTAATCAGGTGTGTGGCACTTCCTTGAATTATCCTTGCTGGATAATTTTTCATATTTGTGCCACACTGAATGGAGCAGAGCTGTGAAAGGAACAAGGTTTTTGTGTTCATTTTTGGAGCGATAGAGTCCTGCTAATATAAAAAGCACTGTGTCGGTCTAACAGATCTTAATGAACTTGGACAAATTACAGGAAAAACACAAAAGGTTTCTTTCAGCACTTGATCATCTTGGGAGCAGGATAGATGGAATCCTAGCTACTTGTTCCTGGGAAAGCCAGACAAAGCTGGGTGAAGTTTAGACTGAAGTTGAAAAATAAATCTATGAAGTTTGATTTAAAATCCCAAAATTACTGACTCTCTTGAGAGCTGAAAAGATTTTTGTAGGTAATTAGAGAAAGCTTCAATACATTTCCTTTTTGAACTATGTTGAAAAACAGAGGTAATATTTCAAACACGAGAATTTTTTTTAATCCTTATTATTTTTACTCCATCAGTATAATTCTGTTACAATTTGTTTCTTCTTGCATTGTCTCATCCACAGTTGTAACATTTAAATAAAATGAGCGAGTGCAGAAGGACAAGTCTGAGCCCAACTTGGTTAAAAGAGCATTTAAAAAGCTCTGCATTGCCCACCTATTTTCAGGCTTCATGACAGACAAATCATTGATGTTTTTGGGAATGTGGGGAAGTCTGGATTCATGGCTGTTGAGATGGAAAACTTGCATATGGCTTCTTCTGCCTTTTCTATCCATTGTATAAAACATCACACAATATTTTAAAACAACTTTCCAGTGAGCTCTGTTTTTTTATTTCCTCTACAAATTCATAAAGGAGAGTTGAGTGAGATCACTTGCACTGCCTGAGAATAACAGTTCACCCAAAATGCAAATATTTACAGGATTTTCTATATGTCACTAATTAATTAATCTGGGAACTATATCTGAAATAAAAACCCTGCATGGCCCAGAAAAATGTGTTGTTGCAAGACTTTTGATGAGTTCCTTGCAGCCACATGAATCAAGCATCCAAATCTAATTGTGAAGCAGTCAGTATAACTTTACAAACAAACAAATTCAAAGTGTGGTCAAACTGTATTGAATTCAGTGATTTTCAGGCAGAAATCAGTGTGTGTCCAAAGGACAGTCATCCCTGTTACCAACCTCAACACATCTTCATGGAAAATATCAAGCAAAACTCAGGGAGCAAGCTGCTCTCTCTTTCAAGGAGAAATAACTTTATTCTGCAAAGCTTCCCAGGCACATTACAGGGGACCAAAATCGTGTGTTTTGGGCCCCATCCCTCTTCCTGCTTCGGTCTGATGCCTGGAATCCAGGAGCTATTCCTCCCCTCTCCCATGCTTACTAAATGTGTTTTATTACATTCCTGTGTTTTCAAGGCTGTTTCGCCCCACTTTCATTCGCCCAGCTGAAATCATTCTGGTTTTGCAAGCAGATTTATGAAGTTTTCCAAACGCAGTACAAAAGGCGTCTCATTAAGGGGACAATAAGGATTAACAAAGAAATATTGTGAGCGTGGCTGTACAAATTAATGACTTTTTAGCAGCTTTACTGACTGGGAGTGAAGTGCTCAGAGTTGAGCACTGAGGTTTTTTCCTCCATGCATGTCAGCCCCTAGGAGCAGAGTCTTGCAGCATTTATTTTCAGCTGCTGTGTGGTGTTTAACTGGAGTGCTGGGTTCTGCAGGTCCTCCTGTGATAGCAGGAGCTAATGAAGCTGCTCTATTTTAAAGAGCTTCTTAATCTATGTTAATACAGTGCAGATTATTATAGAAGCAATAATAATCATAGAGAAATTGATAATGACTAGAAATCAATGTCTGGCTTGTTAATTATAAAGCTTTTACTATAAAAAGAAATCATTTAGCAACTCCAATTAACCAGTTAGGAAGAATTTTTATTAGAAACTCCATTTAATGGGTCTTGTGGTTGTTAATGTACTGGCTGAATCACTGCTATTTTTACTCTAAATCCCTTCTCTATTTTGATGGTCAGGATTGCAAAACCAGGTGAAGATTAAAACTTCCATGTTTTTATCTGAACAAAACAAAAAAAATCTTAGTTTTCATGCTCAGCCATTCACCAAGGCATGTGGGTTGCACCCTTTCTGCTTGGCAAGGGTCAATCCACAGAGCTCACAAACAGGGGAGCTTTTCCTTCCTGGGCAGGGAGGCTCTCATGGCACAAAAGCTGAAATTTGGGGCTGTTCAGCCTGGAGAAAGCTTTGGGGAGACCTTTGAGCCCCTTCCAGTACCTAAAGAATGCTACAAGAGAGCTGAAGAGGCACTTTTTAGGGCAAGTGAGAACAGAAAGAAGGTAGGTTTAGGTTAGATATTAGTAAAAAAATTCTTTACTGTGAGGTGACAAGACACTGGAGCAGGTTTTCCAGGCCCCAGCCCTGGAAGTGGCAAAGACCAGGTTGGATTTGACCAACCTAGTCTAGTGGAAGATGTCCTTAACCAGGGCAGGGGGTGTGGAATTATAAGATCTTTAATGTTTCAACCCAAACCGTTCAGTGAAGACTCAATAGAAAAGGGTCAAGAAGCAGCCAAGGTCTCAAACCTCCCTGAAAATAATTTCAGTAAAGGAAATGGAGGCTGTTGCAGGACTAGTTTGTATAAAGGTATTTGAAGGAATCTCTGAGATAATTTTTTCCTCCTTTTTTGGTAAAGCAAGAATAGGCTGTTGACATGTCTCAGCTCTAAATAAGGCTGAGTGCCCAAAAGTTGATTTAGTTTTTCCACCTATTCTATTTGCTCTAATAAAATATATTATCCATCTTTAAGTTTTTTTCTTCAGAGTTTTCTTAAGTTTTGCATATAGTTCTGCTGTAAGCACAAAACTCAGATCACATTTACTTGATTTCTGTAATTGCACACATTGTTTTAATTGTATCTAAGTTCCTTTTCCAAACTTCTTTGAGTTTGCTTGTATTTTGTCATGCTGGAAATCCTCTGTTTTGACATGGCCTTTATACAAAATGATGACAAAACACAGAACTGCCGCTTTTATTTTGGTTCTCCAAGTTTATTAAAATAACCAAACTAAAAAGACTGGACTGGTAAATAATTTGTGTGGAAAATATCTAAATGGGTGGCAAGGAAACTCTCCTGCTTCAATATTTCTTGCATCCCTTTGAATTATTACTGTGCTTTCTCCCCCAGCCACACACCTTGGGTTAGCTGGGAGCTGCATCCAAGCTTGCCTGAATTTTTAATTGGTTCCAGAATAATCAGTGACGAGTTTTCGGGGACTAGAACTGCACTTGGAATGACTGGAGCCCAAACAGGGGCTCGGTGCGTGGCACCACAAACATTGCAGAGCTGGGCACCACCCTTGGCAGACAGAATGCTCACAGAACACTCAGATTGGGTCACAGTTGCACAGTTTTACACTTCAAAGGCTTTTCCTTCGTGGTGGAAATAAAGGAAGCTTCTGCTTTGCTCGTGCAGATTTGCAAAAAAAGGCCAGCACCTGTTTTGTGCTCCAGATGAAACTCTTCATGCACCTCTGGTGTCTCTAAAACCAAAGATTCCATGTGGCTGCACATCTCTGGGTGGTGCTTGGTTTATCTGTCTAATTTTAAAGTTTGGAAATACTCTGACTGTGCTTATATTAAGTACTGGGTTTTTATTGTGGGGAAGAAATTCCACATAAAAGACATTGTGGCACCTAAAAATAAAGACAGTGAGCAAAAGTTTATTCATAAAAGCCACTGTATTTTATCTAAAATATCCTGGTGCTTTATGACTCATTAATTTTTAGTTTTATTTTCTGGAACTCCTAGTCAGTTTTAAATATCCAGGGGGCTCATGTAAGGTAGGGGTGCAACTTAGTTTAGTTATAGAGATATAGATGAGAGAATATATGAGATTCCTACAGAAAAAAACCAAATTGCAATGTTTGTGCAGGAGTCTGATTAAGAAAATTAATGCTAAAGGGGTTCTTACTTATCTGCTGGGGCCATGGGAAATATTTGCGATGAAATAAACTGCATGATACATTTCTGAGTTTTCTTTTTTGTCTGTAACATGAAAATCCCATCAGGTCTGACAGAAGGTTTGTGAATCTCTCAAGAAAATCTGGTATCTGGTGGCTGGGGATTTTGGTGTTACTGACACTTGAGGAAAAAAAATTCTTTAAGAAAGACATCTATATTGTAACAAATATTGTTTTGGACTTTTAGCCTTTGATGTCTTGTTGTTTATTTGTTTTAATAAACAAGGGTTGTCTATAGAGGTATTTTCCTTGGATTATATAGCATATAATCCATACTATTATGGATGATATAATATATATATATATATATATATATAAAATACTGTTAATACTTACTAATATAAGTCTATTTCAATTGTTTTTCTCAAGCTACAGCATATTTCTAAGTATAAATATTTTTTCCCTGCCTGAATCAGATATTTAAAATAAGTATTTGAATTAAATATAGGTAACATCAACAAGGTATGTGTTCACACACTTGATCAAGAAAAAGGTATTTTACTTCCAGAAAATGGGGATCCCCCATATTTCTATCCTCTGAAAAATATTAGAAATTATTGAGCCAAAAGCTTTAGAGAGGCTGCTTATAGCAACCCCAATCTGAATTTTAATTCTTTGTCAGATTTCTGCTTCAGGTGGTTGTAATCTGCCCTTTAACCCTTCTCAACTTTATTTCGAAGTTTTTTTAATTTGCAAACAGAACCGACACAGAACCAAATCTTGTGATCATGAGTGATGATAGTGACAGCATTTCTAACAGTCTTTTGAGTAACAGAAAAGCTTAAAGTTTGTGTCCTTTTTCCTCAGACACTGCTTCAAAGAAATCCTTCAGAAAGCTTAATTAGGAGCTGTAATTTTTTATATAATTTATATGATGGTGTGCTTAATGGGATGCTCATTAGCAGAGCATTTTGCAGGACCTTGTCTGGTAAAATTGGTAGGAAATTATTAAAATTGTCTCAAGTCACACATCTTCCAGAAGACCCAGAAGCTTCTCTGTTTTGGTCTTAAAATTTTAATAAATCATTTGTAGCAGTGTTCAGGGAGGATGTTTTAACAAATATGGTGTCAAAAGCAAAATAAGTGCAAATTCATCTGGGTTGGAATGGAATAACATCAAATCAGGTTAGCAGGACTAGATAATCTCTGTCCCAAAATTGTACAGGAAATGGTGCATGACCCAGCAGGTCCAGTGGAAAAGAGTTTTAACAATACATTTGAGCCAGCAGTGGTACCATCTGACTGGAAAACAGCAAATGTAACTTTCATACTGGGAAGGATTTTGGAGGGCTAATGCCAGCAGTATTAGTTTGAAGATTTTCTCTATCTCTGGCCAAAGCATAAATCTACCTGTAAGGATCAGCAGGCCCTGATGGGACTAAAGGGACCATCCTTCAAAGGGGAGGGTTTGTGTGAAACCTGAGTCCTCTTCACGGTGCAGAATTTGGGGCCATCAGTCACCAAGATATGACAGGCCTTTGTAAACTAGACATTTGGAGAAACTCCTTTTTTGTTATTGTTGTTGCTGTTGTTGCTCTAAATAATTTTTCTCACTAACACTTTTTTTGTCTGAAAAAAAGGCCTAAATATCCACCCTTTACATTTTGGAGAACTAATTTGCCACTGCCGTATGGGTATGTAACTGAGGAATCTTTTAATATCCTTAACACTGATCTAATCCTCTCTGTGATTATCCTTATTCTGCTACAGAGGACTCCACCTGGAATCTTACCTGCCAATAAAACTCCTAGACAAGAACAGAGCCTGTAATGTGCCCCAGTTACCCATCTATGAAATGAAAATGATGGCACCTCCATCCCTCACAGAGATGTCATTAGGATTAAATGCATTATGGACTGTGAGGCACTCAGGTATTGTAATGTAGTCCTGGAAGTACCATAAGGGACAGAGAAGGGAAAATGTGTGCCCTGTAAATCATGTCAAACTCACAGGATGGAGTCTTGGTTGTTACTGGCCCAGTCTTCAGGAGACTTTTCCCAGCTTTGAATCCTTCTGCAGAGTTTGGATAGTGGGGCAGAAAGAAAGTTGGGATTGGCTTCCACTTGTATCCAATGCTTTGATTTTAATTTTTAAAGAGGGTGAGGGCAGAAGAATTCCTGATTGGCATACGAGCCAGATGACCTATAAGGAAGTTCAAAAAGCTTTAGAGGTATATTCTTTAAGAGAGGGATATTCTTTAATAGAGGGAAATCTTTAATAGAGGGATATTCTAAGGATAAATGTAAGTCTTAGTGACTGAAAGGTTTCCCAGCCCTTTGGAAGCTGCAGTGAAAAATTTCCCACAGGAACTCCAGCATTTCAAGATGTGAAAATTCAGAAGAGATACAGAGAGACCACAGAGATAAGTGTGTATCCCTGGGGGCCTTGGCTGAGCAAGCCAGTAACAAATAGATCCAAACGATAGGGAATGCCACCATTCTGCCAGGAACAGCACTGGGAGGAGTGGGAAAGGTTTCCTCTTCTTTTGATGAGGTGAAGCAACCACTCAGGATCTCAGGAGGTGAGGGGCCAGACAAGGAATGGAAGGAAGGTTGGAAGGCAGAAGAAATTTGACTTTGGAAGAGACAGAGTGGGTTAGATGATTAACCTCTCTTTAGTGTTCACCAAAAGAAAAAGAGTGTTTATTGCTCCATGCAAATCTTCCCCTAAACTCATTTTCCCATCATTTTCTCCCCTTTCAGAGACCCAGCTTGCTCACTCAGTTAGGTGAGGATGTTGATCTCTTTGGGAAGCTGTTCTGCTGCAGGATGAAGCACTGTGTGTTAGATGCTCAGCTGGGATTATTAGAGGCAGGTGAAAATCAGGAGCACATAGATTTTGATGTCTCCACTGGGAAAGATTTAATCTAGATTTGGGGCTTCCCCTAGTTTTAAGGCTTTGGAGTGGCTAAGGATTCCTTGGTTGAATTTGGTTTGAAATATTTTAAAATTAATAAGAAAACAACTATTACAGAAAGGAAAAATCTGCGAGACACTGATAAAATGGGAGAATGTAAATAAGCTGTCCTTTGCACCATTCAGCGCTCTTAGTGGAGCAAAAGATGCAAAAGATGTAAACTCACACTGCAGAGGAGGCCTAACCCTGTACAATCTTCTCATCCAACCTTATTTTCTTCTTATTTTCTTACATTCTTCTGCTGCCTATTCTTATTTAGATAACTTCATATCCGGGTCTGATCTGTGTAAATAAAAATTTCTGTCTCTGCCTCCTTTTTATTGTTTGTATGAAAATGGAAAGTCTGCTTGAGCACACCATAATTCTGGCTCTCCCCCGCTGCTGGGGCAGCTGAATGCTGGGGCTCAGCTCTCTTGCCTGTCTCCAGCTCTGAGGATAATCCTTTTAAGTGGGGGTTTGAAGAGGCAGACTCACATCTAAAGTGTTTGCAGGGAGGGGGAAAAAATTCAAGTCACAAACAAAGACACCTGCTTTTTGTGAGGGGTTTGGTGTTGCTCCCCATCCCGCTGCAGCAGCAGTGCAAAACCTGGGAAATCTCCTATTTTATCACAGAATCATGGGAGGGTTTGGGTTGGAAGAGACATTAAAGATCATCTGGTTCCAGTCTCCCTGCCATGGGTATCTCTCACTAGACCTGGTTGATCAAAGCAGATTTTGGCCATAAAGCTTTTCCCAGATGGGAAGTTCGAGCAGAAAGATTTGGTCTGAGTGATTGCAGGGGGAAATTATTCCCATACTGGCACTTTGGGAAAACCAGGGGGCCAGAGCATGTGCTCTTCCACCCACATGGAATTGGGAATTGACACTTTAAGCAATTTTTTCTGTGTGTCAGGAGTGGCTTCATTATATTTTGCAAAGATTTCAGTAGTTACATCAATGGTCCTGAGTTAAAATTTGTCTGTTTTTCTCTGCATATGATAAATGCGAGGTAGAAGAGAAAGAGAGGCTGTTTAGAAAGATGTTCACCTCTGTGTGTGCCTGATTATTTGGGTGCCTGGACACTGCTGTGGCCTGAAAACAGAAATACAATAAATATAATAAATATAATAAAACACAACCTGTTTTAGCCTCTGAAATTTTGATGCAATAGTGTTAAGCTTCCTTTATAGGCTCTGCTTACAAGTAAACTGAAAAATTAATTTTCATCCTGAAAAAACTTTCTCTCTGCAGTTCTAAATCAGGAAAACAGACAGATTAACAAAAGAGAAATGTACACCTTGCTTCGACCTGAAGCATTTCTGATGTTCCTCAACAGCATCACCAAACAGTTTCCCTGGGCAGAGTTTGACAACCATAGACCTTTCACCAGTGATTTTTACATCTTGCTCCTCCAAATGTTCAGGGTACAATTTTGTTGGTGTCCGTGGGGGTGTTCCATCACACAGTGAGGTGTGAGAGACAAATGAGCCCTCTGGACTTGTGAATTTTTTGTTTATGTTTGGAATTCACTGTAATTCAGCAATTCAAAGTAGAAGTGAGCATTTGTGTGAAAAGGGTTAGGTAAGATGATCTCAGTGTGTACCTGATATTCTCCTTTTATTTCTGTCACAGAGTAACTGAAAATGCCATTGGTGTGATGTATGTAATGTGGGTAGGCAGGATATCCAGGGAATAACATCTTTTATTAAAGATGTGCATTTTTTCACTTAACTGACCAATGAGATGTGGATATACCTCATTTTTATTAGCTTTTCTTTAATACATTTTTTTTTTCTGTTACAACACAGGACAGCTTCAATTTACTTATGCCTTATGTGCAGGCAAATGTACATACAGCAGGGATACCATGTAAAAGTGATCCATTTTTAAGGACTTATATTTAAGAAGATGGAAGAATGTCCTCATCAGTTTTACCAATGACATCCCCTCACTTAAAATGAAAACTAAGATTAAGAGGTTTTAAAGCAGTCTGTTAGTGTTGCAAACACTCCTCGAAGGCAATTCCTCCTCTAAGTTCAGGAATCCTTTCAGCTGCTGATCTTGCTTTCACTTTTAAAATTTGTAAAAAAAAATGTGTCTTGCCCAGTATTTTTGTGGTTGGAATGAATAACACCAAATGTTTGTGCATTGTTGGCTTTTTTTGTCTCTATGGTTTGGCCCGAATTTTCACTGAGTTGAGAATGTGTGGCTCCATTCAGCTGTTGTTTCTGGTGATCTGTTTTAGGGGTTTTGAAAATAAGAGTCTGAAAGACACCCTTTTGAATTGAATTGTGTTTTGTTGATTTTAAGTCAAGAACTGTGTGGAATCATGTCACTTTTGAAGAATAACTATGCTTTTTCTTTACAATGAAGAAGCGTAGATCTTGAAATTATTTTTAAAAATGCATTAAGTTACTAAAAAGACTGAAAGGTGGAATACTAGAGAGTATAAACATACAAAAGATAGTTACCCAAATATTTGTTTTAGTGTTCCGAGAACCTGATAACTCCAGTGAACTGCACCAAGAATACAAATTGTACAACTAGCATAGTCCAACCTCCAAATGCCTTTCATGTCAATATGAGAGATACCATCAGGCACTTTGAAAGCACCAACCTATTTATAAAGATACCATCAAAAACCTGCCTGATGCAGCTGACTTATGAATCAATTATCTGGACTTCACCAATGATATATCTGTTCTGAATTTTCGAGCCATATGTTTAGAGCAGTACTGTACACAGGTAGGCTATTCAGCATCCCCACAGGCTTCTTATCTTTGTGTATAGGCCTGTCAAAAAGAGAGAGAAAAATATCCTAACTGCAGGATCTGTTTCCCAGAAACACTTTGTTAAGAGGGAAAAAAAAATAAAATTGTGGGTATCAAGTTATACATAACTGGAGGTAGAAGAAAAAGATTGATCAGTAGTGTGTAGGGGGCTGTTGCTGACAGCAGACAATAAATTTAACTTATTTGAAAATTATTGAAGTTGGTTAGTCAGATTTGTATTGAAAAGCAAGCTTGTGTGAAGGGGTTGAATGACTTAAAAGAGAGGCCGGGTTTTTTAGCACAGAATTTAGGCTACTGTGGGAAAGTATAAGCAATCCAGCTTGGACACTGAAGTGAATAATTCTGCAGGTATTTCTGTGGGCATTAAGGCCCAATGAAGAATTTCGCCATCTCAGCAACCATCTCAACTGATGTGTCCTGGCTCTTTATGGGTCAGGCACCTTCATTTTCTTGGCCCCAAGTCCTCTTTCTCTTTCTAGATACATTTGTAAATTTGATGCCTTTATATTGTTATGTTCATGCCCTGTTAGAGTGATGCCTTAAGATTTTAGCTTTTATATTTTTCATGTATTTGTAATCCTGCAATTCTTTAATGTAGAACTCTAAACTCCATATAGGATGTGAGCCACTGTCCCCACATTTTGCTCAGACACAACAATCCCTCTCCAGGCCTGGCAATCAAGGACACCTGACTGGCTCAGGCCATGAGAGATGGAAACAAAAGTGAGTTGGGGGAGGAAACTTGGGGTAAATTACTTCATTACCTGAAGCTGTAATTGGAAGATGAACCCCCAATACACAAATGGACCAAACTTATAACAGTGTGAAAATCCATGGCCAGTCATCCATTTTTTGTACATTTTGTTTATCTGAAATGTACCTGAAGACTCTTCAATAAATATGACAGCTTTTTGTACCCTTAAGTTTGTCTGGCCTCTCTTTTTAGGTGGTCCCAACAAGGCATCAAGAGATTCCTTGCTGCTTTGATAAAGTCGTATTGAAACTGTAAAGAAAAGGTGTTTGTCCAATTCTTTATGTGCAGGACCTTCCGTCCCTTGTTCCTCCTTGCTCTGTCCTTACAGCTGAAGGCTCTGGGTTTGTGCTATGAAGATCTGAGCACCTGGCCCTGGGCTGCCAGAAAATAAAAAAAACCAGGAAAAACAGCTAAGATTGAGAGTACAAAGCAGCACAGGTTGCTGAAGTGACTTATCCAAGGTCACTCTCTCTCTCTGTTTCAGTTTAATTTGTTTACTTCTCTGAGGAGATTATGCTGCTGAGCTGTTGGGTTGAGTTATTAACATTTTCTGAGTCCTCCTGGGAAGTCTGAGTTGTTACACACCAACAACTGGAAGTGACAAAGCTGGCACATCGTGCCAGCCCACAGGAGCCTGCTCCTCTCCCCTCCTCTCCAAGTCATGCCTGCCCTTTAGTAGTCAGGAGAATATCCTGCTCTATTACCAGAGAGGTGGTGTTTCCTGGCAGGAAGCAAAATTTGAAATTTTCCTTATTTCAGAAGGAAATTCAGGATTTGTGGATAGCTAGCAGGAGAATGAATGAAAGAAAACATGGCAAGTTTTACATCGGACTTCCATGAGTAACACTCAGCTGCATTTTTCAGCTAATTATTATTACTATTACTATTACTATTATTATTATTATTATTATCATTATCATTATCATTATCATTATCATTATCATTATCATCATTATTTTTCAGATAATGATTGAGCAGTTTGAGACAGATTTCAAGATCTGAGTTACTACCTAGGTATAACTGGTGACTTTTTGTGTATTTTTATTATTGATAATGGTATTTGGGATGGGAAAAGAAACCTATTTGAAAAAAACTTGAAAAAAACCCTGTAAAACTGAATTTCTTTTGCTACAGATCATGAAAGGGACATGGGCTCATGCTTGTAAATAGAATCATACTGATAATTGGGGGCAATTGATAGTTGGATATGATTGGAAAATGTGGCTTGAGAAAAACTTGATCTTTTTTATCAAACTGAGTGACCTTAGTTTCCTGGAAGTTTTCTCAATTTGCTTCTAATACTCCCTAAAGCCACAAAACATCCTAAAAGGCAAGATGTCACATAATCCTATCCAGATAATACAGTCACAATTTCTGTTTCAGCTGCATAAGACTTCCCACAGGTGGGAATTTTAAAGATAACTTCTCATTAAAACAAAAAACAAACCAAACAAACCAACCAACCAACCAAAAAAAAAAAAAACCAAAACAAAAAAAAACCCCACAAAATCACCAACTAACCAACAAACCAAAAACCCCCCCCAAACAAACAAACAAACAGAAAAGAAACCCAACAAAACAAAACCCCTACTATAAATGTTCTTATTATGAATCTGTATGCAATTCTTAATTTATTTTGGAGTAAGATTCTTCCTTGTGAATGGAGGTTGTCCACCACAAAATCTATTGTGACTATAAAAAAAACCTCTTAAAGAGATCAGAAACAGTCCCCAGGTCATGCTTTCAGCCCTTCTATGTAAATATTATGTATTGTATTAATAATCTTGAAATATTACAATACATATTATAATGATATTTTATTATAATGCATATTATAATGAAATTCATTATGTATTATAAATAATTTCAGGTTTATAAAGGATTGCCTGTTGTATGAGGAAACAATGGATCCTTTTGCTGGGAGCTCTGTACCTGAGCTCCACCCAAAGTCAGCAGGAAGCTGCAAGGGCTTTGGAGCACCTCTGCATTCTGGCCACTTAAGCATGAATGGATTTGAGGAATTAAACAGCATCAAGCATAGCAAATATTGACCTCTCCTCAGAAAATATTTACCATCTCATTTATTGTTGTGCATCCCCTGCACTAGGATGATACGTTAACATTAGCAGCTATGATTTGTTAGGTGAACTAATGTTCTAAATTGACAAACTCAGCTATTTGCTCAAAGGCCCCTCAGATTGATTTCTAGAGGCTTTGCTTGTTGTCGAGGCATCTGTTCCATGCTAAAATGTCACTTTGGTTTTAGGTACTTCTGGCTTTATGGAATAATTCTGAGCCTCATTTATTTTATATGAACAACTTGCCAATTTTGTGAGTAATAACATGGCAAGTGTTGGTATATATGAGGTATGTTGTGAGCTGAACATTTCCAAGCTTTGTTTAAAGAAACATTTTAATTAGCACACAAATTTTGCAGGCTGGGAAACCGAGGCATAAAACTGTAAGGGCTTCAGTGTAACAGGTTTTCACAGCAGCTAAAATCCCCCTTTACATAAAGGAGTTAGTCACTTGTAAACTGTGTGTTGGGTTTACAGGGAGACAGGATTTCTGAAACACTTCTTTTCTATATGGAATATGTGTTTTCTGATTTCCAGAACCTGGATCTACAGTTTAACTAATTTATATTTCCCTCACCTCTTTCTCTGATCTCTGCTAGAGCTCCTACACAATTCTTCTGTAAGTGGTCAGAAAGCAGAAGAAAAATTTTCCTGTTGTAACCTTTTGTCCTGCAAGAGATGTTCTGAGTTTGAAATTGGGATAAGCACCGAGTTCATAATTTAACATTCTCACGTTGTATTTTGGCTCACCTTTACCTACCCATCTGTGAGACTTAGAGGAAGCTGGAAGAAAGAATTAGGAAGAAGAGAAAAGGTCAGTTGATGGAACTTGATCAGGCCAATTCCTTTGCTGGGATTTGAAATTAAATATAGCCCAAACAAAATCATCATCTTGCATTCTCAGGCTATCAACCTTTGAAAGATAACTGGTCAAGGTATCTCTCATAAGATGATTTATGCTTTGCTTCATAAAACTTGTCTGATAAAGAAAAATGACACATCAAGGCTTAGCACAAATATTTACAAGGAGGAAAATATTTAGACTTCTGTTTCTGCCTGGAAAGAAAAAGGATCCTTCCCTTCAACCTCTCCCCAGCTGCATGGAAAACACGTTTTCATCCCTAAGGAAGAGCTTTGAAAAGAGTGTGGAAGTGTTTCACAGAGGCAGAGTCAAGAACAAGTTGGTACACAGTGCAGTTATGGAGAGCACATGCTTAATGGTGATAGGCTATTAAGTTTTATAATCTGAAACCAGTGACATTTGCAATAATTATTATTAATAGCTCAGTTTCTTACTAGTCATATTTTAATGGAGCTTTATGGCCTAACTATCTAAAGTAATCAACTTCCAATTGTGTATTATATTGGCCTAAATCCCAGAACAGTTGGGTGATAAGATGTGCATTCAGTACCTCTCTGTAACTAGGTGTTACTATGCTGTAAATAAGGAAAAAATAAATCTGAATATAAATTACTCAGCAATCACTAATGGAAAGCCCCACTGAAACCCAGTTTTCCATAATGCTGAAGGAAGAAATTTGGGTTTTGTGAACATTCACTGAACCTGAGTTGGGCAACCACAGCACCTTTATAGATTTTCAGTCATTCCAGCACCTTGGGATTGAGTGTCTCACCACCCAAACTTCACCTAACACCTTCTCCAGATGTTGTGCCACCAATCATTTCTTTAGTGCTGACATTTTTGCTGGAAATCCTGTTTTAGTCATCTGAGAGGGAAAAAAAAAAAAAAAAAAAAAAAGAGAGAGATTTAAAGCAACAAGAATAATGCAGGTGAGCAGAGGTTTCTGAAAAATGAGTACAGCAAAGGACAATCTGGAAGAGTCCTCTCAGAAATGAGTGGTGGGTGGAAGTGCCTGTCTGTGTCCTTGTCACATCTGCTGGGGACTTGAGAACTTTGTGTCATTTTAAATTGTCTGGGGATCCTACAAAAGCTCTTTTGATGCAGCAGGGGCTGATATGCTTTAAGAAGTCACTGGGAATGCTTTCTCTGAACAGAAATGTGACATTTTAAGAGCCCTTTTTTCTTTCCAAACTGTAATCATGCTTTTATCAAAGGCTCTCCTTAGAAACTGTTTTATGTCTTAATACTCACACAGACAGCATTAACTGGTGCTTTTAAATAGTTTAAATGTTAATTTCAAAGTTAAAAGTTTTCTGTTGTTTGGGAGGATTTTTGTTGATGTCTGTGTTTCTTTAAGGACACACTGCATCCAGAACAATTTACAGAAGATGTATCTGGATTTGATGTGAGCAGAGAATATCATTGAAAGAGATGGGTCAGACCCTTTTGTAACAATAAGTGAAATAATTCTTAAGAGGTAAGGAACTAATTGACTCTTCAAAGCCACTTTTCTCAGAGGAGTTAACACCCACAGCATGCATGAAAAGGGCTTTTATTTCCCCCTTCACCTTTAGTAACCTGGCATCTCTTTCATTGTAACTTGCCTGTGTGTTTTACACCTATTTTAAGTGAATTAAAGATGAGCAACTGGCACAAGTAATGCATTTTCTGTCAGGCCATTATCTCTTGTTTTCTCAGTGTGTTCTGCAGATCCATCTAAAGATGGCATTACAGAAATCAATTGGTGTGCAAGGTGGTCAGCATTTACTGACAACAGAGTTAGAATTACAGTAAATACAGAGCTTAAAGGAGGCACTGAAAGTAAGGCTTTGTTCCATACCTGGGTCTGTTAGATGGTGCTTTGTGTTATAGGTAGGCGGCGAATGTCAAAATTTTCTTTTATTTTAGACATTTCATGCTACTGTGCCTGTTAACAGCTGCGTGCTTGGCACTTTTGTCAATTTTGTGCTTGGCCTCTGGGTCTGCTGCAAAAACTATGCTGTATGCCCAATGTAAGTGGGGTGGGACGGGACTGTGCTTGGATGGTAAATGTCAGAGCTGAAGGAAAGGAAGAATTCTATCATAATGGATTCTCAGTATATATCTATTTCAATAGAGAGCTCTTATTTTGTACTTTTGAAGAAATACTCATATAATTTCCATCTGGACGCCTTAGCTGAAATTCTTTATAAATATCCAAGACAACACTTCAAGGAAGAGAGAGAAATTTGTAGCTTTCATGTGCCCAGGCACATCTCCATGACTATTCTCAAGGACTTGGCAGTTTTTGCATGTTTTCAAACCAGAAGGGGCACAGAAAGTCTCCTCCTATCCCTGGCTTTCTTTTAGACAGACAGAAACTTCCCAGCAGCTCAGAGCTTGGGAGCTGAATTGTACCCACAGCAGCTCTGAGAGGTAAGGGAGGGAAGAGAATGGATGGAACAGAATCATACAGGACAGGAGAGAGAGGCTGGACAGGGGAGATGGAAGTAATCTAATAAAATTGAGATTAATTTGAAATCACAGAACGGCCTAGGTTGGAGATCCTGCAGTTCCAAACCCCCCTGCCATTGGCAAGGACCTTCCGCTAAGCCTTGCTCAGAGTTAGATAGAATTGCTTAGAGCCTTTCACAGCCAAGTCTTGAACACTTCCAAGAACAGAGGTTCCAACTTTTCTGGAAAACTTGTTCCAATGCTTAAACCACTCTCAAATTGTCTCCCCACCTCCAGCTGGAATTTTCCTTACTTGTAATTTTTGGCCCATATCCTTTCACTGTGCACCTCAGAATATGCTGATTGTCTATAGCCCCCTAGTTGGCAACTTAAATGGGCAATTAAATCCCTCTTCCTTCTCTTACCTTTCTCTTCTTCAGGTTAAATATTTCCATCAGCTCTACTCACATATCATGTGCCTTTATTAATCATTTTCATAGTCCTGTGATGAACTAAGTCCAGCCTGTTTCTCTGGAGGGACATAAAATTGGCTGACCAATTTGGTAAGCTGGATTCAAGCGTGGAGTGTAATCCTTGAAGGAAATACACCTTAAGGTGTACATTAGATATGAAGTCAACTTTAGATTGTCATTTCAAATTCAAAAAGAAATATTTTCCAGGTTTGCAGCCCAACCCAATTTCTTTGTTCGCCTCTTTTCAAGCGCCTAGGAGGAAAATGAGAAATCTTGGGCATCAAGAATTGCAGGTTCCTTCCTAACTTGGCTTTCTTTGCTCACAGAAATGTCTGTATAAAATGAAGATACTTTTGTGACAGTGAAATGGAGACAAGATGAAAATTGTAATATTGAATAGTTGGAAAAATTGACATCAACAGCCAGTTATTTCAATGGAACATTTTTTTTTCATTATTAAAAGTATTATTGATTTCTGTTAGGTTTTTTCCGCCCCTTGGAAAGTACAAAGTCCTTAAATAATTTGAGTTTTCACTTATTCCTCAGAATTGCGGCATATGACTGATAACTGCCTTTAGAACTTCTAATAGCTAAATTACAATTATTATGCAAAGACCTACAATAGACAGTTATATGGATTGTTAAATGACTTTGCCTTTTTTGCAAACCATAATCATTTTCCTTTATTAGCTGAAGGATTTCATAATTTAAGGGAGATGAGAACCTATAAGTCACACTTTCAAATAAGGAACATGGATATTGCAAACATTAAATTCTCCCATAAAAATGTTAAGGCATCATTAAACTAGGATCAGATTAATACAATTCAGTCAACTCTAGATAGATATCTCCTGTAATAGGCTGAAACAATACCTAGTGATATAGGACGTATAAGATTTTACTGCAATCAATTTATAAACCTATAAAACATACAGGTATCACTCAAAGCCACCATTTATTTTGAAAGCCCTGTATTAAATCAAGTGAATTTGGGAAGGAAAAATATTCCCCACCCTTACTGTAACTCCCTTTTCTATTGTTAGCTGCTATCACAGCATCTTTCTTCTACCGTAAGTCAGATGAGAGATGCCTTCTGGTAGAGGTTGACCTGAGAATCTGTGCTTGATTTATCCATCTGTTTAAGTGTCTGAAAGATTTCTTAAATGAATTCTCAAGGCATAATTTAATTCTCACTTGCAGCACTGCAAACCCAGAGTCATCCTGTGTTTGTTCCAGAATAACAGCGAGCAGGATTTGACCGCGCATTTAATCAAATTAAAAACAAAGATTTGCATCTCTTCTAATCAGCTGGGTGAAGGGAGGGAGCTGGCTGGGGAAAAAGAAGGTTTGGACTAAAAGCTCTGTGCATGTTCTTTCCAAAGGAACAAGGTAGCTCTGTGGGTCTGGAGAAATGGCAATTTCTGCAAAGCAGGGCAGAGCCAACGGGACAAAACTGGAAATGCAGAAGTTCCAAAGCATGGTCTGTGTTGTGTCTGTCTTATATCACAAGTGCTGGTACACACATTTAAAGTGTTGTACATCTTGCCCGAATTCAACCCTGTATGGGTATGTCTGCACTTGAATATTTTGGCACAGAGTTCCAAAAACACAACAGATTTATCACATGTTCATGTGGAAAGAGAAGAGACAGGGAAATGCTTCTCCCATGTCACCCCACTGCCCCAGACAAGTATCAGTGCATTATGTCAAACGTGGATCAGGATATGATCATAAACTGTACTATATCTGTTTTATGTATTAATAATCAGGGTCTGCTACTAAATTCTTTGCAATAAGAACCAGAGGTTGAAGCAGGACTGAGAGTGAACAACAGAAAAGAGAAAGAAGGACTTGCTAAACTATGCTGAGCTGGTGTGACTCCTAAGAGATTTACAGAAGAATCTCTTTAGAGGCTCTGTTTAAAAGGTGATATGAAGGGGAAAAAAATTAATTTAACTTGCTCTGTGAAGCCAGACTGGACCATTCAGGACAGACCTACTGGCCACCTTTTTAACAAAAACCTAACTGCATGCACTGTGCATGCTTAGAAAGAGAAAAAGCTCCATGGACAATAGTATTGGTTTGTAAATCTGTATTAATGACCCAAAATGTAAGCAAAGAAGGAGATGTCAAAAACAGTAAAAGATGAGTATGGATTAGTTTCTTTGTAAAGCCCTCCCATTTGCATTTAAGATAAGTTATGTGATTTAGTTCAGTATTTGCAGTATTCCCTAAGGTCTGTACAGGACAGATCCCAGACTGCCTCAGTCATTTAGTGAATCATCTAATGCAATTGAATTCTGAGTGACAGCCAAAATTATATGCAGTTAGTAAAAAATGTTGTTGTATTTAATCATATAATTGTGCATCCATTTAGATCAGCCCAGCAATCACAAGAGCCCTTATCCACAAGTACCTTTACCTATGTGACTCGTGGTTAATAAGCAGGAAAGCTCATTCAGAGGGCATTCTCAGGCAGAGAATTTGAAGAATAAGGCCTAGCCATATGCCAGCAAGAGACATCACTAATTATGCATCATTGTAGATCAGGATTGTTTTTAAATTAGTTTTCTTTTGTATGTAGCCACCTTCTTGCAAAGTAAGGGATGCTACCCTGTTCATATCTCATGTGAAAGAAACTATGAAGCAATTTCTGTAATAGTTTACTAATTTAAATATATAGGAGTGGAAAAAAGTGGAAAGTAATATTTCAGCCCTGATACCCACCGAACCTTTTCTGAACTGCCATGTCAGCATATTCTTCCCCAACAGCTCCTGAACTTGTGAGTCAAATTTGAAAGAGGATGTAAAGATTCAAAATGCATTGCCTTTCTCTAAGATTATTGAAAAAAAGTCTCAGAATACAAGACAGAAACCCTGACTGGCACTTTAGTAAGGCAATCAGCAGCATGCATCTGCTGGGCTTCTCATTCTGATATTTGGGTGCTGTGGTGGTGTTGTGGTGAAATAGCTGGGGATGTGTTCAGAAACTGGTGGCCTGAAGGAACAACTCACTGAACAACTCTGTTGTGCACTAAAACTTCCTATTTGATGAAATAAGGTGAATCAGAGCCATTTGGTGCAAAATCCTCCAGCTGCAAAGGGAAGGCCACGCAGCAGCAAAGGGAGGAGGCTTGAGTGGTGCAAAGATTTTGTGCTGTCTGTTTGCGAGTAATGAGCTTGGTTCGTTCCATATGGCTGCTAATTGCTACCAGAACAAGTCACAAAGTGAGCTGAAGGCTTTGCTCATGCACAAATTGTGCAAACATATTTTCCAAGTCAGAAAATGACCCGTCAGTTGAATCGTGAGCTTGGAAGTCGGGAGACCTGATTCAGCTTTCTGCTCCACCTTGGCTTTTTGGAGTTCCTGCAGCCAAGCGTTTAAAATACGGCTCTGCTGCAGACTGCAGTGAAGCATCAAGGTCTGCTAGTTAGTTTTTAATGAGCTGGCTTGGAAGGCAGTCTGTGGCAGTACTCAGTTAACTTATCCTCAGCTTCATTTCCAGTTCATCCATTAATTTAACTCGTGACAGTTGGATTTCAGGGCGCTTCGCAGAGTTCAGCGAGGATCAAATAGAATCCAGAGCTATGATCAATCATATGAAATAAATTTAGCATTAAATGACCCGGTGGTCATCTCAAGTTAGGTGTTAATTGTCTAACCATAGGGACTCAATTGCTTTAAAAAATAGGACAGATGGGCTCTGTAGTGCTGAAGATGAAGGACAAAATAACTCTCAAAGGGCCCCAAGAGGCCGCGTTTGGAATGTGATTCATCTCACCCAACTTTAGAGATTCCCAACCCTAATTACCTTTAGAGCTGGTGGAGACTTTAATGCTTTTTGGAACATGATTCACCTGCATTATTTGAGGCATCACCTTGATGAAGTAAATTGTTTGGTAGAAAGGCACAGGGAGGAGGGGGGGATCCAGACGCAGATCTCTGTTTGGGGCTGAGCAAATCCAACCTCCAGGTCCTTTCAGGAAGTGACCTTGTTTATTTAAAGGTTGATGCAGTGATTCTGTACTGCAGCTTGCAGAAAAGAGAGGAAACACTCCTGCCTAAGCCTGGCTTTGCTCTCTGCTTGTCCCTCTGTCATGCTCTGTGGAAAATACCTTCAAGAAGCTGCAGAAACACAAGGTGGAAATCAAACCTCTTATTGACCAACAGGTGTCCAGGTCTGGAAACACAGGATAGAAGCTTTCTTGAGGATGTTAATACCCATGGAGGGTATGAAAACAGGAAACCTTTCAGCTGAACTTTATTTCAGTGAAACAGCCGAGCCCAGAAATGTCAGTGGTGAAGAAACCTCACCAGCACCTGCAGTTTTATTAATAAGGATCCTGTTCAATGAAGCCCATGAGATGTCACGTTGTTAAAAAGAGAAAAATCGACTGCAAAATTTTAAAGTATTGGGAGGCAGGTGGAGCTTCACCTGTACTTTGTGATCAGTGCTCTTGGATGTATGAACAGAGATGTTTTAGCCGAGGAGGGATGAAGTGTGAGGAAAACGCCACGAGAGGGAGATGTTGGAAGCTGTAAAGCTGTCGGGATTCTCAGCCTTAGACAGAGGGTTACTTTTAAAAGGCACTCCACAAATTATTGCTGAACTTTCAGGGAGCTCACGACATCTTTAAAATAAAGTTTATTCTGGGAGGGAATTTGCCTGCAAAGCTATTAAATCGCTTTCAGAAAAAAAACCAAAAGAACCGGAAAAACTTTAAAAAATATAGAAAAAAAAACCCAAAGAAACCCAACCAACCAACCGACCAAACCCCCCACCCAAAAAAAAAACCAAAAAACAAAAACCAAACCAATCAAGACCAAAACACACTGCAACCAAAAACCTGTGTGAATTCTATTTTAAAAAGCTGTGCTTATTAAAAACGAATTCTTGCCAGACACCACAATGCCTGTCGTTTTAACGTTTTAAGATGTTTTAATTTCCGCTTCTTTTGTATTTATTTCAAGTGATAAAATGCATTATATAGTATAGATATATGAAATTTTACTGCTGAATATGAGCAGAGGAGTGTACAAGGAGACAGACCTGCTTAAAGATATCACTGTTCTCCCATTATCTTGTTTGTGGTACGTATTTCTCACTGCTGTTAAGACACCTCCCTGGAAAAACTTTGGATATTTCCCAGAGTTCAGCAGTAATTAAATGCATATTTGAAATCCTAGCCAGCCTTAAAAAATGAATGTAGCAGTAAATGGCTCAAGTCATGTCAAATATATAGGGCTAAATGTGGGTATTAATTATATAACCAGAGGGACTCAACTTACTTTGTAAAGCAATTAAAAGAAGACAGAAATTTACAGTCTGTTTCTGAAAAAGAGTAATGCCTCTTTAAAAATAACTCTCTACCCAGAATAGTCTGCCTGTCTCACATAATATCAATTATGGGGGGGTGCGGGGGGGAACCCAAACCAACACAACAGAAGACTTTGGCATTTACAACATTACTGTTCTATGGAAATATCAAAGCCAAGTTTTAAAACAACAGAAGTTGACAGTTAGATGCCCAGGTGCACTTTTAGGCATGTAAACAAAGGCTTTGCTTTTCAAACTGGCTGAAGAGCACATCAAAACTTAGCTTCCCCTTGTTTTCATTCCCCATGGGCACGTTAAGGATATGAAGAGGTCTGTGTTGTTATGGACAGGAGGTGGAGGGTTCATGTTTTTTTTAACATGCAGTTTAACATTGCTCTAAATTATTCTCCTTCTATCCTTTTTCTTTTCTTTTCTTTCTTTTCTTTTCTTTTCTTTTCTTTTCTTTTCTTTTCTTTTCTTTTCTTTTCTTTTCTTTTCTTTTCTTTCTTTTCTTTTCTTTTCTTTTCTTTTTTCTTTTCTTAAATGCATGTCTTGCTTTGGAGTGGATAAGCAAGGATTCCTTTCCAGCATCTGAATCAGAGTTGGAGTTTCAAACTTAATTAACCTAATTGTTACAACAAGCATCCTGATGGAAAATGAACATGTTCTTGGATACATACTGCACTTTAGTTCTGCTTTGAGCGGTTTTCATATCCCTCTCCTTTTTAATGGACCCTCTGAAAGTACCAGAGAGTGACTTGGGTCTGACTGTTGGTGAAAGGATCAAAATATTCAGGCCAGTGCCCACAGCATCCATCTCTCTCTGCCTCAGAGATGGGCAGAGTGCCAGGATCACACATCCTCAAACATCATCTTCAAAGCAGTGCAGTCAGAAAGAAAGAAAAGCAACTGCACTCCCCACACGGCTCAGTGTTCTCCTGCCCATCAATTCAGAAATCAGCCTCTAGCAAATGGCTAAAAAAAAAAAATATTTACTTCTCTCTTCAGAGTACAGCATGTTTTGTTGGTCCACTCAATACTGCACCTATTCCTTTTTTCCAGGAGTATCATGCTCTAAGTTTTCCTGTGAGGTTTTCCCCTCTGCCCTGTTGTGAACATGACTATAGTGGGTTTTTCTGAGAGTTTAACGCATACCGGCTTGACAGAGGGAAAAAGAGCTGAGGTGGTGTTAGTCTAAATTGTTTATTTCAAAACCATAGTGAGAAAGAGCTTCAAAAAGCCCTGAAAGTGGTCTGGGAGACATTTGGGAGCCAGGGACTATTACCTTTATACTTTAGTAGAATCTCTTTGCTTTTATGTCACTGTTTCCAAAGTAAAAACGAGTAGAAGGCAGGGAGAAAGAAAATCAATTCTGAGTGCCTTTCTCAGGCAGAATTTTACTGAAACTGGAAAGTTCATATAAGCAAGGATTTCCAGGCATGACAGCAAGAAACTTTTAATTCTTGTGCAGCAATTTCAAGATCTTTTGGTGGGAAAGAATGGGCTTGGCTGCAGAAGCAATATGTGAAAACACAAATAGCTCCATTTCTGATGTGCTCTAGGTGGTATCATTGTCAAGACTGATCATCAGACATCATTTCCATCATTTACTGTGTTATTATATAAGCAGGGTTCTTGCTAATTTCTTGTTGGCATATCGGCTGTGCCAGTTAATTTATTACCTTCCCTGTTACAACCCTAAGAGCACTCAATAAAACATATATATGCATGTATCTCAGTCTTTTAAGTATTTTTAAAGGCCTTCATTTTCAAAAGATATTTAAAAAATACATTTAGAATGGGAGAACATATATCTGCTTTAAAATTCTGCATCCTTCTACATCTGCACTTAGCAGCAATAAAAGACAAGTGAAATCCCAATGCTGAGAAGTCCAAAATCCAGCCTGTGCTGGGTGTTTTAGTATGCTTAAGTCCAAATCGTGGTGTTTCTAAATCATCCAGCTGTTCCAGCTGGTTTTCAGGTGAGCACAGCCCAGGACATGGCCCAGATGACAGCGACTCCTGTTCCAACATTTACCCCATCTGGACAAAATGAGACTGTGGGGAATAGCACAAGTTCCACATATCTGGAAGCCCACATTCCTAATATCACCAAAAATAATTGATGTCTCTGTAGATGTTTTGACTAATTTTTAAAGGATAAAGCAGCTTTTTTTTTTTTAAAGGCTCTCCTCACTTCTTAAAGTTACATGAGGGTTTCTTCATTGTGCTCAGGAAACACAGAGGTTTTCTCTAGTGCAAGGGGCTGATTCCCAGATTTACATTCTCCAGTTTGAATTTCAGATCTGAAATTCACTTTTCAAAACAAAAATCTGTAGCTTTATACCAGAGTAAAGGGAGAACAAAAGAGCGCAGTAATACATCCAACTTATATCCAGTTTATTTAATATCAGAGCAGTAAATACAAATAAGAGTTCTGGAATCTGGCAGTGCTAGAGCAAGATACAGCTACAACAATCTGTTAGTGGTTCTGGAATTCTGTGTGGGCTGGGAAGCTGAAGGGTGTACATGTTCAGTCTCATAAATATTGACCATACAATTAAAATACAATGCTCCTGATATGGCAGAGCAGCATCTGCAGAAAAACAAGGCAGCCCTGTGCCTGTCAACTGAGAACTATGTTCCAATATCTGTAGTTTTATAACAAGTGAAACAAACAGTATCTTTTGCTTTAAAAAGAGCGTGATCTTTGGTCAACGCAATAAAATGTGCTTTAGTACTATTTTACAACCTTACTGCTAAGATTATATGTAACTTTTTTTATGTTGTCTTAATGGGTGAACTTTCAAAAACTGAAAGTAACCTTTCTAGTTCCAATGCAGGTAAAATGTCAGAGCAGAGGTAGGCTTCAGCTCAGCAAAGACAGCTACACAGACTGAATCCCAGCTGCCCTCTGGAAGGGGTAGGAGGCAGCAATTCATCTTCAGATCACTTCCATAATTTCTGTGTGAGCACAGCACTCTCAAACACACTGGGTTTAAGCCCTTATTTAGTTTTCTAGAGGAAGAGCTCTGAATGTCAACTGGCAATGTATTTACACTCACCTGATGTTTAATATCCACATCTGAATTTTGTCTAACATTACTTAGAGCTCTCTCCAGTGGCATTTCAATGCCACAGCGATGAGTAATTGTAAGGACATTGGCTGTTAGGGAAAACACTCTCTGTGAGCACAGCTTTTACCAGCAGGCTGACATTTCAATCCAGGCAGACATCCTAAAGAACTTGTGCTCTTCACCAGCCCATGGGCTTTCCCAAGCTTCTGCTGCCATCTGAGATGGAGCAGCCACATCCACCTTTCAGGTAATGGAACTTTTGTTAAAGCTCACAAAAGCTGTTCTGTGAAAGGGATCAACCCTGGCCTTGTGCTGGCCCTTGCTGTAAAATTATTTCACTCAACAACGACCTTGCCAGAACAGTGCATTGCTCACTGGTTAACGTTTCACTGACATTTCAGCTCCCACACTCCTCAACCCTCTCTACTTTCTTTCATCACTCATGGCAAAAAAAAAACCCAAAAGATACTGAAACAGGAGACAATACTGTTTTATGTATCTGCTTCCCTACTTCTGGTGCCTCTGCAAGGCAGCTTTGCAAGTAAATACCTTCTGTAGATTTGGTGTCTAAGCATTTAATTAATTTGAATTTCAGCAAGTGTAAGGCACACAAGGACCTGAGTTAAATACAAATACATTGCCACATGAAGCTGCAGTATTTTGCCTTTCTTTAGTGCAAATGTCGTTGCACAAACACACACACACACAGAACCATATTTAGAATTCTGAAGTAAGATTTTGATCAGCAAGGCTGAGTTAACCGGAAATTATGTGGCATTTAGGGGCATGGTTTAGTGGTGGACTTGGTAATGTTTGGTTAATGGCTGGACTGGATAATTTTAAGGATCTTTTCCAATATAAGTGATTCTGTGAAATAACTGTTTATACTTCAGTTGCACCTATGCAAGACCATGTTGGTGTTGAATAAATACAGACTAAACCTCTCCTCTGGAGCAGCTTTAAGTGGCACAGCCCTAAACAGAAAATCTGTAGCAGAGCTTGAAATAGAAGGTCAGGTCTTCTAGGTCTAGACCATCCACTTGACCATCCTATCTCCCACCTTTGTTTTCTCCTGTCTTACTCCTCCAGAAATGGACCTTTGGAGGAAAGTCACTGAATCCCAAGAGCTGCCTCTGCTCCTTTACTTCAGCTTGTTCCAATTTCAAGATTAACCATCTCCTACACAGATTTCCTCCTCTTTCCAAACACATTGTTGATTAACTTGGCCATTGACTTGGACCCACTCGGTCTCCTCTTCTCCTTCACTTTGGAATTGGAAGTGATGTTCCTCAGGACTTTGGTGAACATTGCCACAACCTCCTGATAGTGCTCTGCTGCAGACAGTTCATAGAACTGGCACTTGTTATCTATGGCCAGCTTCTGTCCTTCATCCCAGCCAACTTCCCTCATGTGGCATAAATCCTGCTTATTGCCAACCAAAAATATCGACGACTCGACCATCCTGAAATGAAAAAGGCTCCAGTTAAAGATATGCACAGTACTGTGTCACATGCTGTGCTGTATTCAGTGTGTATGAAAATCATGTAGGTTCAGGACAACAGGCATCGCAAAAAAAACCCGAAATGAACTAACCAGACCTTGCCAGAAAGAGTTCTAGTTTTCCATTTGGCAAAGCTATTCTCTACCAGTAGATTTTCATTTTTTTTTCTACTCAGTGAATTAATGTATTTTTTAATCCACTGCTGTTTCCTTGCTCTGTGCTGCTGAGTATATTGTCAGCACCTGGACTCCATGAAGAAGCAATCTGATCATTAACTCCATTTGTAGGTAACAGAACAGAGCCCAAGAGACACCTCAATGTCAGTGGCATAACTCAGAAGGAAAAACAGGAAACCTAATTCCAAGCTCCTGCTAAACTTATTCCTTTCAGAGATTAACCTTCATTAAGAAAGTTCAGCAGTAAAATGGATAAGAAAGTGGGGTTCTTACTCCACTTCTGTTATAGATAAAGGACTTCACTCTTTTATTTAGGAAGCTGACTGATGCAGGATTACACAGCACCATCCACACTCACACATGCAGCTCTGGGGGTTCTTTTATGGAAAGTACTTTCTTTCTTGCCATATGGTCACTTATGTGCACAAATAATGTTGGGATCACCTCTAAAGGCAGTTTAGGAGACATTTGTGGTATTACTTTCCTCTATTGTGGGAAATGCTTTCTTCAATTCCTGTACTGGTAATTGGGTGGGAAAGTAAAAGCATAGATTGACTAGGCCAGGCTTTCTTACCTGTGTAAATCACAACAGAAATATTTATGGCAATCATTTAAATACTATTTCTGTAAGAAATAAGAATAAAAATACTGACGCACTCAGGTCTGGATACAGAAAAAGAGATTGTAATTTGCCACACATTTTACATCATTCAACCTTGTTGTTGGCCCTGTGTTATGTCACTTCGATGCTGCTGGATTTTAACTGCTTCTGGGATGGTCTGTAAGCTCACAGGAATGTTCTCAGCTTTTCTCTATGTTTGCTGAGGGGAAAAACAAATTAATGCCACTTACTTTTTACAAACTCCTATGTGAGACTCTCGGATCCTGTAGAGCAGAGCTTTTGCAAATGCAAACGATGCTCTGTCACTGATGTCGTAAACAATGATAAATCCATCAGCCCAGTGCAGCTCATCTGTGAGGGAGAGCTTCCCCCGCTGTGGCTGAGAGGAGTTCAAATGCACACAGAAAAAAAATGTTACTCTTGTCACTTCAGGGCATTTTCTTTGTCACTGTGAATGTGAGAACATGGCAACTCTCACTGCAAAAGATAATTAATAAGTCTAGGTGCTGGCATTGAATTCAGGTGAGCTGCTCCAAAAGCCTAATAAATAACCAACGTTAAAGGTGGCACTTTGGATCACTGACAAGTTCATTATGAAGCATTTACCCTTTGTTTAAGCAGTGAAATTCCATAGCCTGTACAGGCATTGCTTGTGCATAATATTCTGCAGGGTTACATGATAATGAAACCTACAGGAGCCATCATTTGTGTGTTTTCTGATTATAGCTCTGGTTTGCAAGTTCCTAATATTCTGACTAGAGTAAACCTAATGATTTTCTTCATTTGCTTTGCTTCCCCATTGAATTGTTCAAATTTCAAACACTAATTACCTATATGTTAAATTTCTGAAGAGCTAGAAAAAAAAAATCTTCCTTCAATCTGCAGCTGAGTTTGATAAAACTAGTGACAAAAATCACTTGAGAGATAACAGGGTTATACTAATCCTTGACTCTTTTCACACCAAGAAGCTGTCACACTTCTGACTTACAGAAAGCAACAGCTGTAAACTGTCCCATTAAGCAAAGGAATGTCATTTCAAAACGATTTAAAATTAACTTATCCCTGCACATGATTTGGCAGCAGCTAGCAGGACCATGTGACCTGAAATAGATAAAACATTGGAAGCTGAACAGAAAAAAAATTACTTTGCTAAACAACTCAAGTTAGGCCTTGTTCCTAAGGCAAAAACTGACATAAGACAGGTCAGGGAGTGCTACCACAAATGTGGCCCTATCCAGCTGCCACTCCAAATATTTAATATTTTAATAAAGAGCTGCCCCATGGCACAGGATTTAATTTGGCAGCAGGTGGGAGCTGTAGGCAAGCTCAGCACAGGTGAAGTCTCAGAGAGATGGAAGCAATCTCACAGAGCAGGAGAGGAGCAGGCAAGCGAAGAATCCACTCCATGACTGTTTCAGGATTCTCACTGCCCTGGGACAAGTAAAGCTTTTTGTCTTTACACTGGTTAAGTTTCTAAGTCCTTGAATTTAAGTCAGGTTTTCAGTGGTTTGGCTTTTATATTGGCATTCCTTAGCCCAGTTGGTTAGAGGCAAAAAAGCTGCCCAAGAATGGAACCTGGAGAGCCACAGTGATCAGCCAGACAGACCAAGTCCTGTGTTACACAGTACCTGAGTTCCTCTATTCATGTAAATTTAGTAAATGAATACAAAACTTTATTTCAGAGTGGTTTACTGTGATTAAATTTTAATTGTCAATGTTTTCAAACTTCTTTATGGCTTTCCCTGGAAAAGGAAATTGTTCTGTGGATGCAAGCCTTACTTGCAGGCCTGCCTGCTTTGACCTTTTCTGCAGTCATTTAATAAACTCATTGCTTTATAAGCTAAATTTCAATCATTTAGGGTACTTGAGAAAACTACATATATCCAAATAAATTATCTCTGTATTTACCTATGTAAAGCAAAAGTGATAAATTATTTCTGTTAGTGTTAACCCAAAATACAAAAGCATTTCCAGAAAATTTCAGCAATGAAGTATTACAGTATTTACAAGCCCCAGCAACAATAAAATTTCAGTCTTTAAAAAAAAACCAAACAACAACAAAACAAAAGAGCAGGCACAAATAGCAACAACCAAAGTTTGTAACCCCTTGACCCTTTCTACAATATACACAGGTGATGAAGAACAGCTTTTCTTTACCCTCCTCCTGCTAAACTCTTACCTGTGAACAAGGGTCATAAATTTCCAGGTGTATCTGCCTCCCATCCAGGCACAAGTGTTTAGTGTAGATGCATTCTAAGAGACAGAAATTATCCAAAGAAAATCAGTGTTACTGACTGTGGATGACAAGGAAAAGAAAAGGCAAGAGTGAAACTTGATACCAGTAGTCAGCCAGACTATTTGCAGTTCTGATTCTGCACAAAATTATTTAAACATTATTTAGCCATAATGTTTATTTACCATGGCATCTGGTGCTTTAGGAGTTCTCATTCCAGGCAGCATTAGACCAAGAGTATTTTCAGAACCATGTCCTTAGGATCCAGTCCAAAAATATTTCTGTAACATCTCAGATTTAGGGCTCTCCACCAGCAGTGGCAACACTGGGAACGCAACTGCAGACTCACCATCACTACTATTTTAAGTAGCAGGATGTTTTATGCAAGAGTAACCAGTCTGTGGTTGCCAGCAGGCTTTCTACACTGTAATCTGTCATTTTCTGAACTGCAGGGGCAAGAATTGGTGTTGACACTACAGAAAACACACTTAGAACTGTGTAATGAGGGATAGCTGTGATCTCTGGAACTCAGCACCTTCCGCATTCTTCATGCACATTTTAAGAGTTTATCTGATGATAAACAATCAGTCCCAAGCATCTGAGGGCATAAAATTTACAGCCCTTTGTTTGTTTCCTTAATTAATCAAACTTTTAATTAATATTTTGACTCCACTAACAGTGGCATGATCTTTATTTTACCCACCCCTGTTCCCACTTTCCTCATCTCTAGAACTAGTGCCAAACTTATCTCCCAACAAACATTTGTTAACAAATGAAAATGTTCTGGGAGTTTGACGTGCCTTTTCCAGGACTTGCAGTTCTGGAGGCTCAGAACAGAACCTGGTTTTGTTGCAGGTGGCTTGGAACACACTCCATCATTTACATGTGACAGCTCAGACCTCGAGCAGCCACAGGGGACATGAACTGTCTGTGTTTGTATAATAACAAGTACTGGTGGAGCACACATGTACAGTTGCAATTCTACCTTCAGAGGAAGTTATTTTTGGATATATTCAGTACAATTCAGCTTAGTACTTCTTTTTTCTTTGTTATTTACAAATCACTAGAAGCCACTCTGATTCCTGTGGGGGGGAGGGAAAACTGTGGAGTCCTTCAGTTAGCAGGGAGAATGAGGTAGATGGAAATCTCTGTGCCCCATTAAATTTTGGGACTTATCAGCTGGGGTGGCAGCACCCTTCCAAAGTTATTTGTGTATCAGCTGAATGGCATTTCCCCCCGGGGTGTAAAAGCCCAAGTCCTGCTTTCGACTTTCCAAGACTTAGAAGTGTCTTAGGGCTCAGCACACTGGTTCTGGCATGAATGTCATATTCTGTCCTGTGTGCAGCAGGGCTTTCCACAAAGCCATCAAACCCTCCTGCTTCACTGGGGCCTCACTTTGTGCTGTGATTGACCAGCAGTGCCAGATAAACAATCTGCTCCCCCTCTCCCCTGGAGGGGACAGTCATTACAACAGCTGATGTTAATTTTTTTTTTCTAACCTATTCCTTTACTGCCTCCATCTCCTCTCTGACCGAGGTGACCATAACCCACCCTCGCAGCCCGGTTTTTTGCCCGTCCCCAGCCTCTCCACAGCTGCTTTGCAAGCAGCATCTCTGCCCTCCGGAGCCTTCTCTACCCTCCCCAGTGCTTTACATCCCACCAGGACCTCCGCGGAAACTCGTAGCTTCCCGAAAAGTTCTGCCACACCGCGGTTTTACCGCACTTCTCCATCAAACCAGAGCTCGAATCAGCGCATCCTGCTTCCCTGCGTCCCTGCATCCCTCCCTGTCCGCGGGAGCGCGGCGCTCACCGGCGCTGGACGCGTATTCTCCGATGAACCTCCGGGTCAGGAACCGCACCGCCAGCGCTGCGGGAGCCAAGCAGAGCCAGGTTTAGCGGGGTCCAGCCTCCCTTTCCACCAAACCCCGGCCGTTCCCCGCTTTCCCCCGCCTTACCCGACTTGCCGGCTCCGCTGCCGCCCAGCACGGCCACCTTCACCTCGGTCATTGCGCCGCCGCGCCGCCCCCGCCGCCTGCGAGCCCTTAAAGCGCCTCGGGCGGCACCGCCCCGCATCCCGCATCCCTCATCCCTCCTCATCCTTCATCCCGCCTCCTGCCGGTGCCGGGGGAGGTGCTGAGCTCCCCGTGGTGGGGCACGGCCTCTTGAGCTCCTGAGAGGCGCCTTCCTCCTCATCCTCATTCTCATCCGCATCCTCATCTTCATCCTCATCCTCGCAAGTGCCGTCCCCCGCCGCGCAAACTTTGCGCAAGTCGCTCCCGGCGGGTGCCTCGCCTCCTCCCCGTCAGGATCTAGGGGGAAAAAGGAAAAGAGAAAAACAGAAGCAAAAAATTAATAAAAACTCCGTGTGTGCGTTTGGTTTTGCTCTAAGTTTGTTTTGCAGGCTTGTGGTCATTTTATACCAGGAATGGGAAAGTGAAGAAACTAAAGTGATTATTTATTACATTTTTTAAGTGTTTCTGGGGGTAAATTGCTATAAAAACAAACAAACAAACAAACAAAAAGTGGTTTGCCGTCGTCTGGTGTTGTCCACTCCAGCTTTTAAAATTCTCATCTAACTCTCGCTAAAGCTCTGATCTTGTACAAAAACTTCTGTGGGCCTGCCTTTTTGTGCCTGAGAGTTATTTTTGAATTTAAAGTTTTTATTGAATTTAAATTTGAAGTTGTGTGATGCGTGGCATTCAGCTGAGGCTTGCAGGTCACCCGTGAAAAGGGAAAATGGGAAACAGCAAAACACTGGAGATGTGGAAGGTGAGGTAGAAAGGGCTTGCCCCACCAAAAAGGCATCCTGTGTCTGCTGTGCCTCTTTGTTTTGAGATTCTGAAAGTGCTCCCTCATGGCTGTTTGGTTCTGAAAGTACACAGAATAAATCAATGCAAAGGTTTACTTAGTCCACTGGTAAATAAGAGATTGCTTTAACATCCAGGTTGGTTGGGCTCTTATCCTTGTCCTGTCCATGTTTATTTTATTTGGTTTATGTAACTTTAGTGTACTTATTTTGATATTTTTACTGTCTTCTGATGGAACTGTTGTGCATCATATCAATCATTCAATAAAGCACTTCTTCAGTGTGCTTGCTAGGGGTTATTACAGGTACAAGAGATTTACATGAGCTCAGGAAAACAAGCAGACAAGGTACTTGTTTATGTGTGTTACAGCTGATGAAAATGCTTAGTGTAGGAAAATATGTTTAAAAATAAACAGGCAGCTGCAACTCGGCTCTAACACCCTGCTTAAAAGTTGCTCTGGGCTGGAGGTGTGATCAAAGGATTCATCCGTTCTGCTTTATGGAGGTTTTTCAAAGAATCATAGAATGTCCTGGGTTGGAAGGGCCTTAGAGATCATCCAGCTGGGCAGGCACACCTTTCACTACACCAGGCTGCTCAGAGCCTCATCCAGCCTGGCCTTGGATGCTTCCAGGAATGGGAGATCCACAGCTTCTCTGGACACCCTGTGCCAGGGTCTCACCACCCTCACAGGAAAGAGTTTTTTCCTAATACCTAACTATCTTTCAGTTTTAAACCATTCCCCCTTGTCCTTGTCTTGCTCAGAAGACAAAACTCACTAAAGTGTATAAAAGAACTTTAGTCTGACTTTTTTTGGCTATTTTAACATTTGTTTTTGAAATAGCATCATGCTGAGATCACCAGGCTCGAGTCAATATTAGTGTAACAGGCACAACTTGATTTTTGCCATTTCTTATACATTGAAACCACTGCAACAGGACTTTACAAGAAGCTAAGCATCAGTATTGAGGATATGGCAACTTGCTAAAAATCAAATGCTCTGGCACTAAATGTTGTACTTGAGATTTGAATTGTCCAAACTGTTTTATACCCTCTGCAAAGGGAAGAACAGAACCCAGGTCTCTGTTCCCATTATTTTAACTTAACTACATAAACACATCACTTGCCTAAACAGCAGATATGATGACCAAATTAGGCTGTTGCACATGTTGAAGAATGTGCTGCCTGGGACTTCTATTTCTTTTAATAAAACAAAAAAAAAAATATGTTAAGAAGACTGAGGTGATTTGTTGCATACATATAACTTAAAGCATTAGAGAAATTAAATTTAATTGAGATTAAACAATGGGAATGTTTCTTTTCTGACAGATTATTTTTCTCCAGCCCTTCCCAGGTCTAAGTGGAATTGAGAAAATTTCTAATGGAAAGAACTCCTGAATATCCACTTTTCTGTCCATTTTCTGCTATTACTGCTGTGTTTGCATTTTACAAGGATATACATGGAGGTTTTTTTGATTTTTTCACACAGGGAGGGCAAATCTCAAATTTCTTCTACATCCACATCCACAAAAAACTTCTGAGCAAAAGTTGTTCACCATCTAAGCAACATCAATTTTGACGTTTCAAGTTTCAATGAACATTTTGTTGATCAGCATATTGCAATTATTTTTTAAAATTAAGCTTGAGGGAAAGTATCACTTACTAGTATCAATGCTGTAAAGTTAATATAAATTTTTATGAACTATTTTCCTAGATTTGGTCTTTTATATAAAAGTTTTTGGTAGATGTTGCAGTAATGCCTCTTTAAATTCACTTAGCTTCTTGTTTTATTTGAATGTTGACTGTCCTTACCTGCAACTTGTACAATTGTCACTTTCTGTTCCTTCTGTTACTAAAACTGTCTGTTCTGGAATGGTTTTACCTTCATTACCCATGGGTATAAATGTCTGTATAAGATTAGAGGAGCACATAAGAGAGTTAATCTCTCCAGTGTGCAGAAGATTACATGTGGTCAAAAATGAGTTAAATCTGTGCTGCTCAATTGACAAATGAGTAATCTTTGTCTACATGTGTAAGGGTCTTCTTAAAGATGAAATGGAAATAAATTATTAACCAAAGAAATTACTTTCCTCAGTGAACATGGTAGAGGATTGATTTTGAATTGTTTCAGAGTTCTGGAGGTCACTCTCAAATGTGGTCACTTTTTGTTTCATCCCCAGTTGTGTAGATTGGGATGTCAATGGTTTGGTGCCAAGACCTCTGAGAGTCAAAACGGCTTGTGGAGAAAATTAATATCAGAAAAATGTTTACTTCCCATTTTTAGCCTTTTTCATGAAGCCTGGTAGATGGAAAGAAGGTAAAATTGGAATTATATAACTGTTTGTATTCTGTGAACAACAATAATGCTTCAATCCAAAAAGCTCAGGTGGGAGCCACTGGCTGAAGCAGGTGTATGTAGTACAGAATTTCTATAACTTGGTGGGGTCTGTGTCCCTGCAGAATGAGTCCCCTTTTGGCTCATGGAGTAATGACTCCCAGGTAAGATCTTTTAAAGACCCAATTTCCACCAGAAATCTTCAGGTGGAGCACTTTAGATTTTACATCTGCTGTTCTAACATGAACACATGAACTGGCCAAGTAGTTGTCTAGAACTATAGCAAAACTCACAAAACTAGAGGATTTTCTGTTCAGAATTTGTGTTTTCATCATCTATAGGCTTGGATGCATTCCTCAGGGAAATACACCGGGTTATTTATTCACAACAGAAAGAAAACCTGATGGAACACAACCCCAGTAACTTCTCTTTGTGTGGTGCAGTGGAATTGCTGAAAACTGCCATTTTCTTCCTCAAAATGCTGAGCTGCTCTTAGAGGTGGGTTGTTTGATCCAGGGGTCAATATTTTATCTTGCTGGCCATGGGAAAGTGCTTGGTTTGGGGGTTTTGTAGCAGAAATTACAAATTTGCTCAATGATAAAGTAGTGATAGTGCACAAGGTAAAGTGTCAAGTTGATTTTTCAGCTTCTCACTTTAAGTACATACCTGAACCTTTTATTTGACATCTGCTCTACACAAACTTTAGGACACAGATTATCTTTTGAATGCATAACCGTGAAGGGACTAGCACACAATAAAGATCTCTACATTTCACTGCAATGCAAATATAAAAGCATAAAAATAGTCTCATTGTGTGGCTTGGACTGCCATATGAAAAAAAATCTTTTAAAAAAAAATCTTTAAAAAGCTTTAAAAAATCCTTCCTGAATAATTAAGGTGTTAATGATGAAAGGCAAGGGATTTCAAATGGTATATATCTTCCTTATATATAATTATTGTACATTCTAATTTTAGACAGAGTTGAGTCTCATATAAAAGACTTTTCCCTCCAAACAGAATTCCTTAAACACAAGAAAATTATTGTGTTCTCCAGTTAAGTTCTGTATTAAAATTTATTTTTTGTAATTTATATTAAAAATTAAACATCATGTACAGAGGAAGTTGTTGATAATCTCAGTAGAAATTTAAGAAAAAAACAAAAACCAACCTTTAAATCTGTTTCTATAATGGAATTTGCCAGAGAGGAATATTGCTTATTGTGATAGTTCTAAATGCAGGAAACTTTTTTCCCCTCTTTTGGCACTGGAATAAAAATAGTTACGTTCCAGACATGCTTTGCAAAAATTTTAAAATAAGACAAAGAATATCATCCTAAAGTAATTAAACAGTCTTGTGATAGATAAATATTTATTTAATACTTAAAAAAACCCAGGTTCAAGTACCTGACTTGAATCAAAGAACAATTTAAAGTTCTGTTTCTTACATCCCAGGTGATTGTAAAAGTCTTAAAGGATGAAACCAGTTTTTATTCTTTGTCACTGATGTTATTTATATATGAAATTAAAAACAAACAACAAACCTCCCTCCCCAAAAATAAAAAACCCTAAACCCACAAACCAGAAACAGATATGATAAAAAGTGCTACAAGAAGCCATGATATTTCAGGGAAGAATAACCTTTGCTACCAGATTGTTTGCAACACTGATTTTCTTTTTTTCCTTACCTAAATTTCCATCTCTGATTTGACGAAAATTATGAGCAAGGATGATTTCTGGTGGTTTGCCCATTTGGATGTTCATATGTGAAAAAGAGAAATTCAAAAAAGAAAAAAAGGCATAAAGGAAGCAAACAAAAAACTCAAACCAACCAACTGAACAAACAAACAAAAAACAACAAACAAACAAAACAAAAAAGAACAAAAACTACTGAGCTGTCAGAAAAATGCCATAAAAATCATAATAAAAAAATTTGTATCAACTCCATCAACTGGAGGAAAAAACCCTGTGAACTTGAATTCTACAAGCAATAAATACCTGACTTCTTTTAGGAAAGAACAAAAAGATAGTGCTTAATTTAATGAATGTCTTTTTTGGAGTTTTTAATTAGTTAAGAAAAAAATATGGAGGGATGTGAATGTGCTATGAAGAGGATTTAGTGTATTAGGAAATTAATACAAACTGTATTTATGTGTTTTTTTCCTACAATCTGGAAACAAGTGTCCCATGCACAAAAATTATGAGAACTACACTGATGGCTTTCCTCTAAAATATATGAAACAAATAGGGGCCTGGAAACAGATTAGACAAGCAAAGCATTAGATCAGAAGTTTCCCCTGACTGAAGCAGGGAAAACGGACCACAATGAGCTTTGGAAAGGATTGAAGAGCCAGTCACTGTTCCAATTTAGGGTTGAAAATGACTCCCAACCTATTTCTGCTGGGATGGCAAACACCTTTTAGTGATCACTGATGTCTGTCAAGTCTGCAGGTGATGAAAGTCCTTAAATAAATCCCAGGGAGGTGACCCAGCATTGGAATTTGCAGCATTTTAAGCGTTCTGCAGTGAAATGCTGGCACAAAAGTTCTTATCTCAGGTGAGCAGGTGAGATCTGCAGGGATCTCAGCTCCTTCTGCTCGGGGAGTGTTGAGCTGTAGGGTCTCACCCTCTGCTTGGGGCTCTTCAGGTTTAATGTCAGCCCTTTCAATAGCTGGGAGAGGTTTGAGGTCATTTCCATGGGTTTGGGGATGAAGGGAGACTCCAGCTGAGCAGGTTTCTTTTCATTGTCAGCTCTCCCCACTCTCAAAAAATCTGATCATGTGCGTTTTTTTGGTTGTAGATAAATTCTGAAAAATCTTTGAACAGATTCTATGAATCAGAGGATTTTTTTTCCCCCCACAAGGCTTATCTTGCTCTAAACCACTACTTGAATCATTATGGGATGTGAGGAGGGACACAGGTTTTTTTTTAAAGGTTTTATGTTTTCTTACTATGTATTTAATGTATGTTTTTGATGTTTGCCTGTGTTATATGAGTTAAAATATTTGTCTGTGTGTTATATGGCACCTCATATTTTAGATGAGGTTTTTATTAGATCACAGTATAAATAAGCAATTACTAAACTCCTAATTTCTGTTGGATTAGTGCAGTGAAGTTCAGACTGCAGAAGTTTTGTCATGACCAATACGTATTAGAAGAATAAAGTAGAAAATGAAAACAGTCAATATTTATTCAGAACTTGTTTCTCTGTGGGAGATGTTCACTCTCCAAATACAATATGCTAAATGTATCAGAATCTAAACATTGCAGGAAACTACAGAGCTGTTTCTGGCTCTGTGGTTGCCATGGTTTAGATCCAAGAAAACACTCGAGAAAAGATTTAATGCTCATCTTGAGCTGATAAAAAGTTGTTTACATCCAGCTCTACCCTCTGTTTCTTCCTGTGGATTCTTGTGATTTCCGTGGAATCCAATCTTGGGGTCTTGCTGCCCCTTGGCTGAATGGATCAGTTTGCTGATATGGTATAAAAATAAACCTAAGAAAAGGTTTTATCTTGAATCGTTTAACTGAATTGACCTGGCACTGCATCACAAACAGTGGGATAGAGAAGGATGTGGGAATGTTGTAACCAGGAGCAGGATGAAGGGCACAGCTGCAGCTTCCAAAAGCAGCCTGCAGCTGGAACAGCTCTAGAAGAGCTGGGTGACTTTTAGCTAAATTTCAGCTTTTCTGCATCCCAGGTTTCTGCAAGCATTCTCTGCCTTTGAAAGATGATGGAGATTGGGATGCCCTTGATGATTGGGAAAAGATGTGGGTTTTGCACCCATCCTCAGGAAAAGCACAGAAGGGACAGTAGATAATGGAAAGGGATCATCTCCTCTGCTCAGAATTCTTTGGAACACGCCTGGAAAACGACTTTTGGTTTTGCCGTGCTTTTCCCCATGGGAGAATGCTGAGTGACTGCAGTGGGTGCAGCAAAGGCTGTCAAGATGACAAAGGGCCTGGAGCACTTGTCCTGTGAGGGAGGGACCTTCCAGCCCCCCAGCACATGTGAGGAGCTTGCTGAGAAGTTGGCAAAACTCTTGGCAGTGGTGCACGGTGGGAGGACAAGAAATAGCAGGCTCAGGTTAAAAAAGGAGAGTTTCAGACTGGAATTAAGGGAAATCCTGCCTGCCATGAGGACAATCAGCCTGACATTGCCCATCCTCATAGACTGGTTTGGTAAATGGTCAGGGACATTAATTGAAAACTTTACCTTTGGAAGGGTTGTGATCAGTGCCACAAAGTCCAGAAGAGGTGCAGCCACCAGTGGTGTACCCCAGTCATCAATAATGAGGCCAATGTTTATTAATATCCTCAATCAGAACCTGGAGAACAGGACACAATATTTTACTGTACCCTTATTTGATGGTAAACTTAGTTCAATGTCCTTTTAAGTCCATTCCCACTTCCTTTATGATTGAGTCACAAAAAAAAAATCTTTAAAAGGTCTTGGAAGTTCTTTAAGGTACTGTTATATCAAGATGTAATCCGTGTGGAAAGGTGCTGAGCACTCCAAAATCCATCAGCCAGAAAAAGAAATTCATAATACACTCTGTGATTTTGCTTACATTCTGTAATGGACTTGTACTCTTTTAAACAGTCCCAGAGAATTTGCAAGCGGGGTATAATTAGAGTTATTTATTAGTGTATTGTAGTGTGTCATTCTAGTGAGAACACTCTGGTGTCTCTGAGTAAAACTGCCTTTGGAAAACTGGCACTTACAACCCTGAGGTTTTTTTAATAAGCCTCTGACACTAAAGCTGGGATTTGGTTTTTTATGGTCAGTTTTTCCAATTAAATGCAACACATTTTCATTTAATTCTGCTTAATGTTTTACTAAGTGCAGTTTCATCAGAACAAGGTGCTTATAGTACAAGTGTTCAGACTCAGAATAGAGCTCTACTGTAGATAAAAATGGTAACAACTAGATATTTTAGTTATGTTTTGTATATAGATAAAAAACTGAGATTCTGAAGTGATTTTTACAATCCAAATTCCCACTAATACTTATATTGCTTGTGTACTTTTTGAACTTTTCTCTGTTTGGTCAATGGAAATTGTTACAGTTGAGTATGGCCCATGTTATTTCCAGGTTCTCACTAAGGGTTTTGTTTTGCTGGGTGCAGTAGATAATGCAAACAGTTCAGGACTAGAATTAGAAATAAAACCATTAGAAATAAAACAAAAGGCATGGAATATTTTTCTTGGTCTGAAATCCAGTAGGAGCTGCTCCGAATCAACTTTGTCTTTGAACCACACTAAAAGTGTACCTGTATAGGAAAACTTGCATCTTTCTGGCTTATAAAGAAAAAGAGAAAAACACAACATATTCACAGAAAGCTTTTTGTTTGTGTTGCATTTAGTTGGTGTTTTTTATGATTTTTTGTTTTGTTTGCGTTGTTTGGTTTGGTTTTTAAAAATGTATTTATTTTTCTTGAGGCTAATGTGTAAATTTATTACTGACATTCTTTGGACTTTCCTTGATTGTGAGAAATTCCTGCAGAAAGGCTCTTCTAAGAAATTTATAAATTATTTTATTTTCATGCACACAGTGAAGATAATAGCAGTGAAAATAATAAAAAACAATCAAAGGTAGCTGTAGGATTCTGGAATTCAGCAATAGAAACAAACCCCAGATATATCACACTGCAGAGCATATTGTAGAGGCAATAATGGGGATTGTGACCATGAGGAAAAATATACCTCAGGTTTTAACTCCTGAATCTTGAATTGGTTGATGCTTTGTGTGCTCACAGATGTTGACTGCTGCTGAAAGAAGCAGGAGGAAGAAGAAGAATAGAAACACGTTCATCAGCAGGTATTTTCATGTTGCAAACTGTTTATTTCAGAATTAGTTTGCTGGATTTTTAATTAGCTGGAGGTTCTATATGAAGCTTTAATTAGAGTGTAGGAAACAGCTCAGAACACACCTGTACAGTGATGACAGCTCAGTGTGTGGGGTGAGAAGAATCTCTGCTTCCAATAGAACTAAACAATTTGGAAAAGATGCACTGAAAGCCAGGAGCCAAGCAGGCTGTTACAGAATGGATTTGCAAAAGCAGACAAACCAAACAGGGGAAAAGACATCCATTTTAGCATGTTCTGCTGGGCGCAACTCTTTGTGGTAAAAATGCTGCAGTGAAGATAATGAGTTTTGGATTTGAAACTGGCATGTGGCTGGATTATGTCTTTGCTTGTCTTTTTGTTCTGTTTCCCTTTGGAGGCCTGCTGGTGCCTCAGAATCAATTGTTGCCCAGAGGGCAATGAAATAGGAGAATTTTAATGGTCCTGCAACTTGATGATTTGCATTACAATGTTGCTGCTCCCTTTAAAGGGCTCAGATATTTTCAGCATAAAAGTCTTGAGTTTGGAAAGCCAAGTGTGTTGTGGATTTATCACAGTTTATAAAATACAGTCTTAACTAGGGGTCTGTGCTTACCTTCTAGATATGGTTAAGAGTCAGAGATTTTCTACTTTATAACAAAATTGAACTGTAGGTTCTATCAGAGTTAGAGTAGGTTTTGTTTTCTATCATATCCTTGATTTATTAAAAAAAAAATCATAAACCCTTCTGTTTGTTGAACAGAAAACAAATGGATGTAGGTCTCTAGTGATCTGAGCTGGGTCAATGGGGATATTTTCTGCCTGTCTAAATCACAGTGAGATTTTTTATGCTCACTTTGTGTGTCATAAGACTATCATTTATAAGATAAGAGCCTCATCCTGCTCCTGTTGAAGTCAATGGGTGTTTCTGCAATTGCCTTTCAACACCAGGGGGATTGATGACTGGAACTGAGCAGCTGTTGAAAGGTTAGTTTTAAAGCAGAATTGTGGTCAGAAAAGCAAAATGACCCTGTCAAGCTGACATGCTGAGAGCACTGCATTTATTTTTCTCTCAGTGACACCCAGACCAAATCTGCTCAGTTTACAAGCCCAACATTCTTTATTGACTTCCAGAACTGCAACGTCAGCCTCAGTCTGGAAACTCAGAGCTGTTACTTCTGCTTCAGCCTGCAGAAGATTCAGCATTTAGAGCTTGGCTGGCACTCCAGTGATGCATGGCTGACTCCAGCCTGCCTTCCTGTGCCTGTCCCAGCTCTGCAGGGTGAAAGCTGCTACAGGAAAAATTTATTTCTCAGGGCAGCAAACAGACAGGGCTTGCAGAGATAAGGAGATGTATTGGGAAAGTGAGGGCTGTTCTTGTATCTTGCTTTTAGTTGTGCCCACGCTTTAATCCTTAACTTCTTCCATGAGAAGGATTTGATGTTTTCACATTGTTTTCATCTGGTGCTACAGCCTAAACTGTCTTTGTTGCAAAATGTGTTTTCCACTAGTGCTTACTTTTTATGAGAAAGCTCATTTCAAGGTCAGTTTAAAACTTCAGAAGCCGCACCTGAAAGAGGTGACTCCTTCCAGGTCATGCAATTCCTTCTTTACCCTGTTCACCAAGATCAGGAATATGGATTGGAGAGTTAATCCAGTTTATTATTTTAAGAGATTTTAATGCTATATAATTGCAGATGGGGCGTCAGCAGCTGCTGGATTTTCATATCTACCTTAATCTGACCCCAGCCTCAGACTCTTGATGTGACTTGCTGATTTCTGCCATGCTTTATACCCTGTTGGATAATGTTTGATAAAAGTTTGCTGTCTGAAAATGTAGCTATTTTCAGGGAAATCAGGTATTACTGACTCTTTTGTAAGTGTGAGCATACGCTAAACTCCTTGAACTCCCCTGAGCTCCTTGGATGCTACAAAAGCTCATCAGATTTTCACTGAAGGAGATTTTTCTCATGCTTTCACTAGGTTTGGGGTTTTTTTATTCCTCAAATTCAATGAAAAGTCACAAAAAAGACTTCTGTTTGCTTTCATCTCTAGGGTTCTTCCTTTCTTCAGTTGGTTGCAAGAATGTTCAGTGAGTTTGTTGATCCACAGGTGAGAATTTGTTTTTTGAAAGGAGAGTCTGGCTAGACAGGGGAGGAGCTGCTTGTTGATCATTTCCTTCATCCTTGGTCACTGATAAGGCTTGGAAGGACAGGAGCAGATTGCTCCTCCCCAGAGAATGACTGAGCATGTACAGGTGAGGAAGAGGAGTAGGAAACTTCTGTGCAAAGGACCTGCTGCTCTGTCCTGAAGATGGTAGAAGTTATGAAGATCTGGAGGTTTGTTCCAGCCAGCACTTCTGGATGAGAAAGGGTTATGGAAAAGCCTCAGCCTCAAGAGCACCACTCTCAGTGTGCAGGTTGGTTTCAAACCTTTCTGGTTTTAGTGCTTTGCCCAGCAAATCCAAAATTATGCTTTTTGAGGCTTCTATTTTTGCTTTGGTGAGTTTTTAAATTTACATTTTTTATTGTTGTTTTTGTACCTTCAAGTCCCAGTATCAGGAAGTTTTGGTACCTGTAAAAGTGCTCGCTTTTTAAAACAGTTAAGTGATTTGCTCTTACTTTTCAAATGCAGCTTTCCTTGGATTTTGTGTAGGTTCTTCAGAAACTGTGACCTCTTTCCAGTAATGTAAAAAAGCCTGAGTGGAAACATAAAGTAAAACCGAACTGTGTGTGCATAGAAATCAATGAATTTAATTTTAAAAAAGCATTATTATTTTGCTGCATGTGCATAGCTCAGATTTCTTGGTACAAGCAATTAAACTTATTTTCTGGATATGACCAGGTAAACAAGCAAACAAACAAAAACAAAACAGAAAAACAAAACAAACAAAAAAAACCCCTCCAAAAAACCCAAAACCAACCCAGCAGGGAAAACAAAATCCTCTCCCATCCCCCAACCTACTGAAATGTATGGAAGTACTCAAGTTAATGACATAGGAACCTTAGCTCTGCCTCTATGTTCTTATTGTGGTAGAAAATCCAATGGTTGCTCTTTTTGCCAAAAGAATCCCTGAATCTTTCAGAAAAAAGCTCCTGATTTAGGGGCAGTGTGATAGCAGAAAGTGCTTAATGATTCAGACTTTGCCAAAGAAAGAAAATATTTAATTAGTTAATTGTGTATAAACAACAACATTAAGAGTGAGGCGTGTTAGACAAAACTGATGTGTGTCCTGTGTGCTCCTACAGAAGTGCACAAGCCATAAGAAGTTCTTTTACATAACCAGAAAACTTCATGGTTGAAGCTGTTCTGCAAAAAACCTTCTTTTAGCAGCTCATTATTACTCATCCCCTCATCTGTGCAGTTAATCCAACTCTGTTTGCCTCTAAATTCTTCTGAATGGGTGCAATGAGGGCAATGTGATCTCATGAGCTTCCTGCTAAAATCATTTGTTTATGGGCAGGGAGAGGTGACTTCAGTAAAACTGAAGCATTATCATAGTTAAGGAGTGAAGACAGACATCCTCAAGTTTCTTCTAAGGAAGAGAATTAAACTTAAGAAGTCAGGATTATTTTGTTTTTCCATTGATGTCATCCTTCTCTTCCTTTCTCCTAATACCTACATGCACAGAGCTTGGATTTGTGGTTGTGATGTTGCTGGTGTTAGACAGAAATGCACAGGAATGGTGTTTATTTATTTCCAATTTGTGCATCATAACAGTAATACACTCTTTTTATACAGTAAACAAATGGGTTTACCCAATTTGTATTTTACACCTTCTTTTCAGTCTTGACTACCTTCCAAATTCAGGTGAATACCATTTCTTTTACTAGAATTTTAGAAGATGTGTATGAAAATGACTCTACAAACACTTGTTACAGAAATTAACACTTTATAAATCAGTAGGAATTGTCCCACTTTCTTACAAGAAAAATATATATCAACCACAACTTGCCCTAAGTCAATTGACATTTTTCATCTTATTCTCTGTGGTGCTGACGTGGCCTCCATTCCTGTCAAATTAAATTGGATTTGCAGTTGTTCAGTATCAGCTCTGTGAGAGCTTTCACAATTTCAGGGCATTTGAAACCAGAAAGGGCCCTTTGGTTTGCACAGTCCCATCAATATCTTTAAAATATTAAAATATCTTTTATAAACTTTGCTCACAGTCCCCTCAGTTTGGCACTGCTCACCTGTCCCATGAGATCCCCTGACTCCCATTCATCAGTTTTAAACAAAGCTCTTCCTGATTCCCAGAAAAGCTTTCTGCCTTGGCTTGGAGATGGTCAGAAACAGAGCTCTTGAGTATTTCTGTGATCAGCTGTCTCAAATAAACAAATCTCCTTTAAATGGCAATAATTAATTATGCACTCACTCCAACTGAACCCGACCCATTTCAGCTTCCAGGAGGAGAATTTTGGGAGCACCTGCACCAGCATGTCAGTGCTGGGTGGGAGAGGGAATAAAAGCAGGTTTGCTGCTCCTTTTTCACCCCTCCAAACCCCCAGCCAGGATCCTGGATCCAGCAGATTCCTCCCCATCCCGGCAGTGGGAGCGTGGCTGATGCTGTCCAGCTGTTGGGGACACATCTGGGGCTGGCCAGGGGGGACAGGGCTGGGGTGAGATGTCCCTGCCTTCACCTCCTCCCCTCTCATGCCAGGGCATGGGCACCCTGCAGAGCCTTTCCTAATGGGGCAGTGCTGCCTCCTGCTCGTGTAAACAAAGCTTTTGTTAAAGGTCAGCTCAGTCCACGCCAACTTCTGTCTGTGAAAGTGCAAAAACACTTCAAGTCTTTTAGTAAAAGAGGGGTTTTTTTCCAGTTTGTGGTCCTGACACAACTTAGCTATTCAAAGTTCTTTGGCAAAGCTTCTATCTCTTCAGAATAGATTTAAAAATAAGAATATTTATATTTAAGGATATTGGTATTTTTAAAGAGCATTGCTCAGAATATCCTGGGGTACTGGTTCAAGTGTAATATGGAAGTAAAGGATATTCAGTTTAAACCATAGAATTGGTTGGGAAGGGACCTTTGAAGATGATCTCGTCCAATCCCCCTGCAATGAGCAGGGGCAACATTTACCAGATAAGATTGCTCAGAACCTCCTCCAATCTGATCTTGAATGTTTCCAGGGTTGGGTAATCCACAGCCTCTCTGGGTAGCCTTTTCCAGTGTTTCTGCACCCTCATTGTGAAACATTTCTTCCTTGTATTTATTCTAAATCTACTTCCTTTTAAATCTACTGAAAAATCTGTCCTCATCTTCCTTATAAGCTCCCTTTGGAAGGCTGCAATAAGGCATAAATTGAGTTATATTTGGGTACAGGGAGGCCATGGAAATAATCTGTAAATATATTTCAAGTATTCTCTGCGAATTATCCAAGAATATTGTGTTTATTTTCTGTAGGTGTTGTTCAACATATGCCTTAGTTACTAATGGATTCCAAAGTGTTTTATCACCTTGTTGTGATATAAACTCACCATCCTGCTTCTTTCCAAGCATACTAGAAAAATCTTTCACCTTCTCTGCTTCATTAAAAGTATTTTCATATAGGAATTTCTATATAGTTAGGAATTCCTCTAGTTACTCATAAATTCTATGTTTGCCAGCCAAGTTATAGCAGCATAAAATGAGATATTAAGAGGTCTGCAATCTCTGGCTCCTACTCAGGCTCTTGGTTAGTCTGAGGCAATTAATTTATAGTCAAGGTGCTGCATATTTGTATGGATTTTTGTTTGCTTCAGCTTCTTGCAGCCTTCTTTAAAGAATAATTCTTCTGCCATTTTCATTAAAAACAGACAACAGAATATTGTTATGAGAGGAAAAGAAACCCAGCCTAAACCACTGCTGAGACACTGTCACAGGCAGCTTTGGTAAGAAATGCTTTTATTTACAAATGCATGCTTAAGAAATTTGGTGTTACTAAAAGTAGGGGAACAAGTGTTCAAAACTCTGAGAGTTTCTGCACTGAGCAGGAGCAGAGTAGGCTCCCTTACCTGCCCAAATTGCACTGAGATGTACATTTTGTATTCAGGTTGCTTCTTCTTAGAAGTGCATTTTATGTTAAGTTAATGATTCCCTTAGATGTCACTTTACAGTCTTAGGAGGCTCCTGTGGATGGCAGAACGCAAAACGCTCACCAGAGAACTAATTTAGAGTAACAATAACTTATTATCAAGAATTATTTTAAAGTAACTGGCCAGCAGCCACCCTATCCTCTTTCAAACTTTTGAAAAAAAATGTTTGCCCTTCAGTTGGTTTGGTTCCTGGTTTTGAAGAAATGCTACAGACTGAGAGCCTTTTCTGTTTACAGCTGGCATTTTTCCCTTCAATTAACAAAATTGCTCCTGCCTCCTTTTAAATGCAACTTGGCCACCTCCTCTGTATTGTTCTTTCATGAAGAGTATTCTTGACTTCATTGACATTCAATAATGTTGAGGTATGCTGCTAATTATTCCCAGCATGAATGCCTGCTTATAATTGCAATTTATCATGAATGTGTAAGATTGGTTAATGGTTTTAAAAAATACATTTTATTTTTTTTTCTCCTCAAGTCTTGAGGGTTTTATTGTTTCTAAAGCTGCTGAATAACCTGCTGGCTTGAAAATAATAGTTAATGCATACCACCTACTGGTAATAATTCCATCAAAGCTTTTTGCCCCTTCTAGTGTGCTAATACTGCAGAGCTTTATGAATTATTTTCAGCCAAAGAGCTGAATTTTCTCTCGAGTGTATCAAAACTATGAGGAGACTTCTAGCAGGGGATGAGTGACTTTTCTCTGTACCAAACAGGTGTGTGCATTCCATCTGCCCCCCTGGGGGATTTCTGGGCACAGTAAGCTCTTCCTCAGAGGGAATAATTCATACATAACCAACTTCTTAATGTGGTGTGGGCAATAAAGAGCCCTGAAGTATTTTGCTGAAGCCAGAGCAAAAAGGAGATGGAAAAATTGACTTCTCTTAACCTAATTTAGTGGCAATTTACTTCTGTGGCAGATAAATGCCTCCTTATTTTCTCATAGGCCTCTGCTGGATGGGGTTTGAGCTAATTCCTGGAGCAGATATTTAAAACTTGCTCCTTTCACACTACAGCTCTCCAGTTCTCTTGGGATTGACTCCAGTTTGCTGAGTGGCTCCACTGCTCTGTAGATTTGTGCCTGGAAATGGTTACTTTTAAGGCTGGGAGTCGTAATTTCTGCCTTGGAAGGAACTCTTTTGTAGAGTAGCAGAGGACTGAATTTTATTCTCCCCCTTTCCCCATGTTTATGGGTAGGGAATGGAAGTGGCAACAAATACAAGTAATACATATTATTTTAATAAAGATTAGCTTTGAGTATTTTAAACTGTAGACACTGAAATAAAATTTTTCGGCTGTGCATGATACCTGTTACAATGCTCATGGGCTTTGGAGTGAAGTAGATCTTTCAAAGTCTAACCAAAGATGTCATTCTTGACATTGTCACAAAGAGAAGTCTCTATGCGCTCACTTCTGGAGAAGCAGAAAGCCAAAAGAGAAGGCATTTGGGCAGGACTTGATTCATCACTAAACCCCCAAGTAATCCTATTATGTTTTTTGGACTTGCTTCTAACTCCTGGATTCTTGATACTGCTAATTGAATCTGTGGCATAGGCTTTCAGAGAGCTTTAATTCCAATTATATTGTCTGCACTTGATATTGTGTGTGAAGATTCACTGAAATGTGCAAAGCAGCAAGGCATATAAAAAAGGGAAATGATGGCATGAACTCAGAGTGACCAGACAGGTTCAGAAAACAATTATGAAAAGGAAAGTTATGTTGTTTCTGCCCCGTGACTTCTTATCTGGACTGTGACCTTGGAAGTGGCTTTTGTGCAGCTCTCCCCACTGCATTTCTCTGTGCATTGATTAGAAAAAGGGGTAGGATTTGCAGAGCAGCCTCCATGAAGTTTAAGCACATCTCTGATTACTTTAGCATGGAGATTTTCTCCTCTTTTTTACATTACCATAACACATTTATTCTTGGATTATATTATATTCCTTTGGTGGAGAGGGGTTTTTGGAGGATGGACCCATGTGATTCATGAAAATATTTGGCATCTGAAGCCCTGTAAAATGCTGAGGAGTAATTCAGCCTAAAAAACCAACAGCTATCTTGTTAAGTGCAGATTTGAGTCAGTTACAACAGGTGGAATGACATAATTTTTTTCTGAAGTGAAACAGTTTTGAGATAGCAAAGGATGTGGGTTGTGGCTCTTTCTTTTTTCCCTTTTTTTTTTTTCCCTTTTTTCTGGTTTTTTTTTCCGGTTTTTTTTTCTGTTTTTTTCCGGGTTTTTTCCTTTTTTTTCCAGTTTTCTCCCCTTTTCCCCCTTTTCCCCCTTTTTCCCCTTTTCCCCCTTTTTCCCCTTTTCCCGCTTTTTCCCCTTTTCCTCCTTTTTCCCCTTTTCCCCTTTTCCCCCTTTTTTTCTTTTTATTTTTTTTCTTTTTTCTTTTTGCTTTTTGCTTTTTGCTTTTTGCTTTTTCCCTTTTCTTTCTTTTTTTTTCTTTTTTTTTTTTTTCAGTTTGGCAGCACACAGTAGAAGAAATTTCTCCCAGAGGGTAGATGCCTGATGCAATTGTAAGTAAAACAGGAAAAAAACTCTGTGTCTGTCTTTCCTCCAGAGCTGGGCACAACTGTGTGCTGCCAGGAGGACAAGGAACTGCTGTGCTGGACACAGGGAACATTTTTTGGGAACTGGAGTTCCAAGAAAGCACAGAGCTAATCCTGTCCATGTTATGGACCAAATGTGTTCCTGGATGACCCTGGCTTAAAAGTCATGCAAAATTGCTTTTTTTTCCCCTCTTTTCCTTCCCATTCCAGCTGCAATTAGATGGATGAAGAAAAATGACACACTAAATTATTTATTTATGGGCATGAACAGCCAAAATTGTTGAGCAGATTTATTATCGTCTTAGAAAAACCAAAACATTGGAACCCACACTATTTTTAGACATCTGTCTACTATTTTAATCTGATTTTTATTTTTTTTTATTTTTTTTTTTTAAGAAAAGAGAGCCTGTGTTTTCCCAGAAATTACATTTATGTTGATATATATCTGGTATCTGTAGAGGCCAAATAAAGCAGCTAATTCTGGTTGTGTTCAGGTAAATCCTACAGCAGTTTAGTAAGGAATAATGCTTAGGTAAAAATGAAAAGTTAAGCACCTTGAACACAGTGCTTTAAGGGTCAAAGTAATTTCCAGTTTTCAGCTCCAATAAAAGGTGCAGCAGGTTGCTACCTCAGCTTTACTAGGAAAAAAATGTTAACCAATTTAAAAACAAACAAAGCCCAAACTGAACAAAAAAAATACTGTGCATTCCTATTGCCACTTCAAGTCATGGAAAAAATTTGTCTATGGTTCAGCTACAAATTCCTGGAATAGACAAGAGCTTCTTGCTGGGGCTTGCATGGGATGGAGAGAGGAGGATTGGCTGTGATTGTCACCATCTGCTCCTGCCACCAACCCTACAGGGCATGGGAAATGTTGCTGGAATTCCTGTGGCCTGCTCATATAGGTATCCCATTTTGTTTGGAAACATCCATTGTATGTGGTTCAGTTTCATCAAACTTTAAAAAAAAAAAAAAAGAGCATTATCTATTTTTTTCATCCAAAATGCGCTCAAGCAAAAGAAAAAACCTTTTTCTGCTTCTGGTGTCCTGCTGTTACTCCCCAGCATTAATGTCTGACTTAAAGATTAATTAAAATAAATATCAAGTGCTACTGAAATAATTAATAAATTATACAATTTACATTCGATTGTAAGTGGAAGAATGCCTTTCACTTCCCTTTAAAAAATCAGCATGGTTCCAGCAAGGAAGGAAGCATGTTAATTACAATGCCTCCGTGAGACTTTGCAATTCATGGATGAGAGTGGATCAGAAGGAGGCAAAGAAAGTATTTTAATGTTTGATACTTCGTTGCTTCTAATCCCAAAGGTTGCTATTAAAATACATAAGAAAATCTGTTGTGCCTTTCCAGCAGTTTGATATTTCCTGAAGTTTTCCCTTTAGAAGAGTTGGAGACACTTAGGATTGGATGCTGGTTCTGTGCAACTTTCGGCATTGAAGTAGCAATGGAGTTTCCCCTAACTTATCATGTAAAATCAGAATTAGCTTCTTACAAAATATCCAGAAGTTTCATAGCTTTTTTTTTTTTAACATATATGTCATGACCATCACTTATACATATTTTCTTGACACAGAAAAATAAGAGCAAAACTTTGAAGCAGCAAATATAACGTGTCTAAGGCACAGCTATAATGTCTGGTGTATTTTATAAAATAATTTAAAAGTGTCAACACACCATATTTGTTATTTTGGGAAGCAATAGCATCTGTTAATAGAACAGTGGCAAGAGGAAGAAATATAGACAAGTGTCTTCTACAGGGCTGGCTATCAAGTTATCTACTGCTACAAATTAGAAAATCATGTGAAATATACAAAATCAGCTGTTCGGGGTCTGATTGAACACATTTTGGAAGAGGGGGAGAATTGTAATTGTAATTTACAATTGTAATAGTAGGAAGTTGAATGGGAGCAAAATCTCTTTTTGACGTGAAGGCTTTTGCTGTTCCAGCCAAACTTAAATCCCCCTTTGTCAGCATGGCAGCTTCACAGCCCCCATTTAAGATGTTTTGACTTGCTGGTTTTGGTTTGTGTTTTTTGTTTGTTTGTTTGCTTGTTTGTTTTCCCCCTTCATCGTCTTATTTTTTGAAACTGTGAAGAAGGCACTTAAAAAACCAAAAAGGCAAATACCTGGAAAGCACCAAACAAAATGGACACTGTGGAAAATTTAGGAAGCACTGAAGAGAGGATTTTGTAACTGGAGGTTTGGGGCCAGTAGAAGCAGTGCTGCCTCTTCTGCAGCTCCTGCCAGAGGAGCCCAAGCAGATTTCAGCCTTTCAGCTCCAGGACTGCCTTGAAGTGTGAGGTGTGACCCAGGGGCCTGTTCCTAATCCAGCCTGGGGTACAAATTCATGGTGTTAACACAGCCCCACCTGACAGGATTTATCCCAGGGTTATTGCCCTTTTAGCTCCATAGGAAGCTTTTCCTGGGAGAGGTTTCCTTGTCACTGTGAACTGAGCAGGGAAATTCATGGCTGCCCAAGACTCCCAGGCCGTTTCATTAAATCTTCTGCTGTCCCATTCCCTGCAGAATAATTTAATGCTGCAAGGCACTAGAAGGCCACTGAAAATAGGTGTGTTTGTGATCCAGGCATTTAACAAATTATCTCAGCAGATCTGAACAATCACTCAATTTCAGGGAAGAAAGTGTCTGTTAATTATGATGGTCATTAGTCACTTAATGCCTGGAATCCTGAACTCTTGTAGTTATTGTTCTGCTACTCAATTTCAGACTTATAAGTACTCAGTTTATTTTCTGTAGATGTTTTAATCACATCCATTCCCTGCCTTTTCATTTTAGTTGCAAAGCTCATTTTTTGAGGCAGGAAAGATTCATAAATATGTAACAAACTAACATCTAGATTATAGTTTGGAAAAGTCAATCAGAAATGTATCTGACAAAAAGGTCTGTGATTATAAAGATCAGTGTGGATATAACATTCAGGCTTAGAAAAAATTCTTGGGAAAGGATTTTTTTTGCTTTGTTTTGCTTGTTTCTAATTTGGGTTAACAACATTTATTTTTTTTTTCCTGGGGGAAAAAAGTGGGGAGCACAAGAAAAAGAATGGCTGTTTAATTTGATAATGTTGATTGCCATTGGGTTTTGACCTAAAGGCTCATTAACCTTTGTCCCAAAAAGCTTATCTAAATAATTCAGCATTTATATTGGGAGTGGGAGAGCAGAGGATGTGGATTTTTGAGCTCTTTTGGAACATCACTGGCTCTGCATTTAAAACAGACTTGACCTTTCTCAGGCTCAGGTCCTGTGCTCAGTGTTCACCAGATTTTCTCAATGACTTTTTGTTCTTAAGGAGGGGGGGGAAGTCAACACTTCTCTGGCTTGAGAATGTTTTTCATGCAGGTTTTCATTTGCAAAATGAATACCTTCAGAAAACAGGATGTTTGAGGTGAATGCCATGGAAAGGGAAAATTCTGCTCCACAGACAATTTTGTGGAGTATGTACTGTTTTTTGCATCGCACGGGGGAGACAGAAGATGTTGGTGCTTTTGAGACTTCTTGGAAATTATCTAAATATATTTCACTGCACTCTTGCACTGTGAGGAAAGAATAGCAAGATCAAGTGAGGGGAAATACTTCCCTTCTGCCAGTTTATAGTGCTGGATGTCTGTCTTTGCAGCTGCAGCAGCATGGCTGATGGTTTTTATCCCATTTCTTTTTATTCAATGAACTTCCCTTAGTTAAATGTACATACTTGTGATACCTGCAATGTGCAGTTAAGTGGTTTTATTATAGAATTTAATACTTAATCTTTTATATTCTGTAGATACAGATGCTTTAAATGGGGTAGCAGATATTAGTTAGTTAAGGGCTGTTTCTGCATATTAATTTCTCTGATGAAAACTTACAAGGAATTTTGAGAAATTGAGAACATCAAAAGTTTTAAAAGGGAAGTTTGTGTCAGGAACAATTACCAACTCTCTCCAGATCCTCTAAAAACAAAAGTCAGGAATCAGTCATGCAAGGGAGAGATTCTTTTCTAGAGTCTGATTTCAGTTATTTGCACAGGTTTAGAGGAAGTTTAGGAACATCTCTATAAATTTCATATAAACGTTTGCAAGACCTGTATGGAAGAAAATGAGGGAGCATGAAAATAATCACCTAAAGAAATAAGTTAACAAAAATTAGCTTTCATTGCATTCAGTATTGGACAAATTCAAACTTCAAAACAAATTGTAAGAAGCTTTTCTAGAAAATAAAAGTGTTAAAAAACTAAATATTTAAAAAAATATAGGTGGTGCAAGTTGTTTCAATAATTTCTAGGCTGGGTCTTGTGAGCATGTGCTGTGATGTTAATTGAATGTACCATAACTTTAAATTTTAAATTCCTTCTGACCATTTGCAGTTGCAAAAAAAAAAGCTGAATCGAGCCGTAACTACAAGTGAGCATCAAGCCATCTACAGCACAGTTGAAAATGAGTGAAAAAAGCAATCCACCTGTATCAGCTGAACTTCAAGAGGGAAAAATATGTTCTCTGCGTAAATCAGGAAGGGTCCTACTGTATATTCCACTCTAAAGCTAAATCAGCATTTAAGCAGATGTAATCAACAGATGTTTTTGATAAGTGCTTCATTTTGTGGCAATTTCTAGGCTGAAATGCTCACAGAACTTTATAAAAATGCTTCACACTTGAATATTTCAAGTGGACATGTGTGAACTGGAAGGAAAAAAATACAAAAGCCCTGTAAAAGTGTTAGCTGGGAGATTCACCTTGTCTGAATTAGCATTCTGTTTTATGCTTAGCTGTTACCAGCTGAACTTCAAGAGGGAAAATGTCTTCTGTGCCTAAATCAGGAAGGGTCCCACTGAATATTCCACTCGAAAGCTAAACCAGCACTTATTAAGAACACCAGTTGATTACATCTGTTTAAGTGCTTCGTTTTGTGGCAATTTCTAGGCTGAAAGGCTCACAGACGTTTATAAAATTGCTGCACACTTAAGTATTTCAAGAGGATGTGTGTGAACTGGAAGGAAAAAAAAAAACAACCCTGTGCAAGTGTTAGCTGGGAGATTCACCTTGCCTGAATTAACGTTGTGCTTTCCTGTGCTGGAGGCAGAGATAGGATTCTCTCTGTGCTCAATGAACACAAGGCTGTGTTTACATTTGCCTGCCAGGATTCCAATCCTAAACTGTCTGCTTCTTTCACTTGACTGAAGGAAGTCTAGACAACCAGATCCCAGCAGGATGTCCTTGTCTGAAGCTGGCTCAGCAGAGCTCTTTTTGATATTTTTATGCCTAACTCAAGATATCTAAAAGCAAGGTCTCCAAAATAGCCATTTTATTTTAAATGTTTCCTTAAAGTGGTTTATTGTGCTTGTCATAAGGATTCATTCTGATTAGTGAGTAAAGGTACTACAACAGAAATCAGAACAAACTTCTTTCCTTGACTAGACCAGCACCTCAAAGATTTGCATTCATTTTAAGAATGCTGGTCAATTTTTTCCTTTTTTTGTTTGGTTTTTCTTTTTTTTTAAAATCTGGTCAAAATTAAAGCTGTGAAATTTCATTAAAAAAAAAAAAAAAGATTCCTGTCATTGCCCTTGCGATTTTTTTTTCCAAGCAGAGGAGCTAAGCAGACAACATTGTGGCTGGATGGGTTCATTAAATAAGCAGACCAGAAGCTGTTTGTAGTGAGAGGCTTTGGGAGCCAAACTTACAGAGAGAAATACCAAGTCCAGATGAGTTCTGGTAGGCTGAGACTGCTGAGCTTTCTGCCACTGAAGGATGCTTAGGAGGAGCTCTCACTGGAATTACTCTGAGGAAATGTAAAACTGAGCAACATTCTCTCTTTTGGCTGGATGTTCCTGGCTGGGCTTTACCCAGGGGTTGGTTGTCACTGCAGGACTGGTTTGGGGCATTTGTGCAGCCTGTAAATGTTGTTGCTTCCTTTGCAGATTGATGATCTGAAAGCACAAATCTGGGGTATTGGAAGGCCAAGAAACCTTAATGCTTCATGCAATCCTAGGGGCCCAGAGAAGTTGCCTTTTATTGCAACCCTAATTCTTACTAATGACGCCTTGAAATCCATAGATGAAAGAGACTTAGAGCCATGTAAATTAATTATTATTTTGATTTGGCATAAGGCAGTTCTGAGAGGATGGGCGCCACTCAAATACTTCACTGAGAAGGCTGATCAAAGGAGTATTTTTTTTCTTTTCCCTTGCAGTACACCTTTCTGTCTTTTGCTAATTGCACTGATGTGAATTTTTGCTAGGCATAACGCTACATATTTAGTCCAACAGTTTATCTTATTCCTTGGAATATTAAAAAAATTCACAACCCGTTAGTTTTCTAGTTTAATTCCAAGAGAAATAGTTCACATCTAAAGAATTAAAATCTTCTAATCCATGAAAATATAACTGAAAATCATAATAATTCCATCAGAAGAACAGCTTCTCACTTGATAAAAATTATTTTAATTTTTTGATGAGAGCAATTTTAAACCACACAGTGAATACTCTTCTCCAGCTGAGCAAACTGACAATGGTATAACTTCAGTAACCTCAGTCTCCTTTCTCTGCTGCAGGTAGGAAACTTGTTGCTATAGACAGATCAAAGTTCTAATGTTTCCAGAACGAGATTTAAATTTAAGGTGCTGGTCCTTCAAAATACATCACTTTAACAGACTGATTGAAATTTATCAATAAACCAGAAAACAGAGCAAATGGGAGTAACTTCACTTGTTGAAGTTGTGACAAAGGATCTGCTCACACTCCATGCTGAGCATCTGCAGAAGCCATTTGAGACAATCTGTGTGAGGATATGTACTCAAGCTGCTTTAGAAGAGTTTCTTCTTCCAATTTGTCAGGCAGAGGGTCCCTGGTGGCCCAGCTGAGGACTCTTGTGGTTGCTGCAATCAGGTTCTTGATGGTGAATCTTTTGTGCACCATGAAATTCACAGTGCTCCAAGTCTTTAACCTCCCCTGCATGTTAATTTACATTCCTAAGAGCCTTGAATCATGATATTCTTTTATAGCACCCAGACTTCCTTTGCTGTAGGTTAGAGAAAGAGAAGAAGAAACTTGCAGTAAATGAGGTCTTTGTATTTCTTGCTTTGCATTCAGTTGAACACGATTCAATGTGCACAGGCAGTGTCAAATTCCTGAACATTACTCATGGCTGGGCATTTCAACATCTGCACTGGAAAACTGTTATGGAGATTAGTGGGTTTGCTCATCTTGGTAGAGAAATGATTAATTCTTAGCTTGTTCACTTGAAGTCCAAGGGCAAAGGCTGCTTTCAACCTGAGATTATTTCAAAATGACTGCCACAAATTTTCCAGTGTTAATGTTCCAAAAAAAAGAAAATTTGTGATCTCTTTCCTGTGAGACTGAAGGTTGGCCTCATGAGCAGATAACACTGAAGACCTCAGTAACTTTAACCACTCCAGAATCCCACTGGAATTCTGCTCTGATGGCCATGTGGCACTCAGGCTTCCCACAGTCTCAGGGAGAGGAATAAAGAGATTTAAAATGGCATTCCCAGGCAGGAGGCTGAGCACAAGATTGTTTCAGGCTGCCAGAAGAAAATAGAAAGCTTGATTTCAGGCAAATCCTGCAAATCCTCCTTTCAGGAACCTGTATGATCAACTCCAAGCTGGTGAAACCTCTTACTATAGAGCAAAGCCCTAAACCTTTAATAGTAAGAAAGAGAAATGCATGTTCTTCCAAAAACTGCAAAAGATTTGAGTTTATCTTTTTTTGTTTTTTTTTCCTGGTGCAGAACAGCTGGAGATGGAGGTCATATTCATGCCCTCCAAAATTTTATTACACACTTCTTGCTATGTTCTTTCCTTTCCCAGAAGAAGCAAGCCCATATGTATTCCTTCTCAGGAGAATGCTCCATCTTGTATTCTAAAACTGTAGAAGAACTTAAAAATGAGCAATTGCTGCATTAAATACTTTTAATTAAACCACTCCTTGCAGTAGAACAAAAGAAATCCTCTTTCCAGAGAAGTACCTTCACCAGTAAGATAGATTTTTACTTTTTTGATCCTGTGGCTTTTTAATTATTCCATGCAAACCAGCACAGCATGAACAATAGGCTGGAGGCTGGTCCTTTAGTATATAATAAATTCCTGGAGTTTAATAAAATTTACAGGCAGTTTTCTTCTCACAAGTCAAAAAAGGGTTGGAGTTTTCCATGTTCACCTGTGTGTTTTCAATTTTTTATACTGTAGTACACCCTATTTCCCCAATCTCACTTGAACAAAGGTGGAGGATATGTTGCTCCTTGCCAAGATCTGTGTGCCAGGTAAATGTGCTGTGTGTGCAGGAGGTTCATCTCCCAGGAGAGCTCTGCCAAATTCAAATACACCTACAGCACCTGGGAAGGAGGAGATGCTAAGGTGAGCAGTATGGAGGCATTTGCAGATAAATTTTGGGGTTGATTATGATCAGAACATCTACTTGACAGTTAGGAAAAAGTAATTAAAATATTTTAAAAGTTATTATGGAAATGTCTTTGCTTGTGAGTGGGTTGAATTTGCTGTCCTGCAGAGCCTGGAGGTGAAGGGGCTTTTCAGGTCCCTGCTGTCTTCATCAACTTTGGCTGCATCTTCAGCACCATCTGTGATCTGCCCTGATCACCCGCTTTTCCTGATAGATCAGTCTTCTTCCAAAAGGTCCAGACATCTTGTAACCATCCTCTCACATTCCATGGTGTTTCTCTGATTAAACCATCCCATGGGTTTCTGTTTCTGAGCTTGGAATTTTTGGAGGGGTGGTTTCTGTGTACATGGGTGGTTTTTGTTTGTTTGGGGTGCTTTTGTTTCTTGTTGTTTTTTGTTTTTCTGGGTTTTTTGGTTATTCTTTTTGTTTGGTTGGCTGGGGTTTTTTATGTTTCTTTTTTTGTTGTTGTTGTTGTGTTTGGTTTTTTTTTAATAATACACTTGTTGCAACTTTATGGTATATTTGTGCCTTGTGTACCTTGATAAAATTGTGACATACATTTCTTCATTTGCTTTTTCTATGGAGAGAACTTCCACTTCTGGAGTGGTTCTGTGATCAGACAGAACTCTGAATCAAATTAATCACAGCTTTCAAAAGGATGTAGGGAGAGGCAGGAAAGGTTTCTCTGTGTTTTTTCTTCATATCTAAACCTCTCTGTTTACTTTCTCTCCAAACCTCATGCAGAATTCACACATTTTTTCAGTATTTTGGTTTTTTTTTTCCTTAAGGCATGCTTTCCTTGGAGTTCCTTTTGCTGTGCAGTTTTGCCTTAGTTTTTCTATGCCTCTTTTGAAAAGGAAACCATCATTAGGAATGGAAAAAAAGTGAAGTGAGCCCAGTTTGGCAGTCTCTGTCTTCACAGGAACCTGGTTTTAAACGACTTCCTTAAAAGAGAAGGAGAAATTAATTAAATAACACCAGAAGATAAATAAAAGCCCCTAAATATTTCTATTTTCTGCTCATTCCAGGGTTTAAAATTAAATTTAGCTTTTGTAGGTATGTGTTTATAAAATCCATTCAATTAACACATGCACACAGGGAAAAGAACAACTACAAAAATTGTGTGAGATAACTGATCTACTGCTAGTCCACACAAAGGAAGGATTGTATTGTCCTCTGGGCTTCCAGAATTTCTTTGTATAATTTTTAGTACAGAATGATAAATTTTTAAATGCAGAAATAAATATTAAGTTGAGGTACATCAACTGGTACTGAAAAAAAAAAAAATCAGTGTAAGTGTTAAGGGGATCTTGGTCTTTTTTATTTGTATTTTATCAGTGTTGGACTTCTGTGAAAATGAGGAAGGGTAAGCTTTTACATGAAATTAAAATTTATATTTATATCTAGATCTCTTCCAGAAATGAAATTTTGGTTTGCCTGCATATTCTGTGCACTGGCAACATAAAAAAAGAGTAAAAATTGGTGGCGTGGTGATTTTTTCTGACAAATAAACAATGAAACACATCTTGAATTTTAGCTGTCAAATAATTGTAAATTATCCAAAAATAAAATCTATAAAAGAGAAAGCAATTCTTATTCATAAAGAATGAAAAGAAAAATTTATTTAATCATCAGGAGGAAACCACATTATCAGACAAAAACAGTTCATTCTCCTTTTCAGTTTGCATTCAGTCTAGCCTGTGAGAGAACTTATTTTATTTTGGAAAGCTGAATAGTGAGGACCAGAAAAAAAAATGGTGACAAACAGGATCTAAAGAACGATGGAAAGGGAATAATCAAAGCTGGCCAAAAACAGTAATGGGAGAAGGAGTTGGTAGGTTGTCTCAAACCTTGAAAAACACTTTTCACTTGAAATATTCTTAGCATGGCTGGCTGTTAATCCATGGTGTGCAGAATTGTTTGCACTTCCTGCTTCCCACAACTGCAGAATTGATTTCATAGAGACAGCCCCTGATTTATGGATGTGGAGTTGGTTTGCAGATCTCTGCAGGATGAGAACTCCTCAGACCTCCTTACTGATATTTCATGCTGTTGGATATGGGAATCTCCTTTCTACAGAGGCTGTCCCTGCTGCAGCAAATGGCCAGGCAGTTTTTCTGTTTTTCTTTCTTACTATCCCAGTGATAGAGAAGATTTCCTCACATTTGGTTTACCTTCAACATTCAGCTTTATTTATTTATTTATTTATTTATTACTTTTCTAATTCAAATTTTTGCTGGCCATCAAACCAGTAAGTTTTTATGTACATAGTATGTCAATGTCTAGAGAATTAAGTCAAATGTTTTTCATCTGTTTCCTGCAGAATCTTACTACAGCAAAGCATGTCACTTTGTTTTTGTCCAATAATGATTGAAAACATCAGGCTCCATTCAATATCCATGTCGTGTCAAAGGGAAAATTTTCTACAAATGTAGTAAAATTGACTCTTGGAAAAACTTCTTAATGATGAAGCTGCCTGCAGCATCTTTTTTTAAACCAAACTGAACAACAATCTGATCTCAGGTATCATGGTCCCTTGAGTTTGGTGGGGATTTTTAGTTTGTTTTGTTCTGAAGAATTTCAGAACCATTGTTTTGAATTGGGTAGCTTTTCTGCAGCTCCAAGGTTTTCACTTTGCAAGATGTCTTGTGTTGTGGACAGTCTCCCCAAATGTGTGAGACAGCACTATAGATAAAACTTTGCACCATCACATCCTTGTATTCAGCAGTCCTACCTGATGGATTTAGAACTTTGTCTGGTTTGGTTTTTTTTTTAAGTTAATTACAGTCTTCTACCATATTAAAAAGAATTGGACAAACTATTACCTATTGTTTTGAAGAAACTTCCCATCCTTGGCAACACCTTCACAACCTCCATTTGGGCGTGGCTGTAGTTCATGGTCATTGCTTTCTCTCAAAGCTGCCACAGCAGTGCTTTAATTAAATGAGAGCAGCTTAAATGGGACACTCAGTCATGTTGAGACTTTTATTTTATCGTTATCCTCGGTAATTCTGATGTAGATGTCCCAAAATATTTTTTTTTGTTGTTTATGTTGTTCTGCTATGTAAGATGGCAGCATCTGACAGCCCCCACATTTTGGGTAGAATTCTGTAAATTGACAGCAAAAGTAAAAAAAAAACAAAACCAAAACCAACCAACCAACCAAACAAACAAAAAAACCAAAAAAAAAACCTGACTCAGCAGTCTGCTGGAGTTGATATTTATTATATTCATATGGTCCTCCATGAGGAAAACCAGTGCATTAAACCAAAGCTTTGGTGCAGGAACCCTGGTGCCATGGCTGCTGACCTGTAGCTCAGGCCAAGACAAGTGCCAGGCACTCTGCACAAATGAGTCTGCATTTCATTGTGTGGTTATTTATGTTTAGCCAGTGTGTTTTGTGAGATGCTCTGGGTTTTCCCTGGGCTGCTTGCCCTGTTCCCAACCCTGAAGTGGAAGTCAGAGATAAGAGATAGAGACCTCCTGCCTTTCACTGTCCATAGTTGTCCCCCTACATCAGCAATACTTTGGCTGTCAGGATTGCAGGACAAGACATAAACAATGGAAACCTTCATCCTGAACAGAACCAAGGGATTTTAAGACCATAAATGCAGGCAAAATTGTCACTATGTTTATCTCTGTGTCTACAATCCTCAGATTGCTGTGAAAAATAATTCTATTTCATGTGCTTTCTAAAACTTGAAGTCTGTAGCTGGTCAGCAGGAAACAGATACCACTGTGTTTTGATAGCTTTTTGACACATATTTGCAGCCTCTCTGAGAACAGTAAATCAGTTGGAATGTGGGTTGTCAGTGGTAGATTCTCTATTTTGGGTTTGGGATCTGTCCTATGACCTGAAAAGACATGCAGAGGCAGCACAAACATTTCTGGAAAGCATCAGATTTTGGAAGCTGGCCACACGGGATTCTTAATACTTTATGGCTTAATAGATGAGTGCTGATAGGTCTGCCAAGGTCAGGGCCTTGTGGAGGTCCTGAAGCTGCATCTCCAGTGGTCTCTGGGCTGGTTGTCACCCAAAACATCCTGGGTTTGGACCCAGTGTGCAGAGGCCATAGATGGGCATGCAGAACAGTCCCTGCAGGCAGGTTTGGGTCCTGCCACCAGCACTGGGTCAGGGACACAGGGCTGGGTGTGATGGATGGGCTCTGGTGAGGCTGTGGAGTGGCTGCCTAGAACAGAGGTTGGAGAGAGTTTAAAGTGGGTATTTATTAAAAGCCTTCAACCTTGGACAGTCAAAAACCACTCAGAGGCTGCACCCAATACGGTCACAAGTTTTTCAGACAGAAATAAGTTTGATCTGTTTGAATATAAGGGGTTAATCCTCCAATTACAACTTCAGGTAATGAAGTCACATTCCCCCAGTTTGCTCCCCCCCAATTCACTTTTGTTAATACTTTTTGGGGTGTAGGGTGTCCTTAGATCTCAGGCCTAGAGGGGTTGTTCTGACTGACCAAAATGTGAAGAGAGTTAACTACACTTTATATGGAGTTTTACAGTTGTGCTCTAGTGCAATACAGGATTCAAAAAATATAAAAGCTAAAATCTTAAGGCATCACTGGGACACCAGTGCCTGCCTCCTGTGTGCCCTCCTGCTCCTTTGCAGCCACAGGCACAAGCAGGCATCAAGATGATTAATTAATGTGAATGTCTCAAAAGTTTATCCCCCTCTCCCCCTGCCTTGTTCTTCATCTTTTCCAGAGTCTGTCTGCATCAGCTCTGGCACAGAAGTTCTCTGTCAGCTTTCCAGCCTAGCAGAGGTTTGTGGATGATCAATGGCAATAATCACTACCCAGTTAAAAAGGCTGGGAAACTTGGCCCCCTGCAGATGCAGCTGTTTCTCAGCTCTATCTAAAAAACCTATGGAAACACATCATCCAGCCATGTACCTGCACGTCCTGGCTCAGTACCCAAGAGCCAGAATTCCTAGAACTGCATCCCATCTCAAAGTGCAGGTGCAGAAAAACACCATTGCTTTAGCAGAAGGAAATGTGCTAGAAAGGCTCCATGCTCCAGGACAGCTCTGCTTGCACACTTAATCCAGAGGGAAGGACACTTATTTGGCTTCTCTGTGTAGAAAGTAAGCCTCTCCTCATTGCCTCTCTCACATTTTTAGTTTGCTGAAGCCTTTCAGAAGTCATTTGGATCAAAAGCTCTGCTTCTGTTGGCTTCTCTCTGCTTCTGTGACACAGTTTATGCAGAGAGAGGCAGAACATAAGCACAAGCCCTTGAGGGAGAAGGAAAAAAACAAGAAGGTATTTGGCAGGGCTGTTCTATGTCCTTATATCTGTAGTAAACACCGAGTGAAAGCCTTCAAGTATTTTTGCTGTTCTAAACCATGAGTCAGAGCTGTTGGCTCTCTGCATCTTTAAAAAGGAATGTACCCATAGAAGCAAGAGCACTGAAGAGCAATCCTTTTATAAAAATACAGAGGGGGAAAGAAAAAGGTGAGGAGGTCAATGGAAACCATTCTTAGGATTATTATATTTTATTTTAACAGCCAAGAAGTAGTTGTATATGGAAACTTGAGTTATTTCCTGAAAAATAAATTTGTGTGCAGTGGGAAAACTGATCTGAGAGAGTTCTTGGAAAATTGGCTTTGCTGCTCTGCCATGGGTGAGTAGGGCTTGCACTCCAAGAGCTCAGAGGTTAGAATACTTTATTAGGACTAATCCCAGATTTTTTTAAGACCTATTAAAACAATTGTCATGGGAAGAAATCAGGCCTGCAATATTTCCCTTATTTGTTAGAGAGAAAATTGACTCTGGGTATGGAAAGGGCAAAGGAAGATAAGACAATAAAAATGAGAATACGAAGAAAAAGAAAGGGAATCCAAATAATAATAATTACTCAAGATACAGTTGTGAACTATGAGCAAACTAACCTTTTAAGCTTTTCAATATCTGTGTTTTAAAATAAACAATATGTAATTGTGGTGTTTTGTTTGAATCTTACTTTGAGTCCTTTCTGGGCTTTAAAAATTCATTAAATGAAAGGATTTTTCAAGCCAGAAATGTATAAGTTTGTCTTCCCATGGCAAGAAGTTTAGCAAGTAGGAGTATACTTGGGACACAATATCAGGACCAATATGCGCTTTTCAGAATTTTGAAACCAAGAAAAATGTTGGTATTTCTGCAGCCAAATGATATTTTGTGCCTGTGCAATCTCTGTAAATACAATAATGTTACTCAGATGCAATTTCTGGTGGAGCATTGTCAACCTCATGGAGTATTTTTTACCTCAAAGATAAAAGAAAGTGAAAGTTGGGGACGAGGAGAAAATTTTTTAAAAGTTGTTTGGTTTATTTTTTTTTCCCCACAGCCCAGACCTGTAGAATGATTCTGGAAAGATGAAACATTTAAAAGGGTCTGCCTGTGTGTAGATGAGTGTTTATCTACCTGTACTTTAGTTTCAAGTGTGGAACCCTCTCTCCTGGAAATGACTGAGTTTTTGATGGCTAGAACTTTTATTATTGAATGAGATGTCCTAGAAAAATTTATTCCAATTTACAGTCTCTTTTTATAATGAACTACAAAATGCTTGTAATTGCCTGTAAGCAAAACATGCTGAAATGATCTATTGTAAAGAGGGATGAGAAAGCACAACAGAATGTAGAGAAGAACCACAGATGAAAAAATTGTTGAGAGGGGCATGAAATATTTTTGCAACTGTGCTTCTGATACAGTGAATTGAAATATTTGGTTATTTTCTTCCCACTTGTAGCTATTCTGGACTCAGCTGTGCCTGCACTGGCTGCTTTGAATCCTTCAGATCTCTGCTGGGCATCTTTACCACCCAAAATTAAAAAGGAATTGAAGTGCTGAAATAAAGTTTTAGTTGTGCTCAAGTTGGGCCAAAAAAAAAAAATTATGCCGTTGGAGAGGGTGGTTGGAAATGCAGAATGCTAGAGTAGCTCCTGACTTTCCAAATGCTAAAGTTTTATTGCTTGGTACTGACAAGCCAACAATAAATAGCAGTAATAACAATCATTTTATTTATTGGGCACCTTTCTATCGTTAATATCCTGTTAGATGGCTCACAAAAGGTGTAATCTGCTGTTAATGTCCTGCTAGGAGCCTCATAAAAGAAATAAAATAGAAAGGCAGTTTAATGCTTAATGGTTTATGCTTTTTCTTTCATGTTGATGTGGAAGATTACAGTAAAAAGGCCAATTTTGCATCTTCAGTGAAATTAATGGAGTTTCAACAACTTATTTTGGATCTGAAACAGGTCCAAGGTATGTTATTACTTGTTCTTTACATTCAGTCAGGTGATGCTTGAACACTCTGATTTGCAAGGTACCCCAACTGGATTAATTAGAGGAGAAAAATACTGTTCCCCCCCTCTAAATCCTGCTTACTGCAAACCCCACTTGCTATAAAACGTCATGTTCTGGAGGCTCCTTTTCCCCATCTCCTGACTAAATTACCATTTCTTTTGCTCATTCTGTTCATCCTTTATGTCGCTCATTAAAAATGTTACATTTTAAACCCAGAATTGTTCACAGTCTACAAAGTTTTTATCACTTGGATAAAAGCAATATTCTTGATGCCCAGCTGGTCTCCAGAGGGATCTGGCTGCTCTTGTGATGGGCCTCAGACACCTGATGCTGTGTAGAGCCCTCCTGTGCTGGTTGCAAATGGCTAAATTGAATTACTTGCAGATGAACCTGCTTTAAAACGACGTGTTTGAAGGAGATTTTCAGGTTTATGGACAGTCTGTGGTGCTTTCCAACATTTTAGCACTCTTTGAGTAGTCTCAGTGATTTCTTGGGGAATGAGGTCCAGCTCAGCTTGAGCATGACTTCCTTTACCTCACTCCTCAGGGGGAAAAGCAGTTTGGTCCTGAAGTGGAAATACACATTTTTCTATTTTTGTGGACTTTGATGCCTAAAAGTTGATGTTTGACCTCTGCACTGGCTGTGGTCTACCTTACGTAAATCCTGTTGTGAGTTCCTTGATCTTGTCCATGTCTCTGGGTCACCCAAGATTTTTTGGGTAGAAAGTATCTCACTGGAGCATGAAGCCTAAATTTTCCTTGCTGAATTAGCCCTAAAACAGGACTGGTGACATCCAGCTTCTCTCCATCATGATGATATTTTTTACCTTACATAATCTGCTTGTTCTGAAACAAACAAAAGCCTCTTCCTGTAAAAGGTTGCTGCTTTTGCCCCAATCCACATATTTTTATACAGAGTCAACTCATAATAAAGCGAACAGGAGTTTTTAAACAAAGTGTTTGTATAGCTGAGTGAACATACTGAGAGCAGCTTTTCTGACTTAACAGCTTTTCTTCCTTTGCATTGAATATTGGGAGGTTTTTATTATTTTTAAAGCTGCCAACCTGCTTCCAGATGGTGTCATACATAGGTGGTAACAATCAACTGGTACCAAATACACTTTCATCCACATTTCCCTAGGAATATATTGCTGGCTGGCTTTGGTCCCAAGATAATCAAATAGCTGCAAATCCTGGGTTATTAGGCTTCATCAAATCCTAGTTAAGGTTAGCCCTGGTCACCGTGTAGCCAAGCCAAAGCCATTAGACATTTTTGCTCATGGCAAATATAAATCCCATTTAGATATGATTAATTTTTCAGAGTTTTTAAACCTATTTGCTCTAACAAGAAATGTGCCATCCTCTGTGGGCTTGAAAGTGTTTTACAAAGTCTTTTCTGTGGCTTCTTAAGCACTGTCTGGCTTTGTCCACACTTCATTAAAGGCATGTAGTGGCTCAAGAGGATTAGGATAACTCAAACCCAGCCTTTCTACTCCCAGTGGAAATTAATCTCTTGCAAAGAAAGCTGTGCAGATTTTGTTCTTGTTTTATTCCTTAAACTGCCTGTAGCTCTGACATCATTCCAGACAGTGTTTAAAGACCCCAAGCGAGGCCCAGTACATTAAAATATTTGACTATGGCTCTCCCTGATAAAGTCTTATATCAGCCTAATTACTTTATCTTTGGGCTTCTAAAATATTTTCCATGGTAGCAAGGGCTGCTGCTCTAGGTATTGCTATAGATGTATCAAAACTGAAAAGGCTCTGAGATTTTGTATGGCTACACATGGTGCAAGGTGAGCTGCTTTTCCCAGCACTGTTTGCTACCACAATAATTCAAATTTTTCAAGGTCAATTTGGATGGTTCTGGTGGGAGATGTCCCTGCCCATGGGTGGAGGCTGGGAACAGGTGATCTTTAAATCCTCTTTCAGCCCAAACCATTCTAGGATTCTCAGTGGTGGAAGCAAATATTTGCACTCTGTTTCCAGCTGCTGATGTAATTCCCTTTTCTGCTTCTTTCTCTCTTTCCCTGGCAAGAAATACTTTTTAAAACCCAATAGTTCTTTAATTACTTGTGATATTCAGTAGTTGAACTGGTACAGCCTCAAAGTGAACCTTCCTGCCTTAGCATGGGCTGCTGTAAGAAAAGCAAGAACTACTCAAAATCCCCCAGTAACTCTTTAATTACTGTCAATTTTCAGGAGCAGAACTGGTGCACCCACAAAGTGAATTCTCATGCCTGCTGTAAGAAGAGCGATTGCACTGTGCCTTAATTGGCCATAAATGGAGGTTTAAAGGGGAGGCTGGAAATAAGGAGGAAGAATTAGAAGTGAGTTTTTCCACGTTCTTGGCAGTAAATATGTCCAGAAAACGGAGGAGTTTAAATCTATGAGGCAGCAGCAGGCTGTCCTAACATTTTATTGTGTTATCAGGGTGAGTTTCAGCTGAGCAGTGGTCACTGAGTGACCACCATGGTCTGGACTAACAAGATTTGGCTCACTCTTGAGTGGCCCCTTTGCACTGCAGGGAGCAGCAGCAGCTCTGCTCTGGAGCAGCTAAATTGAGATTTGGTAGCTCATTATCTGTTTGGATGCCTTGCAGAATTCCCTATTTCTAATGTTCATGAAGCTGAAATAAGATTCTTTTTATCTCATCTTTCTAATCAAAAGAAGATGCCTGGCAATTCCCTTTGTAATCATACTGTAAACAACTGTGGGTAATTGTTCTTTATTTTCTTTTGTTCCCTGCTTCATTTGAGTCTACTCCACTGATCTGTGTTAAACATCACTTTACAAAATAGTAATCAAAGAAATGGAAATAGATTCAACATTTGCACTTTGTTTTGTTTCACAAATAAGAAATAATTTCAGATTGTGCTTTGGCTGTGCCAGTTCATATTAATTTTATTCCTGAGAATCTCCTTATCTGGAAGTTATCTGCACAGATTTCTGGGTTGGATTACTGGAACATCTGGGAACAGGAACCTTAATTGAGTTCTGTAATGACACATTTTTACAAGCTTACAGAGAAAAGATAAAAGCTGAGCTTGATAAATATTGAGGCTAGACTTGAGACTCAGCTGACAAGACAGCAAAGCTGTGCAAACTTTTCTTGTGAAACTTCACCAGGCTCTGGGAGGCATCATGTCTAAATGTGAAAGTAAATATCTCATGGTTTTGGTGTCAAACAAACCTTACATTTTATATGGGATTATTTTTTTTCTTCCCCAGCTGTAAAATATTAGAGCTACTATTCCTCATGAGGAAGGACCTTGAGTAAGATGCTTGCACTTATGATAAATTTTCTGGGTTTTTTTATGTGAGTCCTTCAACTTTGATAAATCTGTTCCTTGCACTTTTCTTATCACATGTGTATACATATATTCCTTATCTTTAGGACATTAGGTCAATATTATAATTTTCAAATGTCTTTTCACTACTGGCCCAGACACCATCATGCAGGAAAAGCTTCATCATTCATTCACGATGTATGGGAATGTCATAGCCATTCCTCATGCTGCCTTGTTTTGTTGGATTTTTTTCTTTTAAAAAAAATATCTTTTGGTAGAGGAAGTTGGGAAGGGCGATGTGCAAGTTCATCCTGCCTCTCATGACCCCCATTTAAAAAAAAAACAACAAAATACCTTATTGTAAAAAAAACCAAAACCAAACAAAACCCCACAAACAACAACACCAAAACCTAAAAATGCTTGCATTCAGCAGCATTTTCATTAAGGATGGTTAACAGGTCTATAACTGCTCAGCTGTTGCCAACAGCATTTTCATATTGCACCTTCTGGGGGTTACAATCCTGCTATTTAAAAATAAATAGACTGATATATAGGCAGGCACACCAAAAAGAAGTGGCATTACTGACAACACCACTATAACTTCCAGCCCGTTAACATAAAACTCCACCACTAAATCTCTCAGGGTAAACTATGCAGAGATAGAAAAAGCCCCAAGGTATTAAGAGTGATTTTGATATAAATTCCAATTTTATTTTATGACTATTTTACAGCTGCTTCTAGATATCTTCTCTCATAAACTACAAGGTACAAGGCAAATGTTACGTCTTTTTTTTTCTTTTCCCTTCTGCAGGGTTTCAGACAGTTGGTTTATTGTGACATGTTAGCAGCCTTTTCTCTGCACTGCACATCCAGAAGAATGAATTTTAATGAGACTGAGCTAGCAGAAGACCCATAAAGAAGATGCGATTATGCTTTAAGTATTCATAAAAAATGTTACATTAAATTTACACATTTTGATTTTGTCTGTGACAGCCAAAAGAATTAGACTGAGTGCATATTGCAGAATCACAAACTGCTTGCATTTAGAAGGCAGCTCTGGAGATGCTCTGGTCCACCCTCAGTGCTGAAGTAGGGCTGCACTGCCGACAAGGGCAAAAAAGTATTCTGGTTCCACAAGAAATATTCTTGCTCTTGCTGTGAGGATGGCACAGTGGTTTTGATAACCATGATGTAGTTCTGCTAAGTACCAGAACTTTTACATCTTCAGATAAAGACGTAATTAATTGACCTCTTAATCACTCTAGCAGGTTAGTAAACATTAAAAACGATGAAAAAATGTTGAGTACAAGCTGTGTGAAAAATTTAGCAGCATGTATCTGGTTGTTCTTAGATTCCAGACACGGCCAGAACCCTTGATGTGCAGGGAAGAGGAAATTTTAATTGTACTTATATAAGTCTGTGTTGCCTAGTAGATGTTTGATCCCATCCTAGCTGATATCTGAATTCTTTTTAAAAGAGTGAGCTGAAATCTTTTCTTCTTTGCTGGTGTCACATAGGAGCCTGTCCTTTATCAGACCCTAAATAGCAGTCTCCTGGTCAAGTGGGTATTGCCTGTTTCTCCTTGCTAGAGGTCTTTAAAATACTCCAAAAGGTCTTTTGGTTTTGGGATTTTTGGTTTGTTTGGGGTTTTTGTGTTAGTTTGTTTGTTTGGTTGTTTCTTGGTTTTTGGGGGTTTTTTTTGGTCTTGTTTCGTGGTGTCGTGGTGGTGGGGTTTTATTTATTTTGTTTGTTTTTTCTTTTAATTAGTTAAGTATGTATTTGTTCATAGGCTGAACATATGAGGAACAAATACTTTTGTTTCCAAGTCTTTGAAATCTTCCTGTCTTGAGCCCAGTTAATGATTTTTTAATTTTTAGCATGGGATTAATTTTTTATAAATGCAGATTAGCTCAGCATAAATATAGTAATCAATGTTACATTATGAAAAGCTCCAGCTACTTTTAATTTCAAAGAACTGAGAGAATTTAGAAATGGAACTTTCCATGGCCTGGTATAAAACCTCAGTTTTACTTTGCCCTAGAATTTATTTGATCCTTTCTAATCTGAGCATTTATATGCATAGTTATCTCAAAGATCTCAAATTAAAGCAATTTGATCTTGTATTTTGAACACAACTCTGTTTTAGATTAAGGACATTCTTGATGATGCAGTCTCTGTAAATTTTATGTGGTTGCTCCATTTCAGCCAGTTTTAAAAAATACATTTCATGAAAATTGGATGCCTCTAGACAGAAAATAACACATTGCAAACCCAGTGTTACAGAGGCAATTACAGAATTGAGTCTTCCACAGTAAGTGGTCAAAGCATGCACAGGTTACATCTCCAATATCCAAATAATTTGGGAAAACCGCTCTGTTCTATTGCACTCCTATCTTTCAGGAAAAAGAAAATAATCTATGTAGTGCATTGAATCACAGTAAATGATTATTGATGTGTAGGTCATTAATTTTTCAATGGCTGTCAAACAAGAAAAGCACTTGAGCAATACTCATCATTGCAATAAACCAAATTAAACAAGATGTTTCTTAAAATGCTTCATCCTGAATAACAGGGGCCTGTGAAATGGTTCCACACAGGAAGGGAATGTTCAGTGCTTTGCCCCAGGCTGAGGTGCCACTGATACCATCGAAATAAATTGATGTTTTTAAAGAGCACACACTCCTGGGGGGATGCTTACTTGGGTTTAGAGAGCAGTTTATTTTAGTTACAGCTTTTGCTTTTTAAAGGGAGTTAAATTCTTTTATTTGCAAATTGGGAGAAGATTGTCCATAGCAGAATCTATTTCCATTGGATTAACCAAACAAGGTTCTGATCTCAGCTGAGTATTCAGCAGCAGCATGCACAGATAACAAGGTAGATAAATACTCTGAGTTTATGGAATATTTGGATTTGTCTGACTTTCTCATCTAGGTTTTTAAGATCCTCAGTAAATAAGTAGTTTTCTTCCTGTTTCTCTCTGATCATTGCTACCATTCTTGGTTGAATAGGTGCCGTAATTCAGAACAGAGTTTGAGGAAAGCATTTCTGTATTTCCCTACTGTGTAATCAGAAATAGCTCCTGGGCAACAGGCTGAAGTGGGGTTTTTTTTATTGTAATTTTAAAAATGTATATTTTTTATTTTTTAGAGAAGATGAGCAGAGAAGCACAGAACTGTCTGATTTTCTTCTTCTTGCTAAGTTAGAGCTCATATGTGCTGTCCACTTGGGTTTTTCTGTCTCCAGTTCAGTGCTAAACTTGGTTTTGGAGTATCTGTCATGAAGGATTGAACAAAGTTACCCCTTATTTTAAAAGAAAGAAACAGATTCTCAATTTGAATTCCACAGCAGAGGTTGGCCTCTCTGTGAAAGGTGTGGATATATCAGTGATGTGAACTGAAGTCCAGTTTGTGTTACATTTGTCATTTTGTTAATTCATAGCTTTGTAGTTTCCAGGGACTGCTTTAATTTGGGCCTCCTGTGAGAGATCCATATTCTGCTTATTCAACTGCTGATCTTCTGGAACTGTAAAGTGGGGTTTTCTTATTTGGTCCCACCTCTCCCCCTTTGTCCTCTGATATTTTTTATCTTTTATTTTGTCTTTCTGATATTCTATTCTTATATTAAAAGACCACCTAAATCTCACTTAGCTGCTGCTGAATAAAACAAAACAAAAAATAAACCTATGTCCCCATAGATGCATCAAATATCACTGCTGGGATAAACAACACAACTCATTAAAAAAAACAAACTCAAAACCAAAGAAACCTGATCTGAAGATGCAACAGCATTCATTGTTCCACTGGAAAAGTTCTTCCTCATGTCCAGGTGGAACTTCTGCACATCAGTTTCTGCCCCTTCAGATTTCACAGCAATTATAAGTTCGGTTTGGCTATTCAATTAATAAAGAAAAAAAACGTCAAGAAAGAAACAAAGTTTTGAACATACAACCAGTTTATGCTGTAGATTACAATGAAAAATTTCTGTCTTTTTCCACAGGAATGTGGAATGTGAAAAAAAAAATGCAGTGAAATTATGGTAAAAGCAAAGCCTATAAAGACTACAGAATTTCTGCAATAAATAATTTTAGTACCACAATTCTAGGTTTCCCTTATTAGTGTTCTCTATGAAAAACTGGCCAGAAATATTGTTACTCATTTCTTTCCTAATATGTCTTTTATTTTGTTTGCCCATCAGACCCATTGCGTGCTCACTTCTGTTTGGGAGTAAATTGAAATGTGGGTTTGATAAAAGCTGCCAAGTATTTTACTTGAACAACAGATCAAGTGAGTGACAAGGACTTTTTAATGGAATTTTTTGTTTGTTCGTTTTGGGGAGGAAAGGCCTCCTTAACAGAGGAAAAGCAGGAAGCTAACTGAGAAAACATTTCATGGATAGCACAGTAATATCCAGAAATACACAAGAGTTAATGATGATTTACTCAAATAGGTGAAGAGTAATTTCAAAAGCATTTTATACCATAAAGAGAAAATACCAAGTAAACTTTGTCATTCTATCTAAATGCATTATTCTTAATTTATTTTCATAGCTTTGGGCACAATACTTCCTCATTAGTGCAGAGGTTCTGTGTCATCATATGGGTACCCTCCATATATAAATGAATATATTTATCCCTGTTGTTCTTATTCTCACACAGAATTATCTGGGTGCCTATCTGTACATGAGCATGATTTTATATAAGGATGGAAATTTCTGATGTTCTTATCAAATATATCATCATGATAATTATGACCTTATTTTTAAAATTCTGTATCTTTGCTGCTTTCTAGTCCAGATGCAGGAGAGCAGTTTTGATAAACTTCAAATAGTGTTAGAGTAAAAAAACCCTAATTTTCATCAGTGATAAAAAAAAAGAAATTAGGGATATCTGTGTGTTGATATTATGTGGGGCTTTTTTGGTTGGTTGTTTCGGGTTCTTTGTTTTGTTTTGTTTGGGGTTTTTTGTTGTTTTTTTTTTATGATTACTAATCATAAAATTATGTGCTATGCTAATTTGGGAGAGGATGGGAAAAAGCTTGCAGTACATGGTAGCATGAATTATAAATATTATTAAATTGATATGTATAACAGAGATAATGGACAGATTATTTTTAATGATGCTGGGTCCAAACATCCATAATAGGGTTTTTTAATGAAGAAATGCCAATTTATGGGTTGTTTATGGATCTTTGTTTTTCCTAGCATGGCCATACACTATATAAAATACTAATTGTCCCTTAAGTAAATCTTTGAGATATTTCTAAGCAGACTAATGAAATTCTATCCTGGTTTTGATCCTAGGCAGACTTATAGTCTATCTCTTAATTTGTTTTCAGTTGTTTTCCTTTCAATAACCTGTAGAAATACAGTTATTTTTCCTTAATAAGGAAAAAAAAACCTGATAAAAGCAATATGCAGTGGTCATGATCCTGCTATTGTAAGGTTGTTGATTGGAGACAATCTTTGGATTTAATGGTTTAATTCTGGTTTTAACCTTTGCATCCTACTCAGTTTCATTTTAGAATCACAAGCTAATACTGATGCTCTATTTCAGTTAGTCAAAGGACAAATAATTGGAGAATTACAGCCCACGTCAGCAGGAAACAAAAAAACAACACTTAATACAAGTTACATTTATAGACAGCAACCAAATTTTGGAGGAAGAAATAAATGTACAGATTTTAATATCCTGAAAAGAACAAAATTGAGTTATAGGATGGCTGACAGTTTCAATAATGTAAAGAAATATTTCTAAACTTAATTTATAAATTTTCTTTGCTAAATATAATTTGAATTAAGGTTTTCACTATTTCTTTCAGGGTGACATTGAGACATTGAGTAAGGCAAAGTGAAGTACCTTGAACTGCTGTCGAATGTCCTGCACTGTTTTATGATTTATTCAAGTTAGTAACTTCTGCTGATAACTGAAAATCAAATAACTACTCCTCTTTCTTCTTAGCACTCCATGGAAAAAAAAATCCAGCTATGAAAATGATCCCAAAGTACTTTGTTAAAACAAAAAAACACTAAATAGATGAAGGAATCTGTGATTCTGTGAATCCCTCAGGGTTGTTTTTGTTATTCCTTTATTTTTCAAAAAATTAATTAGTTTTATATATAATAAATAAACATTTATTTTATTTTGCATTTCTTGTTCAAACTATTTTCCCACCTGCTAGATTCTGCATTTACCTTAATTTGACTTTCAAGACCATTTGCAGGTGGGTTCTCAGAAGGGGAAAATGAGTGGCTTTGCCCAGTTGTCCCACTGCTTCTTAACCTTTTTGCCATAATTAAAATTATTGTTTTTTCTATCTGTGAAGGTACTGGGGCCTAGGGGATGGTGTATCAAATAATGAAACTTTAAAAGTGGGGTTTTCTTTGAGTCTGTAAATCATGTTTAGTAGCAACTGTTGTTTCTGAGTGAAAAGAGGGAGAAAGGAAGGGGAAAAAAAAAGAGATTGGTATCCTGTCAAGAAGAGATCTTTATGTTTTCCCTTGTTCAGGTTAGAAAGTTATGAGGCCTGGTTTTAATCCCCAGTTCACAGCAGCAGAACACCAGGTAGTTATTTCTAGCATCTGTTTGACATAAAGCAAGGTACACCCTAAAGAGACACTCTTCATAAACACTGAGCACCAGAAATACTGTTCCTATTAAATTGGACCACATGAATAATACAGGAGTCATGAATTTAAATTATTACTGGCATTTGGAGAAAATGGCAGTATTTCAGCCATTAAATAACAACTTTGCTTTATTTCTGGAAACAGAAAGTTATTAAGGTTTAAATCATATTGATGCTGGGGCTCAGATACATTTCTGGCTCTCCAGCCACCCAGACAAGTCTTGACAGAGCTGGGCAGCACTGGAATTGTTTTCTCAGAGCTCCTCAGCCCAGTGCTGTGGGACAGTTGAGCTGCAGCAGCACTAAAATGCCATTTTCACAGTAGAGGTGCCACTGTTTGTGGAGTTTTTGAGGGGGGATTGTCCCACCCAAGTTGTGTTTGTTCCTACAGACCTGAAAAGGGGGTATCAGAGCAGTTATTAAAGATAAAAGGGGTACAGCACATTAAGTAGCATCATCAGAGGAACAACTTCTCCCTATTCTTTGGGTTTTGCCTCTTTTTGTAGCCTTAATACAGCAGGACTAAATGAAATTGGTAAATACTTCTCTTTGCTGTCTGCAGTGCTCTTGGCTTCCCTCCCCTGTTCCTGTCCTTCCTGCACCCCTCACCACAGTTCCTAGCCAGAGAAATTAAGAAAATTAAGTGTAGAAACAAGGGCCTGCTTGTTGTTGAGGCTTATGTCAGAATGCAAAGGAGTAGAATAAGTTTGATTTAGAAAATTTCAGCACAGGAAGCCAAAAGCCTCCCTTGTCTGCTTTAAGAAAGGTGTCCTGAATGATCCTGAGAGAAATTGTTTAGTCTTTCCCGGACTTTGCCTTGTAAAGTAAAGTTTACTTCACTTAAAAAAACCCAAAAACAACAACAACAGCAACAAAAACAAAAAGCAAACTATCTAACAAAAAACAAACAACCAAACAAAAAACCAAACAAACAAACAAACACCAAAAACCCCTATTTGCCAAAAATAAATACAAGAACTGTAAACCCTTTCAGTCTGAGAGAGGTCTCCCAGTTCATATTGGTTGGTAAGAAATAAACTGGATATGATGACCCTAAGAAAATAAGAGATTTCTTTGGACTTTCAGGTCTCTTGTTACTTCAGTTGTTACTTCAAAAGGGGAAACCCAGGAGAGCATAAAAAGAGCTGGTTAGGGAAGTGACCTGACATGAAAAGCTCAGAGACTTGAATATGCAGGAGTTTCACACTTCTCTTCATCAGAGACACAAAAGGCACCAGAAAGCAGAATGCTGAGCAGGGGAAAGCACAGCTATTGAAGGGTTGCAAATCCAGAATAACCAAAATAAGCTCCAGGAGGAAAACACCTTTGGAGATTGAAAGAAGGCCTGAGCATCACAGGAAGCTGCATGCTGGAGCTCAGGCTGGGTACAAATAAGACTTGATAAAAGCCAGGCTGACTAAGACTTTGTGAAAGAAGTCAAAGAAAATAGGGAAAGTTATTTTCAGGTGTATACACATACACACACACCAAAAAAAAGAGACTAATGAAAGAAGGTTGTAAGTTGGAATAAGATAAAAAGGCAAAATGGCAAAATAAATAATGCTGCTCTCAATTTGTAAGGATGAGGCTGAGTGCTGAGCTCTCAGATAGGAAAAGACAGGAAATAAAAAGGGGGAGAGGGAATGAAAGCTGAGATGCAGTAGATTTTATTTATATTTATTTACCTTCCAGTAATAAAAAGAAATTGAGGTTCAGCAGTACAAACTGTTGTGTTTGTTGAGTTTGTTTGGGTTTTTTTTAAGGATTAAGGATTTCTGTAGTCATGTGCTGAATGCTTCCTTAGAAGTAAACTGAGCAGAAAACTGCGGGCACTCACAGACACCACCTGAGCCTGTCTGTGGGACAGGAACACGTAAAATTAAAGTGAAATGGATACAATTCTTTCCATGGAGCAGGGCAGGTGTTGCAGAAGTCACCCGTAACAGAGCAAATAGTTCTGATCATTTTTGGCAGAATAAACCCAGGCTGGAGTAGGAAAAGTGCTGCAAAAGACTTTTAGGGAAGCTACCCAAGAAGGGGAAACTACAACATCTCTGGGGTTTTTTTCCTATCTAGTGAAACTAAATCTAAGAAAGGTTGTTCTGGTAATGGAGCATTAATATAAGAAAAACCACTGATACAAAGTGCAGGGTGAAACTTCGGCATTAATGAAGTGATTTTGGTTTGGGGTGGAGGAGAAAGGAAGGTTCATTCTATCCAGCCATTAGCAGACAAGCTGTACTTCTTGTTTAGAGTCACAGGGATTTTTTTTTAATTTTCTCCTCACACAAATATTCATATATTATTCACATTAAGGCATCACATTAAGTGCATCATAAATCGTGTTAGTCTTTTTCTGCTGTGAGGAGTGTTTTTATTTAAGAAACCTGAGTAATCCCACATTCCTAAAATAGCTTGCATGTTACCCCTTTCCTCCTTTGCACATTCCTGAAATTCTCATGGCTTTTGAAAGACAAGACTTGAAATTTAACTTTTTGTAAAGATTGCAATATTCTTCACCTCATCAAACAGATTTGCATGATCCTCATGAAGACAACAATAAAATTTGGCTTCTGTATAAGGGAAAATAAAATGGATGTAATGGTTCTTTGGGCTTATTAAATCAAAGCAACAGCAAGGCAGTCACAGTCTAGGTTAAGACATTTTTCAGGAACTCAAATTCAGACTAGGTTAATGCCCCCTTTCTGTGTCCCATGTAAAATATTGTTAAAGCCCTACTCCTCATCCTTAGCTTTCTTGTGCCACTTCTCAATTAATTTTCTCCTCACAGAAATAAACATTTTAATCAGCATGTACAATAACACCAATCACTGATGGTAATTACCCTAAGTGAAATGGCTTTTTTTATTGTAGCAAATATAAAATGACAATTTTAATTATGTAACATCTCTAATGCCTTAATGATTTTAGCCCATTTTCCATGTTCGTACATGAAAGCTGGCTCCATATTTTTACTGTTACCAAAGTTGCACAGAGATATTATTGGGCTTTAAATGTTTATTGTCATCTTAGCAAAGTGGTTTTTATTTGTTGTTTATGTTCTAAAAGCTTGGCAGAGCAATGGCAATCCACAGACTAATGGCTAATCTGGGTTTGTGCCAAAGCACCAGTAATAGCTACAAGCACAGAAAAAAACCATCATAGGAGTAAATGCCAAATTAATCCCTGATGTGACTCTTTTGCCTCAGTGCAGTTGTGCTGGAGAATGCATCTCTCACAGTGAGCATCCTGCTGGAATCCATGATTTTCCAAGGGGGAATGCACACATCAGGGGAGCTGAGCTCACAGGGTTCAGCCCCTGCCTTTTTGCCTGAAAGAATCCCAAACACACTTCAGCTGTGGCCCCTTTGCCCTGATATTGGAAACATCTAAATGTGCTCAATCTCCCACTGAGAGGCCTCAATGAGTTACACCTTCACGTGAATTTAGCCTGTAAAAATTTAAAATTTACTTGTTACTCTGAAATGCCAGAAAACCCTCAGTAAGTCTTGCCAAAGACAAAAGCGCTGTATGTTTTAATGGTAACTCTGCGATTTTCTATTTTTTTTTCTGAATGCTACCATTCTGATACTTGCAGCATTTAATTTTTTTTAACCTATTAGTACACTTATTTATTCAGAAAAATTTATTCAGGAGAGTTTTCTGAGAGTTTATAAGCTTATTGCCACTTGTTATGTTCTGCAGAGAGCAGCAGTGTGTCTCTACTGCTGTTGCACAGGTTTAAATTCCTTATGCTCCCCCATCCATGGCAAAAGGAGGAAAGAGAAGGAGGCCTCAACCTCCATTCAAGGAGATTTTGGGAAAATTTGCAAAGTGCCATTTTATAATGATGATGTACTGAAAAAGAAAGTTGCTAGAGGCTGAGCCACTCACCTCAGTATTCCGTCATTAAGAATAATTTGGTTTAGCCAAACAGAGGGTCACAATACCTCACTGAATTAAAACAGATGACAGCAAAAAGTACTTTGGTCTTTTTTTTTCCCCTCCCTGGTATTTTTTCTGTATTCAGGAGTGTATGACTTTTCTAGTCAGTGTGAGGAACTCTTGGTTCTTCTTTATTCACATGGGCTGCTAGCCCTGATAATTGAACAGCTCTGGATGGTTCTCTGATCACTGCTTGTGGACGTGGTGCTTCCCTGGCTAGGTGAATCCTCTTAGCTCTCTAGTAATCTCTTTTTTTCTTCTATTTTCCTAGTCTGCTTTTGATAATTTTTACCAGTAGGACTATCACAATTATCCTATCTAAATAGGGGTAGTGAATGGCCAAATGTAACACATTCACTGCTCCTGTTTTCTGTCTCTGTTACCAATTACTGCAGCAGCCTTGTACATTATCTCTCAAAACTTTTATCCAGTCGTAGCCCAGTCTTAATCCATCAAAATCCTGGCTACATTCATGTCTGGGTTTGCAGCCATCCTGTTTGATTTGTTTTTTATTGAAGCCTTGTTGTTGTTATTTACAGGAATTTTGTGATCTCCTCATCCATCACCGGAGATCATGGATATCATGTGTGCCTTGAGCTGCATATTCTTGGTGGGTTGAGGAGTGTTTCAGCTGATTGATGCTGTTATTTTCCTTGTGTAAGTGAATGATAATTGTCCTGAATTCAGAGCCGTTGGAGTGGGAGAAAGATTTTCCTTTGGAGGTTTCTGCCAATGCCATCTGGTTCAAATGCCACTGTGAACCCAAATTTCTATAGCTGTTCTAATAATCAGGTCCTGTACCTCTTGGGGGATGAGATCACATTTATCCTCTGTAGATCTGTACATAACCCAGTGACTCACCTGGTCTGGAAATCTTCATGATATATTTTTCCCAATGTCTGTGTCACACTATTATCCCTTGTTTAAACAATTTTTGTATTTTTTTAAGCTTAATTTATCTTTTTCAGGTTACACTTGTTTATCTTCAAGGCATTTGCTCAGATATGGACAATATGGTCATCGAGGGCCACAAATCTCATGTTTTCCATTAGACCCTAGCAAAAAATACTGAATTGTTTGCAGTTGCATTCTCTCATGTGGGAATTATTGTGCTTTATCTGTCCTTTAGCTAGCAGTGGTGTTCTTGAATTCTTATATTTCAAGATTTATTATCACCTTTTACTGTTTAAACATATTATGATGTTAAATGCAGGAAGTTTACAGTTCTAAATTCTGGTTGATGATTGTAATCCAGTTTACAAAGCCTGGCAGGTTCATTGCCAACAGCAAATTAAGTGGAAAATGTTGGAAAGAGACAGGGAAATTACAGAAATAGCCCTTTGTTTTTATGGTCTATGTTCTGTTTCCTACCAAATTGTTGCATTATTGTGGGTACTGCTCTGTGAACAAAAAGAAACCCCAAATCAGATTCTGGAGGATGATGCCAAAGGTGAGAAGTTTCTGGTGACACCAAAATTAGGTAAATCAATTTTGAGTTTGAACACAACCATGAGCATACCCAGCTCTGTGTGGCAAAATCCTGCTCCAGGACTTGGAGTCAAGATTTTTATAGTGGTTGAGAGGTGACTTGGTAAACCTGTATCTGTTTCTTTGGCTTTATGGCTAAAATAATGCCATGTCAGAGATACAAAATAAGTTATTGTCCTGCTGAGGGTGTTACCAGCAGGGTCTGCATATCCTTTGCAGAACAGCATAAGCTTTACTGCACAGTTGGGAAAGTCTGATCATATCCAATCTGCTTTCCACAGCTGGAAGAATAGCTCCAGAACATCAAAATTGCCCCAGAAACAGATCTGAGAATTGTTTCTCTGTTTCCTCTTGGAGAACAACTTCCTTGGGCTGATCATCAGTAGGAACACGAACGATTCCTCATAAAAATTAAAGGATATGTAATATTGAGCTGAAAAATCTTCTCTGTGCGTGGTGTTTTTATGTAACACTTCCCATCAGAGATATCATTAATGGTTTGACCAAGGAAGTGAAATAGTGGCAATCCTTCCTCTAGTTACAGTGAGCTGTGGGGAAGGCACAAAAAGTGTAAGGTGTTGTTCCATGTTACAACCAAAACCAAACAAAACTTGGCCATGATTGTTCCAATATTTATTTTTGCTTGTTGGTTGTTTCTCCCTCATGCCTACAGCAGAATGTTTTGAGTCAGTAATCAGCAACATTCCAGTCTCTCACACAAGGGAAGAGAGCACTTAGTGCATGCTTGCACCATATCCTGATAGTGATTGATGAAATTGGATCAGCACTTGAAGGAAGGCAACTTTTTAGGGTGACTTTTCTGTCATGTTAAATACTGCATGTCCTTTCTTTGAGCATTTCACCCTCAAACATCTACACTAAACTCTCAGCTGTGTTATAACTCACAGAAGAGTTTACTTGTTAATGATTCCTAGTTCTGAAGTCAAAACCTCAGATATTTTTTAGCATCACTCATAATTACATAGGGGGGTGGTTCTTTTGTTGTTTTTTTTGGGGGGGGGTGTTTGTTTTTTTCTGTTTGATTGGTTTTGTTTGTTTTTGGTTTTAGGGTTTGTTTTTTTTAACTTTTAATTATTTCTTTTCCTAAATTCTCTCTGTACCTCAGTCTGCAACTCAGTTCTCCAGCACTATAGGGCTGTCATGTAACCTCAGTGATCTCTCACACTCAGTGCTCAAAAATGAGCTGTATTTGCTGTAGTCCTGATATCAGCACCTGAAAGTTTCCTTTAAGTGCCGGTTGCTTTTGCAAATGTATTTCTATCACTATGATCCTTGCTTTCTTGTTCTCTTTGCTGTTTTTATGATTAGAGGAATATATCACCCTTGCTATTCAGGTTAATTGTCCTCTCTTCTAACACTGCACAGGCTGATGTTCTTTAAGTTCCTCAGCAATTCCTTCATGTGTTGTCCCTAAAAAGGAAATATTGGACCTAAAAAAGTGATGCTTCTTTCCACTCCATTTCTGCCAGCTCTTCCAGTTTCCTGTTTCCTTGTGTGAGAACACAGGTGCCTGACCATCTTTGATCTGGGTGATTGCTTTGTTGTCCTACTGATGGATCAATTTGTGCTTTTGGGAAGCAGTTTTGGGAATATCTTACCTCTGAACTAGATTTTCATCAGTTCAGTGTCTGTGTTCCACATCCCACTGTCACCTACTAAAATGGGTCCAGTATCTGCAGTTATTTTGTAACTGCTTTTTTCCTTGAATTTTGAAGCCTCACTATAGTAAAGATTTTAGCCTGTCATCTTTCAGTCTTCTAGAAGAAAATCTCTTTTTAGCTGCTTGAAACACATGAAATTGAAAAACCCAAACACTTCAAATACAGTTGGTACTACATCCATGCATTAACACTTATTTCCTGTGTTAGTCTTGGGTGATTCTGAGGTCTTGTGAGGGCACTCAGAGTGAAAGAATAGTTGTGCTCTTTGTTCATCCCCGTTTCTGTTCTCCTGGAACCATAGTCCATGGATTTAGGATGGGGTTTTTCTTAGTTAAATGTAGAACAACTTTGTTTACCAGTTCAGGAAATGTAGGACAAATGAGTGAAATGTTTGAGTTTCAGAGAATTGAACTGAAAATACACAGAATTCCAGCTGATGTCCCTGCCCATGGCAGGGCAGTTGGAACTAAATCACCTTTAAGGTCCCTTCCAACCCAAAACACTCTGTGATTCCATGTCCAAAGTCACAGACACTTGATGGGGCACTCAGAATAAGGTTGCTGAAATGAACTGGAGGGGTTCAGCTCCCAGTTTATTTGTACCACTGAAGTACCCCCCACAGCACTACTGACTGCCAAATTTTTCATCAAGTAGTTTCTGATTTCTCTCACCCTGCTGCAAATATCTGTGGGCCTGACATGAGAAAGCATTGCTGCTGCTCTGAGAGAAGAAAACAGAGTTGAGCTGAAAAGCAGAGTTGCATTTCTTTATAATGATTTCTTCATTGGCAAGGAATTTGAGAGAAAGTACTCCTGGAAGTCTTGGATAAGTTTTTCTTTAATCACAGATCACAACACAGGGAATGAGAAGGGGGAAGAGCACTGTGGCTTCTCTGACAATTTGGTTGTGTATTATCTGAGCTACTAATTCTTATAAAAGCAGTGAGTGTTCTGGGGAACTTTATTGTTAGAGGCTTGTGCAGTTTAACACAGACAAAAAAAACACCAAAAACAAACCAGAAAATGAATTATGATAGGATTTTTCTTTTATCACTTTAATAAACTTCTCTGGGGTACATCAGTAATCCACTCCACAACTTCTCCCACCCCCTCATCCCTTCAAATCCTTGTATTCCACACTGACTAGTAAAACGTGTGAAGAATGATACTACAAAGAGACTCAGAAATATGTAAAGATCCCTGTGCCTTCCCTGAATATGTTAAAATAGTCAACAAAAACATGGTAATTTCAACTCCAGTTCATTTGATCTAATATTAAATTAGCTCCTCCTGGGATATCCTCTTTTTAATCAGTCAGAATACTTTTGTATGCTCACAATTTTTTTTTTCTGTGGGGTTCATTAAGAGTTAAGGAATTGAACAGAACTGCCTCAAGTAGAGATGAGAGACTTCTCCTCTGTGTTTCCCAGATCATTTTGACCTTGTGAAATTTGGGGCATCAAAAGAATGATACCCACTTTACTGTTTAGGGATATCACTGGTGTCAGCTCTAAAACATGGGGATGAAAATTCCATTATTTCTCAAAAATCCACTGAGTCAGACATATGAGATCCAGAATCAGTTCAAGGGTTTGGTCTGGAAAAAAATCAGATGAAAAGGTCTTGAAAAAAGGCAAAGATAAGGTGAAGTTTTTTTCTGAGAACAAGCCCATATGAGTGAGGTGCTGGGAGGAACAAAGGAACAGCAAAGTATATGGAATTGGGAGAATTTTTGCTTGTTTTTTTAAATTTATTTACTTAACAATTTTATTTAATAATTTCTCTGTGAAAGATATGGCAAATATCCTTGAACTTGCATTTAATCACAACAGAAGAAAAGAAACTCTGAAAATTGATTTATTACCACAGCAGTGGAGGTTGCTGGTCATGCTGCAATGGGCTTTTAGGTTTTTTTTGTGTTTGTGTGTGAGGACTAGAAAAAAGAAAATATATTAAGGATCTTTTTATGTAAAAAACCCAAACTACCCAATGTGAAAAACAACCCTGCACACACTCTGGAGTTTTAAAAAAAAAAAAAAAAAAAAAGCAAAAAAAAAAGCCCCTTGAGTCCATTAACTTCATTGGATGCAATTCTAAAAGAAATAGCTTTGGATTAGCTGGCAATTGAAAATCCCACAGGAACGGGTTAGCTCGTATACATGCTACCCAAGAGAAAACAAAATTGTCACATATTTTGCTTAAGGTGTGGGAGGAAAAAATCAAATCAAATAGCATTTTACAAGTGCATGTAATAACTGGAATTTAAAACAAGATATGTATTATTCAAGTAATTCTAAGCATGGTATAGTAAATTTTTCATGAAGGTTAAGAAAAAAAATGACAGAAATATCATTTAAACTGAGTGTTTTTGATGCTGAACTTGAAAGTGGGAGATTTAATAGAACTTTTTTTAATATGACGAGTCTCAGATAACATCATATTTGGCAAAGTGCTTTATTGGTTTTTGGATTAGAGTTTTTTTGTAAATTTTTCTTTTCAAACTAATAAAATTGATGTAGCTGTCAGTTTGGATTTGATCCCTATTTTGTTTTGCCTCAACAGTGTAATCTCAATCAGTCTAACTTATTTTTATGCTGCATTTACAAGGTATAAAGATGACAAATCACTCATGTCTCAGTGCTGGTATTTTATCAAAAGTTTGAATGGATCTGAGGGCTGAGGACAACAGAGAAAGATGAGGCTCAGAACAAGAGCTGTGTGACAACACAGGCTGGGCAGATTCTTCATCCTTTTACCCCACTGCTCAATAGTGTTTTAACATCCCCCATAAATTAACTTTGCTCTGGACAACATGAACTTTATTTGTCCTGAGCAGAAGCAGCAGGGGAAGGTGGACAATGGGGTATTTTTCATGTTCCTGCTGAGGTCCTTGTTTTAACCTCCACCTTCTCCTGATTTGTGTCCTCTGTGATGTAACCTTTGAACCTTCTCGTGGTGCTGGTTCCCTTCCTAACTCCTGTTAAAGGGGTGGTCTCAAGAGACATCTGAAATTACCTCCACTCTAGGGCAGAAATAAGCAGGGCTAAGAGCAGGAATGTGGTATATAAATGCCTTTACTTTGAGTACTTTTCATTGGTTTTATATAGATTATAAATACATAGGGGAAAGGACTGTTTTTCTCCATGTTTTCATGCAGCTCATGTCAGAATGAGGTCTGAATCTCAGGTGAGACACTGAGGTGCCACTGCAGAATGCTATAATAATAAGAATTAAACTCTGATAGCTTGAGAAATGTGAGTTTGCTTTCCTAGGAATTTATATGCTTGGCTTTTCTTTCTTTTTTTTTTTTTTAATTAGGCTTTACCTGAACTTTTTGATTCAATAATATTTTATCTCTGGCATGTAAGATGATGTTGAGAAGACACAAATCCCCTGAGCATCATTTGTTGATCAGGTGAAATGCTTCAGGGGAGGAAGTTGCAGAGAAACATTTTTCAATTACAGCTCCTTAGTCCCTAACTTCTGATGACTCACGAGCCAGCAGGAATGTTAGCAGGGAATTTATCCTCTGAGCTTCCATCTCATGTGGCATTTGAGATGATTAGAGAATTAGGAGGTGGGATTAATGTGAAATATCAGGCACAGGAACATCTTGTAAAGTTGGACGATCAAATATCAACCTTTGGAAAGGAATTGCAAGCTCTGAATCAGAATTACAATGGTCTAAATGAGAGGGCTGAAAGGGCTGGGCATTAATCTGTAGCATCAAGAAAGCATTCTCTGAGCCTTCATGGGAAAATGAGAGTGATAGAAAATTAAACTAAATGAAGAACTTGAGGTTTCTTGGCATGAAAATGAAGAACTGGATATAAGTGAAACTAGTGATATGATAGAGGAGTTGCTGGGACTTTTCCTTTTAGCTGCTCTTGATGATACATAGAGATAAACTGTGTTCCTCAGCTTTTTCCAGCTGCTAATATAAATAAAATTTTCACAGCAGTGCAGTCTTTAATGGAACTCTTTCTTATTTGTTCAGAAGGCAATAAATAAGTACTGTTGTTAATGAAAACCACAGGACAAGAAAATCACTACAATTGCATAAGGAATCTATTGAAAGAAAAAAATATATATTATCCTCGTCTGGGAAAGCACAATCTGCATCTCAAGAGCAAAATAGTTTCTCACCAATGCAGAAGAGTTCTTGGGTTTTGCTTGTTAAATTGTCTACTTTCACTTTCAACTTGTGTACACCTGTGAGTATCAAAGAAAGAAACTACAAAGCTCTTTCTTTGCATGTTTTCTTGGAGGAAGGTGGTGAGAAGCTTCTCCAGGAACAAATGGAGGAATTCAAGCACAGAGAAAGTGACCCCAGCTCAGAGCAGATGGAGTAGCTGAGCCCTGATGTTTGAGGCTCTGCCTGATGCTATTGGGTGCCAGTCTTGGATGACAGTGGGGTTTGTAGGATTTCACCCCTTTTCCCTCATGTGCTTTCCCTTTCTCTGAAGGGAAGCAAAGGAATTTTGTTTACTTAGGTCCAGGAGGCCTAAGTAAAATGAATCAGAATTCTTAGCCTTTCCCATGTGTCTGTTGGTATCAGGAGTGTGTTGGAAATGGCATCTCCGTAGAGAGATGACAAAAACTGGAAGGATAGAAATAACTATCCTGGCTCAAAACAGAGATTCCCCCTCAGCACTGGCATGAGTTCCTTTTACCAATACTAAGGAAGTGTTGATTTATGGCCAATAACAAGCGCATGTTGTCCACACCACATCTCCTCAGTGCATTGAAAACCCCTCAGCTCCTGGCCTGCTAACATGTCTCTTTTTTTTATAAATGCTGAAGTTCTGCTAAGTGTGAAACATTTTAAAGGATTTTTATACCATCTTTTCACTATTTAGCATGAAAAGGAATTTACTTCAAAGAACCTACTTGGTATCTTCCTAAAATATACTTTATTTTTTTCTAAAGGTAAGGCCAATCTGTATTCTCACTAGACATGAGAGTAACTGAAAGTAACAAAGAAATAGGAATCCCTGATATTTGTTTTTGTTTGGTTGGGGTTTTTTTTAAGAAAGTTGCTATCTCTATATAATGAATTAGACACAACTAATTAGCTAAGGCACCACAACTGTGAAGATTCCTGTTAAGTGAACTTCAAAGCTTTCATGCTGGCTGTTTGCAGGAGAATCTTCATGCCACAACCATTGTGTGTGCTGCTTTTTGTGGTGTCAGCAGCAACATGAGGTGTGCACTGATTTCCTCTCCCCAAACTGGACGTGTGGGCATCCTGACGGTTGGAACAGATTTTCAAAACCTGCCTGAAGCATGTACAGAACTTACCTGACACATAAACACATTTCATTTAGAAATTCCGGTTATGAAAACTGGGTCTAAAGGTGTGTTTTGAGTCAGACCCACAGGACAGACTTTTTCATTTATCATGACTGTTCCCCTGGTAATACAGACTTTTTCCTCACAAGAAATTTAATAAGGTACAATTGTAAGAAGAAGACATGTTTTGTGTTTTAGTGGGAAAAGCCACTTGTAATTGTCTATCAGCCTGTATTTCTCTCACGAATCTGAATTTCTGTGTTATTTCTGCATGTGCAAAGGATTCTTTAATTCCCATACAAAATTTGTGGGTGTCCTTGTAAAACAGGCAAAAACAGGCTGAGTATCCTGAAAATACTTAGGGGTTTTTTCCAAGTAAACACTTGGTTTCATGCTTATATATCGAAGACAGAGTATTATTTTCAAGTTACAAACTTTTTCTTTGCCCATCTGATAAATTTCATTTTGTTCTTCCACACTCCAAATTTTCCTTAGGGGTATTTGCAACATTTCCCAATTAAGTGTTTGCTACGAGTTTAATTAACCCGTTGCTTATTTCCTTTTTGCTATTAGATTGAATTTTAACATATTTAGCATTAATAACAGTCTCTGCCTTAAGGAATTTACAATTTAAAAAAATGGGATATGTACAATGTGTGACAGAGACTGATTTATTTATGATTATAAACTTGCCTCTTGCAGCACTCTGGTGTAGAATGGGGCTTGAGTGAAGGCAGTAAAAAGCTTGGCTTTAACACAGCTTCCTCCTCATGCCAGTCAGCACCTTCAGAAAAATGTCATTGACAATGACAATAACTACTCGGTGTTCTCACAAAATTGCTGCAACATAAATAACATTTAAGGAGGATTATTCCCCCCCCCCCCCAATTCCTTTTTCCTTATAACCTTTATTTTTTTTCCCCTGCACTCAAACCGGTGCTCTGCTGAATGAATGGATGTACACAGAGCACTGATCCTTATCTTATTAGCCTCCTGCACCCGATTTTATCTCGCTCAGACAGAATTTGGCTGCTGCTCAGCTGCTTGCTGCTGTCACACATGTTGCTGGGCATACTAAGAGCCACTTTGTCACCGTAATGGATTGCTGGATGGGGGGCCAGCTCATCCCTATGCAGCAGAAGAGCTGAGGAATATTCATACTTTTAGGAAAGGGTCCAAGCTGTTGACCTCAGCACTCACTGCAGGGATGGAGTGCCCTGATGTGCTTTGCTGGACTTGTACCCTCTTTGTTTGTTAAGCACTGATGATTATTTCTGCAGCAGAAAGCCTGTTCCTGGCATCTGTTTCATGCTAGAGAACTGGGCTGTGGCCACTTTGCTTCCTCTTGCATCTCTCATGAAAACTTTCTAAAAAGCTTAAACTGCTCTTGCTGAATTCCAGTGGATTCCAAAAGGGTTCTTTTACCAGGATTTTAAAAATCTATGCCAGATCTAATCTATATGAAGTTTAAGTGTGTGTAAACACCACTGCTTCAGACATAAGTGAGGGTTTTTTGTGCAGAAAAGAGCTGCAGTCACTTTACATCTCGGTGTGGGCTTTGCTTGCTTGCCCAGGCTTGGGAAGTGGCAATTTTGAAATGTGGATGTGCAAGCAGAAGCTCCCTCACAATCAGATGGGCCTGGCAGAGAAGGGAGAACCTTGCCCACATGTCCATTGCTTCTCCTGATAAACACTGAGAGCAGTCTACAATAAGTTGGATTTACACAGCATCGATTGAGGAGATGTTCTTTTAATTTTATTTATGTAGAAATCATGGACTATAAAGATGGTATTTATTAAAGTCCTATGAACAGTCGTTTTTACTTGAATTTCAAATCTGTAATCCTTGATGTTTAAAGCCCACCCCCCTCTTCTCTAAGTGATGTTTTTAGCAATGACTGCTTTTCATGCTTAGCAGCTCCCTTTTGCCCATTGCTTTGATGCTTCACTGGAATGTTTTAACTGGAAAACTGCAATATTTCTGGAGCTTACAGTGTGATAAGTGTTTAGCTCAGGGGCCATGTGTGGGTCAGCTGGGCAGCTGCAGCAGCACAAGGAGAAATGAGTGGGTTTTTCTTTGTGGGAAAAACTGGTCACTGCATCATCCCTGCCAGGCAATTTGAAAAGCTCTGGTTGCACAGTTGGACTCTCTTCTTGGACTTGGAGCAGAGAGGTTTGCTTTTTGTCCGGCTGTCAGAGTATTTTACGGATCATGCTTGTAATTTTTCACTTGCCTGAGTTTTCTCCTGCTTAATCCTCAGTTCAGTGATCAGTCCTTTTCTGGTTTCCTTTTTGGGAAATGTTTGATTCACGTAAAAATATAAAAAAGTAGTTTTCTACATGTTTTTGTTTCCTTGTTTGCTTTTTTTTTAAAGTCCCCTAGAATAAAATAGTGCACTGCTGATTCACACTCTGGCTCAGTGTAATCATCACCTGGGGTGTTTTGGGTTTTGCCTTTCTTTTTTTCCTTGGGTTTTGTTTGTTTGCTACATTTTCGGTTGGTTGGTTTGATTTTTGACTAGGAAAGCTATCATAGAATACAGGAATTTTTGTGGTGGAATAGGTAATCTAGCCAGTTCTATATTTTCACAAGAGGTTTTGAGTTTGAAAGATTAAGAATTTAATCAGGGAACAGCAACTGAGCTGACAAATGTGTAGTTATCTCCATCCAGGAATGTTCACCATGAGACTGGTGCAAATTCAGCTGTGCTCATAACCAAGCTGATCCTTCCTGCACATCCAGAACTCTGCCCAGTGAGTGAGACAGACTTTATCCTGTTTATAAAGCTGCTTTCACATGAGAAGACATCAATTTGAGCTGTACTAGTGCATAACAGATGTCACTGAAACAGGGAGCATTACCCATATTGTGCAGAGTCCCTGCATGAGCCACCCCAATCAGGGCTTTATTTGAAGAGGAAATGAAGTCTAAATTCACCTGTTATGGACTAAATACAATGTGAATATTAAAGATACATAAGTGCAGTGCATCAATTGATGGAGCATTGCTCAGCCCAAAATCCCAAACCAAGTTTTGAAGTCTTTCCCCTGTTTTTAGCAGGATGGCTTCTAATCAGGTGCTCTAACAAATGGCATTTAACAGCATTACATTCACGGGCCACCACACCATCAATTTTTGAAGTGCTTCCTTAGTACTCCAAATCTGGTTTGCTTTCCTTTCTTTACTGCAAAGAATGGACCAGGAAGTGTTCTTGCCAAGGGCCTGCTTTGCAGAAGCAGCTTGCTGAATTTCCTTCAAAATATTGAATTGCTCTGACCTTTTTTTGGCTTCTTTTATCTTCTTGATGTACTTTTCTTCCATTAGAATTGTTCTGTAGGGTTTTTTAATATATATATATATGCTGCCATCTTTCATTCAGTTACTGCTGGTTAGAAGCAAGCACTCATTAGAGTCGTCCTTTTAAATCAAAATAGCAGGTAAAAAAAAAAAGTGCAAAGGGAGAAACAGGCAGGAGACAGCTAAGGAGGTAAAGTGAGGTTGGCAAAAGTGCTGGAGAAAAACTCAGAAGAGAGAAATCCTGATGGCCCAGAGAAAGGCAAAGAGCATTGAAGGGCAGATTGTGATGTTGTTGCTCAGAACCTGTGACTCTTTGTGGGATTGGGGAAGTGTGGTTGTTTTTTTCCTTATTTCCCTTGGAATTTAGTCCCCTAAGTGTAGGCCCCAAGTCACCTTCTGATTGCAATTAAGTGTACTCCTTGAGGCGGTGTCTTTCTGTTCTCTTTCCCTGCTTCATCTCCTTTGCTTCCCTTATTCTTGTCGGTGTGCCATTTTCATAATTTATCTCTTTGCTCTCCACTTTATTTTCCGTTTCTCTGGTGTCTCTCTGCTGTTTCAATATTTTTTTGCCTCCATTGCACTTCTGCTTTAGATAATGCCTTCCATCCTCTGCTTATTTCTTTTTCCATCCTCTGCTGCCCTCTTTGATGACTTTGTCTTTTTCTCCCATCCTTATTTGCTGTTCTTTCCTTCAGATTTTTGATCCATTGCCACACGGCTTTGCCTGGTTTATTTGTTGCCCTTTTTTCTTTCTTAATTTCCCTTCTTCCCTACATCTCGCAGCATTAAGACAGTCTATATCTCACTATGCTAATCACACCACTGAGATCAAGGTAAAATATTCAGAAAAATGAAATTATACGCGAGTTGAAATTAAACACAAAATTCTTCCACATTTCTCCTCATTCTCTTCTCTGAGGATAAGACAGAGGATCAAAAACTTCTTGTACGTCAAAAGGGTTTTCAGGGAAAGTCAGGATCATCTCTTGAATTTTACTACCAAACTCAGCCTTACAAAAGCAGTGTTTAAATTTTGTACAGCACTTTTCTGCTCTGCTCCCTGAAGCAGGGGTGAAATCCTGGCCTACCTGAAGTCAGTGGCAGAAATCCCCATTAAACTCCTCTGGAGACAGAATTCCACCCTCAGTGCCTGTCACCTGTTTTATTTTCACAGTATTTAATACCCTGAAAAATGGAATTCACTGAAGCAACAGCCCCTTCAGTCCAGGCTCCAGGGAATTCCTCACAATTCCTCACAATGGATCACAAGCTTTTGCCTTTTGGCAAATGAGAGAACAAGGGGACCATGAAACCTCACAGTTCTTCCTGCAAAGTTTCTTTAAAAAAAAAAAATTTAAAAGTGCCATTCATAGAGAGAACAAAACAATCTAAATCAAAGAGTGTTTCTATAAGGACTCCTTGTTTTGAGTATTCCAGTTATCTTCCAACAAGCTGTGTCTAACTGCGAGAGTATGTCTCTTAACTTGCCCAAATATTTCAGTGGTGCAACAAAAGGGTCCAACAGTCTGGGACAGAGCAAGAGAATAACTGAACTTCAGCAGCTCATGGAGCTTATCAGTTCAGATGTGAGGGGAAGAGCAACATGAAAAGAACACAGAAATGGCTGAATCAAAAAAATGCAACCCAAGATAGTTTGAGATTTTTATTTTTTTTGCCTGCTGTCTCTATGGGCTTATCAGCATCAGGGTGGCTTAAGCTTCTCTCTTGTTATCTAAAAGGGGCACCATGGCCTATTCCACATTTCTTCCTTTGGTAGATTTGTCCAAATAGATGTATATCCAGTGCTTGGATTTAGTCTAACTCAGTTTCAGTCTCCTGCCTGGAAAAGACAAAGTGATGCTCTGTGCAATGAAATCTGAGGTTTTTGGTTAGTCCTGCACATTTTAGCAGTTTAGTTACTTAATTTTCTAAATGATTGGGCAAGTTGGGTACTCAGAAATTCAAAATTTCTTAATCCTTTCTTGTAATAAATTCAGGCCTCATGGCCCTTTGATAATTTTATGTGCTTAAAGCTTTTCTTTGGGTACAAAAGCAGTGACCATAAAGGCTCTTAGGAAAATTTGGGACTCAGGAGGAATGGGTTTGTTTTACAATTGTCACAATTGTTTCTACTCAGCTGATGGCCTTCTGTGTGCACTTCTTATGTGCAGGAACTTGAGGTGGCAGACATCAGCATGTGGCTCCAGGGACCACCAAATTATCTGATTGCTATCCTAAATGCTGTAAAGCAGTTAGTGAATTCTAAACTTCTCTTTCACTCTTTTCTCAGCCTTCTTAATCTGTCTAACCTGTCTTAATCAAATCTTGTTGACCAGTTATTTTGTGTTTAATAGTTGCCAAGAGATTAATTATTTTGTTTGGTTGGGGGTTTTTTCCATTAAAAATTGCACACAGGTTTAAAGCAGAACCAGCCTAACCCAGAGAAATGTGACCTGAGTTTTGAATTTTGGGAGTACAGAAGCTGACTGCTTATTCAACAGCACAGCAAAGCCAATGCAGGTTTCCTTATCCAGAATCCCCTCTGCTTTCTCCTTTCCAAAGCCACAGAAGTTGAAATTTCGGAGCTGTCCAGGGAATATGGGCAGATATCTGCCTTTCCAAACCCATTTGGTACATAATAACAGGTAAGGTGCATGTCTCTTGGATTTTGGGACCAAATAATTAAATCTTTGATTATAACTTGCAGATTTGTGCCCACTCTGAGCCCCTTTGAGTTTGTGAAGATTTATGTGTATGTGAATAGGAGTTCCAGTCACATTTGAGGCAGAAAAAAATGAATTATCCAAAAAGTGAATCTGGGTACTGCACCTGCTTGGCCCCACTGCCTGTGCTCACTCTTGGAATGCTCTGCAAGATTTTGGTGGTTGGATTAGAGAGGCAATGGGGGGTTTGTTTGCAAGGGAAACTACATGGAGCAGGGGGAAAAGCTGGTATAGGGTGAAATAAAAAGGAGCCCTCCTGTGCCTCTCAAACTCTGAGGGTATCACTCCTGTCCTAAGGGTCCCAAGGGTTAACAGAAAGAGGGATTATTTTCATTGCATTGTGCACAGTACCTGTGATAGTCTCAGTTTAAACTTTAAAGGACAGGTGAAAAGAGAGAGAGGGAGCTGAATGCTTGCTTTAGATATTGGAGAAATTGTTCATTCATGTGAAATGCTGACCTCTGTCATCCTGCCAAGATGACTGGGCCCTGGGGTGAGAGGCTGCTTGAGTGCTGGTTGCAAAAGTTAAAGCTGCCTGGGGAGTGCTTTAAAAGGACAATGTCAAGGTTGGTTTACCCAAAATCTGACCTATCTTTTTTTTTTTCCTCTCTCTCTCTTACATCTATTTGCAAAGTTCATGTCATTCGTTTTTGTGCTTTTTAAAGTCTTTTAGTGGAAACCAAAACGCTTCAATTGCTGTTGGAAAGAAGTTAGTGAGAGGAGAAGCTGTGAGTGTCTGGTGTGGCAGTGCAGATATTGTGAATGAGGAAAGATCCTGAAACAAAACGGGTGTAGGGATAGTCTTTCAATTAGGTGATAATTAGTAAATGAGAACTCAGGCTTAAAAGTAGAAGAAGTCAATGAAAATGAGCCAAGACAATTTTTATAAATCGAAAACACCAATGCACATCCAAACTTAAGCTCACAAGTTAATTCAAAACCTCTATTTATTTTCATTCTATTTGTTTTTATTGTTTTTCTATTATTATTCTGCTGATTCTTTCTCAGTAATTTTTATACATAATTCCTGCTATAACTGAAATACACTCTTCCTTCTTTTCTTGGTTTGATAGCCTAATTAAAACCACAGTATATCAGTATATTATTTTCCTACATGATATAATACCCCAAGACCATCATAACTCTCACACAAGTATTTCACCCGCTCAAATAATTTCTATTCTAATTGGAAAATAGATGAGCTAACTATCTGTGTAAGTCGTAAAAGAAAAAGGAACAAGAGGAAGTAGTAAAATCAAAATAATTTCTTTTTCTCTACCATTATTCTCTATAATTATGATACTTCCCAGAAAATGCAGGAGGGAATAATCCCATGCAAGCTCCCCACACACAACAAGCCGGGAATTCTTGGAGGATTGCAGTTCACCACTAGTTTTAGGTTAAGAAATCTCAATAACTCATATAAAATGATCTTGCACTCCACTCTGTGATCACAAGAGGGCGGCCGGATCCATCAGAAGCGCTCGCTTTCGAGTTGACCTTCCTAAGCTTTCAAGAGTTTATTCCCGTTTAAAAAAAAAAAAAAAAAAAAAAAAAGAAAAAGAAAGTTTTCCTATGAACTACGAGGCTCACTTCTGATTTCCTTCCTGGTTCTGAGAAAAACGTGCAGCTTCTAAAAAAACCCCGGCGTGTCACAATCTCTTTCCTGACCCCAAAACGCGATCATTCCCTCACTTTACGTGTCTCTGGCTTTTCTACATCCAGGAGGAATCGATGACCTTGCTCTGCACCGTGGGACAGGGAATGGAAAGAGACTGGATAACAGATCTCATAGGAGTAGGAGAGTGGGGGAGCCCAAAAGAGAATCAGTTCCTCCATCCCTTCCCAAATATCACAAATCATCTTGTGTTTTGGGGGAAAAATCACTTTTGCAAAGCTTTTGAGTGATTATACCAAATTCTAGTACTTGCTAATAAAGATGATAATAGAGGAGGAAAAAACCAACAAAGCAACAAAAGCAAATCCGCAGCACCTCTTTGCAAAACAAACTTCTACAATTAGAATTTCTGAACTCTCTGCCTCTTTGTAACTAAGGTTTCCCAAACTCCCTAGAGCAGAACAACAACCCAGGCAGCAGTGAAGAAGCTGTCTGGGTTAAAAGACACTCTGCCTCCTGCCAGCAAGGCTATTTAGTGTTTATCTCTATTACATCCAGCTGTAGCTAATTGTATAGTTATGGTAATAGTGCCCTCCAGAGGAATTCTGAAGGAATTATAATACTCGGAGCTAATACAAAAGATGTTAAAAAAATGAGTGCAACAGGAAAATGGAATATTATTAAAATGATAAAATACTTGAACCTCAGGGGGAAAAGAAAATCTCAGTATCAAAGCTCCTTCTATTTTGCATGTACATTTACATCTAAGAAAAGCATATCCTGGTTACAATGGGCTTCTTCATAGTCTGATAGCAAACACGAAGTTTGCATAACTCCATTTGAATCAAGGATATAAAAACAGATCAACCAAGTGAAGAATGGGAGAGCTATCCCTAGTCTGCAGCAGACAGAACAATTATGAGTGTGTTATCCATTAGGAGTGGGCTCCAGCCTCAGCCCAGGGTGTCTGCATTTCTCCTGGACTCAGAGCTAGAATGTCAATATGGCACAGTTAATCAAGGCAGTCACAAGGAAGAGCAGATGTTCAAGGCGCCCTTTGGATGAGGTTTGGTTTAATACCAAGATAAATCATGCTTAGTCTCAAATTGCAGTGATTGTAACCTGCAGTGACACCACACCTCAAAGGAAGGGCATCTTGCTCTGGAACAACAGGCATCTTATTTTAGACCATGTCCTGAAGGCCTGAGCACAGCCCTCTGAGAAGACACCTCAGCACCTGAATGTCAACTGCATTTAAGTTTCCTCATGTTCCTTTCATTTTGTTGGTTTTTGTTTTTCCTTCAGCTCCTGACCTACAGGATCAGACAGCTTGTTTTACATTCTGGAATTTCTGTTCCCTTCCTCCTCAAAAAAAAAACAAACCCAACCAGCCCTTAATGAAACCTGAAATGGCAGTGATTTCTGAGCTCATTTGCTTTTAGGCACAGCCCAGGGTTGTGTTTGACCTGAGTGCTGCAGGTTTGCAGTCAGCTGTCCAGGCCATCAGGAAGAGCTGCCACTGCCAGAACTGGAAGGAGCAGGGAGAACAGTTCCTGTGCTTGGGATCAGATGGGTCTGGCAAGGTCAGCACCTGCTTGGGAAAGAAGGGGAAAGAAGGTTGTGCTGCTTTGGGATGCAGTTCTTCACAGCAGGGCCACTTCCCCCAGTCTAAAGCTTCTTCTAAACTGAGGCTTCTTGTTTTGCATGAGCCACAAAGGAGGGTGAAATGGGCTCTGCACAGACTGGTAGGGCAGGGGTGACAAGACATTACCACTGCACTTAGGAATGCACCCAGAGCTTCCTGGTTTTTCACAGTAACAGTGATGAAGAGAGTGTCTCTTCCTATCCGTGCTCTTGGAGTCAGTGCAGGTGATTTTGGGGATTTTGTAGGCAGTGGTGATGGATGTCACTATTTGTTACTTTTACAGTAATTACCCCCACCCCAAAGCAACAGAAATCACTGCCTGTGCAGAGACTATCAAGCTCTTGGAACGAGGGTTTTTCATGTGCTGTTGAATGGGTGGAGATGAGTAGAAGTCTCTTGCTTTTCTCTCTTCTTTTGTTAAGCCAACGCTGGCCAGAGGATCTGACCTCACTGAGAACTGGGAACAATCCCTGGAAGACACCAGCCACCTGTAGAAACCATCATGCATGGACATTAACTCCTCCTCCTTTATCTTCCCCTGGTATCTGCTTCAGCAGGATTTTGTCCTGCCCATCCTCAGGTCCCTGCTGCTCTCTCTGAGGGCACAGGAGTATCACTCACCTCTGATGTGAAGCCTCTGCTGCTGATTCCCTTCCTGCACCCACCTATTCCTGCTTTGAGAGCCAGGTGGGGAGGCCAGAGGAGTGGGATTGTCTGGAGGAGCTGTCTGGGCTGCCCAAGACAGAGCACAAATCCAAGTTCTGGCTGCTGCAGTGGGATGAGTGCCTTTGGCATGGAATTGAGTGTTTGTTTATCCCTGCCCAAGTGCCATGGTGTCAGTGTCTTGTCCAGCCCCAGGGAATGCACTCACCTGTTTAATTCTAGAGAGACACTGAGCAGGGTCCTCCTTGCTGCCTTCCTCGTTTATCTGTACAAAAACATCATTAGTAAAACCACCACAGCCTAGCACAGGGCCTGACACAGCAGAGAGCAGCTGTTGTTTAAGAATAATGTGTGTGTGTGTGTCCCATTGTTGGGAAGGTGCTTTGGGGTGACAGATGAGGTTGTATTCTTAGCTCTCCAAGTACCTCTTTGCCAGCCACTCATTCATGGGCCAGTCCAGTTCTGGTGGAGGGCTGCTGTGAGCTTAATTTCCACACAGGAGTTTGCAGAAATATGTTTTATTGCAGGTAAGCCATCCCTTTGCATTATTTATGTGAAGACTTAAGTAAATTATTGTTGGCTTTCATGCTGCAGGTAAAGTTGTAATGAAAACAGTAATGAATGCTTTGCTGACATGCACAGGCAACCTAAGTATGCAGCCAAATTAGCTATCTAAGCAGATGCTTTATATCCTGAATTGCATATAAGGAATGCTGTTCAGTTGGTTTAAAAATTATATATACACCCACAAACTATTTTTTTTTTCATAAAAGCCATATGGTTGGGTTTTTGTTTGTTTTTTTTAAAGCAACAGTTTCAAGTGTACCATGAGCAATTATGACAGTAAAATTAAAGTTGGAAGAAAGATATAAGAAGCTGACCCTGTGCAAGAAGTTCAGGGAAAATTCAGAAATATTGTATTACTTAAGCTGCTGTAACACTGCAATGTGTGCAATATTGCAAATAGAGACAAGAGTAATGTTGGTTTAAGCTGTTCTTTAGTTTTAGAGGCTTCTGTCACAAAATGGTTTGAGTTAGAAGGGACCTTAAAGATCCTTATTCCGAGCTCCCTGCCATGGACGTTCCAGGTTGCTCAGAGCCCCATCCAAGGGGCTTGAACACTTCCAAAGATGGGGCATCCTCATTCTCTGGGCACCCTGTTCCAGAACCTCTCCACCCTCACAGTAAAGAACTTCTTGATATCTGATGTAAACCTACTCTCATTTTGAAGCCATCCCCCCTTGTCCTGCCACTCCAAGGCCTTGCAAGAAGTTTCTCCTTATCTTTCCTGTAGGTTCCCCTCAGCTACTGAGGGCTGCAATGAGGTGACCTCAGCCTTCTCCAGGCTGAGTTTTCCCAGCCTTTCCTCACAGCAGAGGAGCTCTATCCCTCTGATCATCTGTACTCACTCCATCAGCTCCATGTCCTTCCTGTACTGGGACCCCAGAGCTGGATCCAGTTCTGCAGGTGGGGTCTCACCAGAGCAGAGTAGAGGGAGAGTCCCCCCCCGATCTTTATTTTTGTGCTTAAAGAGTTTTTTTTATTATTTTTTTTTTTTAGGTAAAGACAGAGCTCTGGCTGGCAGAGTGAGGAGTTCAGCTCTGTCCTTTGGGGTCTCTTTGCTCTCCTGCTCTGCAGAAGGCCCAAGCACCACCAGCTGCAGTGGAAGGGGGCTTTGGGAAGAGTGATGAGCCAGCTGACTATATTTTCCCTAGGGAAAGCCTGCTGTGGTGGCTGGGGATCTTATCTTTCCAGCGTGCCAGTATCACAAGAGTGGTTTTATATTTGTACAGTCCGTGGTGTGAACAGTTTCTAGAAGGTCAACAAACCCTATTGAACACACTGGAATGATGAAATGCATTTCCCAGGAAGGCATTGAGCAGGCACACTGCACTGGGAAGATGAAAAGAATGGCATAAGAAAACAGTGGGGAAATCAGAGAAGGTAAGAGAAATGGAAGAGAACAGCACAACATGAAATTTATGAAGTTTTATGAGCAAGAGCTTTGGCTTTAAGAACTCTTCAGCTTTGGGGTTTTTGAGTTTCAGCTGAAACTTGTGGGTTGACTCATTTCTGAATCATTTAAGATCTCTTCTTCTAGCATTTAATCAGCATTTGTATGTATGCACTTATGGACTTTTATAGAGAGATCTATGTATATAAGTGTACACATACATACACTTGTATACATATACATGTGTTTAGATACACATATATAAGCCTTCATACATGAGTGTGTGTGTATCTGTATTTATGCATGTAAGAAATTGCCTGATTGTGTTATTTTAACTGCATATTTTAATACACATTAAGACCATTCTCCATTTCAGCACCTATTTTTTTTTCAACTATTTGATTTTTTTTTTAAAGCCAGAGTAATTGTCTCTGCCAGGAACAACCCTGTTGAAGGGCGCTGTTCCTTTCAGAGGATCAAAGTACAAAAGATGTTCAAATAAAAGGAGAGATTAAATTCTCTAGGCTGCATTTAGTCCTAACTAGCTTTGCAGCCAGTGTGTGCAGGCTGTGGAGGTTGATCTTTCACAACAGCCTATTTCAAACCTCAGGAGGGTGTTGGTAGCTTGGTAACTTTGTGTATTAGATGTAGGTGTCAGCAGAGCCTGTGAAAATGATTTCCGTGTTAAACAATTTTTTTAATTCAGTTTGTTCTTCTCAGAAAAGTAGAATTTTGTTTCCCGCCCCCTCTTTCCTCTCCGTCCTTTCCCTTACTTGTACTGTGTGAGTAAATAGAGGGTGAGGAGGGTTTTCAAAACTGAAAAGTCCTTCTTGCCCTTTAGAGTAAATGGCTCCTTTACTGATGAATCATTTTAATGACTCAACCACTGCATTGTGTCTGTTGCAACTTTTATTTTCTTTGCCCAGCAGCATCTACTCTGCTGGGTTTTACCAAACAGGTAGGAGGGCACAACCCCTGCTTGACGAAACTTGTGAGAAATAAGGGCCTGTAATACCACACAGTCTCTTTTTTTTATTTTATTTTTTTAACCAGTATTCATCTGCTGCTTTAACATAACACCGTGGCATTTATTTTTGCCAGAATGGGGAAAATCCGTGATGTATTTCTGTAGTTTTGTTGATGCTTTGCCATCACTTTGGTGCAGCAGTACTTTGGAGAACTGCTCCAGGAGAACTATCACAACCTCTTCAATCAGGACTTCAAAAATGATGAATCTTGCCCATAAAAAAAACCAAACCAAAACAAACAACAACAAAAAAACAAACAACAACAACAACAAAACAAAACAAAACAAAAAACAAAAACAAAAAAAAAAAACACAAAAAAAGAGTTTTCTGAGAGGGACCACATTTTTCAGTGATGATGATACATAAAATTATTTTTCCAGACATAAAGTTCAGCTGCCAGTGTGCTCGACACGGTGATCCCTGTTCCCTGCCTGAGTTTTGGGGAAATGTCAGTAGGTGGCACTGGAGAATAGTGGCACAGAAGGATGGATCTCTTATGAAATGGAGCACTTTCCTCACGGGCTCTCTGTTCAGCCCGTTTTCCATCCCCACGGATTGCTAAAACACTTTGCTGCCTTTCCCTTTGCAAGCCTATCATTACTCGAAGCCTGGAGGCTTCGAGGGCGAGAGCGCTGTTTCAGAAAGCTGCAAACTGCCTGTGGAGCAACCCTGTGAGTAAAAGCCTGCTGGAGATACCCTGTTTCATCCTGGGGGGGGTGTGCAGTGATTATTTTGCCAGCTCTTTCCCTGCAGCTCCGTGTCAGACCTGGCTCCAGAGACCTCACTTGTGCCCAGCTAAATAAAATCCATGATTCTCCTTCAATCTGAGCGAGCTGTCGCTCCTGCCGGGTGGTGGAGCAGCGAGAGTGGCGAACAGAAGTGAAGGGAACATCCCAGGGATTGCCTGGTTTGTCTCCGGAGATTTTGTCCCACACGCCGGCAAAGGAGGAGGAGACAATTCTTGGTAGTTCTGGGAGGAATTAGGGTAGAAAGTGACTCAGCAGTCCCTGGCTGCTCCTTTAATGGGAAGCACGAAACAGAAAAATAGTGACCACCCTAAAAGCCTGGGGAAATTCTGAAAATGCTTAGAGTTGCCAAAAAATAACCTTCAGGGCATTTCCCTCGAAATCACCTATGAGAGGGGTCCCTGCTCAATTTGTATTTTGTGTGTAGCTGTGTGTGTGCTTGGGAATTTGAGCTCGTCCCATGCGTGTTTCTTGTTTTCCCAGTACTCCTCCTTTAGCTGTGTCCAATCCCTGCGAGGTGAAGCAACACCACACTCCCATAATTGGCAGATCCCAAAACTGGCGTGTCCCTCTCTCTTAGGATCTCTTCCCAGCAATCACTGAAAATCAGTCCAGTGCAGCACAAATGCCACCAAATAGCCCGTGGAGCAAGTTGACATTTTAAGGGAATATATGGAGAATATATGAATATATGCCAAAAAAATGCATCACCTTTCACCAACTGAAATAAGTTTTCTCCTTGTCTAACTGCTTTTTAAATCACAATGACATCATTGGCAGCTTTTATGCTTTAAAGGCCAGGGCTTTTTTTCCTGTAGTGCTTTATCAAGTTATTACTTCAAGTTTATCAGATATAAGATATCTGATATTAATAATTAACTTTATATGCTTTATCCTAATCTGTTCAGTCTTATTGCACGGCTTTTTATAACTGAAATACTCTTTTGTTGACACTTATTCTGAGGGTATTTTTTTGCCTGTTCCAACCTTGGGATTTTGCTTGTATTCTGAATAGCCATTTCAGTGGAACAATTTATAACTTTTTAAGGAATGGTATGAAGTGTGAAGTCAAATGGTCCCTGAGGGAGCTCCCTCTATGTTGTGTCTGGAGTGGCCTCTGCTGCTCCCTTTTATGGAGGGTCCTGGGCTCTTTGAGGTCTCAGAAGATGGACGTGGCCAGGGCTGTGTTTATTCCAGCTCTTCGTGCCCTTTGCAGGAAGCCAAGTCCTCACTGGTCCCTGGGAAATGCCCCAGCACGAGGGAGGTTCTTCCATCATTGTCCTGTCCCAGCTCTGCACACTGAGGAGCCAAAGCCTCAGGGCCATTCTGCCACCATGTCCCCCCTGGGAGCTCCTTTCAGAGCATGAAGATAGAATACAGCAAAATTTTTTAATCCTGTTCTTGTGCAGAAGTCTTCTTCACAGGCAATTCTTTCCCTTTATGAAGTGGCTGTTTTAAGCATGTTGGAAACTTGCACTGAAAAGTGTGAAATAATCTACCACTATATATATAAAAAATAAAATAAAATAAATAAATTAAAAGTATGGTTTGGTTTCCAAATCGAGAAGGAGAATAGATTAGGTGTTACCTTTTTCCTGCCACTGCAGCTTGAATTTTCCCTGAGGGGTGTCTTGGGAAGAGAATCATCTCCATAAACCGGTTAAACAGGAAGGAAAGCTCCTGATGGAAAAGTTCCTCCTCCTTGGTACTGAAAGCACATAGATCACCTGAAAGTGTCTGTGAGCAGGAAGGCACGGGAAGCTGTGTATCCCTTAACAAATTGTGTTTCAGGTAAGGAGTTGCAACAGATACTCTTACAGCTTAGCAAGTGCCCCAGTCCAGCTCCTCCTGGGAGCTGGTGAAAGGGAAAATTGAGCCCACACCATGCCAAGCTTTTTTACAAGGATTCATGTGCAGGTCCAAGTGTGAAAAGTGTTTTTGTGTGCTTGGATGGTGCTTACAATGCTTGGCGAGATTCCCAAGCCTCTTGATTTGTAGTGGATATTTTACGGTATTGGTTGGGATTCTCCCTTAAAACCCCTGATCCCAGAACCACATGATTATCTGAAAATACAGCTGTCGTTCAAAAGGATAAGGAGGGCTTCAGTGCTGTAGGAGGAAAAAGCCAAACCCTCCAAAATTCAGTGTGAATTGAGAAACCACAAGACCAAAAAAAAAAAAAAGCCCACCAAAACGTATATACTTAGGTGTTTTATAGAAAATTATATAATTTTTGCCTCCTTTGTGATTTTTGAAAATTGTTTGATCAATGCACTTTGCAAGGCTCAAAAGGTGTAAGAGTGGTTGGCAAAGAGCCAGAACCTTCCCTGAAGGTATACTGCTTTGAAAAGGATGAGGAGTGGCCCAAATGCCAGAGCCTGGTGGTTCTGACCAAACTACCCAGAATTTACACCATGCAAACCACCAAGATTTGCACCATGACACACTGAGCTTCCACTCTTAGGGCTCAGATAAATACAAGCCCTTATGAAAGGCACAAGATGCTTCTGTGCAGAGGTTACAGAATCCCACAGTGGTTACAGAAAGAGCCAGGTTTTATGTTAGATGTTTTTGTGTCCTCATAACAGAATTTGTTTGGAGTGCAAGGGAAATATTTTAGTAACAGTTAAAAGTTACAGAGTGTAAAAGGTGTTGTATTTTCTGTGCTTTATAGTCTTCCAGACAGCCAAACATTTTAAAGGAATATAGGACTGGAGGAAAATTTCATTATTCTATCTTCTGCTTTTTCCTGAAACATTCCAGTTTTCAAGACAGGTTAAAAAAAAGAGTAGAAGACCTTATACTTATTGATTTAATGGATATATAATTTTATTTCTTGTTTTCTTTCTTTTATTTACCTGCTGTAGAAATGAAAAATAAAGTTGTAAATGAGGAGAATTTCATTCAAGAAACTTTTGTTGTTGCATTTATTAATTTTGCTTGGTGGTTTGTTTATTTTAATGGTGCAATCTTTATCTAAAATCATAGTGTACTTCAGGATTCATTCTGAAAGCTACAAAACTGTAATTGCATTTTAGATCACCATTCCAAGTGGTATATATAATTTTGGTTATGTGGCATTGTATAATTTAATATATGTTATTTTCAACATGGTTCAAGCAAACCAGAGCACACAACACATGGAATTGCTGAGTGGAGTGTTTGAACAGTAGTTCAGCAGGTTTTATTTCAGCCTGTTTAAGTTTTCATTTCACTTCTCGTTCCACACTGTGGGTGACAGAAGCTTATGTCATCCAGAGTTTGACTTAAAATGAAACAAAAATAAATAAAATTGGGATGAATACCTTCTGTTGTAACATAGATTTTCATTCTAAGGTGCTATTATCTAAACTAATACAGTATCTTGGGGACTTAATGGAAAACCTATTTGTGGAGCTAGGCTTTAGCAATTTCTGAGCACACTTTTTATCTCAATAGCTTTTCCTTTTTCTGCTCGGGAATACATTTTCTTGCTGAATTATTAAATCAGATGTTTCTATTTCTTTAAGGTGATAAAGCACTCCAGCACAACTGTGTCCAGTGTGTGGTATTGCTGTTCTGTGTCATTTGTGGGTTTCAGGCTACATCTGTATCAGTAAATGAAACAGGCCAAGGCCTTGAGGGCAAATGGCCCAGAATACTCTTTGGTTGTAGAACTAAACTCCCTTCCTAAAAAATAAATCCTCATGCCTACTGACAGCAGTTTCCAGTGCATGCTGCCCATCTGAGCCTCAGGAGACCTGGGCAAATCCCAAAATCAGAGCAGGAAGTGTGCTAGTAACAACATTAATGATGGAGCTGCAGCAGCTCCTGCCCTTGCCTGTTAATTTGTTAAAAAAAGGTCCTGCCTCAGGCTTTGAAGATAAATTTCTTTTGTAAAACAAAGAATAAAAAAGGCTGGAATCAATTTATTTATCGTTTTTTTCCCTTTATATATGCCATACCCTGGCTTTTGAGGTGTAGTGTTTGGAATATTAATTGGAAGTCCACATCCTGTATGTTCTTTGACTTAACTTTCTTAATCTGTTCACACTAAGATAAAAAGTGGTGGAAAATGAAGGAATTGGAGGCACAAAAACAGAGGAAAATGTGCATGAAATTGACAGCCGTTAATACAAAGCCTTCCTAATTGCTTGATTTATATTCCTGCATTATGTGCTATGCATGTGTAGAAATGATGGGGAAAAACATGGAGATCTTCATATTTGTCAGAATTAGTATTTAATATTTAGATTAGTAGTTTCAGGCATCCTGTTGCTATTATTTAGGACTTGAGGATAATAATAGTAGTAGTAATTTGTTGTTGTTATTGCTACAACAATAGTAATTAATAATACGCCTGGAATTAAGCATCTGACAAAAGAATAATCAAGCTCCACATTAAGAAAATATCTCCACTCTCTGGAGAAAGCTCTAAAGCAAAAAAGACCAAAGCAGTCTGCTTTCATTACATTCAATATTTTGGAGTTTAACTTCCATTCTGTGTTTCATTTCAGGGGTCTGTAGCTCCAGTTCTGAACATTGCTCTGTTGACCTTGGAAATACAATGAGACTTTCCTGAGGGCCAGAAGGACTGGATGAACAATCAGCCATGGCACATTTTGGGAGAGCTCCCTTCTCACACAGTCAACTCTGTGCAGGACAGCCTGGGCACCAAGCCTCTTACCCAATGTTCCACTGTGGTTCTGATGGACAGATCCCCCTGGGATTTGATCGAATCGTTGATGAAGTCAGCAATGATTTTTTTTTTTTACGGTTCATCCCATCCACACCATCATGAAGAAACGTTTTTCCCATCAGACCTTTTTGGTCAGAACATGCCTGACCAGCACCTTTACAGTCACCCTCTTGCTGCTTATGGAGAGCTTTACCCTGGAAATCCAATCCCTCACTGGCAGCAAGGCACAGTGTCACCAATTATTGGCTTCAGATCTTCTTTACTCCCTGACTGCAGAAACTTCTCTGTGGTGGATCCCCACCCTTATAGTCACGGGAGAGAGCTCCATGAAAGGAATAGTGTAAATTCAGTTTCAAATGTGGAAAGAGGCAACACAAATCTGGGGTTTCAGATAGGCTTTGGCAACCTGGATGCTCCAAGTCCTATTTTCTCAGACAATTATCCATTTGGACAAAAAGTGAGAGAAGAAAGTGGAAATGGGGAAGCATCTTTAAACAACACTTCCAGAAGATGCAACGTAGGACTTACCCCACTCCAGGGCTCTGGACATGACATAGAGGTATTTAAATTTACTTATATTAACAGTGCTTAAAGATTTTTCTTCTTGTTTGTGTCCTTATTCTTTGTGTATTCACTCACACTGTTGCAACATGGATTAGAAGCACTTAATTTCAAGACCTTATGAAAAATAAAACATTTATGCCTCAGGGGAAGCAAAAACATTTTATACCAGAAGAGAATCTAGATTATGGTCTAGAATGCTCCAGTAGGCTCATTTTATGGCTCACTGAACCATAAAACTACCACAGAAGGATAAGTACAGAAATGTAGAGTAAGTTGTGTTTGAAAGAAATGACAAATCTTTATGGTCTGGTATGAAACCTGAGATTCAAAATAACAATGCATTATATTGAATCTGGGGGGGGGTTTTTTGTTGTTGTTGAGACAGATTATTGTCTCTGTGTCTAGTCTGGCTGACATATCCTGATCCTGAGAGATGAAACATAGAGCCCATCCTGCCTTCGCCATGTTCTGCATGCACTTCTATGTGCATGTATAATTATTTTCTAAAAATAGACACATCTACTCCAACTATGGAAGCTGGATCCTATGATACACACTCTGTCTTTTAGCTGTCAGTCTGAAGCAAACCCTTATCTTTTTTTCCTCCTTCATCAGGTGTTCATAGTTCTGTTCACGATTTTGCCATTTTTAATAACCGTGCCTTATGGGAGTCCCATGACTCCCTGTGATGTTATGTCTGTCCTCATTTTCTTTCTTTCAAAACCCTGATATGGAGAAGGGGAAAGAAAATGATAAATCCTCCCTTTCCTCCAGTCCTTGTTAGCATTCTGAATCATTATAGGAATCCTGAAATAGCCTACAGGATACCTCTGCACCATGAATATTAAAAGATAGTTTAGGTTCACCTTCTGCTTTTAACTCCAGGAATCACAGTATCACTCAGCAAAGGAGAAGAGACACTTGATTGACTTGTTTCCATGTCTCTGAGTAAGGAGAACTATAAAAGTAAACATATGCAGGCCCAGACAGATGGGAAGGCAGCAGGGGGAAATATATCTGAGGACAAGAACTCTTAAGACTAATCCTGTGCACCGCATTTTAGAATACAAAAGAGGAGGGGAAGAAGAGGTGGAGAGACAAAAGGCTGTTGTTGCTTTTTGCTCACGATGGGAAAACTGAAGCATGCTGGCACAATGATGAAAAGAACAGGCCATCTCAGGAGAAAAAGCAGAAAATAGTGGGATACAAATGAGCAGGAGGAGATTAAAGCATGGGATGGGAAGAAGAGGTGCTAGAGGAAGCAAGCATTTAAGAACAGGCACAAACGCTTCTGTGACGGAGGAGGAGAGAATTAGAGAGGAGGGAAGAGAGGAGCTGAGTGAGTCAAGGGCGACTACAATCGAATGTGTGGGAGGATTTGATTAAGTCAGGGAAGTATTTGAGCTGTTTAGCTCGGAGAGGAAGAAATGGGAGAGAGGAGTGGATTGATTTGTAGCATAAAAAATCACAGTGGTCACAGGAATTCCTTCAGGGAGAAAAAGCCATGTCAGGATAGAAAGAGAGCCAAGGCAAGGGGCTGGCAGCTGAAGCTTGAGATGATAAGGGAAAATAAGAGTGAAAGAAACTCGAGAGAGGAAGAGGAGAAAAAGCCTGTAAAGCCGTTACTGCTGCTGGGCTGGAAGCTTTGGAAAAGACAAGTCATGAAAGGTGACACTCCTGGAGCCGAGTAAGACAATCAGAAGGGTTGGAGAAGTGGAACACCACAGCAAAAAAAATGAGCACATGTTTGATTTGTGAGGTTCACAAAAAGTAAATAATGCATCCTAGCAGTGGGAGGGGAGAACCAGGCTCCAGAGTGAAATACAAAGGATGCTGAGACATGGAGATTAGAACTGAGATGGCTCATAGGTAGGCAAGATGAAATATTCATACTGCTGGAATAATACTGGTATTCTGATCCATAGCTCCTGGATGCAGTTGTGTGGCCCTAGGGTTTATCAAATGTGTGCTGATCAAAATAGGCCCAGCATAATAAAAGAAATCTTAATTTTTTCTGGCCTTGTGATTACCAGGTCAGATGTTCAAAAGTAGAAAAGGAAACTATCTTCATAACATCCCAGCGAAAGGCGATGTTATTTTTTATTCCATATTAGAAAGAAAACTGAAATAAAACCTTAAAAATATCCAATATATTGTTACTCCATCTATGAAATTTAGAATCTAATTTTAGATTCTGATGTTTTCAGAGTAACTAACAAGACTCATATCTTCACCCAAGTCCCTTCATCAGACCAAACATCATTATTTTGTTTTGAGTGCTCAAGAAATGAGAAACACACTATTAGTTGTCATTTTTGGAAGAATGGTTTAGGTGACTTGATTAGCATAATGTGAGAAGTCTGTAGATGAAAAAAGATCCCAGTCATCAAGGGATGCATTCATTTTCTTCATCCCTGTTGTCATTAGTGCTCTCCATATGCAATTCTGTCTCATTCACTGCTCTCTTTAAGACATTTGCAGTCCATGGAGACTCAAGTCCTGTTGAAAAATAATGTGTGATAAGGTGATCATGTAATTAACATGTTACATTTATGTGCAAGGAGAAGAAAGAAAAATTTCTGGATGTGTGAAGAGATGACCAAACTAAACCTCTCCTCTCTATGATTCATCAGTGGAGCTGGAGCTGTTTATCTCCTTTATACACCTCTGCCACCAGAATGAGTTTGAATGACCAAGCAATGGTATTTTCCAGAGGTGTAGACAATTTCTAGGCTGCTCAGGATTCTTCTTTGCCCTTAGGAATCACTCAGAGATGCTGCCAGCAAAGGTACAAAAAAGCAGAGGGCTCCTGTGTCACTCCTGTGTCCTGCAGGGGAGGATCCACATTGCAGCTCTGCTCTGTCAGGCTCCTCTTTTCCATTCTTAGAAATTATTTAATCATATTCTTCTTCCAGCCATGAGGATTTGAGGTTTCATACTCATGCCCTGGTGGTGAATTGTGCATTCCAAGTCTTGTCCCTCTTCTTGCTCAATTCCTCTCTGTTTCTCCTTCCTCAGTTCACAGTTGTGGTTGTGCCCTTTTAATGCCTTCAGTCCCATTTAAAGCTGTGTCTCTGCCTCACCTTTTCTTATCTGTGCACTAATTTTCTTAGCTTTTCACTTCTTGGCTATTTCTCTTTTCCCATGTACTTTTTCCAGAGCACTGTACCTGCTCTGCAAGGACAGAGCTGAAGGTAAAAAAGGAGCCTTTGTTTGGTTTTGTGGGTTTTTTAATAAATAGGTAATTTTGGCAGGCCGTTAACGTTACAAAATCAATCATAATTTCTAAATAGTGAACGTCCTCCAGAGGTTCTTATTACTGTCTGATGAGGCAAACTGTAGAGTAGGTGCCTAACAAGAGTGGAAACAATGAGGAGTGGAGGTGTTATATTTTCACTGGATTTTGGAGGAGCTTTATCAGCAGTTCTTAGAACCAGAGAATAATGGACCACTGATTCCAGGGAATGATGGACTACTGACTTCAATTCCTAAATTCAGTTTTACCCTCTTATTTATGCCTTTGGGATTATCCATTGTTTTCTCCTACCAGACAATTTCAATTTTCCCCTCTATTGATGATGCTCCCTTGGTATCTTTAGATTTCAAAAATATGTGATATTGTGGACAATGAAAATACTACATACCATCAGTTTTGGGTCTCATTGTATTGACAGAAGGTTTCTGACTTTTGAGTTTTCAGTTCTGCTATTGTGATTTCCCCACTAGCCAGCTCCCAGCAGATCTATCACCTTTTATAATCATCCCATCTTTTAAACTTAACCTAAAATTTCCCACCCTGCACCTTTTAATGCATATTGCACTCTCTTGTCCAGCCAAAAAGACTCTTAAGTTCTGCTTATTAGTATTTTTTTTATAAATTTCCATACTTTTATATAAGTTATTATTCAAATTATAAAATAAACCTTTTGCCACGTCTCAGTTTCCTCTTCTGTGACACGTTCCCTTCTCTTTCTGAAGGGGTTTAAAAGATCTTGGGCAGTTAAACCTTGTAATGTCTGTACCTACAAGAGCAGAAAGGGCTTGCAGGTGTGATGGTATTAAGTTCTTTCCTGGAGTAATGTTCTGGCTGAAGAGTACTTAAGGCAGGCAGAAAAAGGGGTGCTTGACCCAAAGTAGTGGCTCAGACCTCTGCTCTCCAAGTTCGTGGAAAATTTATGGGGATTTTTCATGTTCAGCAGAGTCCTCTGGGTCTCTCTTATCTGTCTTAGGGACGACCTGGCAGGTTTGTAGAGTTTGAGGGGATGCTGAGCTTCCTGCCTGGGCAGAAAGACAAAAAACAAGGATTAAAACACACTAAAGTGTAAGACTCCATTTGCCCTTCTCCCTTTTGTAAACCAAATATCTGCATTTGGAGTTATTTATCTGTGTCTTGATAGCAGGTGAATTGTGAAAGCTTTGTCTGAAATTCCTCATGTTCTGCATGGAGAGGGGAAAAAGCTGATACCCAGGGAAGCTGATGCTTTGTGGCTCCTGAAAGCATTTAGAGTGCAGTCAAAACGGGGTCATTTGTGTTCATTTGGAACTCCATCAAGCCAGGGGAGGAATGACAGAACAAAATGCAAGGTTAACCTTGTGGTCTTTCTGCTTCTGGTATCTAAATAACTCAGCTCTGTTTCTTCTGGGGTCTTTTTGCTGTTTTTAGGCTGCACCTTGGTCTATCCAGCTGGTTGAAGCAGATCAAGGAAGTAATGAAAGCACAGTTGGTTTTTGCAAAGCTGTGGAAAAGTAAGTAATGAAAAACTTTTTTTCAGCCAACTATCACATTTCACTTACTTACATTAATTGGATTGGTTATCCCTGGGTATTGTGGAAAAACCTCGGAGGAAAATTAATTCAAAATATATTTTCTCTTTTAACTGTCTGCTTTATGAGTGATAAGTACACTTAACTCTTCACTGTTGATGGCTTAGGGTGTGTGAAACTTCCAAACCTTTTTCTGTTGTTGTCTTGGAAAATATTAGGAAAATAAGAAATGGAGGAACTGATAGAGAACAAAATTGCTACCACACTCTCATGATGAAAATTGAGACTTAGCAAGTGACAAAAAAAACCTACTTTAATTATATTTTACTGTTACACTTAATAGCCTGACTTAATGGATTAGAACATTTTTTACTTTCTTAATCTTCTGCAGAAAAGTAAATTGTGTTGAAATCCAAGCACACTAAAAATTACAAGTATTTAGACCATCTGTGCAGATTGATTTTTCCTTTGTAGATATTCACTGATCACACTGTCAAGTTGTTAGCACAAATGCATGCTCTTCCCCCCAGAAAAGTAGTTGGAAAATGGAATCCTGATTTTCTTATTAGACTTTAATGATTTTATTCAAGGTCAGCCAAGGCTGCTACTCTTGAAAGAAAAAACCCAAAACAACCCAACCAAAAAAACTCAGTTTGATGTTAAGAGTGAGTATATTATATATTTAATTAAGAGTGAGTAAATTATATATTCAAATGGGGTGGATGGTCAACTTCAGACCCTACTCAGTCACATGTCTCAGTTTCCTTTTCCACAGATCATCAGGCTGAACCCCAACCCAATTCTTCTACCATGAGATGCATGAAAGCACATTCCACATGACTGCTTTCCTCCCAGCTATTCAGATTTTTTTAATGTTTAAACATTCTAATTATAGGAAAAGCCTTTTATTGATTTTTGAATAGATGAGTTTATTTACAAGGCTAAAAAGATAAATACTAATAACCCATACTTGCTTTGCAGGAACTTGTTTTGTGTGTGTAATGAACAAGTACTCTTAAAAAGAAAATAAGGACAGCTTTTGCTTTTCTTCTATCGAATAGGGAAACATTTTTAGGACAAAATATCACAGCAACCAAAAGACCAAAAAATATCATAAATTTTCAAATAACTTACATATTCAACCTTGCCAAATGAGCATCCTCCCAGTCCCCAGTGAGTCTCAGTTGCTGGCACTTTCGTATGTCAGAGGCAGGGTGTGTAATTCAGACTCTGTCATGCATTCTTGCAGCTCCAGCTTGTAGCTCAAATAAAAACCCATGGAGTTTTTCTCTACTTGCAAAGGTAGCAGTGTAGAAATGAAACATGTGGTTGTACACAACTGTAAATCAGCCTCCAAAAGCCCTTTTTCAGGTCACTTCTATAATTATGAATAGAGCTGTAGTGAACAGTCATCCCTGGGTGGCTTCAGAACACATCCTGAAGTGAGTTTCAGGCCAGAAGATGCTAAGCTGACAGAATCAGGGTTCAGTGCTGCAAAATGCAGAGTTCTTCCACCTCTCCATGTCTTCAGGGATGTGCTTTTCACTGCACAGAAACACACCAAGTTATGGAATGCTGTGGAATAGCAAATCCCTATAAATGTCAGCACTTCCCGAGTTGTTGTAGCACAGAAAACAAGTAGCACAAGATTTTATTTGTCAGGTGTTTGTGCAGTGCTTCAGTTGTGCTTTGGAGGACCCAGACTTTCCAAGTTTTGCAATGTTTTGCCCACCTGCTCAGGCCAGAAGCCCTTTAATCATGTGAAAATAGTGGATGGCCATAAGTGAGCAACTGAATGGGTTTTTTTTTTAATCTGAAAAGCAAATTTGTGTCCCCACATTTTGCTGAAATACAAACAGTGTGTGGGTAGGGAAGGAGATGAGGTTGGCTGAGTTTTGGAGTGGCTGCCACTAAGTCGAGGAGGTGATTCATGCCCTGTATGTGCACATAGCCTGCTAATTTGATGCTGGATAAAGGGTAGTGAAGTTTCCAGTTTTATTCAGTCCTCGGCTTTCTTGCAAGAACATGTTACAGGGGGAAAGCTGTGCCTTGTGCACAAAGAAAATAGACTGACACCAGCTCTATAGGTCACCCAAACAGCCTCTGTAGTGTAATGGTTTCTAACCATGTGTATAAATCTACCTTGTACTGGAGCTACTTCTGTCAAGCCTCATTTCCTCCCACCCCACTGAAACATCAAGCCTCTGGCTTTTCGTGGTAAGAAATGGGCTGCTTCACTGGATTATTAATTTTGGAAGCCTAGGTTGTTATTTTGGAGGTTTTTTTTTTTCCTTCTCCTGCTGTAGAAATGCAGGGCACAAGAGCAGTTCACAGGGTTGTTTAAGAGACTTGGGCAGCAGCTCTGAGGCAGGAGGTAACACAGTAATGGAGATTTTATGTGAGAGAGCTGGGGTTCAAAATACACTTACCAGGGACTCTATAAAACACTCTCAACTCAGAAGCTACAAAAAACTGCATGAACTAACAAACAAAAGAGACTACAGAGTGCTTAGGACAGGATGCTTGAGTTTAGCTGCTAAATATTCAGGCAAATTAGTGAAATTCAGCTGGTACAATATGTACCCTTACCTACAGATATAGAATACATGTGCTCAAAAGCAAGTTTAATCCCAGATGGCAGACATAATACCTGTGACCAGTGTTCACTAAGAAATGGGACCTCGGGAGGAATTAGTTTCTGCAAGTCTATGGTAACTGGGAGGAGGAGGGGCAATGTATTTTATAGTTAATGGTATATCAGAGGGACTCAGTGGCTGTAAATGTTACTGCACTCTACAGCCTTTCGCATAAATACCCAGGGTTTTAGTAATGAGGATTTCAGATTGGATTTGAGAGAGTTGTGGAAATAGGCAGTCCTTGAGATTTTGCATAGGAAGAGTGTTCCTGTATTCATTTTGACCAGATGGCCTTGTCATGCAGCTGTCTGTGCATGTGTTCTGTGTAAAAACTGTTATTTAGCTACATATTTGAGCACTAGCAGTTCTACTGAGCTGAGTGTACACTGAACCCTGTTTAAACTCCTTTTGCTTTCACTGAGGACAAGCTCAGCAGTGGCTCTGTGAAGTTCATGAGTATTTTCCTGATGGTTTCCCTACAATAACAGATATAATTATGTGTGCTGATATGTAGTTATCTCACCAATTTATGAAAGCAGGATTTGAGTTGCTACAATTTCTGCCCACAGAGTTTTTATTCCTAACAGCTCTCAGTGTACCATCATATGTACCTTGTAGGGTTTTCATGTTGCTCTTAGAAGAGGCCAAAATGAACTCCTATTCAGACACTGTTTCTTTTCAGAATCAGAAAAGCCTATCCTGCTTCTGATTGGAAGACAAATACCGGGAAACTCTGGAGTATCTCAACGAGGTTCCCAGAGCATATCCTTGGAGGAGTAAAATTCAGATTCAGCATTTGGACAGATTTCTCACCACATCCTGTGCTTCTTACACAGCATGGTAAGTGATTGAAGTTATGAACAGGTCTGGGGAAGCACATCAGTCATCAAATGAAAGGAGAAATTCTAAGCAGGTGAAAAGAATAAAGTAGAATTGTTAAGAATTGGAACGGTTTGCCCATGAAGTTTGTGGAGTCTCCAGGCTTGGAGATTTCTAAGGTCTTGCAAGACAAAACCCTGAACAAGGTGGTCTGAATTCAGTGTTGACCCAGCTTAGCAGGGAAAGAGGTTCTGCCCAACCTAAATTATTCTGTCATTAATGACTGTGAGAAGCTCCACTGCTCCTGTGCCTCCTGTATCTGTGATTAACAAGAGAATCTTTAATTTCAGCTCTAGTAATTTTTATCTCTGCAACATTTGCAAAAATAAATTAAATCTTATTTCCCTCTCTGTGCTGCTTTATTAAGTGATAGTTTTTTGTATTTTTTTTTTAAATTAATAATTTCTTTAGTTTTCAAGGAATCATTTGACTGTAACAGGCTGAGTATTAGTTATTCTAAACTTGCTTAAACTAGGTAATCAATAAGGTTAAAGTAGGGGGAGGGAATACTCTCTTTTGCCCCATCTAATATAAAGTGTTGTTCTTCAGTTAGGCAAGAGCATTTGGCAGAGTAAGGAAAGGAAGATTAGTCTAAAGAGTGGAAATGAGTGATACCAGCAAGTTTTGGATTTTTTCCCATGAGTGACTTGAAAAAAGTGCATGTTACAATTTTAATTCAAGATTCTGTGCCACTCTTCATTTCCTGGACTGTATAAATTCAGCCAACAAGCATTGCAGTTTGCATGTCAAACGAGCTGACTTGCTTCAAATGGCAAGTTCTCAGAAGGCTAAATGATTTAAACTGGTAAAACCAGTAGAAAAATGTGTAATTGAAGTGCCTTTTTGAGCAAAAAAACCCCAGTTTTGCAAAGAAAATAAACATTTTCAGAAGGAGCTTTTGAATCCATTCATGCATTTGGTTTTTTTCCCTAGGGAAAACAAAATCAAAGCAAAATGCAAACTGTGGTAGCCTACTCTGTTTTATTTGGGCTTTGTTTCAGTCATAACTCCCTCCCCTGGAAATGTCAGCTGTTCTCCGAAGTTTCCCCATCCTCTTAAAGATAAGACCAAATGTATCAGACATGTTTCTAGATTACACAACTATTCTTTTCCATTTTTGATCAATTCTGCTAAAATGAACAGAGAGGAAACATACGGGCAAGGGTTGGAAAAATGGCTTAAAAAACTGAAGTAGAACTGAAGAAAATTCTCAAAATGCTAGAGTGTTTCTGAACAGCAGGTTGGACAAACTGACATAAAACTTCCTAATTTATCGGGATTATGTATATTTTTATACTGTTATATATGTATTAAATAATATAATATATTGCATATATAAAGTACATTAGAGTATTAATTTACTTCTTTGTTATGGCTAAAAGGGCGTGCACAGCAGAAACAGTACCAAGCAATATTCTGGAGCCTTTTTGTGTCATAAGCAGCTACAGAGTCAACTTTTTCATAATTGGAAATGTACCAAAATGTTCATCAGGAAAATGAAAAAGAAAAAGAAAAAAAAGCCATTTGTCTGTTCCTTTCCTCCTGGGAATACTACTCATCTCTTCTTTATTCCAGCTGCCCAACCCATTGCTCATTTCCTCTAAATGGACATAGATTCCATGTCAGTTAGAATATTTGAAGAAAATTTTTAAAAAATAATAATAAAACCAAGTGTGTCTTGATCTAATTCCTCTTGATGGAGCTAGTCTGCAGCAGTTGTTAGGAATTACAGGGAAAAAAAAAATACAAAAAAACCACCTTATTTTCTTTGCTCAAGTATGTAGCCTGGAATTCTCCAGCAAGCTACTATTAATTTTCCTTGCTATCTTTATTTACAGCTGGCTGTATCACTCACGACTTAATTGTGGAGATCCTCCGCTGCACGAATCAATACCCAGCCCAGGAGGAATGCCTCCTGGGGGTTTGTGGGGCTGATGAATTCTTACAAAAGTAAGTACCTAGTTAAGCCATGAGCCACGTAAACAGAGCCACGGGGAGAGGAAGGGTGTCAGGTTCCAAGCACTTGGTGTGAAGTTTCTGAAACTCCTGAAACACTCCTGGTGCTTGTGTTCTGCAGGCAGGGTGGTGTGCTCCAGTGCAAGGATTAAAATCCTCTTTTATGGAAGCTTTGTGCAGCCTTTAATAGTTTTGGGGGGGTTTTTTTGCCTTTGTTGTCCTTCTGGTCTTTCTCATCTGCATTACAAGGATGCTGCTGCCTCCTCTGTCTCATAAGCAGATCCTCACAGGGATGTTGTCCAGTTGTAGCAGCAGCAAAGCAAATGAAGTCAGCGCCGTGGTGCTGAATGCAAGTTAAAAACCCATTAAACATACAAGCAGTGATGCCTTTTTCCTGGTGTTATGAAAATGAAGCCAGACACAGTTAAAGGGGTTGGGGTCTTTACCTCAGTATTTGAATCAGGATCCTGTGTGATGCATCCACTTCACCCATGTGACAGCGTGGCAAATGCACCCCCGTCAGTCACACACACCAGTTCTAGACTTTACACATCAGCAGATCTAACAAGGGAGCCCAATAATGGGGCTGGGGTGGGCTAAGCTCGAGTTTACAGAATCTGTCCTGCTAGGAGGCCTTGGCTTCTTAAGATAGTAGGATGTGTGGTCTCCCTGACTCTGCAGCTCTGGGCTGTTCAGTCTCAGGGCCTGCAGAACACTTACAAAACACTAAGTACTAAACTAAGTAAAAGGTTGCAAGTATGCATACTGCTAATACTTGTGGATACAGAAAACTGTGTAAAAGGGATATAAAAGAAAAGACAAAAATCATTCCGGCATCAGCAGGTCTTTCTGAATGCACTTAGTCTGCAAACAGGGAAGGGAATGCTCTGATTCACATTAATGCAGCTCTTGTGGTGGTTGAAAGTGGTGGACTCAGCTGGTTGTTTTTTGCCCTGTGGCAGCTCAAATTCAGGTGTGAGCCAAAGTGAGCAGGTTCTGTGCTGGAGCAGCTGAAGTGCAGGTCCTTGCCAGCCAGGCTGTGTGGACACTGGCTTTCAGCAGAAGGGTTGGCAGTGCTCTGTGGTTCTGTGTTAAGTTGGCACTACAGGAATCACAGCTCAGCTGTTGGAGGTGCAGAAAGTATTAGATAAAACAGTATATGTCTAGAGTTGAAAGGGAAGATTTTAGGAGCAGTCATATTTACAGTAGGGTGTAAAAATTACCTGAAGTAGCCTCGAGCAATCCAATTTGATTAATGCAAGTAACATATTTGTGAGAGCAAGTGTCACACTGTGTAAGGTGGCTTTGTTCTGTATCCAGCTTGAGAGATTCTACCCTTACACAGGGACACAGGCCAAATGTTCAGATGTTCATAATGAATTGCATTTGGCAACTAAAGATGCCAGCATTGCCTTTCTTTCCAATCTCAGTAAAGCAAGAGCTGGAACAGCAGAATGCTGTGTTAATCATTAGAACACCAGAAGCACCAAGAAGAGAACCAGATTTGTTAGTTACAGAAGAAGGCCAGGGCTTGCTGTCTTTTTCTTTTATTTTTTTTAATTATTTTTTTCAAGATGGTCTTCTGATTTCAAAGAAATTGCTAAAAAAGTGGAAATAATGAACCATTCTGCTGAAGGTGAGCTCAGTGCAGTGCTTAAGAGTTTTGTTTTCATTGTTGGGGAGAATGCATCAGTAGCAGACTGTTTGAATTCCTGCACTTGCAGAATCTCTGCACGTCCCATTAGCAGTGAAACAAAGTCAATAATGTTCTCAGCTCTCTTACTTTGCTCCTTCACTGTCATGCAGGAAGCACTGAGCTGCACTTCTAACTTCAGCAGCTTGTAATTCTATACCGTGCTGTTAAATTCAGGTCCCTTTCTTCTGCCTCTTCCACAGAGCCCTGTATCTGAAATTTGAAGCCCCAAATCCTAAAGATTCCTTGGGAAGTTTAACATGGCCTGAGGAGCTGCCTCAGGGTAAAACATTTCCTATTGCGGGCTGTCTTTAAGTGCAAATTGGTTTCCTCCCAATGTTGCTAACAGAGTGATTTCATGGGCTTGTGCACAGTTCTTTCCTAGATTTGGAGTCTGTTCACGGATGAATTCCTGTTCAAGTTCCCCAAGTTCTGAGACAGCAAAGGGAATAAATACTGCTGTTCCTGCTGTAGTGTAATCCAGAAAAAAACTAAAGTGAAGCCGAAAAGGTGATCTGATGAATTGTTCTCAGAAGAGAGTGGTTTAGTGAAGCAGACAGCTTTGTCAAGATTTGTCAGAAGCTTTCATTTACTATTATATTGCATTGTATTAATGAGCACTTCACCCCACCTCCTGCAGGAGCACCTGAAAGACTTGATGATTTCTAGAATCCATTTAGCTTTGAATGAGATGGGGAAGTAAAAATACCTCTGTGCTAATGACCATTACACTCAGCACCAGCAGATTTCATCATTCATCATTCCCTTCCTACCTGGAGATCCTTGGGCTCACATCCTGAGTCATAAGCAGAACATCAGATTTCAAATACCCAAATTTTAAAGATATCAGAAGGTAGCACATAGACTGCAGGTCAGACTGTAATTAATGGAGCCATCTGTGGAATTCTGATTTGGAATCTCTTTTGTTTTCTGGTCTTTAAGTTCATTGTGTGTACTGTGGGAAACCTGGCCTTGCTGCAACCTGCAGGCTTTCTTTTTCATCCCCACAAACAAACCTTCTAGATCTACCTTTAAATCTTGCTGTCACACTTTCTATCTTTCCTTAGATTTAAAATGGATACCGCTAAATATGACTTTATGATGCCTTGCATGGAAAAGATGATTTATAAATAAATTGAATTGTGCTTAAACACCTCGTGTCAAATAACTCCTGCCTTCTAATGCCAGCAGCCAGCCAAAACCAACACTTATGTGTCAGCAATGAATCAATATTCCATTTTTAGAAAAACAGGCCACAACCTCAGATCATTCTGAAATGCCAAATAAAGGAAAACACGAGTATATATAAGAATATAGACTTTGGGAAAAAAAAACCAAACAACTGTATTATTTTATTGATGGGTGTGCTAGCAATAGGTTGAAGCTGTGTAGATCAGCAAAGGAATGTAGTACGAGAATATTTCTAAGCTTTATTTCTAAACATCCTTTTATTCTCAGGTGTCAGAGTATTTAAAGTTCCTTCCACATTCTCACATGGTATTATTTGCACAGCTACATTATTGCTTTTTAGTTCAGACACCACAGTGAGCAGGGGAATGGAACTGAAAATTCTAAATGCTTACCTTTTCTTCTAACATGCTTGCCTGTGACCTTACTAATTCTGTTCTCTGGGAATTGAAACCTAGCTAAAAATTGGTTTTCAGTCAAAGTGAAGTTTAAGCTATTAATTATAGACTGACAGAGACATAATCACGCAGATTGGAATCATAAGAAGCAAGCACCTTCGGATGCATATGTTAGTTGTGAAAAATAAACTTAATTTGCTCTTGTCACTGCAGATTAAGTTTCTCATTCAGAGATGCTGCTTAGCTGAGTTACTTAAAAATATCGTCTGTTTGAACTGTATTAGGATTTGGAGCTTATAGCACATCAGAGAACCTTGCTGTGGGGAAGCAAGCAGTGAGGGAGTCTCAAGAGATAGGGATTTTCCCTTTCTTGTCTTTAGATACTTTGTGAGACCACAGGCAAGTCATTTGGTCCAGTCATTACCATGTCTCCTAAAGACAAAAACTGCATTTCTCTTCATGGCATTCTCAGCAGAACTGTATTCTCAACATAATTTCAGAAAAAAAATAAGGGGAAAAACTTTAACAACAACGTAACACTTTCATTTTAGTTTCCTTTACAGAGCTCAGAGTACTGTAAGCCAGTTACTGATATCATGTTGTCCTCCAAAGGGGATATATTACTTTTGTCTTAGTAGTACTGGTATGGTAGCCTGGGGTACAGCTAAAAGGTAGTTTGTCAATCTGTGGCAAAGCTACACTTCTACTTCTTGTAGCTCACTTTTCATCTAGACCAGATTTCCACATTATTTTGCTGAGGCATTAATGCATTTTGTTTAGCCCCTTGTGTAACTGAAGCTGTCAAAACTTTTCTCTTTGTATTTGTGCAAATTAAATCCATTCATGAAGTCAACTGCATGGCCACTTCTGTCTGCAATATTTCAGGCAGCATTGCAGTGTCAATAAAGGCTTTGCTGATGGATAGTATCTGCTTGGCACAGCACAAGCTAACACAAACCACTAATGTAAAAGCAGTTATGATAACAAAATTAGGTTTATCTTGGTGTAGCTTGTTTTGCCTGGAAGCGTGGTGACATGGACAATTTATTCGTGGAAAAGACAGTTTTTATGTAGCTGTGGTACAAGATTGTCACTTCCTATGAGGGTACAGCCACTCTGTACTGGAAGAGCAATACCAATTCCTGCCCCTGGCATTGCAGTAGGAATCTGTATCCTGGGGGAATCAGGAAAAGGTGACTCAGGAAGCACAGACGTGGCTCTGTAATATTCTTGTTACAATGCCTGAGTGTGAGGCAGAATGAAAAGAGCAGAAATTATGGTGGGGCATAAAGTAAAAAAAACATATGTTGGGGCAGTTCTAAAATGTTAAGGAAACCTCCCAGTCTGACCAGTTAGGGGACTCTGGCAGCCACACTCATTTCATTGAGAAAAGTGCCTGTTCATGGCCTCTCTCCTGGACTGCTGCCCTTTCCTGCCACCCCGAGCACATCTTGCACTGCATTAAATGTGCTCCTTAACCAAAGGATATAAAGATCATCATTAAAGTCATGAGGCAAACATGATTAGGTGAAATGAGGGGAGAAAGAACTTTCAGGAAAGCCATGGGTAGGCAGAACACAGAGGAGAGCTGAGGAGCAACAGAAGAGAAAATATGCTTTGGAACAGTCACAGGAACTGGGAATTGGTCACTGGGACTTTTGCTCTGAAAAGGGATTTGAGAAGGGTTTAGCTGTAACAAGGAGGTGCTTTGCACCAGTGCAGGTATTTCACTGTGCTGGTGGCCACTTCTCCCACTCTTAAATCTCTACTTTTTGCTCTTGAAATCAAGAAATTTTGCAACAGTGTGGAGGTGCTATAGGAGGTAATCCTTGCTTTAGGTATTTTTGTCAGATGGAAATGAGTTTGTCCCTTCTGATTTTTAACATGTTTGTTTAAAAAAAAGAATCCTATCTACATTTAAAGCTTTCATAACCTGAATAAAGAGTCTGTGTTTTACTCAGCTACAGTGAGAGCAATGTAGTGTGAGAGCAGAACATTTATAAGATGTATCAATTCCCTGTAATTGTGCTGAAGGGCAGTTCCATTTAAGTTTATCCATTCATTTATGCTGAATCCTTCTGCTACCATGTGAGAGACAAGTCTCATCTAAGTCACACTTTCCATGATTTATTCATAGGTGAGCATTTTGGTTTGGTTTTCTTTTTTTTTTTACTAAATCCAGCCATTTTTATTCAGACATTCCATCAAAAGCCCTTTTAGGTAGAAATACAATTTACATTTAAATTCTGAGTTTTTCATGACCCTTGACAAGCCAAAAAAAAAATTATCTTTCCTTCATGGCCCAGGGATTTCTGAAACAACTTGCCTTGCTGTAAAACTGTATAAATATGGAATATCCCATTTTGTGCTTCTGTGGCTGAAGGCTCAACAAAGCCTCCTGAATTTAATTGAACACACACCAAAGTTGTAACTGATGATGCATACTAAATTGTTTTGGTGTTGAATTTACCTTTGTAAAATCACTGTTGCTTTTCCTACCCATTAATCCCAAAGGACTTCTTCAAGTGTAAAAAGATGTTTGCCCTAACTCTGAAATAATATTTGAATTATTTCACCTGTTTAAAATGGGATATGAAGGGGAGAAAAAATGAAATTATTTTTTCTCCAAGCAGTTTTAAGAGTGACAAACCAAGGCTGTGTTGTAACTTAGAAAAAGTTGCCAAGAGTGGTGAGTGGAAAGAGGTAGAAAAGATTAAGGAATTCCCATCATGGGCTGCTGGATCATCTTTGTCCAGGAGCCACTTCAGCTGAGTAAGTCTGACACAATATTTGAGAAAGAAAAAGATGAACTCTGCTTTTACCACCTCTTATGAGCTGCACAGGGTGAGGAATTTGACTTCTTTGACAAGGGTCACCTGTCTTGATGATTGTGATTTTCAGACCTACAGCTAATATTTGATTTTTGAGTTGGATATCAGACACTAGAAGTCATTCTGAGGTGGTGCACTGATAACCAAGATACTGCCCTAGTCTGGATTTGAAGAGAATGCATACATAACCTCAAGGTTTGGGAGCACATGGAGTTTGTTAAGGATATTCTTTCTCTGTGTCCTTGTTGTTCTGTTAATGAACTTAATGATCAATGACACAACTAAGCAAGTATTATTTATTTTACTAGAACACATGCCAGAACCAACCCCATCAATTTCCACAGAAATAGGTGCCGGGAAGTGGTTTTGTATTACTCCCTCTTCTTTGCACCTAGAATTTAGTCTCCTGCTGCTTTTAGGAGAGGTAGCAAGGAAAAAAAGTAGGAAGTGGCAAGCAGAGATAACCATTTATTTGTTGTTTTCCCCCAAACTGCAGCAGTTGTACTTTGGGAAGCCATGAAAGCCTTCGCAAGGCAACCACCTATGTTCAGCTTCGCCTGCACCACACTGGGAATTTGAGGCAGAGTTTGGCTCGAACAGTAAGTAGTCCTTTTTTCCTTCCCCTTTCCTTCAGGAAAGAAATTCCACCAATCCTTTTACCTAGCAACCTGCAGTAATAATCAAAGAGAGATTATTTGCTTTCCTGAGAATGCATATATTATTGCTGAACTGCAGTTGAGGTGGCCTGGGGTGCGTTTTTACTTTGCTCCTGTACTTACATCTAGTGAGTTACACATGACTGAAAAAGACCAAGGGTTACTTCTTCAGAAAAAAAATAAATCAGTTTTGTCAGAATTTAATCCTGTTTTATTTCAGGTGGTCAGAGAATTCTTACTTTTGATTTACTTCCAGCCCAAAGTTTGCAGTCCTGCAGCAGCTCTGCTCTGGGCAGTGTTCAAAGGCAGTGTGATGTCTCTGTTCACAGAAAGGACCAATTACCTTGGGGTCAGATGGCAGATGCCTGGCAAAAAAGGGTAGGGGCTTTTCATATCTGTTTTGTCAGGAGAAAAACAACAGTGAAACATAAAGCTCAATATAGCATCTTATCTGGACCATTAAAAAGGAGTATAATGCGGTCAAATATATATATATATACACACACATGTACGTATATATATCTCTATAAATATATGTCTATATCTATCTATCTATATATATATACATATATATAACCTCCTCAGACTGCCAAGGCCTTTGGTAGAGAACTGAGGGGATCCAGCCATGAGATCAGACAGCTCCACAGCTCCTTCTGGAATGAATGAATCCCACTGAGGCCTCTAATGTGGACTTAGAAACATTCTTTGGTCATGAAACACACATCCTGGGAAAGACCATGCAGTTTATTGGAAGAAGGAGAAGAGGGGAGGCTGAGCAGTCAGAGTCACTCAGTGCCATCCTGTGGTTCCAGAGGGGCAGCAGGGCCAGCCAGGTGCTCACTTTCTCTCAGTGGGGTCACCTTGTGTGAGGCTGCAGGAGCCTGTTGGGAATGGGCATTGAAGGGCCCTGTTTCCAGGACACTCTGGGTGTCCTTGGGGCTGTTCCTTCCAGCCAAGCACTGCTGGTCATGGACATCCTGCATCACCCACAGGATGGCTGAGCTGAGTGGCTGCAGGCCCCTCTCTGTGGCCACCATCCTGTGCAGGTGAGCGGCCAGGCCGATGGCACATTCCTGGTGGTGCCTTTATCCTGCTGTTAGGAAAATGAAGCTAGGCACGGTTAGAAGGTTGGGGGTCGTTACCTTGGTGTTTTAATTAGGATCCCATTAGATGCATCTATTCACCCAGGTGACAGCATCGCAATGCACACCCACCATCAATCAATAACACAAGTTATAGACCTTACACATCAGCAGATCTAACAAGGGAGTCCAGTAATGGGCTGGGGTGGGCTAACCTTGAGTTTACAGAACCTGCCCTGCCAGGGGCCCTTGGCTTCCTGAGCCAGCAGAATGTTTGGTGTCCCTGGCTCTGCAGCTCTGGGCTGTTCAGTCTCAGGGCCTGCAGGACACTCACAGAACACTAAGCACTAGAATAAGTGAAGGGTTACAAGTGTGCAGCTAATACTTGTGGATACACAGAACTGTGTAAAAGGAATATAGAAAAAAGGAAAAAACCCTTCCAGCATCACTGGCAGTCCCCATCCCCTCACACGGAGCTGCTCCATGGGCTGCTGGCACACCGGGCAGTTGTCTCTGGCCCGGATGCACCTGAGGCAGAACTTGGGCATGCTATAGGTGACACGAGTCAGGCTCTTCATGGGGCCCAGGTCTTCTGCTGCCTGGGGCAGCTGGCTCTGGCTGCTATCGCTCGCAGCAGGGCTGCTCTGCCCCGTGTCCTCACCATGTCCTGCCAGGAGACATGTGCAGCCAGCCTGGCACGAGGGGCTTGCTCAGGATGTTGAGCTACTCAGATGGCACACAGGCAAAGGAACAGAGGGTGCCCTGGTGGGGAGTGGTGGAAATGCCCAGGTTCTTCAAGAAGGAAAGCCTCCCAGCTGCCCAGGGGGAAGTTTCTCCTCCCAGTCCCCCTCTTCTGCTGGAGTGCACCTCCTGGGTGCTCACACTGCCTGGATGTGCTAGGAAAAAAATCCCAGGCTGACCCAGCTGGCACACAGTGCTGGCTCATCTGTCACATTGGAACCCATTGCTGGGTGAACCCATCATCAGATTGGATCCCTAACTGGTGGTGTAATCCAGCAGCTGCACTAAATGATTGCTCTAGATCCATGGCAAATGAACTGGGCTCTTTTCTCTTCTTTCCTTCTTTCCCTTTCTTTAGCACTCTGGGATGAATCCCACCAAGGCTCCGTGGACTTGGGGACATTCAGCTCCTGCAGCTGATCCTTTGTGATTCCAGTGTCCACAAAGGGAAGGTCACTGTTGCTTTTGCTGTGTTCCTCCAGCTGAGAGGACTGGGAACCCCAAGATTAATCAGTAGTACTAAAGACTGAGGCAAAACAGCCACTAAAGTCCTTTGTTTTTTCTGTACACCCGTTTGCCAGTGAACCATCTTTGTCAATGACGATGTTTTCTTTGGACACCCTTTTCTACTGACACACTTAATAAAATACCTTATTTTCTGGCACAGCAAAAGCTGAGGGAAGAAATACCCAAGTCCCTCAAGAGACAAAGCTTCTCCGCTGCCCAGGGTGGTTTCCCCTCAGCTCACCTCTAACTCCACATCATTTCTTCCTCTGGCCCACCTCAGTAAAAAAATTTTGATTTTTTTCAGAGCTTAAAAGCAAATGGTCTATTTACAGAGAAACTGTGTCTGTCCTCATTAATTAATATGTGCCCTAGGCCCCACTGTCGGCCTTCTTCAGGTTCCTCATGTAGACAGGGCACTGGAATTTGCTGCTGCCTTCACTGTCCCACTCTGCCTGGATTCAAGCACATCCTGTTCCCCCACTAAATCTAATTTAAAATTCTATTTCTAAGTCCAGCTACCTTGTTTTCCTGAACACTCATGCTCCCACTGGTACCTGTATGGTACCATGCAGTGTAACGTAAAATATTCACCAAATAAAATTTCAGATCAAAACATTCTGGACATGATTCAGAACATGCTGGCTTTGGAAAATACCATGTAAATCTGTCCAATATACATTCTTATTATCAGAATAAAATATGTCACAATACACCTGTCTTCCACAGTGTGGGGATGACCAAAGAAGGTTCTGTGTGAATAAGCTGTTAGAAGACACTTGTGCCTGGAGACTGACTCGGTAAGCTGGTATTCAGTGGTATTTATATTTGTAATTGTTCATACTTGTAGGGAGCCTCCTTGCTCCAAAGGACAATTCTGAGAACTACTGGGGACAGGAATGACACCAAAGAGAAAGACAACTGGTTCAATATTTCAGACTTTTTTTTTTTTTTTTCAGATTTTAATTATTGCTTAGCAAAAATGAATTTTTTTTTGCACCTTTGTATTTTTTCCCAATTTTTTCCTTTTCATGTCACTGAAGTTTTCATTAGAGGTTTCATATTTCCCAAAGATTCCCATGATTGAAAGTGTCATCATTTTCATGTGTGCATTGCTGTTAGAGAATTTTTGAGATTAAATATTGTAAAAATAATAGGTTTGCTCTTGATTGTGATTGTATTTTCACAGTTCTGTGATTTTTAAACCTTTTTTTTTTTTTTAATGGACAGTTTATTTTAACGGAGGATGTGTTTTAACTTGGCAATCAAAGTGGATCTGATGGTAAAACCAGCTTGTGGTGGACAAATACTACATGAGATAGATTTCTCATTCACCTTAAATTATATTCCATTTAGATAAATTGCACTTTTAGATAAAGAAGCTGTTGACACTTTTTGTGATGTTATAAAGTACTTTGCCAACAACAGTAAACTTAAATGACACACCTGTCATTTAGCAGATGGAGGAAAACAGAGGAGTGGTGGCATTTGGGGTGGATGCCTGGTGCTTAATGAGGACCCATCTGGTTTCCTGGGAGCATGGCCCAAATTTCCATTGTGGTCCTTGCTATAAGATACCAATAGAAGATGGGTATTTTATAGATGACAAGTGTATGAAATTTAGGAGCACAGAGAATGTCTGCAGGACAGGATCTTTTACTGTAGGTCCCTTTTCTCCAGGCTAAACAACCCCATCTCCCTCCACAATTCTTCACTAGAATTGAGCTCCAGACCCTTCCCCAGCTCTGTTTCCTTCTCTGGACACCCTGCAGCACCTCAGTGTCTTTGTGCTAGTGAGGGACCCAATTCTGATTGCTGAGGACATTCATGTGGCACCAACACCCAACAATTCCACTCATCACAACTCTCTGGGCCCAGGCATGCATTTGGGCACTGTTTAGTGAGGCAAAATGGTGATAAAAAGCATTTTAGAAGGGGACCCTAGGACTTCTTCCTGCTGTCAGGAGGATGAAAAGTGAAAGCTGTGAGTATGTGCTATGTACTTGTTATTTTCCTCCCATATAGACCAGCTGGGAGCCAGGACTGACTCTCTTGTTTGTGCTTATTTCCTTTTCAAAACTTGCACCATATTGACTTGCTAAAAGCTAAAAAAATGTCCTTTACATCAGAGTACGAAATGTTCATGGGTTGGTTAGGCGTGCTGTATTTATACCCAGCTATAAAGATGCACAAGTGTGAGGTATGTCTGTGGGATAAGATATGGGTATTATTCGTTATCTGGCAGTCAAAGGCTCAGGACAGCATTAATTGAGGTATTTCAATCATATTTACAACTTGCTGGATTTGTTTCCTATTAATGATGTAAAATTATGGCTACTTTATACCAAAAATTCTCCAGGGTACAATAAACTGATGGGAAATATGCTAATTTTTTTGAGCTAGTATTGTAATTTAGGGAATTATTCTGGAACCTGCAATTCAACCATGCTAATAAACCTGCTCACCTGTATGGAAAAAAAGACAACAAGGCAAGCTCATGTGTTCAGAAATATTTTTGAGCTGGGCAAGGCAATGAAAAAGATGTTATGCCTGAAGACTCAGTCAAAGCGAAGCGACAACTTGTGTTAGCTATGATTTGACAGGATTACAGCAGGAATTTCCAGGCAGCTGCTCCACATACAAACTGCCTGGCCAGATAAAGCCAGTGCAGATTGGAAATAAAAAGCTGTAAAGGCAAAATTACATTTAGGAGGAAGAGAATAGTTGGCATCTCCAGGGGAATGCACTGTGGTAGTAGCACAAGGAAGGCCATCTAACTTTTTTCTATTCTGTGTTTATTTCAATGCAATCATTCTCCTTTTCTTGCCATGCAATACAGATAATGAAAGTCTAATCATATACCATGAAACCTGTACTTTGGGCTGTAGTTGCAATTTTAACTCTGACTGCTCAGTTACCCCAGCTAAAATACATGAAGACACACAGAGTTTCTCTGTAAATAGTTCATTTGCTTTGAAGCTCTGAAAAAATCAAAATTATTTTGGGACTTTCAGCTATCAGACTGCAATGGGGATGGAAGAGTGTGAGGGAATTCCTTCTAAGCATTTGAAGAGAGGCAACCTTAATAAAAGATTGGTGTGGAATATAAGAGTAGAATTAAAAAGGCAAGGATAAAGTGATAGAGTACAACAAAAAAAAAGAAAGAATGTAAATTGCAATTTCCACTTTTTCATAAAAGCATGTGCAAACCCCAACTACCTCTGATGGCCATCGAGGTAATAATGTGTCCCTTTTACTAACCAGTGCACTAGACAAGGTGCAAAAATGGGAATTAAAGTTTCCCTATCCTTCCTGATGATCTGACCCTACAGAAGAGGCAGACACAGGAAGATGCCTTAGCAATGGTCTCACAGGCACCTGTTTTTGTTTTGTTCCAGCTGACAAATAAACAACAGCGAGGATTTCACAGTCCTTGAAACACAGAAAATTACACAAATGCTTCTTAAAAGCAAAACTCTGATTCTGGTTATCTGTTGGGGATAGGACTTGGAGCCTGTGGTTCTAAAATGGTGAGATTTACAGCTGAAGCATCAGTTGAGGAGTTTAGTGTAGAAAGATGTGTGCTCCTCTTCATAATCCTAATTAATTTAGCGAAGCTTTGGTAAGATTCAGCAATCTGCCTCTACAAATTTTGTGGCAACTTCTGTAGCATGACAAAGGCGTGGAATCACAGAGTGATGTGTGTCTGCACACAGAAGTAAAACAAATTCCCGGCTTAGGAAATGTTACGGAAAAGGCTGAAAAAACTTTTGAGCATGTAAACTTGAGAACTGCATGCAAATTTAGTTTCATGGATTATGTAGCAATGCTGTCCTGTTTTATAACTTTTATACTTAGCCTGTACTTTTGAAATGTGGAGATTTTCCAGATCTTTTGGAGATGTTTTATCTGATTCTATGCAACTTAAGTCTGTGAAGCGATTGAGAAAGAAGGCATTGAATCATAAAACCACATAGGTTGGAAAAGTCCTTTAAGATCATCAAGTCTTGATGTGAGGATGTAGCATTTACTTGAGTCAATCCTTCTTCAAAATAGTATTTAAGCACTTGATTAACTGTAAAGAGTAAAATAAATGGGAAACAGCAAATCACTTATTGGAGTTCTTTAACTTAGGAAACTTTTAGCCTCATCTATGCATAAGTAGATTTTTTGCATCTTTTCTTTGTGGCAAATGGCTACCAAAATAACAGGGACATCCAGGCTCTATTGCATTATGTCTACATACGTACTTGCCTTTATTTTATACTAACATAAAATCACTGTCAAATTATTTCAGATGTCTAGAATGTGAAAAAAAAAATAAAAACAACAAAAAACCCCACCAAACCCAAACCTGTTCTCTTTATCTAATTCTTATTAATTGATGTTGTTTGCTTTTTTTTTTTTCTGATTTCCAGGCAGAACCTCGTCTCTGTTATTATGAACTACAGAGGTCAAGTGGAATATCTGCTGCAAAATGAGGTATTTGTGCTCAGTTTCTTATACCAGGGAAGCATTAACTTTTATATGAAAGGTATCTAGTCATTAATCTGTTTTAGATGCAATTAAGGAAGACTTGTAATTAAGATGACTTAATCTGACTTTGAAAGGATATAAATTCTCTTAATAAAATTTGGTTTGAGGTTAGGAAGAAAGTGCTGCAAATTTAAAATATCAAAGGCCACTGTTTCTAAGTGTCAAGGAACTTGTAAATAAAACCAGGGTAGTTTGGGTTGGCAATATAATACTTGGAATTAGTAGAGGTATCATGCATTATATGGATCTTCAAAATTTTTCCCTGATTTTGCAAAGCCCAAAGCCTAATGTTTACTTATTTAGGATATAAATGCAAGCATGTGGTAGTTTGAAGTATTAGATTTAGGCACCAAAAGTCCCACGACCTTTATTTTAAAGCATCGTGGGCTGTCAATTGGATGCTGCATGCTTGAAGGAAAAAATCTTTTGGGAAATTTCTGTTATTCAATATTTTAAGGACAAATGTCTAAGTGACAAATTGAGTCATACCTTGGAACAAGCCGCATGTTTATTTGATCTGACTTCCAAGCTGGCATGATAACTGATTTTCTAGGGTTTGTAACTGGAAAGAAAACAAAAGATTTAGTAAAATCAAAGAATACTGATGTAGCATGGAGATATTCCAGTGTATCCCTTCCAGAGATGCTGGAACTCTGCTAAATTATGGATTTCTTTGAAATATATGTTATAACATAAAATGAATATTTTGCTTCAGAACGCTGCCACTTACCTTTAAGTTCAGTTTTTGTTTTCTCTGGGTGTTCCTGATCCATTAGTATTTCTATTTTGAACAGCCAGAAAAAATATATTTGGATACAATTTTATACATATACACACATATATAGAAATACACATAAACATACAGACATACATTAATTTCAATAATATCTAATATATATAAATGTATAATGTACATATACACAAACATTGTACATTCTGAGTAAATCTTTGACACAAGTTTAGAAGCTGTTGAAGCCCAGCCACAAAGCAAAGCTCTGGGTCTGATCCTGTGCAGGAATTTGCTGAATTTTCCCTTTGTAAGCATCATCTCAAAGGAAAGTATTTAGAGTATAAAATGTGATGCAGTCATAACCATTTGGAAAAGTTAGGTCCCTAAGCTCAAATGCACTTGTATAATTCTTTACCAAAGTAGACCCACCAGGGTAGTTATTTACATTCACTTGAAATTTTAGGGCCTAAAGTAAGAGGGTTCTAAATTTAAAAAAAGCCATAACCTCAATATTAATGAGACTTTGCAATCCACCCTCTGCAACTGACGCTGTGCAGATATTCCTCAGGCCTGTAATGAAGCATTCCTAAATTTGTTTTTGCTAAAGATTTTTACATTGAGTAAGCAATTTCTCGAAACCATTAAATTTTTATAAAGGGAAGGAAGTGCATTTTTCAAATATTCATACCATCCAACAAAGATGTAGCGTCTGGAGCTAAATTCCTCTGTAGTTTATTTTTTTTAATAAGGTCTTTTCTACTCAGGGACACTCAATAAAGTTCATATGAATTTCTTAAAAGAGCAGGATTGCAAGTTATTTGGTGTAGGCCATATCATGGATGTTTTCATTCAGAGGCATCAGTGTATGGAGCTTTCTCCAGCCTGGAATTATGAAGTATAATTTGCTTTAATTAATGGCTTAAAAAATTATGGAGCTCTAATGTAATAAGTTATAGTCATGAATATGTAATAAACAAAGCAACAAATGAGGAGCTTTCATTTGTTCTTTGAATCCTTGTTTACTTATTTTCTTTAACTTCTGAATAAATTGCTTAAAGAAGATCTAAAATTGGGGTCATCATAACTTATCCCAAGTAAGCACAGGAGTAATTCTGTCACTTTTATAAGCTGTTTCCATTCACATTACACGGATTTTTGTTATTCTCTGATTCTGCACAATCCACCTTCAGCACCCTCTGGAATTTAAGACATTGGGAGCTACTCCCATATAGTAAATTAAGTGTACACGTAACTGCTCAGGTTCTGCACTCAGCTGGAAGTTCTTCAGGCATTCAGTTTTAATCTTGAGATCCTCAGTTAAAAAAAAAATTAATATTTTGCACATTTTTCCACCTATTTCCAAATTTATTCATTCAAAGACACAGGGATACCAATACTTCTGACTTATGGGACAAACTGACTATCATTATTAATCTAATTAGTAATAATTGTCAATAAATGGAAAATTAATTTTGAGATTGATAATGACCCTATAAAACAACTTTTTAAAATAATTAAGATGTCTGGCACACAGATGGGATTGGTGCTGTTAAGGTGGAAATGTAAGTTTTGAAATGAAATTCTCAGACAATGTGTGCAGCCAAAGAAGCAGCCAATTTTGATTGCCCTGCTAACCACTTTATAGACACTTCATTTTGAAGTCCATTCAAAATGTACTATTGCTGTAGAGAGGACTTAGTAAATTTTTTATACAGAGTGTAGAAGTTCTAGATTGAAATAACATTTTTTTATCATATAAATTATTGAAACACCAAAATATCCTTCTAAAGTTCTGTTGTATTAAAATATGTAGAGCGGGGAGAAAATTACAAGTTGTTGACTGTAGTTCTTTTGGAATTTCAGAAGATGTAAAATTTCTGTAAGAAATTAATCTCTTCCCTTCTTTGGGACAAAAATCATTGTCATAAACCTACACATTAAAAAAAGGAAACTTTTTACGTGGTAATATCCCAGCAGAGAAATCATCATGCATAGATTTCAGTATCACATAATTTTATGTGATTACTCTTCTTCATCTGCAATATGCTGCTTAGGAGTAGCACCATAAAAATAAAGTGTATGATAAAGTAGCTTCTATAAATATTAAATACTCTGATAGTTTATCCATAAACAGAACAGCATATTAAACAGAAATTGAAACATGCCTCAAGATACCAATTCTCTTTATGGAATAGAATTTATATGTACTTACAAAAATATATAAGCTGTTGGTGGGTTTGGAATATTTTTTTCCTCCATCCAAAGAGCTGCTTCTCTGTTTTTGTGTATGTCTATTGCTTGTGCGTTGCTGAGAAATTACCCTGCATAACTGTATTTATAGGCACAAGATCCCTTTTTCTAATAATACATTTCCACTTGTGAAGAAGAAAAATGCTAAGTTAAATCTTATCTAAATAAAATGCAAAATTGGAATATATTTAATAATAATTACAAGCTGTATATATGTATAATATTATATATATATATATATATATATATATACATACACACAAATATAGACTCACTTATTTCTTCAACAACTCAGAGCAAACCAGCATTTGTAGTGCTTTGGGTTTTTCAGTGTCACACAGAGCAAAGCCACACCATTAAGCAGCCATTCAATTTCAGCCCAAAGGAGGATCTGAAATTCTCAGGAGATCACAGTCAGCCTTTTGCTCTCTAGAACTTTTAGTATGAAAAGGAGCTTCTGTCCTTAATTACTAAAAAAACCTCAAATAACTCATGTTTAAAAGAATCCACCAAGTATTTGTGGATATTTCATGTAATTCGTTCCTCCTTTAGTTCAGCTGGAGGCTGGTAATGTGGAATCAGTAAGCTCAATATATTGTTATATTAATTTCTAATAATTTCTGTTAACCTTCTCCATGGACAGACCTTAATCTTGAAAACAGAAAGTTCATCTTGGTACAATTTTTATTTTTCAGGCATGAAATGCATGAGTTAAAGAGATGGTTTTATGGGTACATAGACATGCTGTAGTGCACTAAAAGGAACATTTATCAGTACAGAAACATGGGGCATATTTATAGGAGAGCTTCTGCTTGTTCAGAGAATGTATTTTAAGGTTTAATGAAGTGATATAACTATGCAAAAAGCCCCTGAATTTTTATTTATTTATTTATTTTCCTGTACATAGAGTACTTGATATTTAAAGATTGCGGTTTTCTACCTTTGGGGATCCTTTTTTTTTTTCTTTCTTTCTTTTAAATTCCTCAAGATATTTCTGAGATTATTCATCTAGAAACATTTTTTCACATGACCATATTTAAAGACCTATATTTACTATCAGTAAGACTTAATATTTTTAACTAAATAAGTAATTTTGCAGAAAACTACTTACAAAAGTACTCAGTCCACAGGTGCCAGATTATGCAGCCTCCCACACATTCTCTATTTTTAGGAGGAAAGTGGCTGTTTTCCAACTCTGGCAGAGATGGGTGGGAGACAATAGTGAGGATAAATTCCCAGAATCCCAGAATCGTGAGTCACTTGCCTTAAGGCTTCCTCAGAAGTTTCTTTGCAGTGCTTCTACACTCCTGGAGTTCAGACAAAACAAGGTTTTCCCTTAAAATCAGTCTTGGATATCAAATTTGTTGCATTTTTGAACAGCGGGAGATAATTGGACTTCAATAAAAATGATGTTATTCCTTAGGAAGCTCTTGGCCTCTGCTGGTTGCAGCGTAGCCAGACTAAGCCATGGTGTTTGAATTTTGCTTGAGCAGGGTAGGATTTTCTGCACTCTCACTGGCACCAAGTTTATATTAATGTATTTCTGGTAAATGTTACTTTCCTATCAGCAGAATCAAGTTGATAACGTGATTGAGTCAGCTAAAGCCATCTGCAGTGTCCTGTGTTTCGTGGAAACCAGAGAAATCACTGAGGCAGCCAGGAAACTCCATGCACTGGGGAAAGCACAGGTGAAAGATGCATGTCCATGTCCTATTTTTGTCTTTCAAACTGGAACTTGAATGGGTATCACTAATTTTTTCACTGGTCAAGTCCATTTTACTGTCTTGTTGTATGTTTTCCCTTTGACAAGAAGAGGCAACGAAAAAAAAGAATGTTGACCACTTGTCATGTGTTTAACTGTGTTTACCAAATCATGTGATTTTAGAGTATTAGATTTTCAGATATTTAGTATAGGCTGTCAGTAATTTAAAAAAAAAAATCTTCCATAAATGTCTTTTAAATCATTACTTTCTCAGATTGAAATGTCCTTGCTATTTATGCAAAAAATTTTATACCAGCATCGTAAAGTCCTGATTTTAGCTGAAATACTTTTAAAACACTGAAATGGGTTTTCCAGTGGTTTCTGTATAATTGTAAACTGGGATTTTGGAGGTCAGTATCCATTCTCAGTTCAGTCATCAGCTGCTTTGGTATGACCTTAGGCAAGTCACCATGAGCTGATTTGTAGAAATTCTGAGCACCCAAAAGTTCTTTTGAAGTCAGCACCTTGAAGATACAGGTGCTCAGCAAATTTGGAAATCAAGCCATTAATCACTTGCATTTAGTCTGGTGTGAGTCATGATATTTTTTTCACACCCTAAGGAAATTCCCTCTTCACACTTTAAAAAAAAAAAGTTACTGAGGAATTCTCTTCTGTCCCTCCATGGTCTCTTGTGGTTCTTTCTCACAGCAGCTACTATTTAGAAAAACATGCCTGACTGGGATGCTTGCATTCAGACCATTACCTGCTTGCAAGACTTTTATCCTTTCTCTTCATTGTTGGTTTTGAATTTGTTTTTGTCCATGGCTTGTGATTTGTGTAAGAACTTCAAGGACTGGAAGAAGCAAGGCACCTCTAGAATTTTTGGCTTGTTGCTCAGACCTGACCAGCCACTTAAGTGGTTTCCCTTGCTTCCCTTCTAGTTAATGATTCACTGCAAATCTTGCTTCTATATTATCCTAAATTTTTTAATGTCTGCCTTGGCACCAGTTATTAGAAGTCACTGTTGAGGGTACAGTCATGCATAAATGAGTCTGTGTTGGCACACATTTTATCTGGCATGGAAATAAGAATATCCACTTAAGAAAAGCTCTTCTTGGATATTAGAGGGCAAATACTGTAGAGAAAGAGATAAAGGAAGTAACAAGGGATCCATGTGATTTGCTTTTCAGTTAAATTCCAGACTCTTAAAGGAGGCATCAGGATGATCAGTGTCTTGTCCTTGAGAAAAGTATTTTGTCAATCCAGAACCTTTCTCAAGAGGTAGACAAAGAGCTGGGTCCAGTTAAAAGAAAGAGAGGACAGTAACAGAACTTTCCTTTAGAAAGGAATTAGAGCAGAAGAAATATATCAGCACTAATTTGTTAAAAACTTTTTTTTTTTTTTTGGTAAGAAATATTCAGTGTATTTTTTCTTTTAGTGTTCAGGTCAGCCCTGTGAACCCAATGTGTAAACTGCCTCCTGTTACTGGTTTATATATTTCTTGGTCCATTTTCAGCCCCATCCTCTCTGAATCTGAGCAGAGAAATAGGTGCAGTGGTCAAAGAGACAAATCAGTTCCTATTAGTGTGGCCCATTCTAAGTGAGAAAATCCCCCAGTTCATGCAGAATTACATAATGGGATAAAACCCAAAGGGTACAGGTCATCTTTTTCAAGTCTTGGGTTTTTTCTTGGTCATGTTTGCTTCTGCTTGTCTTCAGAGTCACTGTCATGCAAATATTAATTTTATTTTCAAGATGAAGTGGCTGTTAATAGACAAATAATTAAATTGTAAGCTGATCTGTCTTGTTGTAAAGATAAACAAACACAAAACCTCTCCGCACCAAATGTTCCCTGTTTGCTATTGCTCATTCTCCAGCATGCCAAATTTCCAACCCCACTGCACAGACCATCTCCAATATTTACAGGCTCTCCTAAAACACCTTCCAAATTCTTTCTCACATGGAGGGACTAATTCACTTCCCTCTTTCAGTTTTATCTGTTTGGATTTTAAGCCCTTCAGAGCAAGGAGCACGTCTCCTTATCTGTGTGTACAGTCTCCAGCACAGCAGAGTGCTGTGATCTCCAGAGGCCACAGCCCATAAGTGCTGATGATAATGACACTGTTTGCTCGTCTGTAATGAACACAGTGATACTGTTCCTGAACAGCCCCTTCTGAGTGTTAAAGAGATTGTGGCCTGATTGAACAGCCTGAAATCTTTTTTCTGTCCTAATATTCCATGAGGAGCTGCTTCATCGCTTGAAAACTACTGACTAGATTGGTGCTGGTGTTTCAAAGTTTTTGAGTTATTGAGGTTTTGTTCTCTTAACTCTGCCTTTCAGGCTTGCTTAGCTGAGCTGGTTTGTCTGTCTCTTGAAACCTTCCTGTAAAAGCTGCCTGTGACCTCGTCTGGCACCCCTGTCCCTCCGACTCCCTCTGTGCTGGAGCAGACCTGACTAACAACTGCCTTCAAACAAGTGGAGGGAGAAGAAAAAAAAAAAAGAAAGCCCAACTATTCCTGCACCAGCAAATGCTGTTGCTGCTGCTGGCTTTTTGCTCCTTTGAGAAGTAGCTGCTGGGACAGTCAATAGACCTCAGCAGTCTAGAAAAGCTTTGATTCCATAAAGAACTTCATCTTTCTCAGAAGCTGAACTATAAATTTCATAAAAACAGTAAAATGTACTCCTGCATGTTTTATAACTTGAACGCTGTCCATTTTTGTGAAAATAGTCATTGCACGTTATATACAAAAACCTTGTATAGAACAGTATATAAATTTAACAAATCAGATTGTATCTCTATTTATCCATATTTATATATTGACCAACTTTCCTGTCTGTAGCAAGCTACTTAGTCAAAACTAGTACTTGGCAGACAGTTGTTCATAGGAGTACCAACTCACCCAAAACTTTTTGATTTTAATTAATATTTAATTGTAGGGTCATTTTTATGTGAATTTTGGGTACTGAAAAAATTAAGTGCTGCAATAGTATTTTTCCATATTGCTTGAATTTTTTCTATTATGTTCATCATCAAAGTACCAAAATAGGAGGAAGAGAGACGTTTTTCACAAAAGCAGGTAAACTGCCCCACAAATTAAGTGAGATTTTTTGAGGCTGCCCATTACACATTGGGTAAGGAAGAGTGCCAAAAAAAAAGTTCTAACTGCTTTTTCACGTGGTTTCCCGATTCTTTTTGTGTAATAGATGCTGTGGTTTTGTGGGGAATATTTTTTAACACATCCATTTGGCACATGGGCACATAAAGCCTCAGGGAAACCTCTGCTTACTTCTTCCAATGTAAATTACATAGGGTGCCAGTATATGTTTGTTTTTCCCTATCTGTACATGCATGTTCGCCTACTTGGAGAAAAAAAAGAATTAAATCTATTTAATTCCGGTTAAAATAAAAAAAAATGGAGAAGAAACTTACTTTCAATCTTCTATCTTTAATTAAATTGTACTTATTGCCTCCTTGCTGCCTCCTCACTGCCAGCACTGTGCATTCCTGTACCGTGGCTAAGAGATTATGAAAGCAACTGGCACCAGTGCTAGTTTCTTCTTAACTGATTGCATCTCTTTGTAAATGTGATTATTTCAGTCTCTAACCAGCCTAACCCTGGGATTTTAAAACCGAGGGAGGCTCTGGGACTGATGCACAATTAAAGTTTTTCATCTCTCCTTTTTTTTTCCCCCTATTCCTTTCTTACAGCAGCTCACAAAAAGTCCTAGGAGATCAAATCCTGCCAGAACAGGCACTAATCCACTATATATTAAGCATATTATACTATGTTGAAATTATAAGTACTGTGCCAAAAGGTTGTTTACTTTCCAAAATTTGAGAGAATTGAACAAAGGTCTCTATTCCCATTTGTCTCGCTGCATTATGAAGATTGTGAAGACATAATTCTCAGCCTGGCTGCTGCTTTTCTCCCCTCAAGTAAGCATTTGAGCACTTCTGTTCATCTTCACCAGACAAATGCTGGCAGCTCCAAGCTGGGTGCCAGAGGGAGAATGCACATCCAGCATTGTATTTCTCCTGCCACCTCTGCATGTGTTGGAATTTTTAAGAAGCATCATGCTGAATGCCTGTGTACTAACATGAAGCATTCTCAGCCCACTGCAAAGGGATTAATGACTGTAAAGGGCAGAAAACCTTGCAGGGATGTGGGTTCAAGCAGTGCAAGCCACAGGCAACACTGAAATGCAGAATTAACTTTCCAGTCTCCCTGGTCAAGACTTGCTGCTTATTTTTCTGTTGCTTTGGTAGATGCAAGTCTGATAATGGATTCATAAAATCATGGAATGTGCTGAGTTGGAAGGGATACACAAGGATCATCGAAGTCCAGTTTCTGTCTCTGCACAGGGCACCCCAAGAATCATACCATGTGCCTTCCAGAACTCTGCCAGGCTTGTGGCTGTGACCATTTCCCTGGAGAGCCTGTCCAGTGTCCATCCACTCCCTGGGTGAAAAAGCTTTTCCTGATATCCAACATAAACCTCTCCTGGCTCAGCTTCATGTCATTCCCCTGGGTGAAAAGGCTTTTCCTGATATCCAACCTAAACCTCTCCTGACCCGGCTTCTTATCATTCCCCTGGGTCCTGTCACTGATGACCAGAGAGGGATCAGTGCCTGTCCCTTCTCCTCATGAGGAAGCTGCAAAGCACTTTGAGGTCTCCCCTTACCTCATATTTCCCGCTGGCCACCTCTGGTCACCTGGCCTTCAAAGAGCTCAGCTATTTTCACTGATTTGGCACTGGAACACAGGTGAAATGGAGAGCTTTTGAGTGGAGATTTGCTGCTCCTCAGCTTCGAAAGGATGCTGAGACTGCCCTTGACTTGGAGAGGGAATTCTTATCTCTGTTGTACCCCTGCAGAGGCTGAGAACATGAGTGCACCTCTAATGCTGATAAGTGCTTCTCTGTATCATGCCAAAATACTCTCAGAAATCAGGTCTTAAGTGGCTTGTCTTGGGTGGTAGAGGAAGCAGCTCCTGGTGCTCTGAATCAGAGTAACGTCTTGTGTAATCATAACATTAAGATAAATCAAAATCTTTCCCCCTTTTCACTGTATTTGCCATGAGTGCTACTCCTGCAACCATTATAACTACTACCTGGTCTTTTCTGAAGTGACTGATTACTTTTTCCCCTCTCCTTTTTTGTCTTTATAGAATTCTCTTCAAAGTGTGGAAACACCAGGCAAAGGTAGGGTGTTATTTTTAAAACATGTTAATTCGAGATATATCATCAGAAAACACACATTTTGCTCTTTGTTTGTTTCACTAAACTGTTGAGTGGGCATATTGCAGATGTTTATATGTTTAGGTGTATTGTAAGGTAATTATGGTAAGTTAAAATTGAAGTGATGTAAAATTGTAAACAAAACAGCATTTCCACAAAATACTCTGGAGACTCAAATATGTATGTATGTATGAATGAACTGTAGAGTGAAAAAAATGAGTACAGGTGGTGCTGGACATAGTAGTTTTTAATCACAGCTTTCCTTATGGAGAAAAGGGAAAATAATGAACATCATGGAAGCCTGAAAAGTTCTTTCCTCCCTCTGTAAGCTTTAGTTCTTTGTGATCTTTTGTTGTACAAATAGTGTCTTGTCTAATGATAGACTGTCATAAGAAGAGAAGGTTAATTAACAAGAATGGACAAAATTATAGACCCTGCCTTTTTAAACTCTCACTGGCTCAGAGGTGCCCGGCACTTTCAGCACCTCTCAGACCAAGGGATGAGCAGGAGTCTGCTCTGCCATGGGCTGGATTCCAGGAGGGAACAGCCACATCAGGGGTGGGCTGTGAAAGGCCTGTGTCTCTCTCCTTTTTTTTTTTTTTTTTTTTGAGGGAAAAATCTGGCCTCTGAGATGTTATTTTCCTATCTTTCCTCTATTTGCTTTTCTCAATTGCAGTGTGCTCAGAGAGGCAAAAAAAAAAGGTGAATCAACTGCAATGATTTCAGCAGCCTTTCAAACACATGGGTGGTTCAAAGGCAGGTTTCCAAATGCCAGGCTTGTTTCAGCATTATTCAGCTTCATGGACAGCAGGGAAAGGAAACAGTTCAGGTGCATAAGGGAGAAGAAGGTAAATGCAGTTTGTAATATACTTGTTCCTTGGATATAGTCCTTTATCCCATGCATTTTTTTTAACACCCTTCACAGCAGCTAATTGCTCATGTTAAAAACAATCAATAGTTACTTACGAGCATCTACCTTAGAAGCATCTTTCTCCATACACTGTTCAGAAAATGTAATTGAAATGGATTTAAAACACTTCTTTATTTACAGGTATTTCCAAATCTGAACTCCATTGAATCAGCAGCTCACTCAAGGAAAATCTCATTTCTTGAGTAACAGTGAAGGAACCAGAGTTTACTCCCTACTTCTCTGCACCTGTTTATTTATGCCAGGAAATCTTCAACTGTGAAGATTTCTCTGTTTGGTTTTGGCACACCCTAATTTCACAACAATTGCAGCATCCTTTTGGTAGTGTAATATTAGAAACTGCAATTTATTCTTTACAAGTCAGAACTTGCCAGGCCATTAGTCATTCTGTGGAGAACCTACTTTCAAATTGGTCCAAGGTAACCGAATTTCCAATTGTCCTTTTGCATGCAGTGATAGACATTTCCTGTATGTTTTAACATGCTACATGCCTTAAATCTGCACGTAATAAATAAACTAAATAGATTGAAAGTCAGTGAAATATTTAAAGTTAGGCTAATGAGATAGCATGACAAACTGGTGTTAAAACACATCTGGAAAAAACCAAGTGTGAGTGAAATGACCAAAACTGATCTGCAGGAACCTAGGGCTGAATTCCCAGGGGTGCCAAAGCCATACCACATCTTCTCTTTTGGACATCACAAGTTTTCCTTAGTCCCTGTCTTAGTGCTCACCTTCATGATAATGCCATGGGGCCTCCCATCCACTGATCTAGGGACACTGATCCACTGATCTAGAGAGGAATCCAGATGATGTTTCTACCTGCTGAAGCTAGAAGTAAAAACCAAATAAGTGGTGAGTTCCTGCCAAATTCACCCTTATGTTTCCTTTTCCACCTCATTTGCTGGCCACCCATTTTTTACTTCATTGTGTTCGGCTGTCTGGGATTGCTGGTGTGCAAAACATGTGCTAGCCTGTTACCCAAAATTAAAGGGAAATCATGGGCTTAGCTTAGTGCTGTTAAATCTTTCCAGATCTCTGAGAAGCTGAAATCCAAGTGCTTTGCTTCCTCAAGGAGAGGAAGATTTGCAGATGAAGTCAGAATTGACAGCTGAGGAATGGACAGGCTGGATTTCCCATTTGTACTGTTCCTTTCTGTCTCTCATATGTATTCATGTTTATCTTGAGGAAAATGGGATCAAATTTTAACAGCAAGAGCAGCAATCAGTTACTCCAACTAATAATTTTTTTTCCTTTCCCCCCTTTTTTCCCCAAGAGATGATTATTACCCTAAGTATCATAAAACAGTTTTGTTTTCCTCCATTATAGCTTCTCTCTGCTACAAAAGAGAAAAAGATAAAGGATACTTTTCAAATTAAAGCCTTACTTAACAATTTGTTTAGAAACTGCTTTAACCTTGCTCTTTAATAATAGATTTTCAGAGGTTTGTTGTTAGTCATTCACCATGGACTAAGCAAGTCAAAGACTATATTCAAAATATCAAGCCTTGATTTAGTGTTGCAATAATTACCTCTGTTAGCAGCGTTATCTCTGCAGAACAATTTATGCCACTGCTGTGACTAAAGCAGTATTCACATTATGCCTAAGTCTGGTTCATGTTCTTTTTTCCTCTCTATGAAGTCCTTAGAAGATTATATTAAATTTTTAGTGCTCAAAATATTTTCATTTCTTGTTAAATGGGAGGAACTATGGGCATTTCTAGACATTAGTACCTTTCTACAGCATCAATAAAAAAAAATGGAGATTATTCACATTAATAGAGATTTAGCATTGGAGTTTGCTGCAATCCAGAGGATGAAAAGTCTTCAGGCTTGTACAGAATTGTGTCTGTGTGTGGTTCTCAAAAGCTGATGAATGAATGTTTATTCCGTGTCTACAGCCTTGCTACTTTGGGCAGGGATTGCACCAGATCAGACATAATAAGGAGCTTTCAGAATTTGATCAGCAGTTTTCTGGGACCCATCCAAAAAAGTCTGGTAATCACCAGGAGCTGATGATATTGAATCAACAGCCCTTTCCAGCTGAATTGCTGAAGTCATTATCTTTTTGAGTAAATGTAGGAATGTAATGCTTACAATACATTTAATGTATGTGTCATCATTAAATCTGAGAGAGTAAAGGTTCTCTAACTGTGCTTGGGATTTGATAGTTGTTCCTAAACCTGATAATAACGCTATTCATAACAGAAAATCACTTAAAAAAATAAAAAAGGGAGGAAAGAGGGAAAATTAAAGTTTGTGGTTTTTTTTAGGGTTTCCTTTGGAGCTGAAAAATTCACTTTCCTCTTTTCTTAGCACAAACCCATTAAGTTTTTGTTTGGGGAAAACCTCTTTGTGTTTCGCAATATGGAAAAATCTTAAGGGATTTTTATTGATTTCATTTCATCTCTCCACGTGTCTCCTGCATTGTTTCTAAACCAGAGCATGACTCCTCACCTCTAAGTTGTTGCTGAGTTGCATCCTGATATATTGTCCCTATAGCCAGAGGCTTTTTAATCAAGAATAGTTTTTAAATAACTGCAACCCCCCAGTTCTTCACAAAAAGCAGGCAGAAGTTATCAAGTTATAAATCCTATAGGAGCAGACATTTTGGATACCAGGACAGAAGGAGATTTTTAAGTTACTTTCAAGGGATAATCTGTAGGATGCTTCAACTAGTAGGATGAAACAATCCAGTAAATATTGGTGCTTGGAAACTGCATTTGATCAGTACATGCATTACTGTATTTTCATCTTTTGCTTCTTATTACAATGGTGATTTAATTAATGCTGCTTAGCATTTTACTTGAAAGTCAAGCGTGTTTCTTTCTGTAGTTTTAGTTTTGGGGGTTTTGTGTGTGTGTGTCCAAAACTATATTCAGGATCTTGCTCTTTGTTTTTTTTTCTCTGAAAATAAGTTGGAAAGAAAGAAATCAAGCTCCATTTTCAAAATTATTTTTGATCTGTCAAAAGGGTCATAAGCCTTCATTCCAAATTCTTTTCAACCAGATTTTTGTCATGTTTTACATGGAAAAAAATGTGTACAGGTTGGAGAGAGAGTGTTTAACATATATTGAACTGATATCATCTGCTGGTGCAGTAATAGCAAAGTCCCTGCTCTGCTGGAAGATCTGGCAATAAAATAATATGTGGACTGAGAAGAAAAAAAGCAAGTGGGTTTCTGTAAGGGATAAGCTATTATATTCCTTGCTAAATCTTGAAGGCACCTGCAGGTGTATTCATTAACACTTTCAGGATTATGAGGATTGTTCTTTTTCTCACTAAGGATAGAATTTATTCCTTCAGACTTCCAACACAAGGAACAGGAATATGTCAGAAATAAGCGTATCTGGCAGCTGTGGTTAAAGTTCACTTCCCTTGTTCTCATCTCATTTCTGCAAGTCAGATTTCTCCTCACCTTCAGTGCGAAGGTGATGGCAAATAATTTCACACCAGAAATAAATCACGAGGTTTGAGTTGTGAGATTATTAATATTGGTCACGGTTCACTTTGCAGTGTGGTCCATTCATTGTCTCTTACACATTGGTTATGCCTGGGACACTTCTCTAGAAAATAGGTTTTGATGTAGCTGAAACTGTGAATCTGCTGCAGGAAGTCCATGGTCTGAGCTTTGTAAATCAGTGAAACACCTCAGTCCTTTCTCAGCTGAGATTTATAAATTATAAAAGGCATAAAAAGCAGTAACGTTCTCTGGCTTCATGAATGGGTGATCTAATTTCAGCCTGCCATATCCTATTCAGCAACTCATTAAAATACAGTGAGAAAATGCTGACCAAGTTTTGTGAGTAATGGATGTTTACAGACTACCCAAGATGTTTCCCTCTAATTCAGTTAATTGCTGCTAGTCCTAATGACTAAAGAATAGGGGTTGGAAAAGGGTTGATTCTGGCACGGAAAACATTGACTGTTTTATAACTGAGAGCCAGCAAGAGCAAGAAAATGAATGCTGAAAAAATTCCTGGACCTGCAGACCAGATCATACTTGGACATTTGCTTAAACCTGAGGAACTCTGTTCCTGAAAATACCCTCATTCCATATATCCTAATAATTAGATAAATAATGCTGAAGGACATTTGCCTTGGCTGGCACGTTCCATTGCTGCCTTCACACCTCAAATGTTTGTTTAGTTTTGTTTGCTTGTCTGTTGGGGAAGATGAAATAGAAAAGCCTTATAGACATGATTACCTTGCAAAAGATGCTGAAAATATGGAAAGTGTAATCAAAATTGAGATGAAGACAAGGTTTGAGTTGAAGAGTAACTAAGAAACAATGGTAGAGCTGGCTGAAGGGAATCCTCCTTCTTGATAGAACAATACCCTCTGCCTAGGCAGGTCCAAAGGTCAGAACAAACCCTGCCTACCTGGTAGAAGATTCCCAAAAGTAGTTTTTTGAGGTTTAAAATATAACCCTGTATGGTAATGCAATAATTCTTATAGGGTGCATGTAAATATTGTAGAGTTTGTAGCTTGTTTCAGATTGGTTAAAGAGAATTAGAATATTCAACAGAGAATATGATTTATTGAATTGTAAACGGCAAATCGCTCTTTTTTTCCTCTCTCTTTTTGCCTCTTTCTCTCTCTTTCTCTGGCCTGCTTTGAGGTGTGTCTTGCAGCCCAGCAGCCTCTCAACCCACGCTCTTTCACAATAAATTCCCATGCTCTAAACCCATCTTTAGAGATCTCTCATTTCTATTTTACCCTCATAACCAAATCCCACAAAGTTAAATCCTACACTTGTCTGGTTTTTACATATCTGGCATCAGCTTTGTGACTCAGGTAAACCATGAAAACCATTTTTCTGCAAACATGGTCAATGACCAGGATAGCTTGGCTACAGTGAAAGGCCTCTTGCATCTTAATCACTTCCTTGTCTGGCTCATGCCAATTTCCTGTTATGGAAAATACTCCACTGAGTATGTTTCTCCTGACTTTATTGTTTGGGAATCCTTTGCTCATGGAGTGTTCCCTTAGCTGAGATAGAATACATTTCCTCTTCTCTGGAGACAAAATCTGAAGTGGTGTTTTACAGCCTATGATATAGATTGTGTAAAACTGTACATTTTCAGATTCTGAACTACATTTTACCCTTTTTTGGAGAAAATGCTGAGAAGGCTCCATTCAGAAATCATTGACTCCAATTGGCCAATTTTCATAAATAAGAGGTTTGCTATTCCACTACATTTACCTGTCAACCACTTTGAATAGATGGGAAACAGAAATCTCCCAAGGAGCTGTTGGTCCTTAATGAAAATAGTGTGGTACTTTTCAGATAAAGTACTGGGTCAGCTGATGTCCTCTTCTGGACCTCTTAAGAAGGTTCCATGTGTATGATTAAGGGTGAGTTCTTGGAATGTAAAAGAATTCAGTGTGAATTAAATATTTAGTTTGCAGGTATTAAGTGATTACACATCCAAGAGGACTGGGAATAAGAATTAAATGGTATTCTAGGGAAAAAAATCACCAGAGTCAAAGATTTTTTCAAAACTACTAAGGTGAAAGATGATAAACGGTGAAAATACTAAAGAGGATAAATAAATAGGCTTTTAAAAGCATGTAGTAGACAGAGAGAGTAGAAGGACCAAGTTTTTTTAACCCGTTGATCTTTAAAAGGATTCAATTTTCATATGTGGAGGATGATTACATTACAAGGTAGTAGTCTAGCAAGTCCTTCATCCAATAATTTCCTGTCAGTGTTTCCAGAAGCAAACCTCATTATATATCAAACTCTTTCAATGTGTATTTCTATTGTAATGTAATTAAAATTTGTCTATTGTGAAATGAAGATAATAATTTCTTTGCACTGTTAGCAATGCATTTTGTGACTCAGTAGTTCTGCTGGTTTTAAAGGCAAAAGGTATCAAAAAGGAGAATAAAATTCCCAACTAAAGATAGGGTTTTTGGAAACATTTCTGTCAGGAAACAGAGATATCTAAGCCCAGTTAATGGTGGTGTCTGTATTTGATGTTGGGCAGGACTCCTGCACCCATCCCAGGCATAAAAAGCTAATGGGATTCTCAGGTTTTCTATTCCTGGGTTGTTTCTTCTTTTCTTTTTTCCTTTCACTAGACACTATTAGCTGATAGATGGCTGCTGACTTCAGTGGCCAGACAAGTCCAGGGAATATGTCAAGGACTGTAATGGGTGGTGAGAGTGTGTTCTTGATCATGTAGAAAAACATGAGTTAGGAGAGCAAAAAAAAAAAGGAGAATCCAGGGTTCTCCTCTTGGAAGACAAATCAGCCTGATCTTGGAGCACTGCAATATACTCTGACACTTTCAACCTAACCCATGCTTGAGAAATGAGTGCTCCTAACAGCTCTCCTCTGATGGAGGCTGCCAGGTCTGGGGATTTTAATTTACACTGGCAATCAGGCAATCCCAAGCTGCTCCAAAAACAGAGAGGGAAGATGGACAAAAGCCAATAATTGCAGTGGGAAGGAAAAAAAAAAAAAAAAAAAAAAAGCACTGCAGAGCTGAATCCAGAGGGAATGACATAAATAAAGGTGTGGTATAAGTTAGGGAACAGCTTACATTTCATATATATTTGTATAAATATGTATTTCAGTGTCCATTTTTGTGTAATATCATCACCAACCCATGACCACCTTAATGCTGATATTTTTTCTGCTTTTTGCTGCTCCTTTATATGTTTTATTAATTGTTTACCTAGAGTTGCAACAGCTTTATAGTCTTAAAATTTAACCAGTGCCTTTTTTCCCTTCCACTGCTGCCTTGCCAGTTCCCTTGGAGTAAGTAACTACTTAGCTGCTGAAATGACAAAATACCTACTGAATAAAAACCCTTCCAGCACAAAAATTCAGAGGCTGAAATGGCATATCTGAGGTGCACCGTAGCTTGCTGTAGTTGCAAATGCTTACTTTGAAAATGCCTCAATTTGAAAGCACTGTAATGAAAGTCTGTTAATGATACACCAGAAATGAGCTAAGGCTGGTTTCAGAAGCACAGATGGCTAATTGGCTTCAGTTGCAGGTTATGTCATTTTAATTAAATTTTATTAGGAAGCATTTCAAAGCCTTAACTGATGGCTTAAGATAAATATAGTTATTCACAAATGACCTATTGCTAACCTTTATTTATGCCTCTGTCTCCTCTCAGTGTCAATAGAGGCTGCTGTGACTGAGCTCTCCGTGGCCATCTCTCATCTCATCCATGCCTACAGCAGCAGCTTTGATGCAAATTTCCAGCTTGCCAGCGCACCTGAAAGCCCTTTGTGTGCAGACATCAGCCTCAATTCCCAGCTGAGCTTCACTGTTTATGCTGCCCACAACATCCCAGAGGCCTGGGTGACCAGGTAGGAGGAGGTCCAGCAGATGTTCATGAGAAGATGTGCTGTCTCTTTGACAACAGTCATTTTGCACAGATACCAGCTCACCTCTGCTGCTTTGGTGATGGTCCTAAACTAATGTTAGAGGCTGAGAAAGTGGGTGTTTTTTCTAGCAGGAAGTGCATTTTCTCAAGTTTGACTGACTTAAGCCCCATAGATAGCTGGAGTAGTTTTACCAAATTTGAGCAATGCAGAAGAGAATATTTCTATCAGCTTTATTTATTCAAGTTGTCTGTTCAAGCTTTTCCTACTCTGAACAAAATTGGTGTTCTTCTCTTACCACTCCAGTGTGATCAAAGGGGGACAGGTGACTGTAGTTTGGGAGCATTATTTTTATGGATCAAAAAGTTGTTCTCAAAGTTTTTGTTTCCCATTTCACCCTCTTTACCTTCAATCCCAAATGTCTGTGGGATCATTTGCATCAGCCTATGAGCAAGAGACTGCCCTATAAGCATTGTCTGTAATTAGCAATTTAATAAAAATCTGAGAGACTTGCATTAGTTAATGTAATAAACACAGAACTATAATCACTATCTTGATTTTAGGTCAGGTTGTAGTCAGAATGGTTATACCATTCACACTGCATTTCATGTCTTACCAGAAAAATGTGCTGTTACACAAAACCTAAAGGCCACTGATGACTTCAATTCTGTGTTCAGGCACATGAAAATGAGAATCTTTCTTCCTCCTAATCTTCCTTTCCAGTCTTTCCAATATTAATAGCTAGCGTGAAGTTCTTAACATGAACTGCTGCTCTAACATTTGGTTTCCTCAAGTTCTTTTATTAACATCATTCACATGAGTGTTTCCCATTCTTATTTTTTCTGCACTTCATGAATTCATGGTGGCAGTGTCATGGACCTCATGCTCCTTTTCCAAAGGTGACATGATGATCTTGCAGCTGTTTTTGCATGTATTTTAATATCTCTATATTCCTGCACATGTGTAATGTATAAAATGTATTATATAAGAGAGTACACATCCTATATTAGGTATCAGTACTTCTGTTTAACAGGAAAACTTAATAATTTAATTGTACTAAAACTGATTATTTTCTGAACTATACTCCAACTGTTAGTAAAGTTTAGACTCTAGGGGAAGTAAAAAGAAAAACCAACCAAATCTGCTACAATAATTATAAAAAATATGATGCTGTTCTGGAAGAGATAAACCATAATTCTTATATATATGGCAAAATCAGGCACTTTCAATCTGTAACTGCCAGATCTTCCTGCCAGGCTCAGCATTAGACCTCATTCTGGACAAGAATGATGAACATGGGAAACAGTCAAATGTGAACAGGAAGTCTGAGGCAGTTACAAGACTAATTAGGAACATTAGCTATTTATAATCTATTTTGAATAATATTTGAAAATATTTCAGTAAGAGGAATGTGAAGCAAGAGGTACTCCCAGACCTGAATTTCACTCTGGAAGCTGCTTTGTTCACTCTGAAGGCAAACAGAGTATTTTAATGCTTCTGCTCTAAAAAATATACAGATTCCCTTTAGTATAATCTTTTTTATCAATGTCCAGCCCTCTGAGCATCTTCATGTCCCTCTCTGGACCTGCTCTGACAGTTCCATGTCCTTCAGAAATCCGAGGCCTGAGAGCTGAATGTGGTTCTCCAGGTGAAAGATTTCTTGCTGAGCAAGTGGCAACGCTTCACTTATGTCCAAATTTTCATTCACTGCAATAATGAAAAAAAAAAATTAATTACAAAAAACATGGAATAGAACCCAAGTGTCTTTAGGACTTGTCTTGGATTCTGAACTTTAAGAAAAAAAAAACAAAAAAAACTTAAACACACTTCAGTGCACACATTAATATGATTTTAATTATTATACTTCCTTTTCTCATGTACAGATAGACCTTCAAAAGTTTCTTATTTGTTAATAGCGAACATACTCTGCTGTACATGGTGCATTACAATTAATTAATTTTTTTTTCTCCTCTGTAGCTACAAAGTTTTCTCTTTTTCCTGTTCACTAACGTATGCTGGGAAGACAATATGTCAAGTGAAGATTTGCAAAAATACACCACTTAGAAGATCCTTCTTTTTCCTGGCTGACTGGAATGAGAAGTAAGTTTTGGTTTGTGTTTGATATATGTTTATCTGACAGATATTAAATACTAAATATTCATTAAAAAAAAAAAGACATCTTTTTTATGAATGTTCTTCTGAACCAGTTAAACTCCACAGAAGTCACAGAAATTTAGGGAGATTAGAATGAGAAAGAAATGGGTCAGCCAGAGGAAAGGAATTAGGGCTAAGGTAAGTCTGGTCTGACAATAAACTAAATTAAGCTGCTCTGTGAATATCTGTTGTTCACTGGAGGCATCCAGGAGTGCTGGAACCGAAAGGAGGTGCAACCAAAAGTTGTATTTATGTTCTTTGGAGGAATTCCACCTTTTGGATCTACCTCTAGTACAGCTGCAATCCAGCTTGAGAACTTATTGTAACATTTTTTTTGAGGTCAGTTTTTCACAAAACAACAAGGCTGTTGGGGTTTGTTGGGTTGGGGATTTATTCGTTTGTTTGCTTGTTTAATTTCTGGGGGATTGTTTTATTTGGCTTTTGTTTGTTTTTTTTTTTAATAAGGAGGATCTGTCATTTTAAAATGCGGACCTTAATTTGAGACAAGAATTTCAGGGTAAAGGCTGCCTGTTCCCTGTCTGTCTCATACTCAACATTCATTTAAGGCCATGGCATGACAAAAAGCATATTTGCATAGATGAGAGAGAAATACGTTTTTTATGATTTGGTGGTGGTATGGAATTCTTGCAGCTTCTTGAGCATGACACATTTATATTTACAATCTTTGAAATTTTTTGGTATTATACATCACTGTTTACTGTATTCTAAATTTGAAAGCAGTTTGATTACATTAGAATTTAACAAAGGCTACAACTCTAAAAAGATTTTTTTGTTGGTTTTGTTTTTTTAATTACCATTGAATACAGAGTGTAATTCATAACTTCTGTTTGCTTTTTTCTGAGACACACAGTTTCAAACTGGCCAAATGGAAGAAGAGCTTTTTGTGTCAAACACATTTATCTTGGTGGAGTGATATAGGAAGATTTGTATGTCTGCCATATGATTAAGAAACAAAATAGGTGCACGTCTGCTGAGCATCCAAATAAGTTATTTTAGGGCTTAACATCTGCCTTGGGGCCTCAGAGTTGTGTCCATAACATTTAAGTACATAACTCTCAGTTTTTTGTGTAATTGGAAAGTAGCTGCTGTCCTTGTGTTTAAAAAATCAGATCATTCCCTTTTCCTCTGTAGGAATTTTTACCTTGTCCAAGTTTTGGTCAAGTAGTTTCTTATGGTACATGTAAGCAGAAAACATTGAAGTGTATGAGGAGGATTATATTTCTCATGAGCAGTTTTGGCTTCAAAAGTGTAGCTAATGCCTTTCTGGAATGCATCTTACAAAAGTTTTCCTAAAACAAAAGAGAGAATAGAAATAAACTTTTAGCGTAACTGAAGCAGAAACTCTGATTTTCTTCCATTTCATGAAAATGTAAAGCAACCAGACCGAGACTTCAGGCTTTCCATTAAAACATCTCCCTTGAAAAATGTTTATTAAATGTGCACATTTCTATCCAAAACCTTCTTGGAAAAAGAAGAACATAAATATGCAGACCAAATCCATTCATAGGTCATGGATGCTTGTAAGAGGCTCTTAATATCAGATCTAGAAGTGAGTGAAACATAACACCATCAATTGTAAGAGCACCTTTTTACTTTTTCTTGAGTTTCAAAACAAAATTTTCAAAATCCATTTCAAATAGATTTAAAAGTAAAAACCTGAAAACTTGTATCTGTCTGGCACAATTTTGAATATTTCCCTCAAACATTAAAGGTATTCATATATTTTCTGCCTCAAATTGATTGACCTAGATTTGTTTAAGTCTCAGTACATGAGGGGAGGTTTTTTGAACCCAGCGTCCTGAGGCCCAGGCTGAGAATCTGGGTTTTGCCATTATTTTTGTATGTTTAACTTGTATCCAGAACTGGGTTTTGTGAAAGAATGCTCTTTTTGAGTTAAAATAGAGAAACCAGGTGAGCATTTTAGATCAGCTAACAGCCTTAAATGGAGAGTAGGTTTAGGTTAGATTTGAGTGAGAAATTCTTTACTCTGAGGGTGGTGAGGCCTGGCACAAGCTGCCCAGAGAAGTTGATCACAGATGATAAAAATTCATGTAGGAAAAGGTCACCAGGAAGAACATCTATCACATTAGGAAATCAGATATTCTCTATAGAGAGCTATGGATGAGCCAGGCCATAAAATAAACCTGGCTAATTCAAAATGAGTTCAGATCTTACATTAGAATTGATTAGAACGGGGGGAAAAAATGGAAAGTAGTGATTTGGTGATTAGGAATGTAGGTGCAAAGCTTCTACTAAAGCCAAGGCTTGCTTTATTTGCTGATTTTCATGAATTTAGTTTCTATTTTCAAGTACTTTAACCAGTTAGTGTCTTTAACTTGATGGGTTTTTATGTATAAATAGGAGCTTCTCTTAAAGTCTGCTATCGTATTTAACCTTTCCCAGAATGTTCTCAGAAACGAGAGGAATGATTTGATAGCTAAGGAGGTTGCCTTGTGCAGTGTTTCTTCTGTTTGTTCTTTTTTGAGAGTACAGTTTGGAAACTGTGATTGTCTTCTGGGTGCAGAGTCCAAGCAAGCTGGCACCATTTGGCTTATCATGTGTAAAGTCCAAATTTTGCCTCCTCATTTTCTCCGCAGTCTCATTTTCCAGTGGCTGAGATCTTCTTTGGTCTTAGCTGGTTGCTCTTAATGTATTTATTTCACCATCTCCTCTTTTCCCATCCTTCATAATTTATGTTAAACCTACAGACACGAGGTATGGAATTAACATTAAGCCTGCCATTCATCACCTCAGATACTTTCTTGGCGCTAGATTTCCCACTTCTCCGTATTTTGCTTGGCTTGTCTGTGTTGTTTCCACTCTCTCAGGGCACAGCCTGGGTTGCCCCAGAGCTCTTCTGTGCTGAGAGCTTTTAGGAGATGAGTTGAGTGACTTTATCTGATATCTGTGAATGACACCTCCTAAGTGAGCAGCTTCTTTGTCTTATTTCTGACCAGAGTTCTTAGCCAAGCATTTGGCTCAGCCTCCTACAGGCACAAAGGGTGGGACCAGCTGGGTAAGTTCAGGTAGGCATTCATTAAAAGTTTTTAAAAGCAATTCAGATATTCCCCTTCTTTGTGTATCACATGTCACCAGAAGGGAAATTTTGGTCCTCTTTGGCCACATTTTAACTCTTGGAATATGTAATTTCTCCGAGTTTCCAGGCTCTTTTCCTGCTGGAAGTAGTGGATATAATGTGTCCTGGGGAAATTCTGCAGTGATGGTATTGAGATGGTTTTTTTTTTTCCCTGTTCCAGGTTCCAAAGAATGTTAACAATTGTCTGTATCAGAAAATGCATGTCTTGATTTTTCAATTTTGTCTGTTCAAAGCAATAATAGTTCTTTAACTCTGACAAACATTTTTATGTAATGAGTGTTGTTGGCCTCCCAATGAAAAAGACCAAGTTATTTTTAGGAGGTAAACCAGTTCAGTTTCCCAATAACTGTTTCTAACTAATTATGAGTAAAGAAGAGTGCATGAGACAGGGAAAGCAAACTTGAAAGCTCTAAATGGGGACACGTGGGAAGTCAGTTGAGAATTGCTTCTCAATTCTGTTCATGGTAATCAGAAAGAGTGGGAAATGGCTGTCTTGCTTTGTTATTCAAAGAGGGAAGTGTGCAAATTTGCATAATTTCCAAATGTTGGAAGACTGATGATCTGAAATTTTGACATTAATGTTAATTTGGTGTGCTTCAGATTTTCAGCTGAAAATCATTACTTTCTTTCAGTAGCTCCTCAGCACATTCAAGGAAACTTTCTGAAATTCAACAGAAATTTGATAGATTTGGAAGTGAGAGCAAAATCTTATGCTGGTTTTTCCTTATCCTGTTACCATGTCTTCCCTCTAGCACCCATAATTCTTGTTTTGCAGCTTAATATACTTTTTAAATGCAGTTTCTCCTTTTCTTTGCTGTTTAAGTATGACCATATCTTTTTAAAAATGCTTAGTTGCTTTCCTCTGTCACTCTATTCAAATTTATCTCTCAGTCTGTTTTCTTAATCTCCAGTTTATGCAGACCTTTTGTTTTCTTAATGATTATATTATCAATGTGGAATAATCCTTTTAGCCCCTAGCTCCTTATATTGATGGTTTTTTTTAATACAGAAAAAAAAATCAATTAACTCTACTTTCCACTTGAGAAATTTGAGTTTCCACTGAATATACATGGAAAAGGCTGGAAAATTATCTCTTTATAAAAAAAAAAAAAAAAGTGCAGACTTGCACATGTCTGGGTAATGACACATGTGATCTTTCCATACAGCATGAAACTATCTGGATTATTGAAATAATTCTAGGTTATGATTTTAGATCAATTTTCATAAACTGTATAAATGAACTGAATGACCAAGCAAGCTAATGGTCAATCCAAAGTTGAGATGAGTATTGATGAAATCTGAATTTTCTCATTAAAAAATGCTAATCTCTCATTGCTGTTAAGACAACATCTGCCTTTAAATTGTGGCTGAGAAATAACACTCCAAAGCACACCTGAACAAGAGAATGATTATCATACTCAGAAGCAACTCTTGGTTTCTTAAGTGGTGTTTTCCTCTGAAAACACAAGACAGAAAATAACTAGTGCTTTAAAACTCACCCTTAATGGGTTGTTTACTCTGAAATAGCCTTTCATGGATAAGGTAATGCCAAAGCAAAGTTTAATTAAGCTTTTCCTGCCTTTTCCAGCTCTAGGAGTTACCTCTGAAGTGAATGAGTTTTTATCTGCCTCTTCTCAAATACAATGACTCAAGTTAATGGATGTCAATTCTCATCAATGCATTGAAGGGATCTGTCAGCTCCATTTTCCTTCAGAGTGCAACTTCTGTAATTTATACCTCAATATATGTGTTTGGGCATCTAGAAAAATGTAGAAAGAACTCACTTGTAACAGTGCTCAGGTTTTTTTTAACTTTTATTTTTCTCTAATTTTATTTTATTTTAGGGTCAACTTCCCTCTACGAATAAAGGCTCTTCCGAGGGAAACAATGCTGACAATAAAACTGCTGGGGGTAAACAACACCTCTAAAAATACAGAAGTGCTCGCTTGGACATGTTCCCCATTGTATGCAAAAGGGTAAGTTCGGGTTTGTATGAGAGCTTAAGAAAAAACCATTCTTGTATAGTGCTGCACTCAGCCTGGGAGAAATGGAAAAAGACAAAATTACTAATTTCTGGACTTCCTGCTAAGTGACTGAGAGGGTCACTTACAGCAAACTGATTTTGATGTGCAAGTAAAAGCCTCATCCACAGGTCTGTCCCTTTTCCTTTTCCTTTTCCTTTTCCTTTTCCTTTTCCTTTTCCTTTTCCTTTTCCTTTTCCTTTTCCTTTTCCTTTTCCTTTTCCTTTTCCTTTTCCTTTTCCTTTTCCTTTTCCTTTTCCTTTTCCTTTTCCTCCCTTCCTCCCTTCCTCCCTTCCTCCCTTCCTTCCTCCCTCCCAGGATAAAGTTCCCTAGCCCTGTTGAAAGTCCCTTTCCTGTAGCTTTGCCATATCTTTCCTGTTCACAATGGTGGTTTTTTGGGGTTTTTTTGTTTTCTTATTGGTTTTTGTTGAGTTTTTTTCTGTTCCCACCCACATTCATTCTGCTTAAATTGGGGCAGTTAGTGGTGACCACAATGAGCACTTTTCACTGTCCACACCACTCTAGAAGCGTTTTTCTCTCTTCTAACCACTTCTTTCTACGCCGTGCACAATATGACAGTGGTTTGAAGGTGCTTGTGGTTTGAATGTCTCTGCAGCAATGTATAAACAGAGATCCAAGGTAAATTTTCTGCAGTGTTTTAAGTATGTTTCAGTAGCACTGAGACATCTGAATTTAGATTGTCTTTGCAGTGATATTATTTTTTTTTATTTAGACTTTGTAACCCTGCAATACCTTCTGTGCAATAAAGGGTTACGTTCAAGCCCCCCCAAGTTTCTGCATTAGCATCCCTCTCTAAGCTATTTCCCTTTTCATACCTTGGGACATCTTGATCTACTTCTCTATATGGTAGCAATCACCATTTAAAAGAAAATAAAACAAAAAAAATCTGATTTTATGTATTAATTTGCTATATTTGAAAGACCTTGTATCTCCTTCAACTTTTCATCTGAGAGGTATAGAAAATAATTTGAACTGGGCTGGATGTTTTTTCCATCTTTCCAGAGAAAATTCAAGGTTACTCTGCACTTTTGTGACTTAGTGTTTAGAGCATTTAGCTTGAAGGAAGGAAAAAAAGCACGAATCAACCTTTGCTCCAAGGATTGCTTAGGCAATTTATTCAATGACTTCTCTTTCATAGTTAGTCTTAAGAAGAGCACTTCATTCTTCTGTTGTGTATGTGTTTTTACAGAAAGCATGAAATATGTTTGAGGCATGATAACTTAATGAGGGAACACTTATCCCATTTACCTCCAAAGGTGCCTATGTGAGAACTCTACTTTTGAGGACCTGTTGTTCTGGAGGTTTTCTTATTTTCCAGCATTCAAGTCCAAAAGGAATGACTTTTAGAAGGCCTAAAAGGCGTAAACTCCCTGCAAGGGACATTTTTTCATGTCTGCCATCAGAGCAAGGGCATTGGTTTTCATTAGGTAGATCCCCACGCCACCCTGACAATTTCAAAAAATTGACAGAAAAATGGTTCCATTCTTTCCTGGAACACAAAATCAGCCAGTGAAGAGGGTAGAGGGCTACTTTCCTTTCATTTGCTATGTAATTGTAGAGATCACTGCTGAAATGACCCTTCAGAGCAGAAATCAAGGTTGAGTTGTGCAGGAATGATTTAGGAATAACATGTTCAACACCCCCTAATCTGATAGCTGTGTCATTTACAATTACTGTAATTACCACCACAAAGAAGCCTAAGTGCCTTTTTCTCCTTTGGCCAACCACAGCTCATAGGATTATTCATTCTCTGTGATTTCAATTGATAGACAGACTGGTTTGAAAATGAGAATTGTCCTGAAACTCCCCTTGCTGCTGGAATGCAACTAAACTTCCAGATTTATTTCAATAGAGTATTTCTGAACTTGAAAGGACATACCAAGAAAAGATTTGTACCTCCAGTGTCATGCTAATATGTCAAGAGCATCTTGCATTACTGCAAAGATTATGGTATTAGGGTTTTTAAATAACAAACTCTGTCAATGTGTATAAAGAGATTAAAGAAATCTGATCAGAAAATCTTTGACAAAACATTTCTAGCTTGGAAAAATAACACTTCCTCAAAATAAAACTTTTCTCAGGGGTGAATTTGGGTTCTAAAAAGTCTTAACATGCTTATGTCTAGAATTTAATTTATTGGGGAAAGGACAGAAATAAGCTCTTTGAAGAAGCCAGCTGCCCTGAGGTGTTTGCCTGGGTCGTCAAACATCCTGTTTCAAATCCTTGTCCCAGTTGGTCTCTTCTCAGGGTCTGTGGAGAAAAGGACAGATTTGGGCTCCTCTTGCTCTATTCAGATGCTTCCTAAAAAGAAAAACAAAAATTATTTTGTTAAAAATTGGAAAAAGGTAATAAATGTCAAACATTTTTTAAAATAACATTCCTCGTTTCTGTCCCGTTATATCATCATCCAAGTAAAACCACAGAAATTCTATTCAAACTTATTTGGCTTATGCTAGAGAGAGATGGAAAAGAAAACCAAAACAGTTTTGGGTTATTTCCAGGTATTACTTAGGAATCTTGATCTGTTAGGACAAGAGAACACTAATTTTAAAGTCTCTGAATTTGCTCTTCTTTGTAAATTTTATACCTAATTTCTCTTCCCAAATAATTCTTTTCATTGTGTTGTATATTCATTGTCTCTTCTTCTTTCTAATTCTTTAATTTGAACTGAAGACTAAAAAGATTATTTTAAAATGTATAAAAATTCTTTTCATCTGTTTGAAGAGGTGTGAAGTTTCTTATGCTTTTGGGCACAAACATGTTAAAGTCTCTTGCCAGGTCAAAGGCCTGTTGTTATTTGCTGAGAATTTAACACTCCAGTTCTCCTCTAAAAAAATACTAATCAGGTTTTATGAGATATATATATATATATATATATATATATATATATATAATATATATATAAAGAAACAAACCTAGCTCTTTATTTAAAGCATATTACTTATTATTTTATATTGCAATCTCTTCTTCATCCCTGGCCTGTTTTGAATCCACACAACACCTAAAAACATCCTCAAGAATTTGGCCAGCTTTAGGATTTTTGCTGCTGTTAGAGATTTGTCAGTGAACAGATGTTTAGCAAGCTTCAAATTTACTTAGTTTACATTATTTCCTGAATTCCAGTGTTATCTTTCACTCTTCTGACAGTTTTCTTGCAGTGGGCAGATTTATAATATGATTAGCTGCTGGATATTCACTGTAGGCTTTGCCAAATGTGTGTTGGGATTCCTGCTTGCCAAACTGACTTCTTGAAAGTATTCTCCAAGAGTTGTCTAAATATAGAGTTGCTTACTCTAAAATTATTGCTTGTAAACTAATTTTGAGGCTTTACATTTCTGAAAGTCAAATTATGAAGTAATCAGGAACATAACTGCAAAATATTTTTCAAAGTCTGGAATAACCTGTTAATTTTGTGCTCAATGTAATTATCACTTACAAATTTAAGGGAGTTATTTAAACTACAAACTGTGGGGTTGGAGGTTGTTGTCCTTATAAATGCAGTCATTTAGCTTTACTTTGCATTTGAAAATTTTCTCTATTTTGAATTTTTTAGAGCTCTGTATATAATATATATAATTATAACAGAGGAATTGTTTCACAGTATCATTCCAATGCAGAATTAAGACTGCTTGGGTCATAAGATATGGGAAGGATTTTTAATATATTTTAGCAACTTTGCATTTCCTTTAAATTTTACCTCAGCTCTGAACTACTGAGACTTATAGTGTCAGGTTGGGGGACACTTGCATTATTTTTACACGACACTTTGTCCTCATTTTCCCGGTTATTCAGCCTGATCAGTAACTCTAATGTTATTTCATTTGTGAATGGACATGGTGATAATGAGTGTAGCTGCCTGCTTGCCCATCATATCTGCTTTCCTCAGCCTTATCAGATTGCTGACTTTAGACAGCAGCCCTAAATCAGTGCCAGTGGAGCCTTTGATGGTGCATCAGTACCAAGAAGTCTTTTTTAGATGCTAGAGGCAGTTCAAAAAGTGTTTAGAAACCCTTTGTGCCAGCCTTCACATCAGAGACTTGATTTGTCTCTTGGGCTGAACAGTTTAGTGTTTCACAGCTAATTAACAAAGCAGAAATCTGTCATTTTGGGGCAGTTTGGGAGTTGCAATGTCCCCCACAGCTCCCATTGCTCTGGCTTCACTGTCTTGAGCACCACAATTTATTTTGGTATTTTCAAATCAGACAGAGCAAGCCGCCAAACTTTCCTCTTGTGGGGTGGGGTGAGGGAAGTCTGCCATGTGACTGCAGGGCACAAGGGTGACTTTGTTAAGTTAGAATAACTTGAGCTGCCTTTAAATAACAACGTTGTTTTCTGAAACAAGAGGGGAAGTTTATTTTAGCTCCAGTAATAAACAAGAGAAGGGAATCTGCGTAATTCCAAAATAAATACATGGCAGTAGCACAGAGCAGCATATTCACCCTCTGATCTGCTTGATACCGAAGTTGTTACATGAAAGCCATTTTCTGTGGCTGTGATCATTACAGAGCCTTTAAAAGGTCATTATCCTCACCTCACAGATGGAAAAACTGGGATGGTAGGCGGAATAGGGAGTGACCTTCCTGAGCTCATCAGCAGAACCCAGCAGCAGAGAGAAGAATCTGTCTGTTCACTAAAGGATTTGGTTATCATGCTCATGATGCTAATCCCTTCATTTTCTGAATGGATCTTGCACTCTCATCTGCTTATTTTTCTAAAAATAATGATGCATCTTTTCACTGTTTCGCTGACCCACCTGGCTCCTGTTATTGTTCCATTTCTGCGTCCAACAGCTGATTGTTCTGAGGAACATTGCCTGTGCATGGAGTGCCCCAGTGTTTGCTGGTTTGGGCTGGGCTAGGATTAATTTTCTTGCTGGTGGATGACGTGGATTTGTGTTTTGGATTTGTGCTGAACACAGGGCTGTTCATACAGAGATGTTTTTATCCTGCTGAGCAGGGCTCACACAGAACCAAGAAGTTTTCTTCCTTGCCACACTGGCAAGGGAGTTGGGGTTGCCTGGGAGGTTGGGAGGAGACATGGCCAGGACAGGTGACCAGAGGGGACATTCCAGGCTGTGTGACATCATTCCCAGTATATAAAGCTGGGGGATAAAGGAGCAAGAGCAGGGACATTTGGAGTGGTGGTGTTTGTCTTCCCAAGTCGCTGTGAGGTGGCCCTGCTCTCCTGGAGATGGCTGAGCACCTTTCTGCCCCTGGGAAAAAAATGGGTTAATTCCTTCCTTTGCTTTGCTTGTGTGCATGACTTTTTCTTTCCCTATTAAATTCTCTTTATCTCTGAGAAGCCCATCTGCCTTCCAAGATTCTTCTTTGTCTTCCTGGACAGTCTTTAACCACATCTGTTCTAGGTGTAAATGAGTTCAAATAATGAGCTCAGGAAATGTCTCATCTACGGTACCTCTGAGATCTGTGCTACTTCTTATATTTGTCTACACAGGTTTCCCAGGAAAAAAAAATCCACTGTATGTATTCTTTTTTTAAAGGCCCCCATCATTTTAGAGCACAATATGAAAGTGATTAGCAGTAATGAGAGCTCAAAAGGGTAATTTAGTCTTCATGTTCATTTACTCTCAGCTACTCCTCTCCCTTCTAACAAAAGTGCCAATTAGTTCAAATTATGATGTAAATCTTTGTCAACAAAGGATTGGTTGAAGAGATGCAACTCGCTTATTAAAGGTCATCTGAGTACACATCACAGGAAAACCACTTTGAATCACCATTGATCACTTCCTCATTCACATCAATTACCTAAATGAGAGAGACTTCATATCACACAATTGCTTTCCTCCAAGTGCTCTCTGTTCATATCACAGCTCTTTTTCTGCCTCCATTTCCCTGCAAATGCACCTACAGCTGCAAAAGAAACTTCAGAAAATAGCTGTCTTTAATCCTCCTGAGCTGTGTTCTCACACTAAAATAAAATAAAATGAAATGTCTCTGCTAACAACACAAAGAGCTTGAGAAGTGAGAAAGAAAAATCAGTCCTTGAATTAAGTTTATACTCATTTATGTTGACTATAACAGTCACTTTGTGGGAGTTTCTTAAAGCTTCTTCAGATGACTTTAAGCAATTAATTTCAGTTTGCAATTCAAAAGGTACTTTCTTTACAGCAATGTTGCAAACTCATGCTGGGATCAAATAGTCCATCTGGTGTCTCTTGTACCTCTGACATCTTCCTCTCAGGTGAAAAGTGGATATTCAGACCTCACTTACCTGGCTGGCTCTTTCTACTGCAGTATCTACTGATTCTCCAAGTTGTTTTGACTGAGCAGTGTCTAAAAAATCTTAATAAAAATTATTTGTAAGTAAAATAAGAGGAGCTGAACATAATGAAATTTCTGACCTCACTAATCGTTAAGGTATGGACAAATTGAGGGATAGCTCCAGTGTATTCTCTTTCTTTATTCAGGTGTTGCATTCTTAATCTGAGTCAAGTTGTTATGCTTAGAATACACACCCAAACTTTCTGATTTTACTCTAGTTCTCCAGCCTGAATTGTGCCCGCCTGCCAAATCATGCTGGGTTTCTTATCTGCAGGCCACAGGCATGCCTGTTTTTCTGATAAGACTTTCTTGTAGGTGTAGTGCTCAGACTGGCACTTCAGACCATCACCTTTCATCTGCCCAAAACCTGTGTGTGGCACACATGGTATGAACTATCCCACTCAAACTTCTTTCAGCTCTTTGGAAATTCTCATATCATCTTCCCCTCTCCCTGCCATCTACATATAAAATCAGCAAGGATCCCTTATGAGTGCAATAGATAGCCATGAGTTTCTTCTTTTTGTGGAATAAATATGCTGCCCTCCACCTTTTACAGTGTGTTGATGCTTCATGGTCTCCACCATATTTGCCCTAAAAATTAAACCTTGAGACAGAAATATTGCATTATCCTTATTTTACCCTGTCACACAAGAAGCCAGTGGCAAAGTGCAGAGCTGGCTCAGAATGTGTTTTTAGAGTGATTTTTTTTCATGAGATGCTGCTGTGGGAGTGAGGCCATCAGGATGCAACCTCTACTGGTCCCATAAAGATAAAAGGTTTTCTCTCCTTTTCCTTGTCTTTGAAGCCCTGCAGCTCCATGTTCTTTGGTGGGATTTCAGTGGAAGCTTTTAGCAGTGTTTCTCTGTGTTCCTTGCAGGAGGCTGGTGCATGGAACCGTGCTGCTCAGCATGGCCCTGCACAGCAAAGTCCCCACTGCAATGATCACCCCAGGCATCTGCAGCACTGGGACACCAACCTCGGTCACCCTGCAGGTGAGAGAGCCACAGAGCAAAGCTCAGCATTGTTTTCTAACAGAGTGAAAGGAAAAGGGGTGTCCCACAGCTCATCCAGACCACCCAAACTCAAAATCCTGTTCCCATTACAACCACTCAAAGAAATGCATCAGTCCTGCATGGTGGTTTTGTCACCTTTCCAGGCTAAGTTAGCAACTGGGTCTTTCAAGGACAAAGCCAATTGTTGTCTGTGTTAAAAAATCTGAATGACTGTTTGCAAATGAAATGTAAAAGTAGATAATACAGATAAATGAGCCTGGCCTAAAAATAGCCCTGTTTTAACAGACAAGCAAATGGGGATTTTCCAGGCTGAGGAGTTCAGGCAAAGACCATGCCTTAAAATAGCTCCCCTTATTAATAATACATGGAAGTTGAAGCAGTAAATGGCTATTAATTTATAATATCTACTAAAAGCAATGAAACAGGATTCCTCATTCTCCCCCCTTCATTTTCATTTATTCCCAGGCATGTAGCAGTATCACAACTTTTGAACACACTGGAAATGTTATAAATATATATTTTCATAGAAAATCTGGGCTTGGGTTGGAAGAGAAGCTAAAAATCACCATGTTTTATGATGTGACTGAGAATTTTTTAAGGGATAACTTTGTTAACTTTTGGAAGAATGATGCATATTAAATACTTATATTAAAAAGTAGCTATAGATAAAGCTCTTTGATGTGTGTTAATAGACCAAAGCTGAATGCAAATCAAGCAGAATTTTGAAGAACAATCTGAATTTTCAGATAAGTCTACTAAGATTATCAAGTACCTGAAGCACTCTAGTTTTGGTTGAATGTTTACTTTGTCTATATCTTAAAAAACATTATCCTAAATTTCTTACAGACCTATGTAAGAATGGGAAATTGGTAGATGCTGTACAATATATTGAATAATATATTATAAATTGAACATCCAGAAGTGAAATCAGGAATCTGACTTCCATTTTACAGTGAGAAACTATACATCAGAGATATCCTCACTTTTCAAAAAAAACAAAACAAATCATCATTAATTAAAGTTCCCCATTTGAGAACCATCTCATTAAAAAAAGAAAATAAAGGAGGCAAAAAGTAAGAAATTGCTTCAGCTTTGAGTTCATGCAGTTCTAATAAAATTATAATATGGTGGATGAAATTCTCCTACGAAAGTTGGGCCCCACTGATTGCTGTGGATGGAATTTATCACCAAAACATTAAAGAAACACATACAGTGAGCATCTTCAAATAATGATCCCTCTTCTTTCTGTCATGCTTTGTGTACTCCCTGTACAAATCAAAGATAACATTGACGCTTATACCAGAGATTGCTAAAAGCCCTTCTGTCTTTTTTTTCTTTATTTATCTTTTTTATTTTTATTTTATTTTATTTTATTTTATTTTATTTTAATAAAGATTGACTTCCCGGAAACTGATTTGGAGTTCATTAAACCTGAACCTGAAGAAAGAAGGGGTGATCTTGCAGAGCCAGCCCAGGAGTGCCTGAAGCACATTGCAAGACTTTCTCAAATGCATTCTCTCTTGCTGTGAGTTGTCCCCACCTAACCCTGCTGGCTCTTGCTGTGCTGTACCCACCCTATCGATCACAATTAAGTGTATCCAATTTGTTAAAAACAAAATTTTCCTCTGAAGGAGCCTAGCTTGACTGATTTGAGAAGTAACACCTCTAAATGAAAGAATAGATCACAGCAAGGCCTAATAAGGCCCTGGAGGGGGTAGTGTATTTTACCAGTTTAGAAAAGGATTGTTTTTCCCTTTCTATTACTGCATCCTTTCATGTATTTGAGGCAAGGAGCTAATTTTTTGTTCAAAACATCAGATTTTCAGGTAATCAGTATCAGTATTAGAAAAAACACCTTTAGGTTCTATGGAAATTTGCCTCCTCTAGTTATTAAACACTTAGACTTCAGATTGAGCTGTGAAATGGCTTTTGAAAACCCTGTTTCAAGTTATAAGCAAGGAAAGATGTACGGAAAGTTCAGCTTTCACAGGAGGTGGATAAAGACAAAGTGGAACAAAACACACTCAGAACTGAGGCAGATTAGCGTGCTCAGCTGTAAGAATGTTGTACCAACAATTAGGATTATGTGCTGCATAAAATTATTTGGGGTATAATCAGAGTGGAATTTGAAACACAGGTGCTTGCAGAGAGCCATTATACTAATGGCAGTTAATTGTGTGAATTAATCCTTTATCAAAGGTCAAAAGGTGCCTTAGTTGTGCAATTACTAAATAACTTCATTCAGCACTCTCAGTGGGATATGGTGTATCTGTTAAGCAGATTTTTCTGTGTTGATTTCTATATTGGTGGTTTGGGGTTTTTTAAAATTAATTTATTTTTTAAAAAAAATAAAGAGACAAATTTGCTGGTTTACTTGATGTTTAACTCAATTTTTACATCAACAGAGGAAATGTAAAATTATTTTTATTAAACACAGGATCTGTGTTTTGAGGTTTTGTGATTTCATTTTAAAATGTGAGCGGGATGTCAGTATTTTATTGCAAATAGCCGTGGTGCCAGTAAAATTTCCACCTGCAAAATATGCCTCAGAATGATTTAGGGAACTTCAAACCCAATGCCTGTGACCTCTGTTATTGTGGTTTCAGTAAGAAGGATTCAGATCATTAAGAAATTAGCTAAATACAAAGTAATTTATAAAATAAGGGTGAGGCTTTTCTCTGCTGCTAAAAATCTTGATGTCCATTTTATTGAGAACCCTGCACAGTTCTTGTCTTCAAGACTCAGGAAGGATGTGGAAAGTGTGCAGGGAGGAGCAACAAATATCATGAAATGGATAAAGCAGCTCTTTCACCAAGAGAAGCTAAAAAAGTTGAGACTCTACAGTTTGGAGAGAAGACTGGAGGATGTCTGTGCATGCACAATTAATAGATGGAATAGATGCAAATACATATATATTTTTATATAGAGATTCAAAAAATTGATTGCCCTGGTAGTTGTGCTTTGTCCAGTAGCTGGACCCAGATCTCCCTGCTCCCCCCAGCTGCCAGACATAAAAACCCTCAAGGTCCACAACTACACTGATTTTCTTGATGGGGCTTGGGCCTCTTCCTGCTCTCTTCTATCTACTCCAGATATTTGTTCTTCCCAGTGGTTCAGACTCTTGTCTTTCTGGTGGCTGGCTCAGATCACTGCTCCCTGTGGCCAGCATTAATGCTGATTAATGAAGATGTTGTTGAGTAAATATCCCCACATGGCTCTTGTGCTCCTCACAGCCCTACAGTCTGATTTTGGCATCATCACCAGGCCAGACAAGAGGAGAGCTCTTTAGTTACTGCCAGCTGTTTTGCCTGACTTTGCAAACATTTCAAATGTGAGCTTCTGAATCCTTTTAGGATTGCTGTGTTTGAAATACAAGCCCCAGAAAACTCTGCATCTGAGATAAAGGCTGCTCTTTGAGCCTGAAGCACCCAGTGCATCCCAGAGAAAGGATGGGAGACTGCTCTGAAGCCGGGATCAGGACAGGCTGCTTTCTGCCATCTTTATTTCCTTCATTCATCATTTTCCTTCTACCTTGCTTTTCCCTCTCCTGCAGCTTCCCTTTTCCTTTTTGCCACTTTGCTGAGAAGGATCATATTTGCCTACCAGTCATGAGAGTGATGAGGTGAGATTTGAAAGTCTACTTCCTCTTGGGTCAATAGTGGAAGAGGTCTTTTCTAGTCTGTCCATGGAAGAGAAACTTTAAAGTCTGTGCCCTTTCTGGGGGGCATAAATTTATTTTTACTATCTTTGCTGCTCTCTCCTCTTTTTGCCTCTTGTCTTGTTCTCCTTTAGTACTGAACATGAACAACAAAAGCAGCTCAAAAGCTTTTAAACTCTTTTTTTTTTTCTGTTACTCCCTCCACCAAAAAAGTGACAATTAACAACAGCTCACAAAGCCTTCTGAAAAGCTGTTATCTTCATTTAACTAAAGGGATTATCAACAAATGAACAGAAAACTACTGAATTATTTAGGTTATAAGGTATTTTAGTTTTATTTGTGTTAGGAAGAAGGTTATATATTTTAACATAGATCTCATATGGAGGGAAATTTAAATACAAGTCTACATAAAAATCCATTAAAAATCCATAAACTTAATCTCTTTTTATCAAAAAAGAAGTTTAATTAACATCTTAACCCTATTGAGACAAAGAAATGCCCTTACTTGCATAACAATCTTCAGATCCTATATGTACGCAAAATATTTTTATCATCTTACATGTCTTATTACATGTTTATATAAACTCTTGTTACAACTAAGAAACTTAAAATCAAAACTTAAAATACTCCTACCCCACCCTCCCTTTCATTTCATCTCTGATCTTTAAAGTGTGGAAGGAAAAAATGGCATTGCCTCTGAGTAAAGTCAGAGGGAGAAATCTGTTATTTAGAAAACATGATACAAGGATTGATTTCTTATCTCCCTTTTGCAAGCTCAGTCGAGGCTTTAGCTGCTTTAATCTGAACAGCAGATTGTCTTGTCTGGAGGATGCTGTTTGAAAGCTGAAATCTCTGCTCAAAGTTAACATGGAAAAGAGGTGCTTTAACTGGACTGTCCTGCAGAATGTCATCCAAAGGAATAAGATAACCAGACAGGCAATGAAGTTTCAAACCTACTTTTATCTCTTTTTCTGTGTGTGACTTTCTCACACGATCACAAAGGCATCCATCTATTGTCACAGAAGAGACACTGTGAATTCTGAAGTTGTTTCTGGAAGTCATTACCACAGTGATACTTTTCCTGAACTGATTACTGAAAGTCAGGATTGGTATCACAGTCAAGTTCCTCCTCTGCATACATTTATGAGCTTATTCTCCTAAAGGGAATAAATTAACATTCACTAAGGAAAAAACATGCCCATCTTTGTGCTGCTGCTCTCTGTTCCTCAACTCTTGGCAATTCAAAATTGCAAAGGAGAAAAGTTCTCTAGTGCCTACAGAGCCAAAGGAACTCATTTCTATGAGCTGTGAATGACACAATTTTGACAGTTAGAATGGGACTAAGATTTTGTTTTTGGCTAAGAATGTCCCAAAACATTGCAAATAGAGGGAAGACAACCTTGGAAAGAATGTAAACACTTGGATTTTGAGCCCTGTTTACACATCTGGGTAATTAAATGCTTCTCTGGAGCAAACTATTTACTTACTGCCTTCTACTAGATTTCTCACACCTCATTCTGAAATATTCAGGTTTGTTTAAAGTTACAATTCTGTTATGCTGTTTAATAGATGCATCACCAACCTGGTCAAATATGACCAAGAAAACCAATGTTCTTCTTGATTTCAGTAATTATTTGTATGAACTGAGGATCTCTCCTTCAGAGTTTGCTTTTGAAGGCTCTGATATCAAATTAAGGAGATGGTCTGAGCTTGTCTCTCCAGGGAAATTTATTTTCCTGTTTTCTGATGTGTCAAAACCTGGGATTTAATATGCATGAGGAGAAGACATCTGAATCGTTGACAAATAAGATGATACAAGGCAGAAATTATTCTGAGGCATTTCTCACCGTGGTGAAATATGTTGTGATGACTGACCATGTTATCAATATGGCATTTAGATATCTACAATCTCTGTGAGGGTTCTGGTCTACTGCATCCTTTTTTTTGTTTGGTTGGTTGGTTTTTGGGGTTTTTGTTTGTTTGTTTGTTTTATTTTTGGTTGGTTGGTTGGGGTTTTTTTGTTTTTTTGTTTTTTGTGAGTACAGTAAAGCACAGCAAGGTAGACTTTTCAAACAAACCTAGAAGTTGCTGGGAGCTTTTCTCCCGTTTTCCAAACTCATATCAGCACCAGGGGTAATCACACTCTGCATATGTGTGCCTGTGCTCAGGTTTTTGTGCATGTGCATGGATGTGCCTAAACATTCTTTTAAAAGCAAATGCATTAAAAACAGACACACCTGTATTAAAAAAGTCAAAGCAAGGGCAGGAATGAAGGCTATAAGTGTTAGATGTTATGAGTTAGTTAGAGATGATCTGTAGCAGACAGATGTAACAATAATTTACTCAGTGACAACTGCACCTTCTTTGTCAGAAAAATCCCCAACCAGTAAAAAAAAACAAACAGCACCAACAATAGAGACAGCAGAAAAGAAAATTGAGAGTGCTTGCAATGAGAAATAATCACATATATATGTGTGTCTTTTGACACTTCATTTTTATATGACCTAAGGCTGACAGATCCAGAGTATGGGTATCACTTTTCTTATAAGAGCTGGTCTGCAGAAAATGATATCCTACCCCAAGGAAAACATGTACTTAGCTGAAAAGCAGTGTACTGTGTGACTTGGCCCCTCTGTACAATAAAGTTTGTTGCAACACAAAGCTTCAGGTGGTTTTAATTTCAAACTGAATTTCTAATCTTCTCTTCCAGGCTCTCAGAGCAGCAGAGAAGAATCTTGTGGTTTTATCGCTACTCCTGCAATAACCAAAACTGCTCCCTTCCTCTGGTGCTGGGCAGTGCACCCAGCTGGGACAGAACCACTGTGGCAGAAATGTATGCCTTGCTGAGGAGCTGGAGATTCTCTAACCCTCTGGAGGCACTTGGGCTGCTGACTTTCAGGTGAGGGGAAACCACCCGAGGAGGAAAGTAATGATAAACAGAATATCACATGCTGGTTAATTCAGTGCTTCAGTTTGCTCAGCACAGTTCACTGGCTGGGTTTTGTTTCTCTCTGTGTCAAAGTGAAAATGGAGTTGCAACTCTTGTGATGACCTTGAGTGGAGTGTGCCAGCCATGTCTTCTTGACTGAGGAGGTTTTCTATTTCTCAGGATAATGGAAAGAATATTTCATTCTCTAGAACAGACTCAGGCAGTTCCTGGTAACAGGTGATCAGTCAAATACTTAGCACTTAGCACTCCATAACTCCAAACTGCCGCACAGACATGAGGTGACTGCTGGGAGATAAGGAGGGCTGAAATGTGTCTCTAGATTATACAATAATCTATGTAAACACATCCAGTCCCATGTGTAACCTATCTTTCTGAAGTAGATCAGATGAAACTGTGAAGTCAATTAAATAAGTTCTGTTGTGGTACCTTGTTTTCCACCCCCACTACTTGCACTGGGAGCTGATTGTTTGTCAGGACACTTTTCTTGATGCTGGAGATTGCCCTACCTATGATGTAACAGAGATGTCAGGGGACAGAATCTGTGTCAGCAGTTACATTCCCTCCAAAAACTTGGGAGGTATTCTGCATCAAGTGACCTGTAAAAACATTACACATGCAGATGAAATGCCTGAGCAAATTTGTTTTATCAAGCTGCAGCTTGTCGTGGGTAAGCACAAGCTGCACCAGTTTTGCAATCTCAGTTTCATGCTGTACCTTTAGAAAAAAAAATAAAATAAACCTCCTTTAAAGCTTTATTTGAGAAATGTACTGTGACTTGATACAGTCACAGTATTATTAAAAATAATTATTAAAATATTAAAAATAATTATTAAAATAATTATTAAAATAATTATTTAAAATAATTATTAAAATAATTATTTTAAAAGTCTCTTATTAAAAATAGATATTCAATAATCTCAAACTGATTTTTTCCTGTTATTTCCCTCTGGATGCAATTTCCTAAGAATACTTGTGTCCCAGGTTTCTTTCTGAACTATCAACAGTTTCATATGTTGCACATGTCTTTTTTGTATGTTGTGGGAACGGCGAAAGCAAAGAACCTGATAGATCAGATTCTGGAGCATGATATTGTTATTTATCATTATTAAATTATTAGAATTAAATTCAAATTTATAAAAGATCCATGTAGAAAGGAGTATATGGGCAGTGTGTTGTCTTCAGAGTGGAAAGAGAATTTGCTAGGGTTTGTCAGAGCATGCCAGGCTTTTAGATCAGACCTTTTGTTTCAGTGTCTGGGTGGCATTCTGCAAGGGGAGAGCTGGATTGTTCTTTGAAGATGCAGCTCTGCACGAGGGTGGGGTGCAGGATATCAGCCCTCTCAGGTGCTTCAGAGTTTTTAATATGAGTCAGTCTGTCCCCCAGCTTCTCAGTGTGCATCAGGTGAAGGGTATCCATACCCTACCAGAGAAATTGCTGGCATGGAAAGAGGGGAAAATGTCATCATTTTGTCTCTCATATGCCACCCTTGGGAGTGGCTGGCACCTGCAGTTGTGCCAAAGAACAAGATCTTCTCTCCAGATCAGGATCTTAGATGGTTTGTCCGTTTAATTTCTTTCTCACAAGAGATAATATCAACCCAGGCTTTTTGCTTCATGGTAACACTGCAGAAAGAAGTTCTGGATTACAGAACAAATCCTCTTAAAAAAAACAAATCTCTCCCTCTCATATCCACAATATTTTGTAGGTGCATGAACAACTGGGAAGTTAGCTTTCAGAAACACAGAGATTACATTTCCTTAAAGGTGCCTGGTTTCAAAAATATCTGGGCTGCTGATTTAACTGCTGAGACACATGGATATGCAAATTGAGAGGGTTGAAGGAGAGGAGTACTCTCCATATAACTGGATTTCTGAGGTTTCTTCTCTTACTTCTCTATTTCTCAGATTTCTATAATTTTGAAAAAAAAAAAAATACAGTAGCACTGGATAGGGTCCAACCTCACTTCCCCCTTACCTTCAGTGACTTTGGCTCTTTAACTGAGCTGGTTTTGAACATTCATTCAACTCTATCCTGTTTTGTGTTTGGCATTGACAACTCATCAACTCAGTTCCTCACTTCTATCATCCATGAAACAGCTCTCTGATTTCTTGTGATTGCTGAGACACGGCTGAAAGATCCAAGTACATCTAAAACATGAGCAGAATACAAAATAAAAGCTCTACATATATTTATGTCTATTTTAAGGACTGGTGTTACCATCACTATCAAATTGTGGGTAAGGAAAATGAATTAGAGCTGATCTTTGTCTACATGTATTGGTGAGAGGAGCAACTGCAGTAAATCAGCCCAAAAGTCACTCTAGTGCACCCTCTCTCCAGTGGTGACTAACAACAGCTACCCAGGGAGCAGAGTGAAAATGGGCCAAACACAGTGACACTGCTGCTCTCCTAACTTGCAGTAATCTGCAGCTTGGAGTCTTCCTCAGACAGATTTGTTTGTTTGTTTGTTTAAGAGCCCTCTTGAATTTTTTTTCTATGATTTTTTTCCAATTTAAAATTGGTTCTGCATAAATATTCATCCTACAGTACATCTTCAAGCAAGATCTGCAGCTTAGCTCAATGCTGTATTATTTCTGTGTACCACAATTTACCATGCTTATCATTGCCATAAGAGACCAAGAGTTTCCAGTCACTCTAAATTCTGGATGTTTTCTTTGGTGGAACTTAAGTTTGCAGTGTCTTTAGGAGAGCCTGAATCTGTGCTGCAGGCAGGTTCTCAAAATCAGCACTCACGTCTGCAAGCCTTGGGTTGGGACCTCTAAATGATCCTTCTTAGAGTGAAAAAAAAATCTGTCCAATTGATTAAACCCAAGCTCACGTTGAGAGGATAAAGAAATTAAAACCACTGGAGGTGCTGGGTTAGGAGGCAACACCACAGAGCTTAGGGAGAGTTATCACAGCCCATCAGATCAAGCCCCATTATCAGGAATCTGAACTGGGAAGCTCTTTGCAACTTCATGAAACTTTTGTTCACCTTCCAGTTAAATGTACCCTTTAACAGATGTTCCTTGTTTGAGAGTGTCCCTCTTGCTTATGCTCTTCCACTTTGCAGGCAGCTCTCAAGGCAGACGAATGATAAAATGCTAATTTATGCAGTGGAAAGGAAGAACTTTCATAAATGGAAAACGCAATCATGGTTCATCTCACAGATAAATTCTGCTGCAACCTTAAGTCCAGTACCTGGAGCAAGTGCACTGATTCCTAGAGCCCTAGAAGCCAATCCTTAAAAAAAAGGAGTTTAAAAAAATATTAATTTTTCTTTAATCAATAAAGATGCAATGGAGAGGAGGGGAAGATGGAAGTGTAGAAAAATATTTTACACTCTTACCTCTAATTTCAGGGAAGGATGGTTATAAGCTGCAGCCTGAAATATAAAATTATCCCTAAGGCAGAAGTTTTAGAGAGGGTCCCTCCTACTCAAAACAGCTTCTTGGTGCCCTGTGCATTTTGCTGTTGATTTCACGTATTGAGTTTGATAAAAAGACAAGCTTTAGTGAGTTGGAGCTTTCTGTAACTGCATCTACATTGTGTGGCAGGGAAATAACACCAGTACACTCATTTACTCCCAGAATTTCCTTATGACAGAAAGAAGCCAAAGGCAGGCTTAGCAATGCCATCATTTATGATGTGTTGCTAGAAGGCCAGTGTTTTGTGTATGTTTAGAACAGCTGTGATTAGGAATTTTTAGATAAATTATCTTTCTATTCAAATTACTGCAAAGCAAAGTCCAAACATTTTCGTTGATCAAAACAGCAAATATCTTCAGATTTTTTTCTTCTGGCACATTTAGAGTGCGCTTGTAGGCCTGTGAGGTGTCATGAATCAGGAAATTGAGCTAGAATCAGGAAACAGCCACAGAACAAGGTGTTTTATTTCCAGAATAGTGCATGGCTACAACCATTTAAAAAAAACCCCAACTTTTTGAAGTAGATTGTGGAGGTGAAGGTGTAACCTCTCTGTTAAGCTTAAAAATTTTCCTAGAAACTTCCTGCTGGATTCTAATTCTGTCAGAGCAACTGCACAGGAAAGGACATTCCTTAAAATACAAATCAGTGGTGTCAGACACAGTTTTAGTTTTAGCATCCCTCAGCCTGTGACTGTCATAGTATTATTCTTGATTTTCATTTTATGTAGCTGAGTGGCTGCTGCATTTCAGAGGTTCAGATATTAAAATAAAACGTGATACCTTGAAGACTGATTTTGTCCTTTTACCTTTGAAAGCCAAATTGATTAAGAATTGCTGAATCAGATTGCCATTGTTTCAACAGAAGGAGAATTTAAAATGTTCCCTTGGAATGCCCAGCTGGGTATTTATAAACCAGATACAAGTGGAGCACATCTTGCCCCTTTGCATCTTGTTACTAGGCTGTAGTTGTGCATCAATGTGGAGAGCAAACTCAGGCTTAGGCAAAGACATAAGATAAGAACAAAGCAACCCTCCACAATTAATTTGATACTTTGATGTACAGAACACGATACTGATAAAGCTTTAAAACTGCTTAATATACATGAAATTTAGTGCTAACTTAGATGGCAGTGTATGCATTGCTGGGAATAGACAAGTCTTTTTAAGCAGTGGAACGTGATGAATATTTTTTTTTTCACTGCTCTTAACCTTTTTTAGCTTTCTTGGCAATAAAAACAAAGGTACTACAGCAGAAGGACAAACAGGCAATTCTGTAGAATTTGCCTGTTTTCTGTGCATAAATGTGCACTCTGATCAGGAAGCTTAACCTAAATAATCATATTTTCAATGGGCTAATCTTCAGTTTTGATGTAACAGAGAAGTTCTTCTCTGGGGTGGGAAGAACCTTCTAGATCATACAGGTTTCAAATGGAAACTGCTTTTTGCTAATTTCTTCCTACTCCTGTCCTAGGATATGGCTCACCATATGGTCTCCATGACATCTTAAACTTATTCTTAGTTGTCTCAGGCAGAATTTCTTGTAGAAAATCTATGAGAGCATCACTGAAAGTGTATTTTCTGTGAGTAAATTCAACAGATTTAACTGTCAATCAATCAGCCAAAGCAAAAGCTGGTGAATATGACCATGACCTTTTCAATGTGTGGGGTTGGGAAGAGTTCACATGTCTCCTCACAATGAAGAGTGAATTTTGTCTTTTTCAACAAAAAAAAAAAGTATGAAAATGCAGTGTCCATTTTGCTGATGGTATTTGTTATCTCTCTGTACTTTCCTTTAGTCCTTACCATTTTCTAACCTTCATACACTCACACAGTGTTTTCTTTAGAAGCCCTCAAAAGAATAAAAAAAATCACCATCCGAAAGTCCTGCTTAAGTGATGTGTAAGCTATAACTAAGTACCTCAATCATTATTCCAGTAGTTTCTTCCCTCTTCTTGTCTACATGCTTTTAAAATACTTAAACTGCCTCACAAAACTTCCCTGCCTATTTATTTAAACATTTCTCTCCTGGCCCAGTTGTATCCATCAATGACATGATATCCTTTGCTGCTCAAGAGGGTTTTTTTTTTGTTTTCAGTTGATATCCTCATTCCAATAGGTTTGCTAGTTCAGTTTTTCTCATTTCTGCCAGACTTAATAGCATGCATTTCATACACTGAAGTTTTTCTTTTTTGAAAGCACAACAAAACTTAAAATTGAAGGGAAATGCAGAAATAAGTGGCATGATATAAGCCTCTACCTTAAAAGAAAGCCTGTGAAAAGCCATTGTTCTCTTCAGAACAGAAGTGCCAGAAAATGTAGAGAACTGAGCACCTTCCCTCTCCTGGCAAATACTTTTCTGCACTGGGCTATTTGAGGCAGCACAATAAAATTAGAATAATAAAACTGTTAAAAATGAAATGCACATCTATTTCTCGTTTACAGTCAGCTCACCACTGGCAGATGGTAAAATCTCAAGAGGATTTCACAGATCCACAGGACACCTCAGCAGTGCTCAGTTTTCTGTTTGAGTCTGATGTAGCTGAAAAGTACAGCTAGACTAATAGCCCCTGACTGGCTCTCTGTGTCAAAAGAATCAAACACTGAGAGTTGTCCCTATTTCTAAACCAAATTGTGATCCACGCTCATCCAGCTCAAAATTCAACTTTTACAAAAACATCCTAAAGTCTCAAGGGGGATCTGATAATCTACTTTGAAGTTAAAAAATGGGTGACTGCGAATCACTGGCATCATGCAGAGAGGGAAGAACAAAACTGCAAAAAGGGAGTAAAAAGGGTGTTGAGTTTCAATAAGATTATTAGATAATTAGAGGAAAAGAGTTTCTTAACTCGTGGAGAATCCAAATTGTGAATCGAGCTGTGAAGGGGACGTTTGAAGTCCTACATAGTGTGACCTGTAACTGAGGACTAAACTCATCAACTATAGTTTACTTATTGTTTACTTTTTGGTAGAGCCTGTGCGGTTTCTGATGGGTGTAACCCTGGAACAAATATGTAAAAAGCCATGATCTCTGTTGAGGAGTACTCATTACCTGAAGAGAGAAAAATTAAATTGGCCAAAAGAAGAAAGTTGCCAGACAAATAAATGGGGAATGCTTTGGTTCTAGTCACAGTGAATAGAACAACACAAGTGGTTCTACTCATTGAAGTTTTTATTGACCAAAAGGTTGTTTGTTGAGGGGGAAATAAACAGCTTTAAGTGAGTGGAAACCTAAATCTGGATGACAATTTTCATTTTGAAACTATGCAAAAAAAGAATCTTACAGGCATTGTTAAAAGGTCTTGTTTTAAGCTGTTTGTTTGGGTTTTTTTAAGCTAAATACTCAGATATTTTTGTGACAAATAAATAAATTAATAAAGCAGCTAGGAAGAGGAGTTCTTGAAGGTCCTGCCTCTCAGAAGCCATGGTCAGGAATTCTGTCAGTTCAAATCCTTCCAAAAATTGATCTAATGTAGACAGGCTGTGCTACAGATGAGCTCCTCTTTCTTAGGAGTGTCCCCTTAAAAACTGGAATATTGAATTTGTTGTGATAGAGTTGTCTCACTTCTCTGCTCTCAGAGTTCTCAGCGTGTAAATAAATAATTGCATATTCATTGCAGCGAGCCCTGGAAATCAGCTCTCCTCTAACATCCAAACTATGAAGCTCTTATTCTTAGGCCTAAAGTGATTTCTCTTGCATTGAGTTAGAGTCAAAAAATCAATTAATTTTGTCCTCTAAACAAGACTAATTTATGGATTACTAAAATCAGATTTGATGCAACGCAAACATTTGCAAGATTATTCTCTGGAAAAAAAGCCTTCCAGCCCTAATTAAGTACCACACTACAAGATGGCATCGTTTCCAGGCATGTGAAGGGATTTTTTACTCAGATCTGCTTCTAAACTATACCCTTTTATTGGCTTTCAGCAAATAAACTGGTGTATGCAAGCGTGAACAGCATAAGCACCATGTAATTCTGGTAGAGTTCATAAGAGTTTGCTGTATCTCCAGTGTTTCTGAGGCTGTTGAATGTTTGCTCAAATCCAAATGTGAGGGGAAAAGCAAACAGAATTAAATATTGTGCCTGTGAACAATATTTAAACACAAATTCAATATTGCACTTGTACCGGTGGCCCTGAACAAGGCTGAAGTTCAAAAAAAAAAGCAAGGGTGATTACATCTGGTGATTAACAAATTGTCAGGTAGCTAAAAAAAATATGCTAATTGCCCATTCTGTTCAAAAGACTGAACTGAGCCTCAAGCTGACCTGGAGATTTACAAGCTGGAGGAAACAGTTGAGTCACCAAGACCAACAAATTACCAAAATCTCATTCAGAAAGAATGCCAAGAGCCATGTTCCCTGAAGCAGATATTTCACCCCAGTGCCTGTCATTGCCCTAATCACATCTCCTGGCACTGCTCCTGGTAACTTAGACATAGCCCCAGCTTTGAATAACATCAAATCAATTCTAAATAAATCAAATGTTAGATGAATTTTCTGGAAAGTTTGGGATTAAAGTAATTTTCTCATTTTTTTGTCTAGCTGGGGAAAAAAAAAATATATAGGAGTTTCTCTCCTGGTAGCAATGGGTGTATTCAGATCTTGGCTGCTGGTAAGGACAAGCTGTAACTAAGTAATAACATTTTTCTGCTTGGCCCTGTGCCTGTGTGGAGTGTATTTCACTGTTCAGTAGCCTGTTGAACCAGGCAAGAAGGGGAAGGGAAAGACTCATTTCGATATTATCTGCACATGCTTGGCACACAACCCTTTGGAGCAATTGCATACTTAGAAAACAGGATGATACGGGAGGGATTTTTTTTTTAATATGTAGTCCTCCTTCAAATGTATTTTGTTCTAAATAGCTATGTGAATATTAAAGTAACAACTTCTCACTCCTAATAGGGTGCCTAGAATAAATAAGTAAAAAAAATAAGCCTTGAGAAATAAGCTAATTTGGGCCTAGGATGATAATTTATTTATAATGTATTCCTCCTCTCCCCATCAAGGCCCTCTCAGCATTATAGAAAGAATTATAAACCATATTAGAAATGTCATTAAATATGGACTATAACAGAAAAACAAAATAGTAAAATCAGACCTGAGAAACTTTGCTAAAGGGTGGAAAGTGTTACAGGTTGCAGCTGGTTGCAGCCTCAAAAACCATTTTTTTCAAGTCCAACTTTCCACCTTTTTTATTTTTTTTTTAATAAATCAAAATATCCCCATTTTTATTAGATGGCCCCCAGTTAATTCGCTGATCAAAGTGTACAAACTGTTCTGCTTCAGCTGGTTTTATTGAACTAAGAAGCTCAAGATTCAAGCAGCAGGTGCCTTTATACTGCTGAGCACTTTTACAATTTCTTCTCTTTTTACCTTGATAGCAGCAAGCTGCCATTGCTGCAAATATGGCACTGCCTCCTCTGTTTCACTTCTGATTTTTAATTCTATATTAAAATTCTATATTCTATATTCAGTATTATTGGCAAAAGGTGGGAAGGGAGCAGCCTGGTTTTGTGCTGAGCTCTTGAAGCAGTGACTCTGTTGGCCTGTTCCACCTCCTGCCCTGCATGAAGGGTCTCATTTCAAAGGGTGAATTGACAGGAGAACCCTTTTCCTTTAGTCACCACTTTTTTGTGAGCCTGGACTGCCAAATCAGAGATCTCTCCCAAGGGTCTGACAGCCCTATCAGTTCAAAGGGAAGAGACTCTGCTTTTTGTGGATCAAAGCCCCCCAGCTCTTCTGAACAAAATCCAGTTGTCTGTGGGGTTGTTTGAAGGCATTTCTGCCCCTTAAGCAAAATTGACCCTTCTTGCACCTCTGGTAACTAAAAATCTCCATGAGCATTTCCAGTTTGCTCCAGGAGAGTACAGAAAATATTCGTAGGGTGGGAATAAACAACTTTCAAGTCCTGATACATAAATGGGGTGGCAGCACGTAGCAGATGTACACAAAAAAGCACAGCTGTTCCTTTCCTTGTGAACCAAGAACCACTGCAAAATCTGCCAAATTTGGACCAGTTTGTTCAAATTCCCTGTGGGTGAAATGCTCTGTGTATAAAATCGTGGAATCATTAAGGTTGCAAAAGAGATCATCGAGTCAAAGCTTTAATGCTTAATGCCACAATTGCAAAAGGTGAAAAGGGAGAAATTATTTTTATATTTTCAAAGATTATCTTTTGGTTTTCAAATATTAAAAGAGTCACTGTTTACTTTTTTTGTGGTTTTCTCTGAGGAGAGAGAAAATGTTCTGTTAAGAGTCAGTTTTGGTAAATCAGGTTACATCAAAATTTCATTCTTTTTCAAATGAAAATGTTGCTATTATCTGCATTATCCAGCCTTCTTTTTCTGCATTATCACTGCTGCCACACCGTGTTTTCCTCTTTTATCATTTTTATGGTGAGAGCTCCATCACAAAATCTACACCAGGCTACAGCCACCCTGGTTTCAACAAAATTAGTTTAGAATATAGCTTATACTGAGTTCTCCAAATTTTCTCATCAGAAATGTCTGTTTCACTGACTTGGAGCCTTTCTGAGGAAGGTGTTAATTTTTTACCAAATTTCATATAATAAAATCCTAAAAATATCCAACACATTTTTTTCATTTTCAAAATTGCTTTTGTTTAAAAAGTATTTTTGATTGTATTATGACAGAAAACAGAAGAGCTGATTTGGGAATAAATGATCTGAAATGAACCCTTTTTGTATGGGAAATTTCAAATTTTTGTGTTGTTGCTCAGAACAAATGAAGTCTTCAAGTTACTGTTAAAGCCTCGCATGACTCAGAAATTTCTTATTTCAGATAAGAAAGAGCTGCAAGAGATCTGTAATTTGCTTCATATTTTGGGAAATTACAATTCATGGTAGTTCAAATTAAAAAAGTGTCTGAAGATCAGATTGGGGTTTATTTTTCTCCCTGTGTGGCACCATAACAGTCAATCCAATTAAGTCACCTGTGGCGTGTTTCTTGTTACAATAAAACAAATTAACTGATTTTTTTCCCCCCTGTTCCATTTTGAGAGAAAATCAGTTTTCCTAACATTTTACATCAGCGAGAGCTCAGGAGAGTTGCAGTTTAATGATACCTCTTTGTTTTACTCTAGTTTTCCAGATCAAGATATTCGCAGGGCAGCAGTCCAACAAATAGAAAATGTGTCAAATGATGAATTGTTGGAGTACCTCCCACAGCTGGTTCAGGTAAGGAGGAAATTGATAGCCCAGGAAGTCTTCTGTCCAGATCAATAACTTCATTAAATACTTTTGATGCTTTCAGGTTGCTTGATGCATTTTTAAGAGGAGCAAATAAGTCTGGTCAACTGATGCAATGAGTGGATTAAAAATAGGGCTGAGGGAGAGACTTTACAGCTTGGGAGAATGGAATTGGTTTGGCATGCTGGTTGTTATTCAAATATAGCTCGTGAAAGTGTTTTCAAGTAACAAAGAAAAGTAAAAAGTGCATCTGAACAAGAGAAATTCTGCTCAGGTGACAGGGCTTCATTGCAGTCAAGGAAGGAAATGCTGCTGCCACAAATCACTGGGGTTTTAATACCACATATACTGAGAAAACCACTGCCAGCACAGAGCAAAGTGGATATTCGGGTGTAGAATTGCCTCTTTAGAGATGTACATTGCATTTCACTGGAAAGTAATGTTTTGCAAGTTATGGCATCACTGCTTCCAAAGCACTTGGTGATTGAATAGGGCCTGTTTTGGGGTTGAGCAGGAACTTTTGAAAGCTTTATCCCCTTACTTCATAACTCTGTGCATATAAATGACTCACCATCCACACTGCAGTGTTTCTCAGGGTTTTTCTTTCTGTGTTTGTGACAACTGAGTCATACTGGATATACGTGCCTGAAATACGCCTGTGACAATTTCTGCTAATGTTCAACTAAGTCATACTGGATATAAAATATCCACATTAGAGTTCTTAAATATGCCCTAAGAGTTTGTAATTTTCCTGTACAATTGGAAATTATATCTAGGGTTCAATGGACAGGAGAACACCATTAGTTTACCTGTGTTTTCTTTACCTCCTCTCTTCTTAGAAGAAAAATGACTGCAGTCTTCTTCCTCTTTACTTTGCAGTGGAAATCCCTATTTTCCCCCAAATTTTGCTCAAGCTGTCTAATATGGTAATCTTGGCTCATATAGAGCAGTTATTCCATCCTGAATAATATATATTGTTATCTGGCATAGTGCAATGTAAAGTGGCAAAATAAACTTATTTTATATATGGTTTAAGCTATAGGGTAACTACATCTGTGTGTGCTTCTCTAGATAGATATCTCTGAATGAATTTATGAATATATTCATGTAATCCACTACTGCAAAGCAGTGGAACTTTCACAGCTTTACAGCATTCTCAAACTGCTGGGACCTTTCACCTCCCACAGCTTCTGTCCTAAAAGAAGTTTACTTTCCAAACCAGATAATCAGATAAAAAATTAAATATGGCAGTGGCAGTTTTAAGTGAGGGAAGACAGGCTTCATATTTACATGCATGTTATCCCAGAATCAGGATGGTGTCTGTGTGTCTTACAGGTGGTGGCAGACCCTTTTGAGCTGAAGTTTCTCATTGCATTTCCAGAGCAAACTCCTTATGTCTCATTGCTTTGTTCAAACTAAGCACTGGATCCTTTCTGATTCGTTTTGTTATGAAGGAAAGGCACCAATGCCAGCATAAAATTGATATTTTATTATCAATTTTTCTATTAAGGTGCTCAAGTTTGAGTGGAGTCTTGAAAGCCCTCTGGTGAAACTCCTGCTGAATCGTTCTCTTCAGAGCATCCAAGTAGCCCATCAGCTTTACTGGTAAGATCATTTACCACTGCTACCACAATAATTTTCTGTCACAGTGAAATTTATCCATGATTACATTGGTGAAAAGCCCTCTTTTTGTTTAAAATCTAAACAGAAAAACTAGCTTATGCTCCTTCCCTTTCATCACTGGGTATGGGTAAATTTATAAAAGCCTTCATCCTGCCCCCAGGCAGGAGGAATAGAGGAAAGTCCTGCTCCTTTAAGTAAGATAAAATTTGGTTTTTCAGCTTTTTGTTTCGTTAGAACCAAATATAGCCTTCCCCAAAATTTACAAACATTGGTTTACCTTCAGAGGAGGCTGAATGTGTGACTTCCCTGACCTCTCTTGAAGTTGTCAGAATTCCTGTATGTGTCAAAATGTTTGTCTCACCCATTTTTATATCAGCCTGACTCGTGATGGCAGAGTTTCCAACAGTTTCTTTTCATGATTATGGGGATGTACCAGGCCTGGCAGAAATTGCCATTCACAACCTACCTCCCATATAAGGAGTCCTCTTACTGTATTATTGAATTATTCTGTTTGCTGTGCTGTTACCTCAAGGTTCTCTAAAAAAGAATGTGGCTTTCTGCTATCTCAACATCTACCCTGTGATCTGAAAATCCAACTCTGGTGTATTTCCTTTTTTTTTCTTCCATCTTTAATAATGATGGATGAACTGACCTTTCATTTACAGTTCAACTGGTTCAAATCCTTTAAACCAAAGCTTTCCTCCCTGCAAATGAAAGAAAACAATTTGAAATGCAGTTGTTTGGTTGATGAAGTGTGGGGTTGGGAAGAGCATAAATAATACTTTCATACCTGCATGGTCTCTGGAAGTGTTAGTGGGGATAAAACAGAATTATTAATGTGTTTGTTTTACAGAAATGAGTAGGATAATGTGCTTAATGAGCATATCTTTCAAATAAAGAGGAGTCACATTTAGCGAGCCATTTTTCGGCAGTGCCTGAAATACGCCTGAGACAATTTCTGCTAATATTCAACTTAGTCATACTGGATATAAAATATCCATTTTGGAGTTCTTAAATATGCCCTAAGAGTTTGTAGTTTTTCCTGTACATTTAGAAATTATATCTAGGGTTCAATGGACAGGAGAACACCATTAGTTTACCTCCTTTCTTCTTAGAAGAAAAATGACTGCAGTCTTCCTCTTTACTTTGCAGTGCAAATCCCTATTTTCCCCCAAATTTTGCTCAAGATATCTAATATGATAATCTTGGGTCATATAGAGCAGTAATTCCATCCTGAATAATATATATAATTAATATATAATATAATATATATTGTTACCTGGCAAAGTAAAGTGGCAAAATAAATTTATTTTATATACGGTTTAATGTATAGGGTAACTACATCCACATTAGGTAGGTTATTTCTCAAGGTTCACTGTATTCTCCGGCTTTCAGCTGGTAGCAGCCCTGTTAGTGCTGGGTATCTCTTTTATTTAAATGTTTAATTCAAATGTTTCAATCTAAACTGAGAACATAAAAGTGGCAAAGGTCTCTAAAACTTTGCTTCTTGTATTCACCATATAAACTTAGGGGGCTTGGGGTTACTCTGCCCCACCATGTTCTTCAGCAGTAAACAGTTTTCCACCTAACATTCCAATTTATGTAATTACTCATATTCCTCTTCCTGTATTTAAAAAGGCAGTTTCCCAAGCCATAAATTCTACTTATAATATTTACCAGTAATTTCATGGCTTTTATTATTAAAGCCTTAAATAATTAATGAAAGCTTTCCTTCACAAATTTAATTTCAGTCATTATAAAAGTAAGGGAAAACAGAGGTTTTCTTCCACTTATTTCTAAAGAGACTTCTAAAAGAAGTTCAGTGATTTAATAATGTGGGGAGCACATGTGTGCATGTACACTCCTATAACTTCTTTTAAGAAATGTGATTAGGCTACATTTTATTCTCACGTTCTGTTTCATTACTAATTAGCTATCAAGAAGCAAGGACTTGGAAAAACAAACTTTAATAACAAGTTTATTTTTAATTGTAATGAACGACATTTCCCTTCTACTGTTAAATAATGCAGCAATGTGCACACTGTACCTGCCCAAAATAAAACTTGAAAAAGAAGGCTAATGCAATATAGAAAATTGGTGGAGTGGTTTCAGAGCCACAGGGAAAAATTCAACTGATTTGAACTTTCTAGATTTACTATTGTAAATCTAGAAATTAATTGCTAGAAAAGGTGGTGACTGTCAACACTAACTTATGTTAATGACAAATACTATTTATAATAAGATGTCAATTATTTCAAATGGAGTCAATGTCCCTGAAGGTCAGAGACAAACAGATGCCCAACAATGATGTACCATCACCTTTTTAATATTAATAGATAGAAATTTTTTCATTTGTTTTCATCACGCAGTGATAAGTCTGTCTGAAGATTTTATTTTAAAATGAAGGGACAGCAACTGGCAAAAGTCGACAGAACAGAGAGAATATTTATTCTTGGGACATACTTTCAGCTGTAAATCAGGATAGTTTCAGTCTGTTCTTTGCTTGTATCAGCTGCAGATTTTTTCCATTAATTCTCCTATTAAGAAAGTGAAGGATCTCAAACCTTTTCTGGATATTTGGGGTTTTTTTCTTATCATTTGTGGCTTGTCCCTTCTCTAAGTTCTTGAGGAATCTGGGCCATCTGCATCCATCAGAGTTTTAGCTCCTCACAGGGCCTTCTGAATGCCCTCCCCTTCACAAGGAGACTAAAATATCCCCATGCACAGGACTGGTGTACCGCTCAAATCCCATTTTAGTCTTATTTCCTAATATCCACGAGGCAAGGACATTTATGCCACTCTCTTCTAGACTGATGCCAGTCCCACCAGAGCTCCTGGGAGGAGGGAAGGCTGGAGCAAATTTCCCCACTCCCTGGAGCTATGGTGACAAGCCATTACAAGTTATTAAAGTGGTTTTAGCGAAGCACAAAAAGTTGCTTGAGGGAAAAGGAACCTGCTGAGCCCTTTTGGGCCTTTCTGCTGGCTGAAAGCCTCTGTTTACCTCCTTTCTACTCAATGTTTCACACACAGGTGGGTTTTTGTCAGCTTTTGTGCTGGAGTTTTAATCTACCTGGCCTCCTGCCAGTCGGTTTCCCTCTTGCTGGAGTGTTTTTTGGCTTTTAGCTGCTGTCACAGGTGGCGTGGAGTCAGAACAGCTGGCTGGGGCAGCAGGTGGCCAGGAGAATCTTTCACAGATGGTCGCCTTCCACAGGAGGATTGAGTAACAGGGAGAAATAAAGTGTCCTCCAGGAGCTGTGGCAGCTGCTTGGAGGGGCTGCTGAGGAGCAGGTTCCATCCTCGTGGAAGAGCGGAATTTGTAAATTCTGCTTTGCTTGGCTCAAGAAAAGAAAAAGTCAGGTGAAAACCTCGCTGAAGACAAAATGTCCATTTGCAGCTTGTCTTCAAAGCCACTTAAACTTTGCAGAGCTCTCCTAGTTTTTGGCATTTCTGAATTACGTGAGAAAAGGGAGCAGTCTTCTATCTTTTGCAAGTCCATGTTTTGTAGGAAAGTAAGAACACGAGATTAAAAAGGAACTTGGTGGAATCCAGCACACTGGAAACAATGTGAATCAATTGATTCCATGACTAGAGCATAATATTTTATTTCTTTTTCTATATATACAGAAAAAGAACTATAAGAAGCAAAAAGAACATAAGCAATGTATATAAGTTTAAAAATACCCCAGTTACATTTTCTGCCCTTGGGAGCTTTGTACCTCAATGCCTTCTCCTCCAAAATCATTACCACTCTTTCATTCCGCACTCCAGCATTGGAACAATTGCTTCATATTTTCTGAAAGGAAATACATTTTTAACTGCTGAAACTTGTCTCTGTTAAACATAATTTACTTTAAAAGTTCAAAAGAAGGAATAAATCAAGCAGATACTCATTTGTCCAGCACTCTTAATTATCTGAACATTAAACAGATGACCGTCCTCCAGATCTATTTCTTCCTGGATTATCGTATCTTTCTCTGACAGTCAGAAGTTATCAAGTCTGCTAATTATTAAATGAACTTCCTAAATAGCTGTGCAGAGCAGCTGAAAACCCCAGCCCATTAAAATGACATGAATGTAAATACAAAAGATGCCTGATCTTGTTTTCGTGTTAATTTGGTCCTTCTTGTTGAACAGAATCAAAAAACATTTAATCATATGTATAACTTTAAACCTGTTTAGGAATAGCCAGTCCAAGTATATGTGTGATTTAATTGAGTGGTGATTGCGAATTTCACTAGAATTCAGAGTATTTGATGTGATCATTATGGACTGCAGAGAACTTCAACCATAGATCACACTCTGGGATTTTAGATCTGAAATTATCATTCGTTTTTATGTTAATAATTAGGAGACTGTTGTTTTTTTTTCCTCTACTTACTTATGGGTCTAGTAAATAATATCATTAGAGCATTATTTTTGTGCGACAATGATTCAGCCAACTTCTGTGCTAAGTGCTTCATTATTAGCTGTGTGGGCCTTGGGTTATTGCCTTGTAAAACAGACAGATAATTATTTTGTTTCCCAATTTACAGACTTTCCATTTTCTGGGACTCCAGTTTTAGAAAAAGGTCACAAATAAAACAAAGAGATTGTTGTGAAGAACTGTGAACAACTGTTGGATTTGACCTTTGGTAGTAACAGATTTAATGAGAAAACAGTGGATATGAATCCACAAAAACATATCTTACATTTAATTAAACACATTCTAGATTTTAAGAAAAAACTTAGTATTTTAAGGTCACTTTTTGCCATCTCTAAAGAAGAGGAGTGAACTGGCTTTGAGCTCAGCTGAAATTGATAAAAGGAGGTACTAGCTGGAGGACTAGAGAACTGTGGGGCAAGTCCATATTTTAAACTTTCAACATTTTAACCTAAAGGAAAATGAAAATAAATTACAAAGAATTAAAAAATCAACTTGGAAACATGACTGGGAAAGGTTAACAAAAAATCTAAGTATGGCATTTTAACGTTTAAAATGTAAAGAGGGAGTAAGTTTTCCCACACAGTTAAAAATTGCAGCTTTTTTAAAAAAGGAAATCTGTTTAAAAATTAATAAAGCAATCAAAGCTATGCCTCTTTGTAATTTTGTGAATATGAGAAAATCTGGTGAGTCACTGACAAAGGACATAAATAACATAGGTTTGCATGTGTTTATTTTTTATTATATCAATGTTTCTTGGTAGAGTAAATGTGTTCATGAATATCTAGAAATCTGGGAATGCTGCGTGTTTTTTCAAATCCTGTGCAAGTACAAAAGGGAAGAGGTGAGGAACCCTGGTGATCAAATATCAATGTGAGCATGGAATGGAGCATCATTAATTTTATTGGTGCATGCAAATATTCAGCTGCACTAAATTAGTTACTGAACACAGAGATAACTCTGCGTGTCTCCCACCTTTGGAGCAGAGGAAATTCCATGCCAAAATTCATATCCAAGGAAGATTAACTTTGTCAAGTGAAGCATAAAAAGTCTGTAAATGCCGGTTATTAGTGTGTGTTACTGTAATGAAAAGAACACACCACTGTGCATGTGCACAAGTGAACCTACTTAGAACTGCAGATATAAACTAGGAAAGGGGACAGAGTTCTGAAAAGCTTTCATTCTTTTAGCTGCTTCATGATTTATAAGGCAGCACTAAGGAAAAACCTTTTTCAGTACATTGTTGTTCCAAACACAACTCGTCTGATTTATTTTGCATTTGGCTTCTTTTACAGTTAAAAATTCTGGAGCTGACAAGTCTGGTTTTTTAGCTGTGCCAGAAAACTGCCCACGAGCTTCAAGCTCTATCTGTCCTAACCCCTCCAGTAATATTGCTGGATATGAAAGATGGGTTTGCCTTTTGGATCTGCCGTGCAGCAAGGATTGCACAGAGAATTTTGGTGGTCTCTTGTCTCTGATGCTGGGATGTGATGGGCTGCAGAGACCCTGAGCAGGTCTGAGGAAGCAGAGAAGGATTCAGAGCAGAGTTCTGTGCAGGTGTCACCTGCAGCTTTCATCTGTGCCTTTCTCCTTTTTTATTTTATTTTTTTTTTTTGCCTGTTAAAAATGTTTTATTGTTGCTTCTTTCCAAGATCTTTCCTGATGGATACCTCATGTAATATTTGCTTGTCCCAGAGGGACTTTTGGGGATGTAAACCAGAGTAGTAATAAGTCAGGAAAATTTTTGAGATAAAGGTCCTCCAGCACTGTCGTTTTACAAGGATAATGTTCAGTCGAGAATTTGAAGTGGAATTATTTTGATTTTTTTAAACTGTGGAAAGCTACCGGATAAAGCTGCCTGAATCTAATACTAGAAGTAGTTTCTTTACATGGAAATTTTCTTTTTTCTTTATTTATTTATTTATTCTTTATTAATAAATTTATTTATTTCAATACTGAGTGGCCAACTTCGATTATCTGAGATGTCCAAATCATAAATAACAGTAGCTGCAATTTAAGGATGATGCAAATTTCCCAAGCCAGGTTCCAAAGATTTTGGAAAGGTGAAGCCTCAGTTGGAAAGTGAGCAGCATGAAGAGAATCTCCTGTGATTTTCAGCTAAGAAATGTTCTGCAGCCCAGAGCAATCCTGCACCTGAGGGGTCCTCCAGTGGGCTGCTTCTGTGCTGCAGCCTGTGGTGCTCCTGGTTCTGGGTGCTCAGATGAAATACCAGGGGAAGATGCCTCACTGCAAATTTTTTCAGTATGCAGTACCAAAAAAAAAAATTTAATTCAGTTGCATTTTGTGATTTCACTTTCAGATTTTACGTTTTGTGACTATTTGGGGGGAAAATCTTTATTTCCTTTGTATGAAACTTTTGTTTTGCTAGAAGTGGCAATTTTTGCACTCAAAATGAGTGTGCAGATGTTTTGATATTGCAACACATTATGTAAAACATAAGTCTTGCTCTGTTATGGGTCTTTTTCACTTTCCAGCTTAGCAAGCTTTTCTGTTTTAACTATGGCTGTTTGAACCAATTTTTCACAAAATTTATCTTGAGCTACCCCAGAGAGTTGTTTCCAATCCATTTTTCTTGGAACACAAAGTTTTTGCCTCGTGACTTAAATAAATGCAGTTCAGGCCCTGATTTCCTTGGACTGATATGTTTGCTGTATTTATTTCTAGTTAGGCCGTTGATCACAGCCTGCTCTGCCAGGCTGGAGTTTTGTAAATCATTCCTATTTTTGAACACTCTTAGTGAGAACTTTAGCGGAAAGTATGAATAAACAGAGGCTTCAAGTGGATGCAGGACATCCAGTGTAATGAGTTATTGGTTGGCTTGATGGTGCTGTCAGTTGTGTGTTTTCTGTGGTTAATATTTCTAGGTTTAGTCATCACTCTCCACCAGCATGAAAACTGGGCCTTGGACCTTTGCCTAAATAACTGAAACATTAGGAAAAAAATAGAATAATGAATTAGACATTGTTGAATACTTTCCATCAGTGCATGATTTAGCAGAAAATTACTTTGAAATTTTTCTTCGACTTTGGGTAATTTTTCTTAGCAAGGAATTCCCTAATGTGAAGACAAATACGATTGTTAACACATTTTAAAATAAATAAATAAACAAATCAGGATAAAAGGCAATATTTTTAGGCAGGAGAGGGGAAGGACTGATAAAAGATCCTGTCAGGATAACAGTGCAGAATTACTATAATTCAGTAGTTTAAGGTGTTTGCAGATGATGACTACTTCAGGACTAAACTTACAAAGCCCTCACTGTTTGAAAATATTTCCCGAAATACTAATTGCTTTCAGAATGCTCACCCATACTCGATGGTACATTAGTCTGTAATCAGAATGATGTCATTTGGATGGCAACCAAATTAAAATCATTTGAGGGAGAAAAGAAAGAGCTGTCAGATGAGTTGCCTTAGCGTGGCTCTTTCGCTTGAACAACATTTCCCTGATGTTGTAATAACCTCCTTTTAAGCAAGAGGATTATTCAAGGGACCATTTTCTCACGTTGTCTCTTCAGTGCTTTCCTGGCAAGGAGCCCACTTGGTTGTAACTGATGTACTTGTGACCCTTGAATTAACCAACCAAAAGTGACTAGTAAATTTAAAGAATTAAGATTTCTTCCAAATCTGAAGCCCAATGGGTCATCCAAGCCACAGGCATCTCTGTCAAATGACAGACAGTCCTTTAGCTCTTTCTGTGGTGCCTGTCTGGTAAAGTTCAGCACATTATTTTTTGTTTTAGGAAGAAACTCAGGCTACAAGAATTGATTTTTTTTTTTCCAAAAGGCCTTTATTTCTATTTTAAGGGATTCAGAGATATCTAATCACAATATTGTATCAGTGGTGGGTGGCTGACTGAGTAATGTAAAGTAGCAAGAAATTTTTCACTTTTTTTTTTAATCTTCATCAAAATCAAAGCTTTTCAGAGAAACACGGAGCTTAGGTGCAAACATTCAGATGGCTTGTTAAAAAAATCTTAATTCTTCTGCTTGTCACTGGAGATGGGAAAGCAGAGGCTTGTGGCTGAGGTAACCCAGTGAGGGCCACACTGAGCTGTTTTTTGAACGATTCACATTCCCCTTTCCATTGTTGTAAATCATCCCATCCATTCCAAAGCAAGTCCCCACCACAATTCCAAATCAGCCTAGAGGAGGTGCAATGCATGTTTTTAAGACAAACCTTAATGCAAAGTTTGTTATTTCAGATACATCTCCCTCTCTTGGCGTTCATCCGAGCCCCTCAATCCTAAACCATTAACAGGTTTTCTTATTTCTTAGCTTGAAAACACACTTAAAAGATGCTGTGTCTTTTTGGAGCACTAATTTTTGAAATGCCATTGGTATCTCACCTCTGCAGTGTGTTGCCTGGCTGTTGTTCACTGCTGGCTGTTACTTGAGGGAAAACCTTATGTTAAGGAAAAGGATTTTAAAAGTAAGTTTAAAAGAAGTGTTACAAAGTGGAGAGCGTGGGTTTTAAGTGGGATAAACTGCTGGCAGCATATATTTGAGAAATTTTTGTGTTTAAATTTGATCAAAGCCTCAGTGCTGGAGTAGCTATTGTTTTTCATTTGTCTATCTTTCAAAGAGCTAGTACAAATTACCTCCTCTGAAAATTTTAAATGGTGAATACAAATTTGTTCATATTAATTCTTTTTTTTTTTCTACTCAGGATTTTTTCTAGTTCAGGATTTGGTGGGCAGTAGATAAATAATGTTCTGGCTGAGTGCTTGCTGGCTCAAAAGAGGTTGCAAGCTGTGAAAGCAAAGCACAGTGGAGCAGCTCTAGAGTGGTGAAGGTTCTGTTGTGTGAATAAATAGATGTGGAAATAAAGCCAATATCTTTTGTCAGTATTAGAGGTAGTAAAAGTATTATAATAACATAACATAGTAACAAAAGATTTTAAGTGTTTACTTGAATAAAGAAACAGTGTCACATATCCAGATGGATGATCCTTTCAAACCAGCACCCTCCCTCTTTCACAAAATGAGATTTCCTTTCTTATCTAATAAGTGGTAGAGTTCAAATCCTTAGACATAAAGGGTGACTCTTAAGTCTTTCAGTGTAAACAGCAAAGCCACCTTCAACATATCTTTCAATAAAATCCTGTTTTATGCTTCTTACACTTGATTTTTCTAGCCTGTGTAGCAAGGCTTATATCCAAGTAGATTAAAAAAAAAAATCCTTTTTTCCCCTTGCATAAGAGTTCAGTTTTCATGTTCAGCCTCCCCCAGCAATTGTTCACAGTCTGTCATCCAGTGAAATTAAAATAGCTGTTCCCCAAGGCCTCCTTCCATTCATTCCCAAGATTCTTCCAGGTCCACTTGGAAGTGGAAGCAATGTGCAAAGCAGGATGATTCTGGCAGTGGAAAGGGTTGAAACAGAGAATTCCCTCCACCTGGATCTGCAAACCCTTCTGTCTATTCTACTTCAAGCTCCCAAATCTTCTCCCAGAAACAGAAGTCTGAGCAGCATTCACTGCTTTGGGGACAGGAGGAAATTGCCACGACGTTCCCAGAGTTTGCACAGAAGTGTGGATCTGATTGAAGTGATACAAAATACACTTTGGGCAGGCAAAGGAGCAAAGAGTGATCACTGAGGGAATAAAGGGTAGCAAGCAAATGATTTTTATAGGAGGAAAGCTGCAGAAAAGCAGGAAGAGAGCAGACATAAGTAGTACTGTAAGTAACAAAGCTCTGCTGAGTTCTAATAATACTTTTTACCAGCAGTTAAGTTTAGATTCAGGTGTTTTCCCAAGAGAAATGGGAGATCTAGAACGAGTTCCATAAAAAAGCATTATTCCCAAGTATAACCTGTGCTGCTACTCTACCTTTCCTATATAGTGTAATTTTGATTCCTACATTGCTGTATGTACCCCTGAAGACCCTTGTGCCTTGAAATGCAACCTCTCTTGCTTCTGTCTGAGTTGAAGTTACTGATTCTAGAAAACAAACAGACATCAAGTCTTCTTTTGGAAAAGTGTCTGGAGATTCATACTTTATGGCTTCCCACAAATCCTGATGGTGACTGAACTGTCCTCCTTTGCCTAACATAATTTCTCTGAGAACCTGAATGACTGGGGGCCAAAGGTTGTTAAATATTCAGCCGTGCATTCCGAGAATGGAGCCCTCATGTTTTGTGCACTGCAAAAAGGGGGATTTTGCCCAGGCAGTGCCACAGGCAAAACCCCAATCTCTGCTGTTTTGCACACCAGGGTAGTTCTAACAGACATGGTTTAAACAGTGCAAAGAGTAGAGTGGAGTCTTTGTTCCTAGCCTAAATTTCATCTGTATCACAGGAATTTTGGACTATTTGCTATTCCTATGACAGCTGGGCCCGGGCCTGAAGTGCTTGCCAGAAACTGCCCTCCAGTTTCAGTGCAGCTGATGGGACTGAAGACAGAGCAGAGTGACACCCACAACTTAGAAAAGCAGCTCCTGGCACACTTATTCACTTTCCTGGCTGAATGACAGACCTGCCTGAGATTGGGTCATGTCTTTTGAAACTGCTGTTGTTCTGGGCACCCATCATAGGGACAAAGCCCACTGTCCCAGGAGCATTCCCACCCTGCAGCCCTCTGAACAGCTCGCTCTGATTAGAGCAGGGTCAGACCAGGGGACCTTCAGGGGACCCTCCTGACATCTGTTACCTGTGTCTGTACATTGCAAACAAATCCTGTGACTGGCTCTGCTTCTTGGCTGATTCCATTTCCACAGCCCAATTCTGGAGCCACCAGGACAGTCCTGAGATGAGGGCTCAGAATGGGTGATCCTATCTTTGGAAGGACTGAGAATGCCAGGAGTGTTTTCCAAATAACCAATTTTGGACTGAGAATGTCAGGAGTGCTTTCCAAATAACCATTTTTGTCATAGGTGCCATCCCTTGGATGGAGACTTTCACCCATAACTTTCTTTACTGTTCCACACATGTCCAGCTGCAAGAATGCCATGATGAATCCCACAGGACAGGGATTTTTTACAATGGCACAGAATTAGGGATGTGCTCTTTCTTCTGTAGCATCTGAAGAAACCAAGGCTGAAGGCAAGCTGAACAAACCCAAAATTATTTAGAAGGAAAAAAAATAAATAGCTAGAGGGGCTGAGTTCAACACCGCTTAAATGAAGATCTTTTTCTTTTGTTCATTTGTTTCAATAAGTTCTTTTACAAATATGTAATGGAAAATGTGAAGAAAAGTTTTTAAAATAAGTACTATTGAGAGAAACTACCTGATTATTCTGTTCTGCCCACATCACCAGTCACATGCCTGCACATAAAGGTTCTGCAGCTAGGCAGAAAACATAAAATTCAATGGTGATATTGTTTGAAAGATAGCTTTATAAAAAGCCATAAGTTATAAGTGACAGCAAATGCTCTTTAGAATAAGAAACCAGTAATTTTCAATTAGTGTTAAATGAGAAATTATGTTATGCCAGCTGATATTAAATCGGTATAAATGTCTGGATTAGTACAAAATTATCTGATGTCTGGGAAAAAAAAATTAATTTACTGAATTGATATTAATCAGGCTCATTAACTTTAGTGTGGCAGCTGCCATCTTGGCTAATGAAGAAGGGACTGAACAGGGATTTCCACAGTCAAATTCATTGGCTTGGATTAACTGAAAGAACAGTCCCTCATCGTGAGTATTGTAACACATTAAACATTTTTAACTGAAGGAAGACCTTGTTTGTACATCAGCAAGGGAAGTGGGGTTCTGTCCAACAAAAATGGCTTTGCCATTTGCAATAATTGTCGTGTGAGCACTGGGCATGGAGAAGGCCAAACAGTAAACAAGATTTCAATGTTTCTGTAGCATTTCCTTTGTTGAGTCCGGTATTAAAAGTCAGTATTTATTCTTCTGCTTAGTCTGCTCCACAATGTCCTTCATTGGGGGTGATGATTTCCAGCAGGAGAAGCACTTTAATTTAATTAAACTTTTCTAAAGGCACCCGTGCTTCACTAAGCCCTCAGATCTCACGTAGGTGCTTTTGTGGATAGGGCAGTTTGTCAAAGTGGAGCCAAACATTCCTGAATATTCCTGCTTTGGTGTGTGTCAGAAGGACGTGGGATGAAAATGGAGCCTCATTCAAATGATGCCCCATTTTAATTTTTTTGCCTCAATTCAAAGCTGTCAGGTTCTGTCTTCAGCTATGCAAGTTTTTGTTATTAGGAGTTTTTAAACCAGCAATTTAAAGGTGATTTGAACAATAATTTTCCTGGCTCACCCATGGCTGGCCATCCCATGAGTATTGCTGGTAGAAAAAACATGGCACTTAACCTCATAAAATTTTGGCGTGCACAGATTTTTGGTTTGTCAGCAGATCCAGGTCTAGGAAGAAAGGGGGCTGATGCAGGGGTATTCACAGAGCACAAATGTGGTAGAAGAAGAAAGGAAAGATGGGATTCCTGCATCCCAGTCCTCCATCCAGCTACATCCTCACATGGGCTGAGCACAGGACAGCACTCTGAGGGCAAGAAAGATGCCAGCAGCAGAGCCAGGGAGCTTCAAAGTCCCAGGAGCATTCTGTGTCAGATGGCTGAGCTATATTTATTCTGCCCCTGGAGAGCTTCCTCAGCTCTTCACCTGACTCAGGACATATGGAAATATGACATCTGCTTGCTGCAATAATACTTCCACAAATGCGATTGGGAACCTTGGAACCAGACCTGGGCTTTTTATCACAACAACTGAATCTTAATTCTGTTTTCATATGAGCAAAAAAAAATGCCTGGGGCAGTTATTTTCTCCCATATGATTGAAAGATGCTGGCGAGATGGGTTCCCACACGGGAAGGAGGTGACAATGTTATTAAAAAGACCTATTTGCTGTGGCATTTACCTCTGGCATAAGAGCAGCTTAGAAATAAACAGAGCATTCTGTGGAAAGCCTGTGAGAAATAATTCTCTTCACTTTTGAAAAGGAAAACAGGAGCACAGAGAAATAAAATTATTTTGCCAAGGTTACCCATCAAATAAAATTCAGGATGGATTTTCATTCTTATATCTGCCTTAAATTCTTCTGATGTGAAAATCTACGGATTTTAACCCCAGGGTTAAAATTCAGTTTGATCTGAAGAGGCTGATGTAAAATTTCCTTGGTAAAAGCTTAAGAAGCAACACCTTCTTGCTTAGGGGTTCATTAAAAGGGATTTTACTTTATTCTAAAGTTTATCCAGATCTGGTCCCCCAGCTGAACATGTCTCAGCAGAGCTGAGATGGGCTTTTAAACCAAGATGAAACTCTGTGTCTACTCCCAGCAATGAAAGGGCAGCAAGGTGTCTGAAGTGAGGCATTAATTTCAGCAAGCCTCTGCAAACCAAGCCAACCCAATTTCAGGGAGGTCTCTGCCTCATTTTCCTACTGTGCCTGCCCTCCAGCTCTTCTGTTTTCCATGGTAACTGGGCCAGCTGTCGACTAGGAAAATACCCCTGGGCCATCTAAAAAAAAGAGGAAGGTTTTCTCTTACTAATATCTTACAGCAAGCTTTCCCTGGTTCATGGGTTTAACTTCAAATTCCCACTTCTCTGTTTACAAAGCCAATATTTGGTGGCCATAAAGCAGTGAAATGGAAGGAAAATCAGAACCAGACCAGTATTTAAAAAGGAGAAATCTAAAGTTATTTTCTTGCTCTGCTCTCCTATCTTTGCAAGAGATATTATTGCGTAGTGAAATGTGGAACAAAAAATTAATAGAGGCCAAGAAAAGAGGAAAAAAACATAAAACCAGAGAGGAAGAAATAAAACAGGCCTAGAAAAGGTATGAAGGTAGAAATATTCTTCTTTACAATGTAAATACCTGTTCTTCTTTACTGCCACCATCTTTCATGCTCCCCTCTATTTTAATTAAATTAAAACATGGTAGGTATCATCTTATTTGGAGAAGATTACAGAGTAACCTGACGCATAAGGAGAGCTGCAGTCTGAAGAGATTTCTCTCTTAAAAAGAGTCAGAATCACAAAAAGATGAAAAAACTGGGATTTGGACTCTAAAGACTCCCCCATCAAAAACTCTGATTTTCCCTCTCCTATTCCTTTAAAACCAATGAGTTCTTTTTGATTTTCTCTCTCCTATTCCTTTATAACCATCAAGTTCTTTTTGAAGCAAGAGGGACCTCATATCTTCATGATGCCACTTAATCAGAGCCATGAAAGTTCTCTCCAGTCACTACATTGACAAAGTCACCCAGGCAGAGGCACAGAGCTGAGAGAGCCCTGTGATCCCAGAGTGTGATCCGAGCAGCCTTTGTTGCTGTGCAGCTGCCATGCAGCAAATTGACACAAAAAGGAGGCTCAAACCTTGCAGAAAGCAGGCTCTGTCAGGTATGAGAGGTCTCCTGCAAACAGCATTTTGCCATCTTGTAATTACACTGAGGGTTGCTGAAACACTTACAGCTGTACCTGCTCAGGCTCATTTTTCCTCCCTGCTCCTGTTAGGCAGTGATCTGAATAAAGTTCCCTTTGATAGTGGGGAAATAGGATAAGCTGGGCTGCTGGCTAGAGCAGTGATGAAAGTAAAGATCCAGAAGGCTGACATGTCAGGAAATAATGTGGAATCAGTTCTTGTTGTATCTGTACTACCTGTGCTTGAAACAATGGAGCTGCAGACTGGTCCTTCCAGAGAGGTGGAAGGGATGCTGCCTTAAAAGAAACACTAACCTCCCATTAATTTGGAACATATCAAATCTCATACATCCTTCCTCTGCTGTTGACATCTGAGCACCTTGTCTGTAAAAATCTGAGACTCTACTTGAAAGATAACAGCTTTGAATGTAGGCATTGTTAAACAAAGCAAATTCTTGTAACTGAGTGCAGAACAAGTAGGAAAATTAACAGCTCTGCAGAGCAAGTTCTTTTGAATATCATAATATTTAAAAATCAATGTCAGTGTCTTGTCCTATTTCCCCACACCCCTGAACTGAACCCTTCCTGTCCTTAAAAAAAAAAAAAAAGAAAAGAAAATTAAAAAGAAAAAGAAAAAATCTGAAAACTCAGTTTATAAAGCACAGATCTGGCTCAGAATCTATGAATAAAATCTGGAACTGCTCCCATTATGAACAGCCAAGGGCCTTAATGACCTTATAGAGAGACAATTTCAGTTTTCTCCCTGAAGCTATTGCTGTGTTAGTGTATTAATGTCATGGTTTAACCCCAGATGACAACCAAGCCCCCCACAGCCACTGACTCACTGTCCCCCTGCATGGGATGGGGCAAATAATGAGAAAAGGTAGAAAATTCATGTGCTGAGATAAAGAGAGTTGAAGAGGTGAAACAAAAGCTGTGGAGCAAGGAATTCATTGGCCACATCCCAGGAACAGGCAGGTGTTCAGTCTTCTCCAGGAGAGCAGGGTGCATCACATGTTGGTGACTTGGGAACACAAACACCATCAAACCAAATTTTCCCTCTTCTTCCTTCTTCCCCAGCTTTATTTGCTGAATATGATCCAGATGGTCTGGGACACCCCTTTGGTCAGTTGGGGTCAGCTGGCTCAGCTGTGTCCCTTTCCAGCTTTTTGTGCACCCCCTCACTTGTGGGTTGGGGTGAGGAGCAGAAACGGAAGGCTTTGACTCTTTAAATACTGCTCAGCAATAACTAAAACATCTCTTAATTATCAATCTTTTCCGTCACAAAGCCAAAACACAGCCCCATACCAGGGAAGAAAATGAGCTCTAACCGGCACAACCAAAAAACATTTAAAAAACCCCAAACAAACAAACAAGAATTAACCAACAAACAAAGTTACCAAACTCAAGTGTGACTCAAGTTTAATTCTGCATTTTTGTGACATTTGGATTGCCCAGTGCATGCAGAACCATACAGAATTAGTTCTGTGTCTTAGGTTGTGTTTTATAGTGTCCTGAGGGACTTTTTTTTTGTTCAGCTGTGGAGCTGATGGGAACTACAGATGCTATCCGAAGCCATTTTGATAGACATAAACTACCCAAACAATAGGCAGTTGAAGAAAAACATTTTCAGTTTCTCCTCAGTGTATTGCTGTGATTACTGTGGCCTAAATTCAGAAGCAGCACAAAGCTTTGCAAGTCCATTGGCTCTCATGGACTGCCTCCATCTGAATTAATTTCACATTTTATTTATATAGTTTGAAAGTAGCGTAGCTAAGTCACCTCCTGCATTCAATTAATTGCAGGCATATTGGACAGCATCCCAATAAAGCCATTGGGCCTGCTCATTTTGGTGCTGATTATCCCATCTAATCCCATTCCCTGCCAGCTCCCAGTGCTTCCCACTGGGAAGAACACAACAATTCCTGTTATGCCTGGAATGAATGGTGCATTTCAGTCCCTGTGCATGAATTTACTGTGAACTCTCACAGGGACAGATTGTTGGATGCTTTCAGGCTTGCTGATGCTGGTGCAAGATAGAGCCGGAAATTCTGACAACAAGTAGAATTGTTCTGGGGAGAAAATCTGCAGTTTTGGAGAAAGCGCAGACGGGGACGTGCTCAGTCACGTGGAAAAGGCACTGGCAAAGATGGAACCAGACTTTTCAAAACCAATGCCAGGCTTGAATGCCAAGTTTCTCATTGAATTGAGAATAATACTGTGCAATTGATAACGTTCATGCGGATATTAAATGCAATGCCTTTGTTAAACAATAATTTTTTTTTTTCTTATTTCCAAATGCAATTTTTTTGGAGAGGGGATTTAATCACTCTCTTTAAAGAGGCAGTGGTGGTACTTCTTTCATCAATAGTCAAAATCAGTCAGACCTACAGCTGCAAGTCTGGGCTTAAGTCACCCTCAGTATTTAATGACATTTCAGGAGGAAGGCTTTTCGTTTCAGTAGCTTTGGATTGATGTTTTATTAGGGTGGGATCTTTGGTGGACCATGAACCCCCACTCAGAGGGGGGGTTATCCAAGGTCAGTACTGTTGTACATAGATGCCTTTTGAAACCACCACTAAATTTTGTTGTGTTGGTGTTCTGCTGGAGGTACTGTTTTGTGTTTGTGACAGTGTGTTAATAAATTTCTGCTTTTAGATCCTACCAAGTGAAGAGGAGCAGACTAGAAAAAGACCCACTTCGCTAACAATATTTTTTTTGTTTTAATTTTTTTTACCAACTGCAGCAGAAAGAGGCAGACACTGTTAGCACTGCTTTTTACTAGATGATGCTTGTAGCACTTACATTGATGTTATCATAACCATTCAACAAATTGGAGAAAACCTTATGAGGATGATTGTTTCTTGCTTAGACCTTAGCAGCATCTATCTCTGGTAGTGATAGTGGTACCTGTGCACCATTATACTTTCCAATTAATTCTTGATACAGTTCATTTTCAAGGTCCATTTCATTTCTGTTTCAAACTCTTTTTCCTCTAGACAACACCAGTTTTATCTGTGATTCATTTCCTTAAAGCAAAGTGTGTGCAGCTAACCATATTATATAGCAAATGAAACATTTTTCTGCTAGGCAAGCTCAGCAGGGTTTGGCACCTTCCTTGCATAGCTTCACACAGCCCTTGTTTTCACTGCTCTGCTAATTTTTCTGTGAGTCAGCAGGACGTGCATTCCACAGGTCAGGCATTCAGTGTGAGTGGGAGGAGCTGCAATGATTGAATCTACTGAATCAAGTGATTTGTCTGAATGCAGGTTGTGTTGTGTTGTTCATAAAGATCTTTGAGAGGCTGGAAAATAATGGCGATGTTGTATTTGTCAAGCATGACCATCATACTTTATATGTCTTACACAATATTTTATTGTCAAAGGGAGGTCTACGTGGTTGAGTCCTATTCTATATTATAAAAAAAAGAATCAGGACATACTTTATATGTCTTGAACAATATTTTGTTGTCAAAGGGAGATCTACATGGTTGAGTCCTGTTCTCTATTATAAAAAAAAGAATCAGGAAAAAAAAGCAAATTAATCACGTGGTATGTTAAAACAAAATATCACTTTAAGCAGGGTTATTTTCTGTTCAAGGGTAACATTTTGGGAAAATGAGTCTATAAAAGCAGCTCTGTTTTATGAAAAGCAGCATGTGAAACTGGCTGCAGGTTTCTCATGTGAGAAGAGTGAAGAGCCAAAAGTGGTCAGGTGCTTCAAGCAACTGAACAGCTGCTGTTTCTTCATCTTGGAGACTTACTGGCTACAAAAATTCAGAGAAAATGTACCATGCTTTGCTCAGTCAACTCAAGAAACATAAACTTTCATTCTCTTCTTGTTCTAGAATAGAAATAAAGATGAAAGATCAGCAGAAGAAGCAAAGATTTGTCTGTTATACCTCTCCCTTTCTGCTGGCTTTGTACTTGGTTAAAGAAAGGGAGAGCAAAAGGAAGCTCAGTCTCCATCCTTCCAGTCAAGCTGATGTCCTTGCTCTGTTTCTGTAAATCTATGGAAAATGCTCACCCCTCCACTCACTTGGGAAAATTGCAATATCTCTTCCATCTTTCTTGTACAGTAACTTCTGCCTAATTGGCTTCACTCCCCGTTGTCCCCTGCAGAAATTGCATTGTTCTCAACATGCCAGGTATTTTGTGCTTCTCACCTGTTAATTGTTGTTTTTATGTCTGTTTTTTGTTGATATTTTTTGTTATTTGTCTGCAATGTCCCAGTAGATCTGCCCACAATGGTGCTGTTGTTTCTGTGTTTCCCTTTCTTTGATTTATAGTACTTAAATCACACCTTTCTAGAGTTTGGGATTGGTTTAAAACTAGAGATGTTACCCTGTATTTTTACCCTGTTTTGTAAAGAAAGTTGGCAGAGGAAGCCTGTATATTTCTCTTGGATAACAAAGAGCTGTGAGAATGGAGCCACCATAAGGCTTTTCAGCAAGCTTAATTAAATTAAATTCCTCTGTCCAGAAATGGACAATGTCTCACTGAGGCTGTGACAGAGGCTGGGAACAGAGATTACATTGCAGCAAGTGCAAGTGGTTCTTTCTGCTCCCTGAAGCAGTGGCTGTCATCCTACAGCCCCATTCCTGGGAGCCTCAGCAGTTCAGTCACCCATCCTAGACACTGGCAAAGAGGTAAGAAAAGCCTCAGTCACATTTGCCAGCTCGCTGCTCTGCTGCCTGAGAGTTTGGCTGTGTCTAAAGAGGCTGAGCAGACCAGCTAAGGAGTGATAAAGGCTGGAAAAGACATGTTCTGCACACTTGGCTGTGCTCTGCAGAGGGGTGAGGGCATTGCTGCTGTAGGGGATGGAGGGTGACAGGTACTTGGTAGAACCTGAGAGTCACAGGAATTCAGTGTTTGTGCAGTGCTTTCCATGGTGACATCTCTGTCAAAGGGATTATTCCCATTTTCTCTGGCTGGGAAGTAAAATCCGTGTCCAGTGTAGTGGTGGGGGGATAAAAGTTACAAAGGAAAGAGAGGTTTTGCTTGCAACTGAGTAATTAATTAATTAACAGCAGCAGTTGCCAGCTCATCCTCCCAACCTGTCACAGGGTAGATGGAGCTCTTAATCTTCAGCTGTGCATTTTTGTCACCTCTGTCATCCCTGGGTGTCCAGGGAAGTTGCACTGAGACTTAAGGAGCTGCAAAGCCCAAATGAAGTCCTACAGGCAAACCAGCCCTGTCAGTTATTCTCCGGTTTAAGAATGCAAACAATAAAGTATTTTCTTCGAGGAGTGGAAAATGAAATCAGTGAGAAGCTTCAGGCACGTGCCACAGCTCCATGGCACAACAAAGCACAAAGGACAGATTAGGAGTTTTGCAGGATGTGTAAGGATAATCAAGACAGATGGCAACCTCAGACATGGAAGCTGTGCAGTGGTAGAGAAGGGATTTTGTGTGCTAATCTTTGATACGAAGGGCTGTGGAGAATAATTTTAAAGCAATTATTGCCATAATTAACAGCAGTCTTGTACCTGTGACTTGTCCTGCCTCTAACTTAGCAAAACAGAAACCAAACATGAAATACACCTTCAGAACAAAGAATACTGACTTCCTTTGTCAGGTTTCCCAGAGATTGACCACAGGAGTACCTCAGCTTCACCTTATAACCCTAAGGCACCTTATTTTCATGGTGTGTCTCTGAGTCCAAAAAAGCTTTTGCAGGTGTACAGGGTGTGTGCTGGTAGGCACAACTTTTGTGTAATAAATCCCAAAAGAGCACTAGTAAACTAATTACCCCCAGTCACTTTCCTGACATCATGGCTAAATAACCCAGTCAAACTGTGCCATGCTCCTTTAGAACAGGGAGGTGCTAAACCTGCAATAAGATACTGGAAATCCTGACCTTTTCTTTTTGGGGTTGGGGTGGGTTTTTTGTTACAGCATGGTTTGACAGGCTACCTGAGAGCTAATCTGTCCTGTCAGCCATCGCTCTCCAGGTCACCCTGCTCCCCTTCCTGAAGGAGACAAGGAACAGATGTTCGAGCAGCAGAGTTGTCTGAGCCACCTCACTCTTTCATTTGTCTGCCAAATCCTACTCAGAGATCAGACTGTGTCAGCCTCCCTGGCTTCCAGCACCACAGAGGGAGAAAGAGGCCAGCTCACCTGTTTTTCTACAAAGACCTATCTTGTTCTTTTCTTTTCCTTCTTTTTTATTTTTTTTTTCTTAATTACCCCTTTTCTCTATATCTGCTTAGTTTAGCCCTGGTTCTCCTCCAATATAGAATGCAATTCCACCTTTCTTTCTTCCCTGTGGCAAAAATTTCTCAGCCTGCTTGCATTTCTACACCCAGAGAACACACACAGAGCTGTGGGAAATGGGGCTGGAGCCACCTTGCAGGCATGGAGCAGCTGCATGCAGAAAGGAGAAGCAGCTGCTTGCAGAGGGAAGAGCCACCTTTCAGGGCACCCCTGTACCTGACTTGCTCCATTTCTAGATTTCAGGTGCATTTCCTCCTGCACCACTTCACAAAAGTGATCTGGGGAAGGTGGATGAGTTCACCAGGCCTTGCTGAGAATGAGGGTTTTTGTCCCAGATCAGAGAACATGAAGGGTAGGGAAGTCTCTTGTTTAGAGCAAGATGCTCCATCTAGGCCTGGCATAAGGCCAGGCTTTTATACCGAATTCTGTCGTGCAGAATCCTGTGAAAATTATCAGGAAAAAAAAACTTCCCATGCTTCTTTACTGGCAGCCTTGGGTTTTAAATCATTCCAGTTTTGTCCTGCTCTGTCACAGCTAGGCATCCTGTCTAACTTGAAAATTTCATTAGTGTCTTGAGCATTTCTCCATCCCACAACTTCAGAAGCTGCAGATTTTCCTATCTCTGCTGAGTTCTCACCATGGCAGGGTGAGGATGAGTGTGCCAGGAAGCTGGGAAGACAGAACTGCAACAACACATTCATTCATTTGTTGAATAAACATTTCAGCAAAACCTACAATGAGTCACCTCGTTAAAAGCTGCCCTTTGTATCCTCTTTGGGACAAATTTTATGAATTGAATATAGAAGTCAGACCCAGTTAGCACAAATCATTTTGCAAAGGAAGGTCTGCAGGCTTTTAGGAGCACCCTGTCCCGGTGGGCAGAGGAAGCCCAGCTGCTGGGCACATTTTGGGTGTAGAGCCCCAAGTCCCCTGTGGGAGCTGCTGGGGAAGCACATGGGCTGTCAAAATCTGCCACGTGTGCTCAGACTGGGAGCAGGGAAGTGGATTTTACCAGTGACATCATGATGACTGCCTCAGCTTTCCCATGGGCTGGCCCCAAGAGCCACACAAGAGAGGATTCATTCTCCACTCATCCTCTGTCCTCATGTACACCTCATGCATAAACTCTCTGAATCTGGTCCAGAATCCTTTCCCAGGCTGAAAAGAAATCATTATATCTTTCAAGTATATTAAGCTCATTTTCTGTGAACACCCAGCCACAAGAATAATCAAAAAATGGATCTTCTGAGTTGATCTGTGTTGGGCAGGGAGTAGCTCTGTTTAAAATAGTAAACCATTTTGGTTTTGCTGTTTTATTTCCTGTATGTGAAATCCTTTCATTTTAGGGAAAGAAAAGCTGGTTTAATATTCTCTGTACTTGAGAGGATTAAAGGGACATCTCAAACATGAAGAGGTAGCCTTTATAGATTCCTTAAATGTGTACTATTAAAAATTGAGTAGGTGAATAAATATGATTTAGATACTCAAGAGCTGATTCCAATGCAAGTCTTAGTGCAGACCAGGCCCTGCACCAGCATTAGGTGTCCAGCTCAAAACAAATATCACCATGATAGTTGCATTTTCTTAGGTGCATGTGAATTTGCAGGTCAAAAGTGAAAAAGCTCAATCTGACTGCATGCCAGGAGAAATGCAAACTGTTAGGCTGGACTGAGGGTGAGCTGGGTTTTGCTTTGATAGACAAATTCCTGTGACAATTCGTGCTGCAACAGTGATGCTTTTATTGAAAAGATAATCACCAAGCCTCTTCCTGACCTGCTGTTGAAGTGGACTGAGAATGTTTTTAATTTTAAATGGCCTTGTTTGCCTGCAGCTGAACCAAAAGGCCACTGCAGAGTGTGATGCAGTGCCCTAAACACAGCCCAGGGAATCTGAGACATCTGCATGGCAGTGGCACTCATGAGATGTTGCCTCTAGTGCACCCATGCCCTTCCAAGGCAGCAGCTGCAGGAAATGGATTTCCCTAGGACATCTAAAATGTCATGGGTTATTGACATTTAAGTAGATGAATCCCATCCTGTGGAATCTTTGGCTTACTCTGACCAAAATGTGAAAGGATTTGTTTATCCACTGCCATGAGTGCCCGTGGATAAACCTTCCTCAGCCTGTGAGAGGTTCAGGGTAAGAACACAGCAGCCTCTGTGTGCTGAGGTTTGCCTTCCACCAGGCATTGCAGTGACAACTTGCATTTCCTGCAGATCTGAAAAGTAATTATTTGTTTTTGTTAGTCTAAAGAGAAAAAAAAAGGTCATTTCAGACTCCACCAGGGAGTGTTGATGGCAAGCATCTCATATCGCTTCCCTTTCATGCCCAGGCATTTCTGATAGAAACACCACTCATTCTATAAGGATTTTCAAATCCTCAGATGTTCAGAGGTTTTGTGTAAATGGAAAGGCTATTCAGAAACCAGTCAGTGATATTATTCTGCCTTGAATTATATAGGAAAAGAGGACACAGAAAATAATTTTCTTATAAAAGATGACAAGAATCCCTCACCACCAAAAGAGGCTTGTGCTGTAGTAGCAATTCTGTAATGCCTCATATATGATTTGAAAGTGTTGGAATGTCTATAGGAATTATAGTTTTTTCACTTTTAAGTATCAGTGCTTGAAATAATTTCTTGTTCTTGCTTTTTTGTTAAGTGAGTTATTCATATGTGACATATTTATTCATGTGATATGCCTTGAAAGTCAAGAGCTTCTCTGATTTCTACCCTGTGAAAAGTAGCATTATTTGTTAGGTTGGATTAAGATTCAGACATTTATAAGGAATTAAAGATTTGAGATGTTCTTAAAGAGGAAGTTGTGAGTGGGAGAGTTCATACAAAAGCAAAAAGCAGTTCACCACTCCTTCAAGCAGAGGAAAATCCCAGGTGAGGGACTGGATTTTAACAGCAATGTAGAGCTGGTGATTCCATCTGCACTTACAAAAATAAATCAGTGTACAAAACCTCTGGCCCATATAAGGAAAAAATTTCCCAATGATCACTTCGATTAACTAAAAAAACCCCCTCTAAACTCCCCAGCTCTCCTGATCCAAGTAAATGTGTAATTAAAGGCTGCATGGTGATTATTATTTAAAAGAGTACGGGTTTGTTTTTATTTCTGACTTTTATGTTGTCAGTAGCTCCAGTTCCAAAGCTTTTGCAGGCTTCAGGAGAACTAAAAGCTGAGTTTTGCTTTAGACTAACACTTACCAGCAAAGAAAGGAATAAAATGGGCTCATTTCACTCTTTTTAGCAGCATAGCCAATTTCAGAAATGTCTCCTCAGCTTAAAATAATGAAAGCTTCCAGAATTGATGGTACATCTGAGACTAAAACAGTCTTTAAATGCACCTCCTGACTGAAAGATGTGCTTGCTTGTATAAATGTACTGGCAGGAGAAAAACAAATATTTAGGGATATATACTTAACACTGGACTTCAAAAATGCAACTTCTTTTCACTTTGTAAACTTTTCTTGCAGAAATAAGAAGCAATACAGGCATTGCACTATGTAGGACAATAAGAAATGACAGTTTTCTGTTTATTCAACACATTTGGAATCTCATTAGTTGTCAAATGGGACTTGAGTCTCATTGCCTACAAGCAATAACATTTTTTTTCATTCTCTGCTGCCCAAAGTGACCAAATGTAGATTAGTCTGGAGTCCATTTATTGTTCCTGCTAGAACTGATATAAAATAAAATTCAGATTTAGATGAACAGATTTTTTTTCCCCTCCTTCCTTCAGGCTGTTGAAGGATGCACAGAATGAAGTTCATTTCAGAATGTGGTATAAGAAACTACTGGCTGCTCTCCAATTCTGTGTTGGACAAGCCCTGAACAATGAGTTTTCTAAGGAAGAAAAACTCATCAGAATTCTGGAAGACATTGCCACAGAAGTGAAAGCTGCTGGTGACACAAAAAGAAAGGTTTGTTAAAAAATACTGCCCCTTCCATCTAAGTTTTTTTTTTCAGGGAATTTTATTTTTTCTAAGCTAACACTTCTTTACTTTAATACCCTTTTCATAAATAAACCAAAGATTTAACTAAACTTTATAAATGATTTTCTGATCTGAAAACAGGTAGCACATAATGGAACAACTCTCATCACTATTAATCTTGGGGTTTGCAGATCTTTTAAGCATTTAAATTCCTTCACCAGTGGTTTCTCAAATGGACTTGGAGGAGGCCAGAAATAATGGCAATAAAGCTGATTATCATTTCACTGAGAGGAATGCTCTCATTCAGCACCAGTCCCAAAATTTTTGACTCCTGTAGAGCTGCAGTATTTCTTGAAAGCTTTACTAAAAGTTGTTCTTGGCAGGCTGGACACATCCTCATTTTTAAACAAAGACAACCAGAGTGGAATGCAGTTAATATCTCAAATATAGCATTCGGCAATGAACATTGAACTCATATCTGCAGAGACACCTCCCTGGCAGTAGAAACTTGCAGTTGTCTTCTCCAGTGGGTGCAGCTTTTATATTGCATAGGTAATTTCCAGTTCAGAACTGTTAATTTTCCAGAACAGCTGCTGTTACTTACCTGATGTGTAAAACTGCTTCTTGTTGAAATCTCAGCAAGGCAGAGCAGAAAGCCAAATAAAAATATACTTGCCACTGCTGGTTGTCATGAATGATATCATGAATCTTTCTGCCCTGTTAGGGATTCAAAGATTTTCAAAGGGTTTCTCAGGAAACTCTCAGTGCTGCTGCTGAGAGCAGCAAAGCAAACATGGAAGTAAAAAAGACAAAAATATTTGCAAAAGGAAAATCCATGTAAAGAAAAAGAAATAGTAGTAATACATTATACATCACTGATGCATAATTCAGATTTTGGAGATTAATCTCAAGGCTGCAGTTACTCTGATACTGAGAAGCTCCCAAACCTTGCAGTTAACAGAGTTAGGAAGGGCAGATCACAGAGTCGAGGCAACAAGCAAAAATTGGGAAGTTCTCAGGCAAGGCAAAAAACCCCATGAGATGCAGCAGAGCAATACAAGGCTGATCAACCCCTAATGCAGGGAACTGAATCACAGAATCACAGAATGGTTTGGGTTGGAAGGGACCTTAAAAATCACCTGATTTCAACCCTCTGCCATGGGCAGGGACACCTGCCACTAGACCAGGTTGTTCCACCCAGCCTGGTTTCACAGGAAGAGATTTTTTTTCTAACATCCAATCTAAACCTTCCTTCTCTCTGAAGCCATTCTTCCTGTCCTGTCACTCCACGCCCTTGGAAACAGCCTCTTGCCATCTGAACCTACAGGGCAGGGAGCATATCTAGGAATAAAAAGCATCAATGTGGAGGAAAATTACAGTTATTTTTGATACTTCAGTGTGACCTCATTAGCTGTTGTAAGGCCACAAGGATGCTCCCGGCTCTGGAAATTGCATTGCTTGTTTAAAGTACAGAAAGACAGTCAAATTTAAATAACAAAAAATACTGTTATTGTGTTGTTTCATGCTGCCATAACTGTTCATGTGCTGCAGGAGGTGTTAAAGGAGGAGCTCAGCAGCCTCCAGCAGTTCTTCCAGGAGGTGAAAACCTGCAGGCTCCCCCTGAACCCTGCGCTGGTTGTCCAAGGCATAGAGGCAGATGTAAGTGTGATAATTACATCTTTAATTTTGGGGTTTAGTATAAAGGGGAGAGGGAGGACTGGGAAATGATGGACATGATATCCAGCATAAATCACCTGGTCAATTTACATCCAGATTAATCCCCTTTAAACCTTTGTTTGAGGCAGAGGTGACAGGGTAGCTGGGGTGGGTGCTGCACGTGTGTCACACTGATGCCTTGGAGTGGCTTCAGAGGAGAGACAGAGTTAAGAGAGTAAAGTAGATATTCATCAAATGCCTTCAATAGATACATCTTGGGCAGTCAAAAGCTTCTGAGAAGTTACACCCAGGATGGACAATGGTCATGAGTTTTTCACACAATTATAAGTTTGGTCTCTTTGCATATCAGGGGTTAATCCTCCAATTACAGCTTCAGGTAATCAGGAAGTCACATTCCCCCAGTTTGCTCCCCCTCAATTCACTTTTGTTAATACCTATCGGGGCCTGAGGCTCTGGGGTGTCCTTGATTCTCAGGCCCTGAGGTGTTGTTTTCTCTGACCAAAATGTGAAGACATTTAACTACACTTGATATGGAGTTTAGAGTTGTGCTCTAGTGCAGTACAGGATTTGAAAAATATAAAAGCTAAAATCTTAAGACATCAACACCAGCCAGAGATTTCAACTCTGAGTAGCCCATTCCCAGCTCAGCTGCCCTGCTGTGGATTTGGGATTGGCACCTGGAAGCTGAGACCTACTTCCCACCAAGGAAGCCCTTGGTGACAGCTGTTTTTCCCCATCCCAGATTCTCCCAGCTAAAAGTCTGGAACAAGCTGTCTGTTTGCTGAGCTGACTGGAAATTGCTAAAATATTAAATATTCACAGCAGCTTACCTGCATCTATGACCCCTATTAAAAATGACTTAAGGACAAAGGAAACAGCAATGCTCTTCAGTGTTGCTTGACTTGACTTTGACTGCAGTACTAAGATTCATTGTTCAAAAATGTTTTCATAGTGCCAGGCTGCCTTCTCCATCTCTGGAGAAGGAAAATGTATCCAGCACGAAGAAAAAAACCAAACCTGAACAGCCATATATATTACCAGTTAGAGCTGCCTAATTACAACAATTTGTGCTCTATTTTTGTTCTCTGGCTCATTATCCATAGCAGACCTGATTCTAAGAGGTGCTGATCCCTTCAATTGCCTCTGACCTGTGTTTCTCCAAGTAATTGCTGTTCAGCCTTGATCTGGCTGAGAACAGAGGCTTTCCAGCACCCCATAGGCTTGGGCAAATTGTGTGTGATACAAGTCAGAAGGGTTTGAAGCCTGCTGCTTCTCCCTGCTTTCAGGCTTTTGGAAATAATGACTAATGGAAAGGTATCTTGCCATAAAGTCATGCTATTTATACTGCACCAGCTTGGCTGGCCAGACACAAAAATGTTTAAATGTAATATCTGAAGAGAGATTTCTTTTTTTCACTTTTCTTATATCATTATAGGCCATTATCTTTCTATAAATACATGTAGTTTCTTGATTGGACTGTACGTCAGTATACAGTATAATCATGCAAATTGGAACTTTTAAGTGCTTATAATTACCTAAATTTAATTCATTTTGTTGTCATCTATTGATTTTACCAGTGGCAAGCCCTGCTCCCAGCCCTGTCAGAGTGGCATTATCCCACAGGAGCCTTTCAAGCACTCATTGAGATGTTTCAATTGACAAAATTTCTCTGGGGGGGTCGGGATCTTGTTTCTGATAATGGCTCTGGCCCATCCAGAGCTCTGCTGTGGCTGAGACAATATTTACGTGCTTGTGCCATGCTTTGAGATGTTTAGATGAAAAACAGGAGACAGCTGTGTCTGGGGGAGCCCAATTTAGCCTCCCTGGAAGGACAGCAGCAGCTCTTTTGGGGTGCTCATTATTTCCAGGAACCAGGCCATTCATTTGCCATTGTCTTTAGCTTCCCCACCACCCCTCCTTGGGTGTTTATAATGAGGGCAACAACACCACCCTAAACTCTCCCAGGATTTGCAGTGATTGGCTCATTAATGCTTTTTGAAGCCCTTTGAGATCTTCAGGTGGAAGGAGCTGTAGAGCATGAAAGTCCGAGTTTGTGTTTAATTAAGATAAATTCCACATAATATAGAGCATGATTTTCAAAATTTCCTGTGTCCTCATCCAGAGTGAGGTCATCAAAGAAATTGGCAGGTTCTTTGCTTCAATGTCTGATTGGGCGTTTTTTCAGAAAATAATAGGGCCAAAAGCTTTTCAATGCTTTAAGACTCATTAGGTCAATCTTATATAATTCATCCACTCAGTTCCAGGCAAAGCTTATTGTTGATAGGCTGGGGGAAAATGAAAAACAATTAGCACGTAAAATATTAGCTGTTCATATGGTCTGATATTTAAGTGGAGCAGATTGTCTGGGGAAAATAATTTCTTATTTTTCAAACCAAATGAAACAGCTGGTAACATCAAGAATTATTTATTTTTACTGCTACTGAGCAGTGTTTAAAGCTGGAATCTTTTTCAGAGGTGTTGTATTGGCCTGGTGTTTTGTATACATGTCACTGTTGTTCTTCTGTGTCATCTTTCTTTCCCTGCAGTCATGTTCTTATTTTACATCCAATGCTTTTCCACTAAAGATCTCCTTCATCAATGCAAATGCTCCAAGTGGAAACATCAATGTTATTTTTAAGGTATGTTCTTCCTCTAATCCTCAGGTCTTTCAGTATGGAAAATAATGATTTAAAATTCACCTAATTTATGGTTTAAACCACTGAGAATAGTTGGTTTGGCTCTGCTGCTTGTTTATCTCTATTATTTCTGACACTGGAACTTTTAATGAAATACGTTGAGGCAATTCACTGAAATGTCACCTTTTTGATCAACAGAGAATCAAACCAATTGTGGCAGGTCTTTTCCTTAGTGAAGACAACCAGACTAGAGTATAAAGTTCATATTTTAAACCTAGTTTATTAGCAGCATCAAAGTCAGAGGGCAAGTCTCAGAGAAGAGAGAGTTCAGAATGACTGAACCCTTCAGCCTTGCCCATAAAAATCAAAATACTGGAGTGTTAGAGGTTCCATTTGCTACACAAACCAAACTCTGCCCCTATCAGCCAGCATGGGGGAATGGGCTGGGGGAGATGGAGGAGGAGGAGACAGCAGAGGAGCTCTGATTCTTTGGAGTTACTTGGAGGAACTCAAAATAAACTCCACTTTATTTTGCAGTTCTCACCTAGAAAAGCTTCAGAGTGCACAACAGTCCTTCCACAAAAGACAATACGTGCATTCTAAAGTTAGTTCTCTTTTAAAAGAGCAGAAGTCTTCCCTAAAAGGGGCTATTGGTTTTAGAGAAGATCACAAGTTCATAAAATGGCTGATGGATCCAAAATGGTTGGTTGCCAGTGGCATTATTCTTAGATATTTTGCAGAATCATCTTTCAAATGAGAAATCATAAAAAAAAAATATATATAAATAGATTTTTAAAAAATAGATTCTATGCTGTCTTAAATTAAATTGCCCTTTAGAGCAGCTGGTATACTCAGAAATAGAAGTATGCTTTCCAGGCCTGCTAGGGGAAGAAAATCAGCAATTTTAAGTTTTCCTGAACACTTAGAAACCTGGTTCATGTGCTGTTTCATCTCAAAATCAGTGTTCAATAGCAGGTTTCTATCTACTTGAGCAAACACCTGTTCATGGGGCTTTTAAACAATCGCATTGTTTCTACTCAAACAATATTTTTCCCACCTAGTAATGTTCACTCACTGTCCAGTTGCTGTAGAAGTTTTATAGCTGCTGTCACCCTCTCCTGTCAGCAAAATATTGTGTTAAAATACCTTTTACTTCTACTGCACTTTTACTGTTTATTCATGACAGGTAACTCATGATAAATCATAAGCACAATAAATTATAAGGGTGTCTTACTAAATTCACTGTATATGTGAGGGGAGTAGAAAGTATAAGATTTTCTTGCATGTTTAGGTACTAAGAAGAATTAATTGGAGTCAAGATTACCTTTCAGTGAGAGAAAAATCGATGCAGATATTTTATCTTTTTTGAGATGACTTTATTTCTCCTCAAGTACTAATTTCCCAGCAGTAAATGCCTGTAGATTGGAATGCTTGTGTAAAAAGAATGCAATGAAAGGATAAAGCACTTAAAATACCACTAAAAGATATATATTTATGTGGAATGGGATGGGGGGGGAAACACAAAATCAGGGCTGTTGTTTTCACAGGCCGTTCACTCAGCCATAGTTGAAAATAATCTCTTCATTAATTCTTTTGGCTCCAATTAAAGGCCCATTTCACTGAGATTATTGTTTGACTAACTCCATGGGGACAGGGTTCATCTGCACCAGTGCTTGGAACTGAATATGAATGATGTTATGGATAAAATGTAAATTCGTGATAAAATTCCCTTGCAAATACCAAGTTGTGAGGCTTAGTGTTAGACAAACACTGTCATTTGTGCAAAGGGATCTGGCATTAGGTAGGCTTTAAAATTCAACTAAATTAGGGTCCTACCTCCGGATTAAATTTTCAATCTCTAATAATTACATAGGAATAATAAGCAGAAAGGCCACAGTTAAGCAGGGATCATTTGTTACCATCTCAGTGGCTGCCTAAACTGTCCCTGTCTGTGTGTGCCATCTACTCTGTCCTCTTCTGACACAGAAAGGAAAGCAGGATCTTTGAAGGAAAATAAATGAAAGTGGCTGTTTTGGTGGGCAAAAAAGTCCCAGTTAAAAAGGGCATTTTTTTTCTGTCTGGGATTGAAGGAGAAAACTGAATTTCATGTGTGATTCTCACAGATAGGTGATGATCTACGTCAAGATATGTTGGTTCTGCAAATTATTCGAGTGATGGACAGCATTTGGCTCCAAGAGGGACTGGATATGCAAATGATCATTTATAGGTGTTTATCTACTGGCAAAGGACAAGGTCAGTCTTAAATTATAAAAGGAACCTATATTACATTATTCATATTTCATGTAAACAGTGGTTTAGAAAATTTATGTATTCTGCCTCTCTAGAACTCACTGGATTTTGTAGCAACTTGGGCTAGAATTTTCCAAAAGCCTCAGCGCTGTCAGATTGCAAAACCTCCTTAAATTCACATATCAAAAAGAGGGCTTTGAAGAAAATTTGCCACAGCTACTGAAGTTTTAATCCAGTGTAGTCCTGCATAGATGCTTAAATGAGCCTAGATGCATGTGCCTACAGAAAGTACCTGCAGACGAGTGAGGACAGCTTTGTGCTGTTGATTTTGGAATATTATCCTTGTGATTTATGTTGCTTGGGGCAGGCCTGACTCATCTGAAAGCTCTATTTCTCTCTTTTATGGTTGTTAGAGCAGAGCTGCAGCAGGGATACCGATTGCTTGCTGCAGAAATCTGCTGACAGCAAGAAGCTGCCTGCATTTCCCTGACCAAACCTTCTACTGGAAATAATCCTAGCTCAAACAGCAGACTGATGTATCCAGATTACCTGCTGGACAAAAGCTATTCAAATAGAAAAATTAAAAAGAAATCATTGCTTTCCGAGCCACAAAGTGAGCATGAGAGAGGAGGAATGATCTAAAGGGGCTGAGAGAAAGTTCAGGCACATGGATGTGGTTGTGGTGACCTGGAAAAAACTCCCTTCTTTGTAGGGATGGGAGGCAAAGCTTGAAAGCTTCTGCTTCAAAGGCAGGCAACACAAGAATACTATTTCTGGACATGACATTATATATAGACTCTTTTATATACTAACATTTAATTTGATGTTTGCCAAGAGAGGTGCAGGGATCATCTGCAAATAATTTTCTCTCCCTGACTGTCTCTTCCTCTCAGCATCACAGCAACAAAAACCCCTCAGTGACTCAGTTTTTCCTTATGAGTTACATCAGTGTTAATATAATTGATTTACAGTTAATAATTTAGTATAAAGGACCAAGTGAATTGCCCATGGTCACATGAGACACAATCTTAGGGAAATTGGGATACACAGGATTTACAAATCCTAGCTAATGACTTATTCCATGCCCACTTTTCCACACAAGGGAGGTAGGAGATGGCAATTTCATGGTCATGCAAACACAGAAATCTCTTTCCGCAGAAATTCAGTGAAAAATGAATAAAGCACTGGTAGAATTCCTCTTTCCAGGCATGGTGAAGTAGAGGAGCCTGTCACCAAGCCTCAGAGAAAGTCCTTGCTGAAATGCAGAACAGCAGGATGACAGGCCAGGGGAGCACACATGGGGACAGGCACAGAAGGCTGGAAAGCTAGATCTCAGCACCAAAAAAAGGAATTAAGTGCATGCAGTAGAGACAGAGGATTCAAGTGAAGCACTGCAAAATGCTGTGCAGAGTCCCAGTTTGTGACCTACTGGATCAGACCAATTTCTGCACTATCCAGCACCCTTTCTCCCAGCTGTGGTCACCATCGCATACCCCAGGATAATTTCTGCACCTTTCTAGACAATAAAAACATATCAAACAACTTTATATATATCAGCAAATATCTAATCCTACTTTTCTTTTCTTTTTTTAGTTTTGTACATATTCTAACCACTTTGAAACTCATTAAATTGTTCATCTTGTTGGTACTTTGAGGCAGTTATATTCACTATATTGTTATTGCTATTTCTCCTTCACAGAACTGTCCCTTTCCATTCAGTGCCCTTTATTTCTAATTTCCAAAGAGCGAGAGTAAAACAATACTGTTCTATATTTTCTGTTGCATTTATATACTATTATGTTCTATATTTTCTGTTGCTTTTAACTATATGTTTTGGGGTTGGTTTTTTTTTTTCTTCTGCATGGAATAAAAAAACAAGCAATATTCACTGATTGTCTTCCAATGTTTTTAAAGTTGAGGGTTTTTCATGCAAACTCTTTTCCCTCTGATTAGGGCTGGTACAGATGGTGCCAGATGCTACCACACTAGCGAAGATCCACAGGGAGTCTGGACTGATAGGACCACTGAAAGAAAACACAATTAAAAAGTGGTTTCACCATCACCATCCTCTGGAATCAAGTTACCAAGAGGTAACATCATAACAAAGCTTATTACACATTTCATGCTATGCCATGGGGGAAAATAAGAACCAAATTACAGTAGGCAGCAAAAACGAGACATGAGACAAACACATCACATGCAGAGAAAGCAGGGAATCCACCTAAATGCCACTCTCTTTCTAAGGAAATAATGCTTTTTATCAGGTGCATGGTATTACATTTTCTGTGAAAATGTGTCACAGAGATGTTTTTAAATTTACTACTAAAGTGAAGAGAAATTGAAATAGAAATTGCCTTGAACTCAGAAAAAAAATATTTTTAGGTCAGCTCTTTAAATTGTTTATTTGATATAAACCATATTAAATGCTTGACCCATTTCCTGTATTTAGGAATGACCATGGCAATACCCACAGCTTCAGAAAGCTGTTTTATCAAAACCACCTAGTCATAATCAAAGTACAGAAAGATCATGCTTTTCACATCATATGTTCCCATGGGATCCCACATCTGGCATCTGATTTTATGAAACTAGATCTTATGTATGGGCCAAACAAGTGAAAATTTTATTTATAGAAGCAGAGGTTTTCCAAGGAAATCTTTCTATTAATTCCTTGTTGGGTGAGTGTGTTCTGAGGCCCATGAAAGATTTTTCAATTTTTCTGTTTCTGGGACAATTTTTATAGTCCTTTTTCCATAGGAATGATAAATTAGTGACCAAAATTTTAAATTTAAAGGAGTGCTTTGACTGTTTAGCACTCTGAGAATGAAATGTTTTTATAGCATTTTGTTTGCAGATGTGCTGTATAGATATATTTGGTAAACTTTAGTAATTTTGTAATTATTCCATAGGCATTTTTTCATCCACATTTTCACTAAGAGCACTTGAATTCCTCATATATAATAAACAGCAACAATCTGCGTGGAATGGCATTTTTTTTACAAGTTTCTGTGCTTACAGTTTTATGGTAGTAGTGTAGACAACATTTCTGTTCAAAAGTGAGATACTGCTAATTATTGATTGAAAACTATTTCCTCCTGCTGCTGCTGTTTGTAGAAAAACACCATTAGTGTGGGATATTCTAAAACCAATTCCTACTCAATTTCTTCCAGTGTTTCAAGTATATAAAATGCAGTCAGATCTGATTACATAGGGTGTGCATAAAATTACTCCTCTTCATTCCCTTTATGCTTGCTAGTGAATTAACCTTTCTCTTTTTTTACTCCTTCATAATTTTTTACTCATGCAGTACTGGGTCTAAGGTGCTTAGAAAACCAGTGCAGAACAAGACTTAATATCCTCATTTAACAGTTGGGTGAACAAAATCATAGAAAGCTTAAATGTTTTATCCAAGGTCATCAGAGTGAGTAAGTGGCGCAGTTAGACACAAAATTCAGCCAACTCGAGCTGTGGCCTAAGTTCTTGCCATTGTAGGTGGAATTCCTGAAAGCCTCAATAATCATTTGCCTTGGCTAATGTAGGTTTTGTCCAAATGCATTTAGATCCATATTTGGTTTGGGTTTCTACATTACATTGTTTGCCTTGTGATTTAGATTTGTGAGACATGGACTGAGTTCTGGAGAAAAAAATAAAATCCGTGCAGATACAGAATGGTTCAGTGGATGGAAAGCAACCTACATCCTTTAAAAAGCAAATATTTCAGCCTGTGGATTTGTAAATAATTTCCTTATGGTTGTTTTTGCAATATACATGCAGAACACCAAACAGAAAACGCCAGCTTCCTGCCAAGTTTGCTTTTTTAGGCACCTTTCACCTTAAAATTTTCTGTAGCCTTCCAGGTACTTTGGATCACAAGGTGAAAACCTCATACATAAAATTCTTCTTGCCCTGTAACTTTGAAATGTTTGAGTGCCATTCCTACACCATTCCTACCTAGACCTGTCTCATTAATCTCTTTTCCAGATTGCCTGTTAAAATTTTACCAACAAGCACAGCATTTATAAAATTACATTTAAAAAAAAAAATCACAGACAAATAAATCTGGATATTTCATATAAGCGCTGTTCTTTTATTCACTAGGCCATAAGGAATTTCTTTTATTCCTGTGCTGGCTGGTGTGTTGTTACCTTCATCCTGGGAGTCTGTGATCGACATAGCGACAACATCATGCTGACAAAAGCTGGACACATGTTCCACATCGATTTTGGAAGATTTTTGGGTCATGCACAGATGTTTGGAAGCATAAAAAGGTCGGTACCTGTAGTACACGTAGTAAACTTTAAAGCAGTGTTCTGAAATTTCACAGCCTTATCAACTCCTATTAAAAAACAAAAATACAAACAAGATTACACTTTTTTTTTCCTTCCAGAATATATTTTTTCCAAAGCAACATATTTTTATTGTTTCTTGAGACTCATAAAAAGTATAGGAATTACTGGAAAAGGGATTAAAAGATGCTGGAGATCCCTTTTCAGTATAAAAGAAAAATGTAAATCCCTTTTTGGTCAGGAATTTGAATGATACAGTTGAGTAGTGACCTGAATAGAAGACTAGTCTATGCCAGAAGAATTCCATTTTTTTTTTTCCTAACAGAGGAGTGTTCCTAAAATGGATTCAAATCCACATGTCCATCTAATTGACAACTTTCTTCCCTTATTCAGAGAAGGAACCAAATTTTCCAAATAGACATGGAAAATAATTAAATTATGTCTCTGTGGGTAAATTTGCAAACGTTTTCATTATCTCTTGAAGTTCCACATCAAACCACATTGAGCTCAGGGGTTATTTTAGAAATACGTGATTTACCTTTGTGTGTGTGATGTACCTGTGCTATGATAAGGATAAATAAAACAGTGTGATCATGTAGCCAAGTTTCTAATATGAACATACTGTGAAGGAATGAATTGAAATGGAATAAGGACAGGGTAATGTCATTATGTCCAAAACACAGAGGAGCTGTTATAGCAGAGCAAAGAATGGATGAATGATCCCTTTAAGTGACAAGATGAGTAGTGTGTGTATATCTTCACTCCATGTTTCCTAATAATTTCCAGAACAAGAATCAGAATTAAGTTTGAGCTAATTTTCTTCATTTTTTCTTTTTTTGTTCTTGGTTAAGATGGCCTTTGCCTGCTCTAGCCTATCTCAGTGTGTTGGACAGACAGAATAGCATGGGAGTATTGATATGAGGGAAGCTGATGAGGATAATAAGTACTTCTGAGTCAGGCCGTCAAAAGATTTAGTTGCAGTGCTTAGAATTATCATACATCATTCAAGATATGCACCCTTAATCCTCCTTATTTGCTGAGGGAAGAATAAAGCAGAACAGAGTAATGGAAAATACTCATGCACACTCCTTGTCAAGTGCTGCAGCCTTCTCTACAGCAAAGCTCCTTCTGGAACCTAACAGGAATTTCCTTGAGCAGTAATTTTACAGAAACAAAGAATTATCTAGTTGAGTGAACAGGATGAAACAAGCATAAGAGGGGAAAGAGCAACTAAATTTAAATGATGCAATAGCAATAATAAAAATAGATATTAATGTTACTGTTTTACAGCTCGGTTATACTACACTTTTTATTAAGTCTGTGAAAATTTCTTAAAATATAACCACTTCCACGAAGAGCAGCCTCTTTTTCTGTTTCTTAATGCAGTGTGTTGCTTTTAAATTACAGAATAAAATCACACATTTGGGACCTCCATTCATGGACTTTCTTCCTTAGGAAAATTGGGTCTCACACCTAAAGACAGGTTGCAAACACGATGGGAAAATCACTGTATTCCTCAATTCCCATGCAACTGAGCAGATACAGCATTAATATATTAATGATGCTGCATGAATGACTATTGGTCTTATGAGATGTATGCACCATCATGAAATGTCACTTATTATTTCTAACACAGGGATATCACATTTTTACACATTACAAATGTTAGGTTCTCTCAAAATTTCAAACTCTCAGTGCTGTTTGTACTCATTCCCACAGGGCAAATGCTGAAACAGGTTTAGCCTCTGGTTTCTTTAACAACTCTTATACTGTATTTTTATTTGAGTTCTTATTAGATTTTTATTTGAGCTTTTTGCATTCTCAGAACATCATACTCTAAAATAATATTGAAAGAACAGAAGCACAATGCTGTCAAACCTAAGAATTATTAGTGCTGACCCTTGCTGGGGGGTTTGTACAGCAGATATTCTACATACATTTCTGAGGTTCTGCAGGAGCTTTAAAGAAGGCAAAGCAAATCCCTGTACTTGTTATTTACACACATCTCACAAACATTTTTATGTGTAAAATGAAATCTATGCAGATCAGTGAAGGCTAAAGACAGGGAGTCCTTGCCTGAACTGTTGAAAACAATGATTCCTTGCAAAATTCCCAGGCTGATTGCCATTTCTTGTTCTCAGGGAGTGCTTTTTTGACACTAAAAAAACCTAATTCCTTCTAAAACTTCCTGAAGATGGATTCTCTGCAGAATCCTGCATGCAGCTCAGGGACTCACACACATGGGCTGCAGCTCTTCCTGTCTCATCCAATGTAAGCCTTCAGAGAACCTTTGGAAGTTGACATGATCCATCCAGTCGTGCTCACTTTTGCATTCCTGATTGTAGAAGGCCTCAGAAGGGGATTAGGAAACTTTTCTAATTCCTGCCCTCGTCTTTAAATTATCCAGTAAATCTGCTCAGTTTTGATTCAAAGTCAAAAATCAGTTGTTCCTGATATGACAGGGAAGAGGAATCAGGAAGTTTCTTTCTACATGTGCCTTCACAGTGCAGTAAATGCATTAAGTAATGCTAATAACTCATCTTTCCTTGGATGTAGAGCTAATATTTCAGAAGTGTTGGTTATGATGTATCTAACCAATAGCATAATAACAGAGCTTGGCAGAATTATTCCCAAAGTCCCATAGGGAACTTTCCTACTGAACCATGAGATTTCATTATCTTTCCTTCTATTTTTTTTTAATCACACTGAATGACACATGTTGTTAGCAGTAATAAAATGCCCCTTCCATTCTCTGACCCAGCCTCCACTTTTGACCCTCCATCCCCCCAAAACAGGGAAGTCTGCAGGTGCACTTCATACTGTAAGAAGAAATATTTCTTGTTTGATTTCTTCATACAGCTGTCTTATTCTTCATCTATTGAGTGTCCTGTGGTAATCGTCTTAGAGCCACTCACCTGAAAATAGGTGAAATGTTATCCAGATGATCAGGACTGGGTTTGGAAGAAGGTTTGGAATGGTTTGGGAGAAGGTGTTTGGCTCGTGGTTGTAGCTGCCCTGCTTTCCTTGTCTTTGTTGTCTCCCTTTCAGTTCTGGCCAGCTGCTTTTGAACATTTCTTCCTCTGTGAATTGAGCAGTAAGAGATTCATTTAAACCCTGTGCTAACTGAACTAATCCAGAATTCAGCAGTCAGTCACATCCTCCCCACCACAACAGCCACTTCCAGCACTGCCATCTGTAATTTTTCAGTCAGTGATGTGCAGTGTGAGCCTTGGTGCAGCTCATGGCACGCTGCAAATCCACCTTTTGATAGCACCACTGGCCCTTCTTTTCTTTAAACATCCAGTCCTCCTGATTATACCCAGCACTCACTGGCCTTTTCTTTCCCCTGATGTGAATCACAGAGACCCTCTTGTCTCTTTGCCAAACTAATCCTGGCTCTTGGCATGGTTTTCCCAGAATTTCAATCTGCTAGGCTGGTTTTCTTCTACAGAGTTAATTACTAGAGGCAGCCTAACTATTCCTTTGGGAAATTCCAGTTATTAGGGAAGTTTCAAAAATATGGGAAAATTATGTTTCCCACACTTTCTTCCTAGGTTGGTGTTTTATTATACTGAGAAGTGTTTCAGAACATCTGAGTATATAGAAATGTAGAAGTGCCTCTTTTTATTTTGAAAGTAACAAATTTAATTTTTAGTATTTATAACCTAAAATCTGTGTTACTGTCTCACTAGAAGTGTTAATTAAAAAAAAAAAAAAAAGCTTTTATTTCATATATTTCTAAAGAAATGTTGGCATATGAACATGGAAAAATAAGTTGTATCTGCATTTTTTGACTGTATAGAACCTACATTTTTTTCTCTTTTTTTCTAAAAAAGACAGGGAAGAAGGAAGAATTTGGATGTAACTGATTTTAATTTTTAATTAAGTATTTTTTTCTGACATGGTGGGTCTGGGTTTATTAATTTATGGGAAATGGTAACTCCTTATTCTTTGTCCCTATTCACTTTCAGCACTTTCTGTATGCCACCCTCCAAAAATCTCTGACTGAAACCCTGGAAAGATTTAATATCATGACTTCAAGCATCTTAATAGCCCAAATTATCTTAATCAGATTACACAGATGTTTAAAGACTGTCATACACATAAAGAATGACAGGAAAAATGTGCACAAAGACCTGTAGGTGAAACAGCATCATCTCCAAGGTGACAGGGCCTAAAGGGGCTTGAATTTATCAAAGTCCATCACTTTTGAAAGCCAAGTTGCCCCAAACTGGACAGTAAAAGCACAAGCTGAGTCTGAGAACACATGGACAGCACAAACTGCAATCAGGGGGTTCAGATGTCTTTCTGTTGTCTTTGTCTGCCCTGAGAGGTAGGGATTTATTCTTGCTGGCCTGGTGCTTTCTGTAATTATTGAGCCTGGATCATAATTTGCCCTTTTCCATTGGTGGTTTTGGTTTTGGTTCTGGTTTTGGTTTTGTGTTTTGGTTTGTTTCTTTTTTTTTGTTTGTTTCCAGTAACAGCCTCTTCTGGAGGGAATTCAATTGAAACTCTTAGAAATCAGAGTAAATCATGTCCACTGTCCACTTTATATCTTCAATTTTCTGGTTATCCTTTTCCAAGTTTCCTGGAAACCAGGTCTTGTCTGCTGCAACTCCCTGTATCCTTCCTGGCTTTTCCTTCACTCCAAAGGTGGCACAAATTGCTTTCTTATCATCACTTTCTTGAAGGAGTTATCACGTGGTCCTGCTAACAATCGCATGGGCTGGAGAAGTTTCTTGATGCTTCCTGAGCCATCAGCAAAATTCCCTTTGCTTTTGGGGAATGGCTGCACATGAAGAATTTAAGTGACTTCCTATCAAATTCCCCTCCTCTCTCCTCTTCCCTCCTCCTCGTTCTGTCAGCCACCCTGTGATTTTTTGTAGAATCTGGCTCTAGAGACAGGAATTTTAACAATAACACAGAAATAAAAGGGGGGAAAGGCATCAGAGTCACTGTCCATTTTCATTATGGTTTTATTTGTTATCCTTTTCAAAGTGTAACTGTTTGCAGAGATGTGTATTTTCCCTTCCCTGCTCCCATCAGGAACATTGTATTGTATCATCCCTTTCTCTGAAAGCTTTCCATACACACTTTTTTATGTTCGAGGGAGCTGTTCTCCCATGCACTCAAATGTACATTTATATTCAGGGGAAGCTGTTCTCATACACAGTCAGCTATACATCAAGCACTTTTAAATTAATCTCTGCTTCTTGGTCTTCTTTTTCTTTATTTTCTTTTTTTTTTTTTTTTGCTTCTTCTGCACACTACGCCTTTGTCCTTCATCCTTAACTGGAGAGCATACTGATGTATTTAATTCATGTAGGATTTCATCCCCTCCCCGAGGAATTTCTTTGCAATTCAATTTCTTCATCACTGGTTTATTTCTCTATTTTGCCTGGTGATATACAAATGCCCTGCAACCATCTATTACTGTGTTTTCTAAATATCCATCTCATACTGAAAAACCTGTTGGCTGAATATTCCATGGGTAGGGGATGTAAGGCTACTTGTACTGTTTCTTTTAAAGTCTCAGTTTTAAAATGTTTTTCACTGCTGAGGGTCAGTCAGGACACGAAAAGCAATTGTCCAATAAGCTCTGTTAACAAGAGGAATTGCTCCAATCTCCTAGTGAATTAACTCTCAAGTGGTTTATCAATAGGGTTAGTAATAAACTCTAGCAAACACAGAAAATCTGATAGTCTTAGAAAATGGGATAAGGCATGGGAATGCTGCACTGAGCCCTGGAAAATATGGGTATTGAAGGTGAAGTGTAGGACTGAGCTCCACCTGGGTGTTGTTTTGCAGTCTCATTTCTGGTGGCTGAGAGCAGGCTAATTTTTCTGGGTCTGTGGGAATAGAGGAGCCCAGCTCAGCTCAGAAGGGGCAGGAGTGCTCCCTGTCCAGCCAATGTTTGCACCAGGACAGTGCCTGAAACTATTCAAGACATGAATGTTCCTAAAGCACAGAAGACCTTCTTTCCTGGACTCTTCCAAAGTACTCCATCAGCTAACTGCATGGAATGGCTGAAATTCTGGGACATAAGGGAATAAATTCTGTGACATAAGGGAACAAATTCTGTGCCCAGGCTGTGGCAGAACAGGAGATTGCAGCAGAGGCTGGGCACTGCAGCCAGAGGGAAATCCATCCAGAGGTGCCTCCAGCTCATTTCTGTGTTCCAACTCATTCCCTGTTCCCTGGGAGGGTTCTCTGGGGCAGCACCCTGCACGCACTGGCTCTGTCCTAGGAGCTGTGGCCATGCCTAAGCCCAGCCCTGATACCTGCACTGGCAGCACAGCAATCCTGTGGCACCAGCTCTGATCAGAGACCTGAGATTTCCCCACTCACCAGCTTCCCTTGGCCCTCACTGCAAGGGATTTTAGTTAAGTCACATCCCCTTGCACTTTGCACAGGCAAAAGGGCACAAAATGAGTAGATGCTCTGACTCAGTGTTAACAGAGTGATGAATCAGAGTTTAGGCGAGGATTGCAGCTCGTTTTCCACTGTATCCAGTAAATGTGATTAAATCTCTGTGCCACCGATTCAGTTACTGACAGGGACACATAAATCTTTCAGAATGGGACATCCAATGTGTGAAGTGCTTCCTTTATGGCTGAGCAAAACAGTGGGCATGTTCAATACACTGATTTTACTGAAGAGCTCACATTGAGGCTGTGATAGGAAAAAGTGACATTAACAAACTTGATATTCATAAAAGAAGAACTAAATTAATGAATAAATAAAACCATAATGGAACTATCCTCATCTACCTAAGGAATTCAGGAGATTCTTTATAGCTTAATGTTTCTGCCTCCAAAGGTAGATGTTAATATAAAAAATACTGTGGGTAAAACTGCAATCAGAAATGAGACTTCAAGTTTAGAGTTTGACATCTTTTCTTGCAGTAGATATCTTAAACAGCAGCAGAAATGCCACAATGTAGAGTTAAAACCATGTTACCTGGTGTAGGTCTGGTTATTTAGTTTAACAATGTAGGTTAAAAATATTAGATGCAAGTTTTGAATGTCCAGGACATGAAGTTTACTTGAGCCAAGGATGCTCAGGGCATTCAGAAATCTCTCTGTGTTATGGGAATGAGGTCAGCACTAAATTCAGACCAGTTTACCCAAGGCTGTGTCCAGCTAAATCTTAAAACCTCCCAGGATAATCTTCCAAGGCAACCTGTTTCAATATTTACTGTTCCTCATAGTGAAGGGGTTTTTTGGTTTTCTTTTATTTTTTATTTTTTTTCTTATGGCAAGTGAGAATTTCATCTGTTTCAGTTTTCTCTCTTATTCTTGTCTGGATCCATCTGTTTTAGAGCCTGCAGATGCAAGAAATTCACCCCTTTCATCTCCTGGGTGAATAAGCCCACATCTCTCAGCCTCTCCTCACAGGCAAGTGCCACCAACATCTTTGTGGCACTGCTAACTTATTCTAGTTTAATGACATCTTTAAGGTTTGGCAGTCTATGAACTAATAAATGTTAAGTCTTTCTATCTGTATTTTCATTAGTAACCAGTATGATGGGATCGGAAATGTGTTTGTTCCTTTTTTTGGTAGAGGCCCTTTGTACAGGGTTTTAGTTGCAGTGCAAGTCTGGATTAGCAGTTTTTTAGAAAGGGATCTGAGAGTTTTACCACAGCCAAGTGTGAGTTGATGATAAGATATTGGATAGAAAAGCCTGAAATTTGAAATATTCCTTTTGTTTCACTTTGCACCGGGAAAACTTCACCTGGAATATTTGTAACATTTTACTTTTAGAAAGATGGAGATAGGGAGGCCAGAGAAATTACAAATAGTCCAGGAAGAGAGAAATTAAAATCATTGGACAACTGAAATCCAATATTTGTGAGACAAAAGAAGCAGTTGTCCACAGAAGATTGAGGAAAGACATAGGAATAATCTGCAAATACTTTAGAGGCTGCTGTAAACGAGATGGAATCTTCATGTGCCCTTAGGAAAGAGCAAGAATTAATAAGATAAAAGCACAGCAAGGGTTAGATGAGGCATTCGGGGGAAAATGCTGTGAGGGGACATCCTGGAACAGAAATTTGATAGGGAGGTTGGAGAAGGACTCTATCATAAAAATCTTTGAAAATAGGCTAAATAAGAATCCCAGAAGTATGTTTATGATGTTGTCCTGATAAGAAGAAAAATGGAGTATCTCTTGTGGCCCAGGCATATTTCTTTCTTTGCTGGTGATGAATTGTGTTGTGCAGTTGTTCCCTGTTTCATTATTTAATATATAAAAGGAGTGCCATTGATTATGGTTTTTTACTGTGTCTACAAAGGTCTATGATTACTGTGATGAAATATTTTCACTTGGCTTTAGAGAAATAAGCACTCATGTTCATTTATTTTGTGTTCTTCAATAAGCTTTTGGCTTTTGCTGCAAAGGATGTCAGCAGTCAAGCACTCCCTAAAAGCTTTTCCTATTTTATTGGATACATCTAAATTCCACATAGTCATGCTGAATATTATCAGTCACTCTTGACTCAGCCTAAATGGTTTTAAAGCAGTCAGGGAATATAAGGGGGATTTTGCTGCTGAGCAGCTGATTTTTAAATTGCAAAGAGTTCTGTGTGGTTTCTCTCACACTGCCCATATGAAAACTTGGACTACAACTGATTTATCTCATTGCATTAATGTGTGTGGCTTGGACTTTTCCATAAGTGCACTGTTGGGAAGCTTAGATTGGATCAGAGCAAAAGTCATTTGTTGTTCGTTATCTCATACGTTTCTCCTACTTTATATAAAAAGTAAATGCATTACTTTTAAATGTTCTGTACCGTGAGATTCAGAGCAGGAAAAACTCAAACCATCGTTGACTTTATAAACTTTGTTAATCAGTTTACATCTAGTGTTTCATAACAAATCCTGATGCTCTTACTGGTTTTCTAGGAATGCAGCATAATTCCAGCCCACAGTGAAGTCCCAGTAGATGTTCCCATCACCCCAGACCAAGTTTATTTTTGCATGATGATCTCTTCATTTGCTTGAGGTTTCCTTTCTTTCTTCCCTCTCATGATTTATCATCCAAACATTTGTAATCTCCAGAGGAGCTGCAAAACACATTCCCATGAAAACCTTAAATCTCTAACAGAAAAAAAAGCAACAAAAAAAAAAAAAGAAACCCATAAAATAGCCTTGTTTCTCACTGAATGGCTTGAGTAAACTCTTTTCTCACAGCCATAGTAAAGTATGTCTTTAAAGTCCAGAACTGCAATCAGACTCTGTCATAAACAGGAGTATTGCCTTTTTTGACCGATTTCTACTATAAAACCAAAGGATTCATTAATCTCACTGAGGGCTTTAGTGGGCAAAAAGAAAAAATGGAAAGAAAAGAGTAGGCAAGCTGTGATAAGATTGCTTTAATGATTTTGGGAGGTTTATTGGCTGTACATCTTTGGTCAATCTCAAGTCACACCAGTTCTCTCAGTGAGGCTTTTCTTTTCTAAAAGTAATTGTACCAGACATTATAATTACACAATAGAGGTCATTCAACAGCCTTCAATTCCATATTTCTTTAGCACACTGTAAATTTTAAAAAAAATTGAATTAAAAGGCTTTTGCTCCACAGAGATATGATAAAAAGCTTTTACTTGAAACTACTTCATCATACTGGTTTTTTTTACCTGATGCTAGGCATTTCTTCAATTTGATGGAGTTGTATCAATACAGATTTTAGGCCAGGGGACTCTTGTCCCATTGGCTGTTCCACAGTCATTTGTGATCAAACATCTTACGCATCTAAAGTATTACAGGCTTTAGCTGTGATCTTGAGGGGGTTTTGGGGTAAGGAGTATTTAATGTTTGTAACTTTTAGATAAGTTCATGTGAGCAATTTGTGTGATAGATACAGGTCCAAATGAAAGCTGTTGTTACCAGGCCTTGGGATGAGCTGGGATTCACCTTCTGAATAAATGCAGAATGGAATGTGACCTTGGCTATGGCTGCAAGTTAGAGATGTCCTGGTTTAAACACAGAAATTCAGCCTGTGCACCAGGGTGAGCTTCATTTGCACAGGGTGTGGAACATGCAACACCAGTGCACACTTTGCTTTTCACCTTCTGAACGCTAAAACAGCCTCTGTTCTTTGCTGATGTAAATATTCCCATCACCCTGGACAGTGTCTGGCTGTTGTGATTTTGCTGGAGAATTTTCCCTCCTAGGTTTTTATCATCCAAAGGAGTCTGTGAAAGCAGCAAGGAGCATTTTGCATCTATGCACAGACATTCATCCTGTCAATTGGTTTTTCAGAATCCTCAAAAAAAGTTCTGCTCAGTGAGTAAGCGTCTCTTCCCACTGAAACTTTATTTTATAATGCTATTGTGAGAAATGGCTGTGTTGTTCCTTCTAGTGGGTCTTGTTTCCCACATTCTGAGTTGGCTTTATGTGAGTTTTTTGGGTTTTTTATTTTCTTAATTTACATTTCAAAGTGTTCCCTTTGTGAACAGCCAGCTTATTTACTGGAGCTTCAACATCCAAGGGTTACAGGGTTTACCTCGTGGGAGAGGCTCTGGTAGCAAAAGACCTTAAACAGGACAGGAGAAATCAAATTCCTACATCACATTTTGCAGATTGACAAGGGAGGACTGGCCTAATGCCTCAGACCACATTCACAAAAGATATGTAGAAATTTGAGAACCTTGTAAAACTGCTTTCAGTCATCTTACAACTAAAATTAATCTATAAATAATGTAAATACTAAAATATCAGCTGTGTGCTCACCCAGATTCTTTAGTGACAACAGTAAGGGAATTGACTGATGTTGCAGCCATTACATTATGGGGAAGTTGGCCCACAGCCCAACCCAGCAATGTTAAACAGCATCTTTGTTCCAGTAAAGTAATTCATGATTGCAGTATCTGTTTTCAGCCCGAGCTACTCAGTGTGGGAGATTTGGATTAGCTCAGAAAGGGCTGTGTTTTCATAGTGCAGTTGTGTCTCTTGATGCAGTTGGACATCAAAAATCAAATGTGAATTTTGAACAGAATATATCGTATTCACTGCAGTAGTTTCGACTTGGAATATTTTAGCCCAATAACAAATTTGAGGTCAAGACATTCTTGAGATGTTAAAATGCTTTCAAATCAGGATTTAGATTGGACTTCTGTCAACACATACATCAAGATGTTGACATTGCTAATTTTCTCATTCGCTCTCTCTTTCCTGTGGACTTCAACCAATTGGATTTCATTATTCTAAATCTGTCAATTTATTTAATACTTAATGTCTATTTTAAATACCACTGATAAAAAAAATGAGCTAAACAACAAACGAACGAGCAAAAGAAGGTTCTGGCAAAATCTGACTCCCAGAAAAATGTGGAGGGAAGGAATTTCGGTTTTGGACCTTTATCATGCCTGCTACTACCTTCCTGAAATTGAATAATGTATTAAAAAAAAAAATACTTGGAAGTGAAAGACAGCCATGGGAGGTGGGGATTCAAAGTTAGCTGCCATGGAAGCTTTTCCAAACATAAAATTGGGAAGGCCACCTGAGCATTTGTTGTGACTAAAACTTCCAGCTGTAGCCCATAATCTCATGACAATTTGTTTTTCTTTCTGCAGTAATGTAAGGCAGGCACTTCTATGGGAAGATGAGGAAAATTCCCAGGAAAGCTCATGTGTCTCATTTGTGGAGGCATCAGGAAGCAAAAGGTTGACTCAGCCCCTGTTTGAGGTTTTAGCAAGAAACAGACATCCTGAAATTCACTTCTGCTTTGAACTTACCAAGAATGCTGAGTTTCTTCAAATTTATTTTGAATTAAGGGTTAACACACAGTGTAAATTGCCTGGAATAGAGCCCTCTAATCTGTTTACATGGCTCTGTGTACAGCTGTGATGAGTAAATCACTGCAGCAGGTTTTTCTGTGTGAGGATGCAGTTTATCAGGCCTTTCTGGAGCTATTGAATGATAGGATTGTTAGGAGAAGCCTGGCTGATCTGTTCTCTTCTGCAATAGCCACAGCAAGAAACTGCTGGTGATAAGGAAAACAGGCAAGCCACGTTGTCAGATTCTGCACCTTATTTACCCAAGGGTGAACACAGAAGAACTGTAGAGAAAACAAGACAATGCATTTATATTCTGTTTTAACTCCAGTCAGAAACATCTCTTCAGAATGGTGTATATTTAATGATAGCATCATACCTTGGGGTTTTCCTGTTGTTGGATGGTGGAGGTGTAGGGTTTTTTCTTAAATTCCCTTCTTGCCTAGTAGGGAGTCGATATTTATGAACCACCTTCTTTGAGAACAACTTTTAAATATTTCAATACCAAGAGAGAACTTGTTTCCAGATTCACTTTCAGGCTGGAGTCAAGAAATTAAAGCAATAAGGGTTTAAACAGAAAAGCAAAGAAGAGCCAGAAGAAAACACTCATTCTGTTGTTGGATTTCTCACTAGGAAACTATTGCTGTAAAACCTGTCTCTATCCCAATTAGTGACATCAGACAGAGCAACAGACATTTTCACAATGAGAAAGGGAGAGATGAAATAATGAAGAAGGTGATGCTGAAAAACACAAATGAGAATAATGAGTTACAAATATTAACTGTTTTGCATGATTAGCTACTTTTGGTGAAATTTCTCATGTAATTGTTCTCTTTTCCAGGGACAGAGCTCCCTTCATCTTCACGTCAGAGATGGAGTATTTCATAACAGAGGGGGGGAAAAAACCCACAGCGTTTTCAGGAGTTTGTGGAGCTTTGCTGTCGAGCTTATAATATAGTCAGGAAACACAGCCAGCTACTCCTGAACCTGCTAGAGATGGTAAGAAATGAAGGATGAAACCAAAAATCAGTTTCTTCTGGGGCTCTCTTCCCTTTTACCACTTCTGTGCTGCCTCCAGGAGCACTGTGATTTGAAGAGGTGTCAGGTGCACAGCTGATAATCTTAGTGCTGCACTTCCTGTGCAAAGCAGCTGTCCAGTTTCAGTACTAATTTCTCAGAAAAGGAAACTTAAGCTGCTTGGTGGTTTTGTTTTTTTTTTCATTTTATAATGCATTTTTTTTTACAGAATAGCAGAAAACTGCCACAGAAGCTGGGTAAAAGCTTTTCATGCAGGAATTTCACTCAGCATTTTTTCTAGGTCTTGGAGAAATGCATTTACCATTCCTGTTCATGTTTACAAGAAAAAGTAAGCTGAATATTTCACAGGGTGGGTGATCTGACAGTACTTAGCAGCACAGCACTACAATGATGCCTTAGAATGGGGAGTGTTTGCACATTTCCACAGTCCCTTCTTAGGAAGACAAACACAGGAAAGAAAGAGCACTGCCCATGTTGACACAGGTTAAAAAATTCTTTTGTATAGACTTTTAAGGCCTCTGTGAGTTTTTATCCTTAAGTATTCCCACTGATTCATGTGCTGTGGCAAATTCCATATCTGATTTATGCCTATATTTGCTTGTGTGTAAAAGGTTAATGATTTTCCCCTTCATTGGTACAATGAGAATATTACATTAACTAATATTTGCTAAGATGCTTGGCTAAGATATCAATCCAAAATTTATATGCAAGGTCTCATGACCTGGGGAGTGGTCTGGGCATGAAAAACTCTACATGGCCTTATAAACAGAACTTCTGCTGAGATTGGGGTACAGCCAAAAAGTTGCTCTGTAAACACTGCTTTATCATGTCCAGCTCATTCAATGGTAAAGGGTGAGAGAAATGGAAGGAATCTCCCATCCTGCCTCTTCCATTTTGTCCATGGATTTCCATGCAGGGATTCAGTGAGAGATTCCCTAATGTGGAGCAGGAAGGATTTCTCCAGATCTCTTGAAGTTGCTGCTAAGTAGCCACAAAGGTGCCACAAAACTGCATTCCCATCAAAAAGCACAATTGTGCTCTGGAAGCAGTGCAGAGTGCAGTTGTAGGAGATCCTGTCCAAGTTAAAAAGCCTCTAGAAAACTCAGGATCAGCCCTGTTCTCTCATCCACAGCAGGAATTCCTGCATTTCTGAACACATTGCCTAAAACTGTGTGGTGCAAATAAAACCCCATCTCCTGCCCATCTCCTTGTCCCCAGGGCAGTCCCTCTTTCTGTGGCACAGATAATGATGGCAGATCACTCTGGGATAATAGAGAGAGTGTTAGGAAAATGCTCCTAGCAGGAGCTCTGAAATAACTCTCTCTGCCTGGCCAAAGCTCAGCTTTGTCTGTATTCAGGACATGCTCCATCTTCTGCTGGTCTTGTAGCAGAGGCAACAGAGCTGAGCTAAAAGTCAGCATCCAGATGTGTCTCAATATTTGTCAGTGGGCTTCAGCTCAGTTGTATTGCACTTCATAATTGAAAAATAGCTGGCAGCACTCTCACACCCCATCAGTGAGCTCTTCTCAGCAAGAAAAATTAAACAAACAAGACCAGTTTGGGAGCACCTTGATTTTTGCCAATAATGCCTGGAGAGATGAGTCTGTTTCTGCACTTGAAGCGGGGCGTTGGTCAGAAACTGTAAATATCAAAATGCTTCAGTTCCATGGGTCATTTCTAGAAAAAAAATAAATAAACTGTGAAGTTCCACTTCGAATTCATTTCCATGCAGAATTTCAGATGTCATCATGGAGGGCTAAGATTAACTAACCGCTGCTTGTTTGTATCAGTGACAATCTGAGATTTCTCTCACTGTTTGGAAATCTGTGTCATTAATGTTTCATTCTACTCCCACATTCTGTTTTCTCAGATGCTATTTGTAAAACATGGTTCGAAAAAAAATCAGCAATAAGACTGTTTCTAAAAAACAGAGTATACTTCACAGAATAGTAAACTGTACCCTGGGTGATCAGGGACAATTAGTGGTTTCCAGCAAACATGATTATCAACAAATTGAGGGATTTTTGGCCCCAGTTTGGGAATTAATGTTATTTCTTGGTGGTGAGCAGCATGTTTCTGAAGCCGTACTGACATTTGCTACTGGGAGTAAGAAATAATCCATGAAGTTTCCATCACTTTCAAAAACAGAAACATCTGTGGGAGACCCAAGAGTCTGCTGGCTGAGCTCAGCTGTGTAAATGCCTGTAGTTCATCAGCTTTGCTCTCATTAAACAGTTAATGTGATGGCAGGACACAAATACCTTCTGACTGGTTTAAAGAAATGCAAACTCCATTACTGTTATAAAGATTTTTTTCCTACAGAAAGTTATTAAAAAGGACTTTATCACTCCCTTTTCTGGCGAAGGGCAAGGAGCTTAATTTGCCTAAGCAATAACCCTTTTTTTTTTTTTTTTTTTGCATCTAAAGGGGGCAGGAGTTCTTATCATCTTTTATAAATGGGTTGAAGGTATATTGATAAATAGCAATGTGTGTCCTTCAGTGCTGAATATTATTATTGGCCCTGCTGTCAACCCATTTTAATTGACCTCACTGAGCTTTCTGCCTCTCTATTCCTTGCCAGCCAAAACTCAGTGAGGACAGAAATGTAACTGTCCAGAGGTAGCTTAGAATGGGGCTGAGCAAGGTTTTCCGTCTAATGCCAAAAAGAAATGTACAAATATTGAGAATGTTTGAAGGAATAACCTTAAAATAAAATCAGTGCTTTGTTTTTTCTTTGCCGTTACTTGAGAAACTCAGTGGGTCTTTCTGTCTGAGCTAGACATAAATATCAATGAAGAATACACAGCAGTGACTGCAAATTCAGATATATTTCTGTCTGAGCAATGTGAAGGAGTGATGTTTTTCTGCATTACACACAGAGAAAGCATCACTCCCAACTTGCTGTGAATGCTGAGGAAAACCAGTAGGTTTTGAAGTGAGTAAATTTTATTGTTGTTGTTGACATTTGAAAATGCCTGGACAGAGCTGGATGGGCAGTTGGACACATTCAGCTGTCTAATCTCCTCAAGATTTTTACCTTACAAGGGGAATATCGGCATTATTTGGTTTTTTAATCTAATCTGGCTGACTGACTGGAACGGTTCTGTCCCTCGTGGATGGAGAATGATGCCTTCTCCAGAGGGTAGCTTTCACTGCCCACCTCAGGGCTCCTGCCAAGAATCAATATCTGGAGAGCTTTTCTGCTTTTCTGCTCCTCTGAGTGTAAAGGGAGTGAATCTGTGATTTGCAGGAGGAGCCCAGGGCTGTGATTTTGGAAGCAGGAGTTACAAATGAGAGGGTGATGTTGCACTAAATTGAATTAAGGTTAAGACAACACAGTGAGCATAACAGAAATGGGGTTACTTCTGTTCAGGTGGCTGAATCTGGTCACTTCCCCTTTATCACCATTAGAAAGCTCTGAAGGAGGTTTAGCAATGCCCACCTTGAGGTTATGGCACCTGAAGAGAAAATAAATAACTAAAATGGATCATTGATTCTGACCCGTGCCTCTTTCAGCTGTCTCAGTGTGAAGGTTTACAATGCAATATATTCACTTTATTATTCCAGGCACTGCTCTAGCGTCAGAACCTCTTTTCACATCAGCAAAACTCTTTTACAAGATGTTTAGGTGTAAAACCTTTCTTCTCTCACTTAGGCTCATTTAATTTGAATTTATTTTCAACAGAACAATGGACTAATGAGCTAATATTTCTTTACTTTTAGATGCTGCATGCAGGATTGCCTGAGCTTAACAGCATCCAGGATCTCAAATATGTGTATGATAATCTCCGTCCTCAGGACTCAGATCTCCAGGCTACAAGCTACTTTACAAGGTAAAACCAGAATATAATCTAGAAACCTTGTCTTCTTCAGGCATGAAGCAATTTTTCCCTTCTTTAAGAAGCTGTAATCAGAGAAATTAAACAAAAGGATAATTTGTCTTCGCATGTTTACTTAAAAAAAAAAAGTCATTCCTTTTTCATGTTATAAACAATTTCCTCACATTTCTGGAAGAACCAGTCGTGCATTTGTGGTACACTCGTAAAAAGTCGCTTAGTCAGTGTCTGGAGATTTCTTAGCCTTTCATGGTGAGACCATTCTGACTTGTATCTGGTCGGGTTTTCTCTCTATTTTTAAATGCAGCAGCTACATGCAAATGGATTTTTTTCTGCTTAAAGACATTTAACTTTTTAATGGTCTGACTGAGAGCCTTCAATTTCTGCCCTTCAATTTCTGCATTTTACTCCTTTTTCTCTTCCTCTTTTGACCTCATGTTGTCTCAGAGAAGTTTCTTTTCATTGCAAGCAGTAGTTTCTCCATCTGCAAAACAGTGCTGATTCTGGCTTTTAAGTAATTAACAGATCAATCACAGAAAAACCTTGTGTGTGGATTTAAAGCTTCATTTGTGTTAGGATAATGAAACTTTTCACCTGTTCATGGTAATAACTGGGGAATAATGATGAGGAACTGCAGCTGATGTGCATAAAGTCAGTGTAAAGCTCTCAGTCCTGATCTTTCAGCTCAATATAATTCCAGCTGTTGGTGTGATGATACTGGAGATGGAATGAGTGGAGACTTATCTGGAACTGGGGACCCACGTTCCAATTCTAGGCACACCACGAGACAAAATCTCCCTGTCAGAGTCTGCCCTGAACAGCACCATCATTCCTCAAGGTCTATGAATTCACTCTCCCTGGGCACTCTCTACCCCATGCTAAGAAACCCAGACTCTTCTGACCTTATGAAAGTGTTGGGAAATTCAAATTTAGTTGTTTCTGTGTCTCTTTCCCATGTACTAAAATCTGCTACAACCTGAGGAAACCAAGGCAGCAGGTTTGGAGAAGGCTGGGGCAGAGACCTAGAGATGTTAAGGGTGACCTTTCTTTGAAAAAAATAAAAAATAAAAATAGAAGAACTTTTCAAGCAAAACTATTGTTCCATGATTTTACACACAGCATAGCACTATGCTCCTTCTCCTTTAACACTTGTTTTTTTCATATGCTTTCACTCCTGCCCCTTAGCAAGATTGTTATATTTTAAAATTTAATTACAGCTTCCCATTTGCCATCAACTCCTACTTTATCCTTTCCTTTAAAATTTTGCATATTCCCAAATTACAGACTTATATTTCCACTTCAAATAAGAAACATGCACTTCCTAATTAAACTGTAAAGGTCTTGATTCTGTCAAACAGTTCAGGTCCTTGTGTCCGTCTCTCATGGGCAAAATACCCAGTTCATTTACTTAGTGAAAAAGGGCTGGGATATAAAAACAAGCAGGAAAATCTGAGTCCTCAGAGTGAAAATGGCATCAGTGCCATGCAAAGCTCAGAGCTGGGAGGTGGAAAGGATCAGTTTTCAGCTGGGTCAGTTATGAGCTGGCATCACTGCAGCCTTGCTTAGCTGGAAGAATAAGGATGAAGGCTTGGTTCAGGGCAGAGCTGGATCTCCACACTCTTTCTTTTGAGGGTTGGGGACATCAGAGTGGGAATTCACCTGAATTGCCAAAATGTGTGCAATAAGGCCAGCAGTGTTTTGGAAGAGCTGGTGTGCTTCCTTGCCTGGTTGAGGTTTGTGTCAGGTTAGGAGATCCTGTTCAGCTCACAGAGACTGTAGGTAGGACTCTGAGGCCAGCACGTCCTTCTTCCCCTTGGATTTCTTATTAGGGGTTAAAGAAATGAAAGCTGTCAGAGTGGAAATTCCACTCAATTCCTGCACACCAACAAAGTAGTTGTGCTCTGTGTGGGCTCTGTTCTTATTTGAAACTGCATTTTCTCCTAAAATGCATTCTGCAAACTTCAGAGCAATTGTTCCAATTTCCTTCAAAATGCTGAAGCTTTGTTGTTGTCCACAGAGATCATTACATCACATGGAAAAGACAGAGTGCATATTTTATTCATTAATAGTCTTAGGATATGTTTGTATTATATATGCTCATTTGCAAGAAGAAAATCCCTTTACATTAGTTCATGAATTTCCATGGATCTCATTTATCTTGGAGCTTTTTTCCTTCTTTATTCTAACTTCTATTCATTCGAACATTATTTGTGGTCATTCAAAAAAATATATCAACATTTCAATATGTTTGAATATGGGGAGAAAATCAGCCTCATGTCTAGTAGGGTTTTGACTTCCTGAAATTGTACCCAGGCACTTTTCAAAATAAGGACCTTGGGTTGGCCTGATACCCAGATCCATGCAGAGACTGTCACTCTGTAAAAACACTTTCCAACCTGGCTTTGGGAATGTTAATATATTGAGATTTTTGTGAGCTTTGTATTACCTACATATTCTTTATTGCTATCTCCTTGTTATACAAAATATTGCTATGAGAAAAAAATCCAGTTACACACTTTTCATAGTCAATCTCTAGCTTATTCCTGTATCTATTTTGCAAGCTGCCTTTAGAAAGACAAGGAAATTGGAAGTTCTGATTATTAGCCCAACTTCTTTTAGTTCTCAAATCCCTCGCAATTTGTAGCTCATTTTTCTCCATAAATGCTTCCAAAAACACTTCATTGTTTTTTAGAAGTTCTTTTCTAGACAAGTTTGTGTGGTCATCAGAATGTTAAACGTTGCCAACAGAAAGTTGTTTCTTGTTCTAAGCACAAGGTAGTTATTGTTAATATTTCTGATTCAATCACATCATGTATCAAGTGAAAATCCCAATCTTCTGCTGGTGGAAATAGAACAATATTCCTCTGTATTTCTGCAGAAACGGGTTGCTTTTAGCAATTTTCTGGGTTTGGTTTAGCATTAACACTGACAGTGGCCCTGGTGTTGTTTAAAAACACCATGCAGTGATGAACGATGTCACAAATGCTCCTGGCAGAGTGATGTTCATTTGCTCTTTGCCGTCACCTCTTTGGACAGCAGAACAATTGTGTGTCAGGGTTTGGACTGTAGCATTCTGACCCCTTCCAGGCTCGTAAAACACTCTGTGTTTTTCTGAATTCCTTTGGTCTTGTTCTTGACTGAAGCAGCAGCTTGTGGTGTGGTGAGTGTGCAGTGCTTCTCACACAGGGTCGGGTCCCTGCTCGGAGCTGAGGAGCAGCAGCCCCACAGCTCTCAGCCCTCTGCAAGGTCACACCCTCACAGCGTGGATAAACAATGCCCCAGTTGAGAGTTAAACAAGGATTTCTGTGTCTCCTCGTCAGCCCTGTGCACCTACTGCCAAATGAAACATCGTTGTCTCTCCAGCATCTGCCCTGAACTCAGTTTGATCCTTGAAACTCGATTTGATCCTTACCCCTCCCTCCTTCCCTTGTCCCCTGACAGCACAGTTTTATCAGAAACTGGAAACCCATCTTAGTCCTGGATATAAATTTCCCCTATGGTTTTCTGCAGATGTCTTCAAATGTCAGCGTGGTGTGGCAGGCTGCCTGACATTTTTAATGTGCCTGCACAGGGCTGTATATTTAAAATTGGTTTTAAGAGCATCAAGCTAGCCTAATGCCATGAATGGAGTTGATTTCAATTGATTGCAGAGTGCAATCCAATCCACTCATAGAAACCCATGAATAAGAGATGCAGGGTGGATCTGGTAATTAACGGGGGAGCACGTTGCATATCTTCAGCAGCCTGGTGGAGGGGATGCTGCTTGGGTCAGCTGCTTTGTTTGTTTATTAATGGGCTCATTTTTTAGGTACCTGTCATTGCCCAGGTCAAGCACATCCACTCCAAACCACACATGCCAGCAGTTTTCGAGCTGGACAATCCACAGCAACTCCTTCCAAAACACAATGTTGGTCTCAAACTGATCAGCCACTCTCTGTTTCTCAGGTGGCTGTGGATATTTCAATAAGAGATTTCTCCAGACAGGTGAAACACGTGTGAAAATTGGTGGCATCTGAAAGGAAATGGACCAAACCATAACAATAAACTTTATTTCAGTGGCACTCAAGTAGTTTGTAAAGACTGTGGGGTATGTTCCCCAAAGGAACAGGAGGCAGACTTCCTCCTTGAATTTATGGTGTTTGAGGAATTCATTTCATAAAAGGTCTGTTGCTGGAAGCAGTAATATTCTGGAAAACTCTATTAGGATTAGGAGGGCATGCTACCCAACTTGTTGTAAAATGGAGCTTGATAAATTCATGGATGGAAATGTGAAATATAAATGAAACAACGTTCATTAACATCTGACAAACCTACAAAAATAAATTTTGCTCATTATATTCTAAATGATTTTTAGGACTAGATTGAACTGGGAAGCAGGATACCGTCCAGAATGATAAAGAAATATCCACCAAGATCTTAATAACTAGTCAGTAATTATGGTTGTATGTGCTGTGCATAAATGCTGGTGTATCCAAAAAAATCTAAGCTCCAGCCCTCAGAATACCTGTCCCATAAGGAATATCTGCCTTCTAAAATTCAAGTTGCAAGCTACCACTGTAAAAACATTAGCCAAACTTTTCATCCATCTCCTTTTACACAAGCCGCCAGCCAGTCTGTTCATGTTTTACCTGACACTGTAATTTGACAGCTCTGTAGAAAGACTGAAGCCAAATCTGAAATTCAAAGTCAATCCAGCAGGTGGAAAGCAGAAAGTCATTACTTTCCAATAATACCATATATTTAACTTTCCTTTCTGAGAAGTAGGTCAGACACCAATCTGCATGGCAAACAGTTATTGTCATGTGGAAAATAGCATTTTTCTCTCTGAAAACTCTGTTGGCAATATTTGGATTCACTGCTAATATTACTCTAGTTAATGACAGTTTCCTGTTTTCTTCTGATTATCCTGTGCTTTTAAGGCCCTTTGTATTGTTCACTTAGCTATCTCTAGACCATCAGGCACTAATTTTCTGTGCAGCTTGGGCTACTGGAACTCTGGAATAAATAAGAAATTTTGTGTCATCTTTGTGGAGGCAGAGCCAGCTTTGAGCACAGGCAGAGGTGGTATTGGCCAGGAAGCCAGAGGAGGAATTTTACAAAGAATACCCATGACTTTACTTCTTTCAACTATTACTAAGCTTAATGTGGTTAAAGAGAAAAGAAGGTGTATGGGGATCTGGGAGAGTTCAAGGAGAAACTTCCACCACTGGTCCTCAGGATGAACTTTAAAAAACGCTGGCAGAAAGGGAAATCAGGCACCACAATGTGATAAACTGGGTCACTGAACTAATCCAGGCCAAAAATAAACTGCAAAATCTCAGAAAGATGAGACACATGGGTTTGATGCACCCCAATGCTCCACATACAGTTAGGAACCAGCTTTTGGGAAAGAGGGTTCCCTTGAGCCAGTTTGCCCTTGAAAGAAAGTGCAGAGAGCCACAAGCAGAGTGGTTTCACCTCGTTTGGGGTACACACTCTGAGGTGGCAGCAGAATAGCAAAAAGGACTTGAATTCTTTGTTGATTACCTGCAATAAGGTTTGCTTAATGTTTTTGGCAAAGAGGGCTGCACACAGACCAAACAGAGCATTGAGAGGGAGGAGAAAACAACTTATACTTCTGCCCTTATTTGATTTTAAATAAAATCATGTCTATAACATATCTAATAACTCACAGGGAAAATCTGCACCAATGACAGCACAAGGCTCTGTTTGGATTTAAAAGATGTGATTAGCAATCTGGGGTTTAATAGTATTTCAGAAGCCTAATGGCCCCATGGAAGGAATAGTGGCAGTCTGATATCAGGCAGCTCTGTGTAGTGATGATGTCTGAATTAGTACTAATTTACAAGCTGAGGCCTGCTTTATGTAAATTAAAATGCAGCGTGTTTAGCTGCAAAGTTAACGTGCCTTTTATAGTAATGTGGCAAACTCCCTAACTGCTCTGCCATAATATGGCCAGTTTCAGATTCTATAAGCTAATGGCTCAGAGATTTAGGAAGTGTTTAAACTACACATTAAATTAAATACATGGGAGTTCAAAAGGAAGAGTTCACCTCTGATGCAGCCTGGTTAATCATCACTGAATTGATTTTGTACTAATGTTTTGAAGTGAGATGTGTTTTCTTGTTTTACATCAGAGTTAATTTGTTTAATTTATTAAATAGTTTGTATCTGTTTCTGAAGAATGTAATTAATAATTAAGTTAATTACTCAAATCAATTCTGAGGTATCTTTTCTTGTATTACATTAAGAGAAGAATATACACCTCTCCTCAGTTTACTATCCCTAATTTGTGTATGATAAATTCCCACAGTATTTTGAATGAAATCTGAATTTGCGAGGGGGGGGGGGGGTGGGGTGGGGTGGTGTGAGCTGGGGAGGTGTAGTTAGAATATTTCTAATTCTTTCTGATTTGGTTTCATCTGGGAAACCACAGACTTTAGCCAGAGCATCTGAGATGATGGAAATTAGGCTAATGCGATGAATGGAGTTGATTTCAAATGATTGCACTACATGTTCCAACCCACTCGCAGAAACCCATGAATAAAAATCTAATTTGAAATGACAGGTGAAGCATTTGCTCAACTTTGAACAAGGCATGATGAAGGTGGTTAAGGGTGTTGTCAGCCCTTGTAACCCAGTTAGACATAATCCAAAACTATGGGGTGGGGAGAATAAAAAAGAAAACACCACAGAACCCTGACAATTTGGGAGAGGGTTTGCTGCCATACTAATTGAAACTAATGGGTTGTTGTTCTACAACAGAACAAATCTAGGATGTCTTCAGAGACCTGTAGAAATAAGCAGGCAAACAAAAAGAAATCTCTGTCAGACGTTAATAGATCTTAAATTTTCAATTAGCAATTGAATACAAGAGAACAAGTTTTTTCTAGTGGCTATTGCATCTCACTCTTCAAAGACCTGTGATTATCTTGCAGTGTTATTTCTCAAGTCGAGTTCACTTTCACATTTTCAGTACATACCTACATGTTTATCTAGGGGCTTTTTTGTCTGTTGTGTCTTTTCTGATAAAATATCTCAAAACTCTAGGAAATCAAAACAGTGTTCTATCTTCCCTTGCACACGGATGAGATGGAGGGAGATAACAGGAGAAAATTTCTCTCTATTTTTTTTTTTAATTCATCTTAAGCAGTTCCACAGGGATAGAGCTTTTAAGGACTGGGTAGAGGATTTAGCAACACATCATGCACAGCTAAATCACAAATTGAATCCAAGAGCCTTGCGCAAACACGTGTAAGCCCATGTGAGGTTAGCGTAACCAAAAATAAATATAATCATAACCAGTGCCTTTCCTCCTGCTCAGCAAAATGAACACGTGCTGTACAACCCTGGAACTCCTCAAAACACACATGGAGCTGCTCTGCTTCTCCCTGAGGTCTGGAGAAGGCTTCCATCCAGCTCACGAGGAATATCTGCTCCAAGCTAAGCCTTGGGGCAGGCTGTGTGAAGAGCGCTCATCTAAGCAGCAAGGCTCGGGGGCTGGATGTGCAGCAGTGCAAGTAGCAGTGACTGGTGTGTGTGGGGGTATGTGAGGCAGGCTTTAGAACTGGGGTTTTTTTGGTCTTTTATCCATAAAAAGAGGGGTCAAGGGGAGGGAACAAAACAGATGCATGAACGGCGCCTCTTCTGTTTGTTCACTCTTCAGGAAAATAAAGGAGAGTTTGGAGTGCTTTCCTGTTAAACTCAATAACTTGATCCACACGCTTGCACAGATGTCAGTGGGGAGCTCTGCAAAGCCTCCAGCTCCAGAGCCTGTCCCCCAGGAATGGGTGATGCTGGACACAGAGAGGTCAATCGCAAGGGCCACCATTCTGGGATACAGCAAAAAGCCTGACCCCGTATGTATTTTGTTCTTTGCTTGCCCTCATTTACCTGGATCTTTAATGACTTTTTCAAGAATTTATACACTCTCCCTCTTCCTTTAAAGAAGATGTGCTTGTGCACATTAAAAGCATCATGGGATGAATAGTGGTGCCATAAGCAGTGAGCTACCAGAGAGCAAAAACACCAGGCAGACAGATATTTGCAGGGAGCCATTAAGGAGAACGGCTCATTCCCTATAGTGAAAAATAAATCAAGAGCTAATTAAAGCATCCAGAAGGAAAGCATGGCACAAAATTAGGAAGCCTAATAGAAATTGGAGGCTGTTATATGATGCTTTAATGGTGCACTATTAGTTTTCCCACACTGCAGTGATCTTTCAGTGTTTGAGTTGTATCCTACCCGGGCAAGTTTCTCTTTCCGTGCAGCAAAGACTGTGAATTACAAGCTGAATTCTCTGGCACTTGGCACTACATTAAAGGAAGGTTTTTCTTTGTTAAAATCACTCTATATATTCTCTTGTACTTTTTTTTAAATTTGCCTCTCTGATCACTTCTCTTCTCTGCCTCTCCCCCAACACAGCTGTATCTCATCCAGGTGGTGCAAACCTGCAGTGTGGTCACCTTTGTGGAAAAATCATTCGGCCAGTTCTCCAAACTTCACAGCCATCTCCAGAAGCAATTCCCACCCCATGCCCTCCCAGAGTAAGTAAGACAGCGTTTTAGTGAATGTATTTTAGTGAATGTTCTTCTGTTGTTAAGTGGTTCTCTCTTCTGTGCTCAGATAAATCTGTGAGAATATTCACGGCAGATGTATTTTTAGAAATACAGAGACACATGTTCTATCAAGCCTTCTATTCAGCCCCACAAGAAACTGAATCACAGACCATTGTGGCAGTCTAAGTTTTGCATTTTATTGTTCCTTTTTTAATGGGAGGAGAGAAGGGAAACAGCTTGGGCCTGACAAAACTATTCCTGAAATGAGAGGGTAAGTGGTGCTGACTTCATTAAAGATGCCTTTAATAGTGTTTTTCTTTTCTTCATGATATTTATCAAAACTAAACTCATTCGAGATCCATATGTTAAAGCAATGTGGGAATGTTCACAGTGGGTCAGAACAGAATTCTCTGATTCTAGCACCATGATGAACATTTTAAAAGATTCTCACACCCCCCAGCTGAGAAATCAACAGTAATCTTCTGTACTGTGCTGCCCCCAAAACCAGTACTTTGTCCCTCACATCAATCAGTTCAATATATTTTGAAAAATATGCTGCCATGAGTTGCAATTATTCTAAATATTACTTTTTATCCATGTGCATGTCCATTCCTGCTTTTCATTTTCTGAATGTTATTTCTTTGCACTTTCCTGGGGCAGTGAGTCCCATGGTTTATTTCTGCCTTATACAAACCAGCTTTGCTTATGCAATAATTGTCTGTGGCTTTAGTAATACAAGTGAAGTTATTTTTTCTACATATATTATGTACATTATACTGCACACACAAAATACAAAATTTTATTTTTACAGTATTTAAAAATTGTATAATATTTAAAAATTTATAGTATTTAAAAATATTATTTTATAGTATTTAAAAAATACTATTTTGTGAGTAAAAAATAGTCCTCCCTTAGACAGTCCTTCATTTGATACAAGTCCTTCTTCAGGCTCAATCTACAAAAAAAATATATAAAACTGGATTAAAATACAAGCTGCTTACTTGAAGCAAGCTGAGATTCAAGTGATACATTTGAAAAAGAGAAAGGTCTTTGGGTGTGGCCTGCAGTAAATAGCCACAAACATCAGTTTGAACTTAAAGTCCATGAATTTCAGGTCCAAAGTTGATATTACCTTGAGCTCTTGAGAAACATTCTGAAAAATGGCCTAGGGTTAGTTTATTCTAGAGAATCTGTCTCCTGCCTGAGGGGGTTTTATTGACTCCAATTTGATTCATTATGGCTTTCTCACATGAACTGGTTTGCGGCAGCTGCTGAGAATTGAAATTTCACTAAACAAATACTGAGTTTGCTTGAATCATGGTTTTGATTTGGAGATACTTGCAGGCTAACCATTAGGTTGTAAAATTAAATATTTAACAAGTACCTGTTTATGAATTTTTCCTGTGGTGAGCAGAGCCATTGGAAAGAAAATACATTTCTCTTCAAAAACACATAAACCTCAGAAGCCCTGTAGTGAATTTCATAAATAGTACTTGCCATTTTTCAGATAAAGCTACCTCTAATAAAGTCCTTCACAACATTTTCACTGCTAAAGAGCACTTCAGAACTCACAGAGGGTTAATCTACCTATACTGAGGCTGTCTCTGGGAGCTCCAGTGCTTTATTGCCATAATTCAGTCCCAGCAGTATCCTGTCACTGCAGGATCTTTGCCTAAGATTGTGTTAAAACAATTTGTTTTATGACGTTTTTTCATAGGCACATTTTTTAATGTTAAAGTTTGGGGTTGTTTTCTAACAGAACTTCATTAATTTGAAGTTTTTCATGTATCCCAGATTTTATTCTACTAATAAAAATCTAATTATTTCTTTATAGGAAGTTATTACTGAAACTGCCATGCCATATCAGACCATTAGTCTGCCTGTGTGTTACAAAGCTCCAGCTCTGGCTGGTGCCAGATGCTTCAAAGGAAGGAAAAAGCCTTGTTCCACAATGTAATCATAAAATCAGTTTTAAAATGTCTGATTTAAGAAGTTAAATGTTTAATATTGCTGGAATAATTGGAACTGCTAACAGAAAGGACTTGGTTCCTGCTTTGTAATGATTCTATGAAATTGTACATATTCACGTCTCATTAGGGGAAAACAATGAAATATGAGAGTGCTCCATATTGAGTGCATTGTGAGAAACAAATGGCAAAAGCTCAGAGTTCTCAGAATCTGAATTTTTGCTATTGGCATGTGTTCATTCAGCCCATATTTAAAAGCTAAAACACAGCTGCCCTAAGCAAGCCCTGCACTCGGGCACCATTTGGTTTCTGAGAGGGTATTAATTGTGTTTAATCATCGATTTGTAAAGTGCCAAAAATCTTTCACCCAACAAAGCACGTAGGTGACATAATTTATACACAGAGCAGTGTTCAGACAAGCAGGAAAAGGAATGTGCTGTGTAGGACACCTACACATGGTGCAAGTTTCTGCTTTTCTGATCCATTTCAAGTAGTGCAGAGATGAGCATCAGGTTGGGGAATTCACCTTTTCTGACATAAGTGCATTCACAAGGGCAAGGCCACTTTCAGCCACAGACACCATTCAGCAAAAACAAGAAGGCCTTTAAAAGAAGGGTTCAGTGCCACCACAAGGTTCATATTGTCCTTCACTCCAGCAGTTTTTGGTGCAATCAATCTGTACTTTCTCTGTCCTTGTTTGGCCACTGTGCTTCCAATGCATCTTCTGAGGGCCTGCATTTTCCAGCCAGAAATGGAGCATTTCTCTTTGTTTTATGCAGACTAATTCGTTTTAAGCTGCTTCCAAACAGTTCTCCTCTCCCACCCCTTGAAAGAAGTCCTTTTGTGCCCCAGAGGAGCCCAGAATATCCACAGGCTGTCTCTGTGTAGGATGACCTGGGCTCTATTTTTATCTGTGCTGCTCACAAATGTCATGGTCCAGGGTCGTGTCACTCTCCCCTCCTCATTGTGTGTCCTGTCACTGTGGTTTTGTGAGGGAAGAGTCACCTCTTCCTGTCCATCTGTGCAGCCCCAAATTGAGCCCTGATCCTGCAGTGCCACGGGCAGGAATAATCAAAGGTTCAAGCATCCATATAGCACTGCTGATGTCATCCTGGTCCCACATTTGCAATTAATTTGCAATTAATTTGTACCAGCGCTGAGTTTTTCCCTACAGGATTTTCCAAATGTCTTTCTCAAGGCTGGACAAGTGTCCCTTTCCAGTGTGTCACAAATTAGGCAGCTCCTTTGTCTGGACCATTCAGATATCTGTTGAGATCTAGAGGATAAAAAAGCTCATAGCAGGAAAAAAAAACAAGTTTTGTAAAGAAGACACACACGATTATTTACAGTGGTGGTGGTGGGACATGAAATACAAACTTGGAAACTTCTGCCTTTCTCTGCCTCATCCATTAGAGGACATAAATCATAATGTTAATTATCAATCCTGCTATTAGCAATCCGTATCACAAAACCCATTATGTGCAATTTAGCACAGATAGCTTTTCTAATGCTCCTTCAGCCTGAGAGATAAACACCCTTTGTCAGGGCAAGGTTAATATAAATTGATTATGTGTGTTGTTAAAACTCTAACCTTTTGACTGATCTAATATGCATTGTCTCTAAAATGCAAAGATGATTCAAGTGAAAAAATGGGAGGTTTTGACATTTTCAACCACCAAAGTATTTGAAAATTGACGTAAGGCCATTCTCTGCAGATGTGATTTATTTACTAACCCAAAATTAAATTCATCTTAATAAAAATTCAGCAAGAACATTACTTTTGCTATTTTTATTGTTATTGCTTTTGCTAGGATTGATTTTGTTAGTGTGATGATGGTTTGTTTTCATACATTATTTTTACTATGCTAGTACCTGAAATTAGATATTGGACCTACTCTGAAAACCTCATCTACACTCTGAATAGCTGAGGTAAAAATGCAAGCAATGATATATTCATCAAATGTCACATTGTTGCTGGAAGGCTTTGGAGCTCAGTGTTCTGTGGAAGGAAATGTCAGCTCTGGGCTGAGATCATGGATCTGTTGTGCAAAAAGGCAATGTTTTCTTGGGATCTTAAAGATCCCCATTATTTAGATATATTTAGAGACCATAAAATGCTAGGAAGTGTCTTTTAGGATTTGTTTATTTATTTACTTACTTTTACATTCATTATTTAGAGAGAAAAAGTGCTTCAGTATGAGACAATTTGCCAGCAAATTATAAGAATAAACTGAGTCAGGGGGTAAACAATTCTCTGGACCCTGTTTGCATTCCTTGCTTTTCCTGCAAAACCTCATAGGAAATCTTGGCTTTCTTCTGTTAACCAGAGCTGGAAATATTTCCAGCAAATACAGTACAAGAGTTATGCTTATGAATATATTCTTCTTTTTCAGGTTTCCCCATTCATGGCATTTACCTTTAATGGATCTTGAGCATAAAAGAGTGAAGGATTTGAATCTCTATCTGAAGCAGCTATTAAGTGGCTCCAGGAAACTGGCTAATGTGAGCATTTCCAGTATTTCTTTTATTTGCACATGGTTTCTAGTAGCATTTTACCAAAAAATTCAGGAAATTTTCCATTGCCTGTCTTGGAGAAAAAAATAAAAAACCAACGTAAGTGACACATCTTCTAATGATGCATTTTGGGATGGAGCCATTGCAGCATTCATCAAAACCTAAGACAAAGACAAGAATGACTGAGAAATAGTTTATTAGACCTGGCAGGGCATTTTTCAGCAAAACTTTTCTTCCTTTGCTGCCTTCAAAAAGTAGTGATTCACTGAATTTTTGACAGTAAGGAGTAGGTTTTGAGGAATGTAATGCCTAAAAAAAAGAAGTAAGCTTTGAAATATTGAAAAGTCTGATTTTGACAGTTGTTAAATGAAAAGTTCCGTTCTTCCGGCCCAGAAAAACTCATTTCAAAATGTATTTAACAGGTAGGAGAAATAGTTTTGCAAACAAGAGGCTTCACCCAGAATGTCTCAGTAATATCAGAATGATGCTTGTGTCCATTCAAACTGGTGTTTTCACTTTTTTTTTTTCATTATTGTTTTCTGAGGCTTGAGGTTCTCCTCCTGTCTTAAAAGGAAAATATACCAAAAAAATGGTAAACAACATTGACTTTTTTCATTGTGTGGGCCAGGACAAAACCTTGTGCACCTCAGCAGCATAAAATCCAGGGCTGAGAGCAGCAGAGAGGCCACAGACACCCTGGGAAGATGTTAAATCATGGTGCTGCATCCCTCCAGAAGCTGAACAGACAATTACTGACAGTGACACCAGGCTCTGAGGGAAAGGAGCATCCTCCAGTGAGCAGGAAAGCTGCCAGGCAGGGAAGAAAAAAATGGTGTTTTATATGAAACCCCAGGCTTGGAGAGGCTCAGTAAACCCCAGTGAGCCAAGGCACGAGCTCGTGGTTGACCCTGCTGTTTCTGCAGCACAGTTTGGGCCTCTGCCAGGTGAGCTCTGAGTTCATCATATGGACAGACAAGAAGGCCATGACAGTATATTTATTCTCCAAAATCTCAAACATCTTGCAGGAGAAGAAAAAAAAATGTTTGCTGCCTAACTATATAACTATCCCAGCTGTGACTTTGTAATGGAGATTAAAGAGGAAATCGTCCATATCAGGAGTTCTCTTATTAATATGAATATAAATTCTGAGTTGAAATGGAGAAGTTTTCCAAAGAGGATAAAAATCTTTTTGTCCCACAGAGTTGCGCATAATTTGGTATGAACAGCTGACTTGGGTGCTTGGCTCCCTTGACAGACACTGCCAAATAATCTGCTCAAGTTGATTGTTGTGCAGTTAAAACACAAGAAGTTTCACCTCAGCATGAGGAAGGACTTTTTTACACTTTACAGGGTGGCAGAGCCCTGGAACAGCTGCCCAAGAAGGGCATGGAGACATTCTGAGCTCAGCTGGACACTTTCCTGTGTCACCTGCTGCAGGTGACCCTGCTGTGCAGCAGGGCTGGGCTGGGTGATCTCCAGAGGTCCCTTCCAACCCTAAGGATTCTGTGATTGCTCTCAGAACCTCACGTTAGGGTCATGGGTTTATTTTACATTACACCTTTTGGTCACAGCTGAGGGAAAGCTGATCTAAGCCCGTGACCTAGAAATGAAGAGCTCAGTGTCTTCTGCTGTCCTCTGGACTGTACACGGATTTTCAATTTGGGCCAAGCACTGCTGTGAAGAATTCTGAACTACAGTTGAAAAATTCAGCTGCTTCAAACCCTGGCACAAAAACAGCACAGAATTCTGTCGTGGTTCCTGCTCCTTGGGTTGGTGCTCAGCCCTGGAAAAGCTTCCCAGTGCCCTTCCTCCTCCGCTATGGCCCTGCAGCTGGGACATCCTCCCAGCACTGCAGCACGAGCATCACTGAGGTTTTTGGAGCAACTCTGGGCAGATCTCAGGGACAGATGCTCCAAATGACCCCAGAGTGGGAAATTTTCCAGGCTGAACCACAAGGAAAAGCAAGTAATTTTGTCCCTGTGAGTGTGCTGGACTTTGGAGGGCAAGGGGTAACAAACAGAGGAATGAGCAGATTTCTTCCACTGTAAAGTGCTGCTGCATGTGGGAAATGATCTTGCTTACCCCCGTGCAGCTAACCTGCAATTCTGGATGATAACCTTTGGAGTTATTGATACTCTATAAACATTGAATCATTATTTTTACCTCAATGTTCTTCTCCTGCTGGGAGTTGGGAGAAATTTAGAAAATACTGACGTGTTCTGACCCACTTAGAACAAGTGAGAGCAGTTGGTGGGTAATTTCCTTTGTATTCCCTTCTCTTTCCCTTTTCACTTTGGTGTGACTCTTAAAAATATCGTGGTGTCATCCTGGCTTTAGTCTGAGCATAAAGCCAAGCTAGGAGACTTCCTTAATAAAAATAAATACAATTTTTTTTGTCTCTTTTCATGCCTATGACAAATCTGCAGTCAAATCTGTCCTTTTTCTCGAATTGTTAGAGAGCCGGGATGAAGCCATTTAGTCAGTTGTCAGTTCTCAAGGATTATCAAACTGTCATTCCTATGAAATAGTAAAACTATGTAGGTATAAATAATTATTAATTCATACATTTTAGAAGAAATCTAGGAAGATCAGGTTCCTTTTACTTTCTTGCTGCAGTAATTTCTTAATGCTGAATTGTGGCTGTAATGTATTGTAGATGTAGAGTAGGCTGGAGTATTGTCTGAGATAGGAAGAAGAGCTTTTATTTCATTATAAAAGACCCTTGTAACACTTTCAATCACTGTAAACCCATTACCCTAAATGAGTAGGCACCATTTTCTGCTCTGAAGGTTTTAGTCCAGACCACACAGGGCTGACTACACGCTTGGTTCTACCAATCAAGTAATTATAAATCCTAGAAATGAAGAAAGAATCAGATTACATCCAAATTTCTTCCTCTGCCATGCCTTAAGTGCAAGCTTTTTAGTCCAGACTAAGGTCTGATTATGAAAATTTTATTATAATTAAGAGTAGGTCAGAATGTTACTGACCTTTTCTGCTAAATGGTTGGAACAAAGGTGGAAAACAGCTGCCTTCTTATTTGCACTGGAGCTCAAATGGAATTAAATGTTTCTTTAAACCCTTCTTTAAGGCACAGAAACTTTTCCTTTCTCTATCTCTGAATTTTAGTGCCAGGTCCAGTAAACTCAGAAGCATCAGGTGATGGAAGTATTTGTTCTCGGGACAGTTTAAATACTTAAAAGCACTCATGCCCATCCCTGTTTAAGGCATTTTTAAAAAAAATCTGAGGTTTCCTTTAAGCATAAGCTTCACTGAGTTACTTTCATTGAAGAATTGCCTAGAATAAGAGTAGTTTCTTAAATTCAGGTTAGCACTGTTATAAATAACTCCACACCAGACTGTGTTCATGAACAGGCTGCATTCATTACATCAGCCACCAACATGCAGAAGCTGATGCCCCTTCATTGTCACACTGAGTCAATTAGGACAGAATGGAAAAAAAAAGCTTTAAGCACCTTTTTCTTATTTAATTTCATTCTACTCATCCCAAACCACTGCCAATATTTCTGATCCCAGCAAAAGAATATTTACTTTTGGGCCAGCTGCACCACTGCTGACTGCATACATTGAGTTTTTTACATCTGCAGGGCAACTTTCTCAACAACCTCCAGAATCTTTGAGTCTTGCTCCCTTAAATGGCAAAACAACCAAATGATGCCACCAAAAAGAGTTGAAGCACCAAGAAACAGTGAGCTGAAGGTTGGCAACATGGAAGAGGACAAAACCAGACATTCTCAAAGGCTGTGACAAAAGACAGCTGCTGCTGACCATTGTTATATTTTTCTCTGTTTCACTCAACTCCAACTGAGTGATATCATCATGTAAATATAAATGTAAAAAATATAAATATAAATTAAGGCTGCCCTAGTGGCTCCTCATTTTATGGCTGTATTGTAGGAGGGTTGTGCACTGCCTGGGGACACAAAATCAAGGTAAGGCAAAATTAATTAAGTCTGGATTTGGCCCCAGTGTCAAACACAATTGTAAGTGCAGGTGTACAGTTGGCTAATAAATAAAAAAATAAGTCTTTTGGGGTTTGAGTCCATAAAGATTTTTTAGGTATCCAAATTAACTGAGGACTTTCAGGGTGACGATAAACCTGGTGCAGGCAGGTAAGCAAACAGTGCTGGCATTTCAGCTGTGGATAAGTTCTATAAACAGCTTTATTGTGACTTATAAGCTTTGTAAAAGGTCTTTAAAGAGGATGTAAATGGAAATGATTGTAAATTACGTTCCTTCATTTTCAAGCACACAGTAAAAACCAGGACCACAGCATTGTTCTAGGGTGACTAATGTTTTATACTGTAAAAGTAATCAATTTGATAAGAGCTTCCCATATTTCATTTCTGCTTTATTCACTGGTGCTCCTTGTGATTTGCAGAGATGTGGAAATAAAACTCCACATGCCCGCATGGGGTATATAATGTGGGGCACAAAGTGCTCCCAGGTTTTTGGGTCCCTTGAACTCCCAGCAGCTCTGTATTCCTGTGGCAAGGCATCCAGCAGAGCCCAAATGGGGAGGGTTCAAAGCCATCTCTGTTCTGCTGTCCTTTCCTGAAGTTACAACAGCTGCACCAAGGGCAGCTTCTTCTGGTTTCTTCCTTTCCTGCTGGTTCTCCATCCTGTTGAAGTGTAACAGGCACATGGGTGTTCTCTGACCCCAAATCTGCTCTAGCACAGCTGAAAAGAAAGCTGAAAGCAGAGGGGAGGCTGCTTTTCTTTCTATCGAAATTAGATCTGCCTTGAAATCTGGCTGTTTCACCAGCTGCAGAGGGTTTTTCTAGCTGGTCTCTCTGGTGGAGAGCAGCAGAAAAATTCTACCATGCTGCAGTGATGAAATGGCCAATGAAATACTTTATTTCTGTTGCAAACAGAGGAATTTTTCCCTTTTGAGTGGGTGCTTGTGGTCATCCTCAGTGCCTTCCTTTCTGCCAGCACCATCTCAGAGATTCCCACCCACAGTCACTTCTGTGTAACTGCTGGGTTAGAAATGGACTCTCTCCACCTTAAAGCAGCTCACAGATGTGTTCAAAGCTCTAACAGACCTGTTTCTATTTACCAGTGTACTTGGGTGCAGGCTTAATCCAGTTCTGCAGTGACATTAACTGGGGTGCAGATGATGGAAGTTTCACAGATTTAGGAATCATCTGAAAGTTCAGTGTGGTTTTTGGAGCTCTGTTGACAAAGGGGGAACTTAATGAGGTGCTTACACATTTTCTGGTGGAAATCTTTGTGGTGGAGCCCTGCAGCAATACAGATTAGCACAGGTCAGGTGGAAATTGCTGTCTTTTAAATAACACTGTGCATGCTTATCTCCATAAACACCCAGGGGACACCTCCCCACTGCTTTTGAAGTGGCAGCCCTGGACAACCTGCTCCATCTCCTGCCCCGTGATCTGTTCCATTAAGTTTTTGCATTCCTTCTGCCAACATCAGCCTTGCTGCTTCCCCACAGGCTTTGGCACCTGTTGATGGGCACAGGTCAGGAAAGCTTTGCCATCAGCTGTGGCATCAGCAGGGTCCATGCCTGTTCTGCATGGTTCCACTTCTCTACTTAAACCAAATGTCAATTTTTTCAGCCTTCTCTCCTTTAGAGTGAGACTTTGGAATTATTGCCTCAAACAATCCTTGCACCTCCTATTTACAAACCTCTTGGTTCCTGCATTTCCATTTATTGCAGAAAGAGTAGGTGGAGAGGAAGCAGAAAGAAGACCATGCTGCTCAGTGTGGAATTCTTTCTTCCTCTTTCAAGTCAGTTTATGTGTCTTTATTTCCACCTCCTGCCTACTTCTCTCAAGATCTTTGAACTCATAGGGCTACTTAGGCTTCTCTGCTTATTTTCATGCTGTCAAATAAAGGCTGGGCTGCCAAAAATATACTCTCAGCCCTGGAGATTTCCTACACTTGGGACTGGTGCTGAAAGAACGAGTGAAGGTCCCTTAGGGAGTTACTCTGCTGTTAAAGCTACTGGAAGCAGTGGCAGGTGTATGGGCTTTCCCCTGAAAGCTGTCTTCCCCAGATGAGAGAATAATTACTCATGCTCAGTACAGACAGGTGTATTGGCAGTCCACTGCTAATAACTTTAAAAGATCTGTCATTCTATTCAAGGAAAACAATTATGTTGGTTTCTCTTTCTTTTATTTTTTTTTCCCTGTTTTTTCTTTTAAAGAAAATATCAGTGTGGGAGGAAAAACTCCAAACAGTAGACTGAAAAATGAAAGGCAACTGTTAAAATAAATCCAGATTGCTAAATCTTATCTCTCCACTGAACATACACATCTGTTCCTCTGTTGCTGTAACCACATGTTAACTCCTCACTAGCTGCTGTTGTCATTACCCTCTTCCTTTTCTTTGTCCCTTGCACACATTATGCTACATCTTGTCAAGCTGAAGCAACACAAATACTACATGAAGTACATCTTGCTGATAAGAGACACATTATTTTCCACCAACTGAAAAAAACCCCACAATGGTGACATTTTAATGTTGGAATCTGAAAAGTCTCTTGTACTACCCATTCATTACAGTGTCAGTTCAAGTAACATCAGCATGAATGTAACAGTTCTAACCATCCTAAGGAATGGCCATTCTGAAATATGGCTTTATGAAAGCTAATAAAATGCAATTACTGTCCAGCTTTGATTCAGAGTCATAAGAGTCCATTTAAGAATTCACGTTTTTATTACCTTGCAAAATACTGAAATCTGGGGATTTGTTTTATTGTTTTAATTCTCTCCAGCTGAATGTAACTACCTGTTATATATGTTCACTAGAGCAGCACAGGTCAGTACATAAAAATAAAAGTTATGGCAGTACATAAGGTGGATTACTCTTTTAAACAGGATGGTGAAATATGATCGTGTCTTTCACTCCCTGTGGGTTTCTGCTGGGATTTAACTGTGTATGGAGCTTTTTCAGCGTGAGTGTCCATTAAGCTGCTATGGGAGGGAGGTTTGCACAAAACCTGAGCCTCAGGGAGGCTCACATGAGGTCAGGGGCTTGGGGTCAGTCCCGTGCCAAGGGCAAGGTTCCTGCTGCTGCTCAGCTCAGAGCAAAGATTCTTTCCCAGACTGTTTCACAGATGGGCTGCTCTGCCCAAGTGCTTGCAGCTGCTGATACAAATCTTGAGGTGAAGCGAGAGCACAAATCTCTGGCCCCTGCAGCTCGCTGCTGTCTGGAATTGTGGTGGCAGAAAGGGGCCAGGTGGGCACCAGTGCAGCATCCCTGAGACAGTGCTGAAGGGCATATCCTTCTCCCATTGCCTGAGCAGAAGTCAATCCCTGGGTTCCTTGCCCATGGTCAGAGGAGAAAAGCTCTCTTTTATTGCTAACTCTAATATGTGCATTAAAAAAATTACCAGCAAGCTCCTTGGAGGGGAGTGGTATGAGGAACAGAGCACAATATATGATATTACCTGTGGTATTTGTATTCTCTTCCAGAATGAACTTGTACTCAGCTTCTTCCTTAATTGGTCCAAAAATACTTTGGCAGAAGATTCATCATGCCTGACCTTAGGTATGTGGATTACCAATCTTATTTTTTTCTAAGAAATTATAATCCTTAATAATGTTATGCAGAGGTAAGTCTAGAGTATTTGGGTTTTTTTAGGATATAAGGGTACCAGAAAACACTTCCTGATTCCTCAAGATTTCTGAAAATGTGTTACTAATGTCACCTGTAGATTTCCTTCTCTTTGTCATACTCCTTTCAGCCTTGCTTCATTTCTCTTTGAATAAACATGCTTATATGCAAAGCAAAAGTTTATTTACACAAACTGTGGCAGGTTTCTTGTTTTATAAAACAAAATATTCAAAGATATTGGAGGAAAGGATGTGAGTCATGACAAAGCACAATGTGTGCTTGCACAAGCGAAGAAAATCAGGGGTGACTTCTGAAGTAATTTTCACAAAGAGTGGAGCAGGTAAATAACAGAACATTATGTTAATGCTTAGGCATACATTATTAATGACTGTGGTAATTCACTTCTTGCTAAATGAGATGCTGCACTGCTCTCTTAGCCTATCTAAATATTTAACCCATTTTCCTCTTCTGTCCAGTGCCTAATTTAATCTAATTTCTGGCATTACAGCATTAAGAGTCAAAGCATAAACCATAAAAAGTAAACTCTGTTTATTGTCTTCCCCTGCCTTAGTTCTGCACTGATAATAATCTTCTGTACTCAGTTTTTAGACAAAATAAAACCTCATAAAGGAGTCTGCAGCTGCACTGTGCACCACAACAATTCAGCTGGTTGTTATGTGCTCTGAGTGATAGGATAGTTTCCAAGATCATCAGTTTTCCACATTTCAGAACGGATTGCATCTCTGCATATTTAGTTTGCATGTCCATTAAGTTAATTTAATCCCTCTGCAGACAGTGGTTTCATTATCTCCTTTGCTGGGACCGTTTTGGTTGGTTTTTTTTAATCCATCAGAACAAAATAAATCCCATTCTGGCCCCTCAGCCTTTGGAAGATTCCCCCTGTGCAGAGTTTATTTGATTAGGCCATGCCATTATCATATTAAACCCATTATGACTATTGAAAATTACTAATGGTTGCTCTAACTTTTACAAAGGATCAAGGAGATAATGCAAAGGTGTCCTAAGTGTTAGGAACATCTAGTCTGGGTCCATGGGCTGCATCTCTCTGTGGGTGTCTTTAAGCAGAAATACTGATGTGAGAGTGAGCTGAGCCACAAGGTAGTTAAAGTCACAGAATAATTTTGATATGTCACTAACATTTGGCTGCCTAATTATTCCAGAGGATCTGGGTGTGAAAGTTTTATGCAAAATCACGAACTGAATCCATAACAAAATTGAGAAATAACTTGCAGTGTCATAATTCCCACAGTGCTGTCCTGAGCCAGTACAGTCTGAAGGATGAGCCATCTACTTTTGTTGTCAGTGACAGCAAAATCAAGGAAGAGAATGAAGAGACAGAGGCAAAAATGTGTTTAGTAGGTGTTTGATGAAAGCTGTGTGCCAGGTAACCCAATCTGCTCCTCACTGTGTAGTCAGTGGTGGTGAGGGTCCCAACACAGGGAAGATTAATGTGTCTGGCCTCGAGCACTGAGGTTACAGGGGGATTGTTTTATTCCTGTTCAAGAACTCTGTTTTTTCAAGTTTGGATGCTTTAATTCTAGAGTTAGGGCAAAACCTTTGTTTAACACAAGAGAAAATAACAAACTAAACCGAACCACAAACAAAAGCAGCTCTCTTTAGCCTAGAAAATTGATCACTATCATTTACTGATAAATCAGCAGTCACACACGAGGTCCAAACAATGAGTTTAGACCTTGTAACAACAGGGAACAAGAATCATGGGCTCAGTTGCTCTGGGTACTGCACCACTTGTGGTGAACAGTGGAAGGAGGTGAGCTCTGCTATCAGGAGAACTCCATGCAGGTGCTAACCTGAGAAATACATTGAAATATATTGAAATATATATATATTTCACAGATGTTTCTCTATTCTTCACCTCACCTTTGGAGTTAGGCTGCTGCCATGCCCCAGTGAGCTCACTGAAATCTTTGTTCCATGCATTCTGCACGTGTTTTCACTCAGAGGAGACACAAATCCAGCTAAGGCAGGAGGAGGTGCCTGGTCATGCCAAGGTGCCAGGTAGCAAACAAGGAGTTTTTGGGAAGGACAAAGTGGCCCCAGAGTTTCTTGCTGGCTCAGGGTGCTCAGAAACACTCTTGGTTTGAAGGAAAACTCTGTAGTAATGCCATAGTCAGTCTGGGGAGGAATTAAGGTCACTGAGTCTGCAGGAAAGAGGTGGTTTACATGAAAAAAAGGTACAATTTTTCCCCCACAAATTTCATTGCTTTCTGAGGTTATAGGGGTCTTAATATTTGTCTGTTTTGAAAAATAACTCAAGTTTAATATGGGCTGTAGCCTCCCACAGATCTGGTAATTTCTCTCTCAAGCAAAAAAAAATCATCTCTCTCTTGGTTAGGATCAATATGAAATAAGATTAATGTCCAATAAGATCAGGTTATGAATTTTGATCAAACCAGCATCTTTCCCTTACACTGCTTTAATTTATAAATGTTGTAGGTAATTACACTTACTAAAGTAAAATAAAAATTAAAATTTATGAATTTGTACTCTGCTCCCAGCAATAGAGAGATTAGAAATCAGTCTTAAATTTACTTGACACGAATACTGAATCAGAACTCCCAGTGGAGTGAATTCTAAATTATCCTGAATATTGTCAGCATTTCATTTTACCAAGCTCACTACAAGGCAGTGAGGGCAGATATCAGGAATGATTTCACAATCAGACTTTTACAAAAGCCCTTTAAAAAAAAAAAGAAAGGAAGAAAAAAAATCTATCAAAAACATTTTTATATCAAACTTGTCTATTCCTCTTCTCTTGAGTTTATATCTCCTTAAAATATTAATAATCCAGACTGTTTTGGTTCTGCCATGGGCTGTAACACTGTACAACCCGGCCCCAGTCCTGGCATGTTTAATTAGTGTTTATATGAGCCTCTGTCCTGGAGGTGCAGAGGGGAACAGGTTCTGTGTCCTTCCAAAGGGAGATCCAGGCTTTCCAGGGAGTTGTCATAGGGTATTCCATGGAGTCACAGTCCTCACAAATAGTCCCGAAGAACAAGGCTCTCTGGCTCAGGTCCCACAGTGCTTTCATCTTCTGAAGTTGCTCACTCTTGGTGTAAAGCTTTTGCCACAAGTTGCCTTCCTTGTTTAGTCACATTTACTCATAAGCACCTCTGGAGGACTAAAAGGCTGTATTTCAGTGTATTTTGGTGTGTTTTGGGCTGACTGCATGAAGTCAGAGGCTTTGGAGGCTGTAACTAAAGCAGGCAGATGGTTGGCTTGGGGCGTTCAACCCCAGCCCTGGAAAAACAAACAGGTTCCAGTCCTCTTTGATGCCAGATGTCAAAACAGGCTGTCACCAAGAAGAAAGGTCTAAGAAAAATCTGAGGGTGCAGAATACAGAATAATGCCGAGCTCCCTAATGGCAGCACGTTGACACTTAGCTAATTAATTTCTTCACGTTGCTTTGCAGTCCACGTGTGGAATGCAATGTATTATTAAGTTACAGTTTCCCTATTGATTTTGTCAGCAGCATTTTCCTTGCTACTTATATTGCTCAAACGTTGTGCAGAGTGTAATGCAGAGCTCATTTTAAAATGCTGCTAAGGACAACACTGCACAAATGGCAGGATATGGAGCTGGTGATCTCAGCCAGAAAAGACCATCTAGATAAAGCAGAGGACTGCATACCTGACCACTGTGAAGTTAATTTCACCCTTCAGTAGAAATCTAAACACTTATTGCCTTCATGTCTTCATTTGAAAAGGCAAAATGACCTGCATTTTTCTCATATTTGTGTTCCACAATAAGAGGTTACAACCTGGCAGTGTTTGGGTTTTTCTGGAGCAGGGCTGGTGTCTGACTTCCACTGGGAATGCTGGGCTACACAGGCACAAATCAGGAAGGAAAAAACTGCAGATGCTCCAGGGCCCTCATTTGGTATTTGACAGCTTTTGCATCGACACCAGAGAGCAAAGAATCCATCCCTGGGGGGAAATACTGCTTCAGCTCTGGTCAGAGTAAATTTGTCCTGTATCTGTGACAGAGCAGCACTTGGTCCTTGTCTAAAATGGGCTGCAAGTAGAGTGTGACACTTCCCAAAAATGGACCTCAAGTCCATCTGCCCAAGCTGGAGAGATTGGAAGTAATTATTGTATGTGTATTCTATTATCATCTGAAGCTAAAATCACCTGAACTTCAGAGAGGCTGTGATTTAGCACTGAGTGTGGGAAAACTGAAAATCTACCAGCTGAGTGTACCCAACAGTAACTGGGTTTTATTATGAAATAGAAGCAATAGAGGTCTCTTCCATGTTTATCAGATTTTCCACTCTCTGTTATTTTTTATTTCCCTTCCTTTAATTTTTTTTCCATTAGTACTCAATTTTTTTTTGCATGGTAAGAGCAATATTTTAGTAATAGTCATAGCCATAGTGTGTGTTTCAGACTTCGTTTTGCATATTCAATTTGAAATGCATTTTCCCTTCCTTTTTTTTTATGTTAGAAACTTATTTACATTTCTTACTTTCAAGGAAAGAAATAAAAAAAAAGAAAACATCTCCCACAGAGAAATTGTTTCACTGGATATAAGCACCACACTGTAAAAATTAATGAGAAAAAAAGGCAGTGGTAGTGCTGGTAGGAAAGGGAAGGCATGGTGATCAGCTGGGTTCTGATGATGTAATTCAGCCTCTGAAATCTGTTGCTCTTGCTAAACCACTTGTGGTGACTCACTGCAATTCACAAAATTAACAGAGCCCCACAAGTGAATCGTGCCTTTTTGCTAAAACACAACTGCCCTTGTGTTACACTGTGTGTAATAGTCTAGAATTGTACATTTCCTGTTGCAAATTCAAGGCAAAAGGACTCACAGCTTAGGGGGAAAAAAATGGTAAAGTGGCTTTGCATGAAAAAAAAAAAAGAGGAATTGAATTTTATGGGCTTCCTCTTACCCTAGAAAAAACTCAGCATTGTCTGGTTCATGGAGTTTTCATCCCCTGTCCCTCCCTGTTCCTATTTGCATAGCACAAGAAATGAAATAAAGTACAGTCTTGCCTAGTGATTTGTCAAAGTTCATAAGGGAGAATAACAAATGAAGAACTGCTACTCTGTCTTCTAAGTCCCAGCTTAGTGATTTCTTCCTGAGATTTCATTTCTTCAAGAGTGTTTCAGGCCCTTCTCTAATTAGGATGTGATTAAAAATGTATTTTTGTAGTCTCTAAAGGGGATAAATTGGAGATGGATTCATATGCTGAAATTCCATTGCAAGCACCATAAACTCAGTAGCGTTGGTGTCCAGGCAGCCTGGAAAAATTATATTATGGCAGTTGCATGTACACACTGTTATTTCTAATTCATTTGAGTTCCCTTCCTTAGGATAAATGGCAATCACACTGGCTCTCTGGCTGTCAGTAGTACATGACACCGCTGTCATTGTGCCTGCCTAGCAGTTATTTCAGACTCTGTGCACTCCAGAGGTTTCACATTTGCTTTCTTCAGAAAAATACACCTAGTGTGGCTGATTCATTAGAACTTCCCCTGTGCTGCCTGCTCTGCTGAGCGACTGAGGAAAGGCTGAGCAGAGGGAGTTTGGTTTCTTGCTCCCACTGATGCCTTGGAGTGGCTGCCTAGAACAGAGGTTGGACAGAGTTAAGAGGATAAAAGTGGGTATTTGTTCATAGACGCACCTTGGGCTTGCAAAAGCCTCCCAGAGGCTGCACCAACATGGACAATGAGTTTTTCAGAAAGAAATAAGTTTGGTCTATTTGCATATCAGAAGTTAATTGTCAAATTACAGCTTCAAGTAATGAAGTCACATTCCCCCAGTTTGCTCTCTCCCCAGTTCTCTTTTGTTTATACTTTTTAGGGCCTGAGGCTCTGGGGCGTCCTTGGTTCTCAGGCTTAGAAGGATAATTTTGTCTGACCAAAATGTGAAAAGAGCTCACTAACACTCTGTATGGAGTTCAGAGTAATACACCAGGTGTCTGCTGAGGCTGAAAGGGACATGTGTCCCCTCCTGCTACACAGGGGAACAGTCCTGGTACTTCCAGAAAGGCTCCTGTGACAGGGCACAACCCTGGTGCGTGATGGCTGCTCTTCCATTCTCATCATCCTCTCCCACTGCTTCTGCTTCTCAGGGGATATGTTTCTATTTAAAGAATTAATTACCACTGTGTTGTGTGGTTATGTCACCCTGCAGTGGGTTCAGGGCTGCTGTGTCAGTGGCAGATCCCAGGCTGCAGGAAGCAGAGCAGGATTTCCCTGCCTGAGGTCTCAGGCTCAGCTCCTTCTCTGATGGGGAGGTGGGAGAGCAGAGCCCAGCTCATGAGACAGCCTTGTTTTGTTGTCAGCTCAGCTCAGGACTGAGCCTTTACTTTTCCAGGTAAATTAGTGCTTGCTATGCAGCTTTGCTCTAATTGAAATCTAAGTAAACTCTAAGTAAAACCAGGCAACTTCACACGGGCAGTGTCTGGGCTGTCTTTGAGGGGGCAAAATGCTCAAGCCCAGCTCCTCAGCCCCTGCTCAGGTGAAACAATGCAAAATAAGGAGGTCAGATAGATATTGAGAGGGTGTGCTCACCATTGCCTGGTTTTCAGTGGTGAAAGGAATCTTTTCTCTGCTGTGTTTCTCTGCAGGGCAGGTAAACCACATTTCTTACCCTGCTTCAAGGACACACCTTTTTGGCAGTGAAGGCATCTGGCTCATTGCCTCCAGCTAAAAGATGGAACAGGATTTGCTTAGTCATTTCTTCCACATTATGAGACTGATTCTTCTCGCTTGGAAAATGATTTTTTTTTTTTTTCAAAGGGAATTGGATCAGACTCTTTAAGTGCATCTTAGTAGAAAAATCTATGAAAGCAGTGGATTGCATTAAAACCAGCCTGGAACAGAGAAAGTACAGAATGAGGAAGGAAGAATTTATGTGTGATGTTGTTTCTCTAACTTGTTTTGGAACTGGTCAGGAAACTTGTTCTTTTTTCCTTTTCATCATTTGTTTTCTCTCTCTTGGAAACTGGAAAAAAAAAAATCCGGAGTTTTTAACCAGACAGAAGATCTGCAACAATAGTGAATAATGTCAGCAGCGACTGCCAAAAAAACCACCCCAATTATTTGTCACTCAAGCATAAATTTCCCACTGAAATTCAGATTGACGCCAATTAGTAAACAGAAAATCTCACTGGCAGTTAACAAACAGGAAAGAAAATGATCACTGCATGTCAGGCCACTTTCTTCCATCACACTCCTTATCCATGTTTTCTAATTTCATCCCTGATTTAAACACGCAGCAGGTTTTTATATGTTAATGTGCACTTCAATATTTTACAGATCTACTTCCTCTGAGCTGTAAACTAAAAAATTAAGCTGTCTGGCCTTTTTTTTAGGTCCTCAGTCAGCTGGTCACCAGCCTGGAGTACAACTGGTCATATCCTACGAGAACACCCGACTGACAATAATGCTGAAACACATGAGGAACATTGTGAGTATTTTTGTCAGGATGCAAAACTCCTAAGTCCCTGCATTTGCAGAGTACTGTGAAATCATTAGTCTTCAGCCTTTCTGGGGTAACGAATTTCAGCTCAAAGTAATGACAGTGCTGTTCTGTCATGATTTAACAATTGGGTTTTTTTCCCTATGAGCTCACTCAGTGTGGCTACAGGTGTGAGACAGATACAGAAATTGGGTTTCCTTAATGGCTGGTAGTGACCTCTTCCAAGAAAACCAATTTTGATACTGTTTTGGCCCTCTCAGCTGACACATTTTGATAGCAGGCATCATGCAGCAGCGTGACTTTTTGCAGCCTGTCACGATGGATGGATTACCCAGACATTTCTTTCCAGTCCAGCATGTCTACGGAGAGGGAAGAGCTCAGCAGAGGGAGCAGTGGTGTGTTTGAAGGAGCGGTGTCATTTGGAGCTGTGATGCTCAGCTTTGTGACACTGTCAGGAGGCTGAGAGGGAAATGTTGAGCATTCCTGGAGCCAGGCCACGGCAGGGGAAGCTGGCAGCGCTCTTGCAGGAGGAATTGGCTGCTGAGGGTGGCTTCAGACAGGGATTTGGGGCTGGGTGTAATGTGTGAGCTCTCACTGGAGGAGCATGTGGGCAGCTCCATGGTGAATTCCAAGCCTAGATGTGCTCTTGAATTCCCATGGCTTACCTCCCAAGCAATAGCTGTGGCAAGAGAGCCTTTATTTGTCTATTTGCTAGGGGATTAGAGCATTTATTACCTACTGTGGGCTCTCAGTGCACACTCTCTGCCACCTCCATCCCAAATGGGATTGCAATCCCTTCTCCTAAATGGGGCCAGACTGAGGGGCTTATGTGAGCACCAGCCAGTAATAAAATGAGGCTGATTGTTTAATTAGTGGTTTGAGACACGAGGCTCACACAGCTCTGACTGTTCTCTGCTGGCCACTCTGGCCTCTCATTTGCAATTCAAGCATCTCCATTCTGGTCTAAAACATTCAATACATCTCTGCCCTGAGATTTGTGTTCTGTGTCCTGTGTGCCACTTTGTGCCTCTGCTGACAGGCCCAATTTACACAAATTTACCTTCAGGATGTAGCATAAGACCCTCTTTATTTTTTCTGCTGAGCTTTCTAAATCTAAGTGACTTTGACAAACTTCTGATAAAGTTCTAATTGATGGGAGGGGCATTTTTAAGTGCTTGCCAGGCTGGTTGTGTCATTGAGACTTCAAGCAGGTGATGTGGAGATGCACACAAACGATTTGCATATGTTGGAATTGGGGTTCTTTTCCCCTTGTTCTCATCATTTTGAGTGTGTAGGCTCCTAAATGTGTTCTTAGGAAGTTCCAGCCATTTAATTAAATGAAAATCAATTACAGTCGAGAGAGCTGTGCAGTGCAAACATAAAATTCAGGGCTCAGTTCACTTCATTATGGGAAGGGACAGTACAACTTGAAGTTTCTCTCTTTCTTTTGAAAGTAACTTAAATCACATCCACTTTAGTGAGTTTGCAGAGAAGTGGTAGGAGTTCAATTCAGCAAGACTAACAATGATTCATGAATTGAAAATAAGGTCATTGTTTTGGCAGCCTAACTTAGGCAATCATGTTTTTAAATCCTGAGTTTCCAATTCCTTCCTTCCACCTGGCCATCCATCCATTGTCGTTTGATCTGAAATATGAAACAGTGCTTCAGGGTGCTGGGACACTGGACTGCCTTCAGATCAGTAACCCATAATAGGAAGGTTCTTTATCCCATTAGTAATCTTCTCAGCCTCCTGGTCATATAAATCAATCTTTCTGATGTGCTCCCTTTTCTTTTTCGTTTCTTTTCCTCTTCTTTTTTTTTTTTTTTGGTTGAGCTGAACAGGGATTTTAAAAGTATGCCAAGATCATATCTTATTCAAGATGTGTTAAAGCTATTTCAGGTATATTCAGTCTTTTGCAGAGTCTCACTAATTATATTTTAGTGGCTCATCTGTGCAGAGATTACTTTGCTATCTTGTTTTATTTCATAATTTATGGTAAATAATTTTTGTTCTGCTCTTCCCTATTTAATTTATCTCTATAAAGAGATTTTATGATGTGTTCAGATGTGAAAATAATTGTAGTAGGCCAAATTAATCCCAAATGTAGCTTCACAGAACTGACAGGAATTGTGACAGAGACTTTTGATCCACAAAAATAAACTTGATTTAGTATTTGTGTGGGTTTACTTCTAGGGGTTTTAATAGGAGAGCTGGATCCTGCTGTGCAAACCGTATATTGATATACAATGCACAGGAGACTCCCTATGGAGCTGGTATTTTTAATAGCCACTCTCAGGTGTCACACTGGAGGAAGCCAGAAGGCTGCAGTGCTGAAATTTTGGAGGAATTTTTCCTGTAGGAAATTTCCCCATCACATGGGGAAATTGTAGTGGAGAAAAAAAAAATGCTGTGGCAGTGGAGAGAGCCCTGTTGTGGTGCAGACCTAGCAGAGGGTGTGTAATGTGGGTGCATGCATGGACTCCAGAGAGCAGGATCTGGTGCATCCACGTGTGCCAGATGTGTGCCAGATGTGCTGCAGAGGATGCACAACCCTCACCCCATTTCAGCTCCAGAGTTTCCTCTCCCTCACTGCTGCAACATTTCTGTCATGTGTTAAACAAGCCAGTCCTGCTTGAAGAAAACTCTATCAGAAACTCTGCAAAGACAAACTGCAGAGAGCAGCCTTATGGATTTTGTGGCTGGGAAGGACCATTAATCTAATCCAACTTTCTGTAAAGAGAAAGCTGTATTTTTTTGCTAAGGAAATACTTGCAGCCAAGGAAACTGTTTGAACACAGAGATGTTAAGGCTGGTTGTTAATGTTTGCCTACAGTTTAAGGCTGTGGGTGCACAATGAAGATGAGTTCTGTTAAGCAGATATTTATAAGATACTAAAAATGTTTCAGTCTCAAGATTTCCCCCAGTAATTCATAGTTTCATTTGAATCCTGAGATTCTGTAAGTCGGGTGGCTCACTGCTTCTGCTTAGGATTTGAATGGCATCACCATGATTGCTGAGGAAAATAACTTTAAATCAAATTTTCAAGTACACAAAGCCATGATGCCAATAAAATGCAATTTTCCAAACACTTATATTACATAACTTGAAGTCAGTCAGTCGCTCCTCTCAAATGCAGACAGTGCCACACTGGGCACTTTATGCACAGAGACTAAGGGCAATATTGCCTTAATAAAGTGAGGCTGGGGTAGAATGAAAAATTTGTGTAAGAGGTGAAAACCTTAGAGGCCTGGAGAGTTTGCCTCTGGAGTGATGTGGGATGAGTTAGGTGGAGGGGTGAGACAAGGCAGGATTATTCTGTAAAAACAACAGTGCAGTACCTGGCAACGTGCACTAAGGGGTCTTAGGAGGAATATAAAGGAATCCCAAGGGAGATTTGTTTTGGCCTCTGAAAAGATTTGTTGCCTTAGAACAAGAATAGTCCAATTGTGACAGCACAATACCCAGAAAAGCAGCAGTAGGGCAGGAACACGAGCACAGGGGGAATGCTGTTCCACATTAAAAATGTAGGCTTGTGCAGGTGTAGAGATGGATTTTTGAAAATTGAAAGACATGTTGGTTTTGAATTGTTCAAGTCCAGTTCTGTCCACTTTTAATGGGGGATATCAAGAGCCCACCAGGTCTTACACAGGGCCAGCTATGGGCTGGTTTAGCTCCCCACTGCCAGAACCTGCCAGGCTACCTACGGGTGCACTGCTGGGCTGGCTCACTCCTCTAAAGATCACCAGAGGCAACAGGAAAAGCCTGCTGACATCCAAAAAAGGGGTTTCTAACATATTTCCTTGCCTGCTTTGTGGAGAAGGAAAGGGAGCAGTGGCTCAGCACTGGCTCAGGAGGGAGCCTGCTTTGCCACTGACTTCATTGCCATGACTTCAGGCATGCCCTGTTTTCCTAGATAAGCAGCTAAACTTCCAGTCCTCACTGCTAAACATTTTTGCCCATTACTTCTTCTGGACAGAATAACTCCTAAGAGGTAGAGGGGAGGAGAAACAAAGCCAAGTTATCCTGAACCTCATGCCAGTAAATGTAAAATGGCACTAGAATTCAGGAAAGCGCGCGTGGGCGATGAGTTCAGAACCAATTTTGCAGGGGGAAAATTTGCTGGGAGAAAAATAAGCTCCTACAGTTCTCTGCAAAAGTACTTCCAGCTTGCCTTTTATAAAAGCTCTGAAGCTGTCATGTACCACTCCTGGTGATTAATGATTCTGGGATATGTGGGTGACGAATTTGTAATCAGCTTTGGGCTTACCCAGACATCCAGCCTCTTTCCATTCTGTGTGCTGTGCCTTGCCAGCACAAATTGCTTCCAAAAATGTTTGTGAGAGGAGATGGTTTCAAGGAGTTGGGAAGAAAGGTGGGAGCCAATCTTTCCCAAATGAAATCTAGGGATGGTCCCACCTACAGTACAGGCTCTGCTGCCTTTGCTGGGTTTTGTCTCACCTTGAGCTGGGGAAGGTTTGGGATCTTTGTTCAGCCTAAGTTAGTTCCCATCGTTCCTCTCATGGGCCCACTAACTTTTACACTTTATGGCCATCATTATATAGATTTAAATGGAAAATTTATGCTGCCTGCCAACAACGCAGTGCCTGCCAGTGGAATAAAAAGCCACATTATCCTTTCAGGATATTATGGATGTGTACTGCTTTCCTTGCTGCAGCCAACAGGGATTGGAATGGAGGTGCACAGGTAGGCAAGGCAGGGATGGAAAACAAGTGGAAAAAAAATCACTTTGAGCTGAACAAAGTTATCCAGAGAGTATCAGTGACAGAATTAAATCAGCAGCTTGGCTGATGGAGGGAGGTAACATTCAGATGGAGTTCTCCTTAGACTGGCACAGGAAAACAAAAACAAAAAGCCATGGGAAGAAAAGTCTTGTACAAACTTTAGCTTATAGAGAATTTGGATTTAATTTTATATTCATAGAGAATTCTTTTAAAATGAAAGGAAATTAGCTCAGATAAGCTATGTTCTCCTTGAGACTGAAAATTAGCTGAACACCTCTAAACAAAAGGTACTACAACTCAGCAGTAGTTTAAATTGGAAAGAGATGAGGTCTGTTCTTGTGGCACGGGGATTACTGTAGGATTCAAACATATTTGTTATGAAAGGTGTTTGACAAATATGTTGTACAGAAAGTTGTGTTATTATTTCTTGTTAAACCCTTTAATCTGTCACAGTCACTGTACTGCCTCAGCTCTAAATTCTAACTGCTCATTTTAAAATAAGTAATTCCCTACATAGTTGATATGTGTTGAATAAGAAGAAAAAGAAAAAAAAAAACAACAAACAGTGAGCTCTGTTTAATAATATAGGTGATCTGGGAGATGAAGGTGAACAAAAATTAAATTTGCCACTGGTTGCAAATGAAGAAAACATTAAAAATAATAGTGCAGACAGAGCAAGATCAAGAGAATAAAAGTAATTTCCAGAACCTTACAAGAAGCTTGCACAAATGAAAAATATTTCCTCAGAGAGGATGAGATCTGTATCCCAGAGCAATGTGAAGATAAAACAGGCACATGGTAAGACATGAGGTTGCTACAAGAGATGCCAGTGAGAAAGGCCAGATCCTGGTGTCATGGGGCTGAAATGGAATAGTTCATCTTTATAAGGCTTTGATAGTAAACTATTTCTCCCAGGATGTTTTTTTAACTGGAATACAGGTTCAAAGAACAGCTCTCAGTAGGGTTGCTGGGGACTGATTGATTCTCCAGGAGTGATTTATTGTTACTAAAACTTAGTTAAGAACAGACTAACAAGGACACAAGTCAATTGTGCAAATATTTAAGGGAGAAGACAGGAAGGTTCAAGAGGAATTATTTAGAACATTGAGCAAGAGCATAAGTAGAAGTAATGAGAGCTAATTAAGGAGCAGAAATTGCAAGCCTCATCTAATGAAATGCTTTCTTACACAGGGAGATGGCATGCTGTAGAATAATTGAAAGAAAAGTGCAGGGAGATTGTACAGTTGGAGAAATTAAAAATAGGCATATGCAGACTTTTGTAACTAATTAGGAAATTGAGAAGAAAAATAGTGCAGAATGAAGACACAGTCTTCATTCACAGACAGATCACATTCTGCCTGTTCCTTTACACATTTTTATGTTCTCTCACTATCTGGGCCCAGGCAAGCAGAGAAAATAATTTGTATGTGGCAAAAAGATAGAAACAGAACAACAGCTTTTGCTTGTGTTTCTTTTCTCAAAGGCTAATTTCCTCTCATGCCCTCTAACAGGCAGCAATGCTCTTAATCCTGAGTGATTTCAAAAGGAAAGTGAAATGGGGATTTGTCTTAAGTATTTGTTCTCCCTTGTACTTTATTCAAAAAAGGAATTCTGGGATCTGTGTTTCTAAGGGTCAAAACAAGATCATTCTTATCTCAGCCAGTGTCATAGACTCTGTGACTAAATATTCATCTCAAAATTAAGTGTTCCAAGCACAACAGTAATACAGGGTGGAAAGCAATGGAGTTTAGTTTCTTTATGGGCTTGGCGGTAATTCTGAAATAAAAGCTTCAGAGGCTTGTCCATGAAATCTGCTCTCTGCATTCTACAGCCTGCACCAACATTGCTTATCCACAGGATAGTATAGTTTTAGAGCATGACTGATTTCTCTCATCTATGCAAAAAAAAAAAAAAACCAAAACAAAACCAAACCCAACACAGATTTGTATTTTTTAAATACTTAACAAATAATTGCTGTACATTTTGAAAATCCTACTGTCTCTGTGCCTTGGGATCAGTTTGAAACTGAGATGTTCCCCTATGTGATGTGCTGGAATCAGATTTCCATGGCATTGAGATGGCTCAGCTGCCTAATCACAGCAGCTTTGAACACCATGAATTAGTGGCTGACTCCTCCAGAAATGTCCGTTTTACCAAGAATTCCAGTTTCCAGCTCCATACACACATTTTGTCACTGGTGGTGACATGAAGCAGCAGGATCTGTCTCAGCTGAATTGGAGCTGAGCCAGGCACCCATGTGGTGGCAATTTAACCAAGCCAAGCCAGGAGATGTCCCCAACATGACAGGGTGAATCTCTTGCTGATCCCCCTCCTTGAAAAGGGTATTTTCTTCCCATTTGACAGCCAGGACACCTTGGAAATTATTGGTTGGTGGTTCCCTCTTTAGAAATGTTGTGACTCAGGACAGCTCTCACCCCATTTTTCCAGCACAATTGTCCCTCTCAGGAATGCTGCTCCACCAGCTGTCACAGCCAGGCTGCTCCAGCCCTGGCTGCTCTTCTACAGGTGAGGATGCTGAAGGTGTTGGACATAAGCTGTATTTGGATATTCACATCAATAACGTCCATCTTTGCATTTTTAGCATGCTGAATGACAAAGCCATCTGGAGGCTCGCTCCTCAGACACTGCCAGAAAGGTAGAAAATGCCTGCTCAAAGCAAAAAAAAAATGCTTTCCAGAATTTCCCTGGCAGCAAAATATTTTTATTGCCCTGCAATAACTTGAGATAAATGCAATTTCTTCTTTGGTTGCCTTGCCACAGACCTCCACGGCAGTGATCTCTGTCAGTGTGTCTTTATGTACACACCCAGATAACCCAAAAAAATTGGGATCTAAAAATTAAATTCGATAAAACTGCTGTTGGAGAGAAGCAGTTAAATATTTTCAAGTTTTAGGTGAAAAAAAGCAGTTGTTTGGGGGGGGAAAAAATACTGTATTTGTGCAATCACTTTTGGCCAGTTGCTTTCTTGTTTTGCCTTGCCAATAGCAGACAGTGCAGGGTGCACCGTGGTGATAGAGTGGATTATCTGCCTTCATAATTATTATTTAATTACTGCAAATGGGATTTTATTTTTGATTTTCTTTGAAGCAATTTGGGGATATTTTGCAAGAGGAAAATGAAAAGCTCAGGAAGCAGAGCAGAATGAGGTGTTCCAGCTTTGGGATGTGCAGAGCTCAAAGGAAGAACAAGGAAGGGTCTTGGACACCACGTTAGGATTTAAATGGGAAGCAACAACACAAGCACCCATTTCCCACAGCAATCCCATTTTTCCTCGAGTTTATATATCATTAATCTACTTTTGAAGGAACCTCTTGCTTTGTAATAATAATTTCTCATCTCTTCAAGCTCAGGAGTAGCCCAGAGGATATTCTGGTTTTCCAGAGGCTGCATTTGCTAATTAAGCTGCAGCTTTGAAAGCCAGGCTTTACCTTCCCCTTCTCAGCTACAGAGGGACTCAGAGGAAGTGAAAAACATCAGCAGTGATGGCTCTGCCACGTTCCTCACCTGTTTTAATTTAGTTTAGAGGCAGCCAGTAATTTCCAAAGGTTACTGCAGTGCAAGGATGATTTCTTCTGTGGATTTTTTTTTAATCCTCCCTTATTGGATAATAATCAAATCCACCTAAAATCTACACATAATATGTAGACATTTTGTTTTGTTGAAGGTTTCTCCTAACCACTTCCTACAGTGGTTTGCTTTTGAAAGGTGTATGGATATCTCGATATTAAAAATTAAGGAATTCACTTTATGTAAATAAATTCTCACATCAGTGTATGTGAAGAACATAAGGATGGTAAAGAATAGGAAGACTAAGAAAACTACTGAAAAAAGTGAATTATTTTTATTTGGGGAATGTAGCTGAAATGGAAATTTTTCTAACACCTGCATATCTTTTTCTTCATTTTTTTCTCTTCAAAGGAAGCGAGAACCTGAGATTCAAAAATGTTGAGGAAATTAATTTTTTGGGAGAAGAAAAGTAGTTATTTATAAAGGAGGAAATATGTCATTAGTTAATACAAGTTAGTCGATCATTAGTTTTTACTGTCAAGACTGCTGGAAATGAAAAATGGGAAAAAGAAAGCAGCAGCTGGAACTATCAAATGTTCAGGAGCCATCAATCTGTTCCACTCTAGGACAAAAAGTGATCTGCATGTCTAACACCAACAGAAATTGAGGACATTATTTAAATTTGAGGCAAAAGTCACCTGAAAAGAAAATTCTATGCGGCTTAGGAAGACATGAGTTTTAAAAAGCTTTACAACAAATTATCCTTAAAATATGTATTTTAAAACACATAAAACTTTCTTTAAAATTCATATGAGTATGACCCAATATTCATATTGGGTGCTAAATGACTAAATAGTTGAATATATGGCAAATTTTGCAGTAGTTATGCCTGTAGTAATGCTAACAAAGAATCCTTGGGATAGGAAAGTTGTGGATCATTAGTAATGATCAGGGGAGAAAAGTCATTAGGATAACGTATTTCTCATTGAAAAATTAATTGAATTTCATCCATTATTTCCCAGCTACAGCTACTATATTTAAAATTAAGTTACACAGGACATAACCTATCTGGGTGAGTTTCTGTAAGCAAATATCAACTGTTTTTGGTTTTGGAAAATCAAACTGGAGTGGAAAATGGAACACAGTCATAACAGATACAGGCTGTGTATTTTAGGTTTTCACTATTGAACTGGAGATGCGGAAAGAAGTAAATCCAGAGTATTATTTTTGCCTCCCTCATTCCCCCTCATTCTTAAATATTTTCATCACCTTCTGCCTGTCTTTAGAAGAAAAAAAAATTTCCAAAATAAATACCATTTTTAACATAAATAATGGCAGTTGTAACTGAGTTCCTTAGAAACATCTGTCATTATCAAGGTTAAATAGGCTGGTCATTCTCTGTGAAAATAGTTCAATTATCACTTGGTTGTACTTGAAGAAAGAAAATACAATCAGTTTCTAAATTCAATTTGAGTCAGCTCTTAAATTCAAATTTTTTTATTGGCAGATGAAAATCATTGGAGAATTTTGTGGGCTTTTAGTCCCTAAGCATATCAAGAACCTATGGCACTTTTGTTGGGAGCTTGCTTTTATACCTTTACAGCCTTACAGATTTTTATAGCTTGGATTTATTTGCAAGCAAACACAATAAAAGATTTAAGACAGTAATTTAAATTGGGAGTAACTTTTTCTGAAGGAAATAAAAAATCTTTTTTTTAGGTTAAAGAAACGACTACAGAATTAAACACAAATAGAACTCAATCTAAAACTTTGAGGTTTTTCTGTTTGCTTGATCAGAAGTGCATTCAAGGTTTAAAGATTTTGCAAAGTGCAAAATTACATTCCCAAGGTACCCTTTGATTTTCCTTCACTAGGCTATGGACAGAAATCAGTGATTTTTTTTATCTTTTAATAATATCAAAGAGGGGGTTTGATGGATTTCAGAGCTACTCATGAGCCTGCTAGAAATCTTACTCTGTTTTTATAATGAACTCAACAGAAGATATACACTTTAGTGCAAAGAGAGAAATTCCACCTGAATATGAGCATTAATTTCTTTACTGTGTGGGTCACAGATTGCCCAGAGAGGGTGTGGAGCCTCACTGGAGATATTCCAGAACCATCTGGATGCAATGCTGTGCCCTGTGCTCTGGGATGACCCTGCTGGAGCAGTGAGGTGGGACCAGATGACCACAGTGGTGCCTTCCAGCCTGAGCCCATCTGGGATTCTGTGGTTCTGGTTGTTTGCCTAAATTCAGTCATCTTTACCTGAATTTATAAATAAGGCAGTGCAGACTGAGTTGGAAGTGATCACTAAGGTGATACTCTAATATGACAGAAGTCATAATCTTTAGCCAGAAAAATATTTCTTTTGTTTCCTCCATTTTTTCCTTCATTCTCCATTCTCCTTTATTTCAGTGTTCTACTCAGATATGAAATTATTAGTTTGCCCAAAATTTCGGGGGTTTTTGGCCTGCTATGACAGTTGTCTTAAGAAAACAGTTTACTTCAAGTCCCACCTCCTTATGATTTAAATAGATAATTTTGCCATGTAAATCCCACTCCTGTTTTTGCACTATTACAGTCACACTGCCATGATTACTCCTTGCTCCTGCTAGGAAGTGTCTAGCAAGGTACAGCTCTTTCCATTGCAAGAAATCCTATGGTGGAGCAGGCCCTTCACAAGAAAAGAAATTCAGCTCAAAAGAGAAACCAGAATAAACTCATCATCCAAGCTCCCCGTACTCTGCTCTTGTGAGGCTGGGGCTGGTTGATACCTGCCCTCAATCTGAGTTTTGAATTATTAGTGCGTGGTGGGACAGAGACTCTTTAACAGTTGGAGTCCCTCATTATATGGATTATGTCATGTCAGGAGTCAGGGGAGAAGTGGACCACGTGGTCCAGCTGCAAGAGTGCTCAGCTGAAGGTTTTTTGATTGCTTGATGGTACAACAGTGCCACTGCAGATGGAGAATTGGGACAATAGTGGGATTTGGAGTGGCCCGTTTGCCTTTCCTCAGCAAGGGAAAAGGAAAGGGGCAAAATGTCACCTGTAAAGTGGGAGGGAAAGCCAACAATCAGAACTACGAAGTCTACTTGGAATTCAGGTGGCTGCACATCAAATTGCCTCTAACAGTCTGACTGCTGATTGCTACTATTCATGAAAAGTGGCTTTATTTTAGCTCTGAAATATCCAAGAGCAACAGCTCTCCCCTTGAGTTTCCCCATCTGAATAGCTAAAATATTGTCTGTTTTAATTTTCTCTCTTGACCCTCTCCTCCCACTCACCTCTTTCAACACCTGTTTTCCTACGTTCAAAGGCATAGTGAGAAAGTAATTTTCAGTCCATCTCATACAGCCAAAACACTGCTGCAGAATGCCTCCCTTAGATTTCAGGAGGAATCAGCTGACAGAGGAAGGTTGGTTGAATGAAGGCAAGGTAATGTGACACAGAACAGCTCAAAGGCATAGTGACAGTTTTACCTGACTTCTTTTCAATTATTCACACCCACTTCTGGCATCCAGGTCCTTGTTAAACCACGTTACCTTTGGAGCCTGTCACCTCAGCCTGGTTCCTTTTATCGTCTGAAAAACCTAAAATCAGCTGACTTTCAAGTTGCAGTGGTGTTTGCCTATTCATTGAGAAGGGAAGAACTTGATTACACTTAGGATCCTGGTTGCTTGGACTGCTATTTGAGGCTGCGTTTCACTCTCCCTTCTGCTGATTTTGAAGAGATACTCACTTTACTGTTCCTTGTAATCCTCAGCTGAAGTTTTACTACAGTCCTAGATCAACAGAGATGGGCTTTCAAATGGGCAGTGTAAATTACAAACCCTGCATTAACAATGTGGCAATCTGTCCTAGGAAAATACCCATTAGTTCCATTGCCCTTTAATGGCTCTCTTATGCTGGCCATTGAATCCCATCTATCTGAATCCCACGGGTATTTTAAATCTGATGTACTCTGGGGAACTTAGCAATAGAAATATTAATCACTCCCATAATGCTGACAGTGTGTAATGGTTTGAGTGGGGGATCCTTTGATGCTGTGTGGTGTTAATGATAGCAATAATGAGCTTTGCAGTTGGCCACATCATTTGCCTTGAAGGATCATTTCAGATAACAAAATCCAGAGGTTTGTTGTGCAAGAAATGGTTGTTCACACACACAAGCACTATTTTCCTTCCCAATAGAGAAGTTATTTATTGCTAGGAGACAGCAGTTTCTTCTATCCCAGGGATATGTTGTTGATAATGCTGTAGAAAGCCCCATATTTCCAGACACATACTGTGAATAATCAAAATCTGAGAAATTACTTCATTCTGAGCCGGGTGTAAAATTACAATGGGAGCTGTAAATGCAAGTGCCTGTATACCCCTCTGGGTTCTTTGGTTCTAAATGTTTTAAGATGTCTTCTTTTTTCCCTTTTTCTTATTTGCATCCTGTCACTGGCTTGCCTGCGAGCTGGCAGGTAAACTTCCTGTCTAAAATGCTGATTATACAATTAAAATTACCGATATTTTGATACACACCATTTTGTGCTTTCTGACTGTTTGCTGTGTGACCAACTTTAGGGTTTGTACTTAATTACAAGCCAAGCATTAAGTGACACATGCTGGCAGGGTGCCTGATCCATAATTTTTCATTATTATGTTTCTTGTGTGTACTTTTGAAGCCAATGTGTTTTCTGAGTAATTGTAACACTGCTTTAGGAGTAACTTCACACCTCTCAGAAGTTATCAAAAAATTCTCCACCCACCAGCACTGGCTGCTGACTGAGCCTGGTTAATAGATTGTCTCTGATCTCGAGTTGCTACCATAGAAGATGGAATATCTGGAATATCGTTCCATAACCTGAACTGGAAAATTAAAGAGAGATTGCAGCTGTGTGATGGGCGAGATTGGAAAGGCTGTTCTAAGAATCCTGTTCTGCCCATGTTGCTGCAGGAAATGCTCCTGGCTCTTCTACATTAATATAATTTATGAAACACCCTTAGAAACAATCAGTTCTCCCCAATATCAGCACTGAGGGGTTAAAATCAATAGGAGCTTACTGACTAAAATCCAGTTTCTAGGCATTGCTCTGGGAAGTGGAAGGGCTGGACTTTGTATCAGATTAAGATGAGTTAGAGTAGATTGAGGCTTAAGGGTTTTTCCATCAGAATGTAAATATTAAAGGTAGACAATTTTACGTTGTCTTTGTATTATTTAATTTTTATTTTCCTGATTCCATTTTAAGCTGAATTCTAATAATTCTTGTTATTCCACTAGCACTCCAGTCTAGCCCAGGGAATGAGGAGAATGTAACATGTTTTTGTGTCTGCTGAAAGTCCAGATTTCATTTGGTACTTTTTATTTGTTTTCGTTGCTGGAACATGAACATTCATATTTATGACCTTCTTGTTTTGCAGCGCCTCCCAGATGGCTCTGCCCCAAGTGCACACGCTGAATTTTATCTTCTGCCAGATCCTTATGAGGTCAGTCGAAGGAAAACAAGAACAGCTCCAAAAGGCTCTGACCCTACTTACAATGAACTTGTGAGTACTGTTCACTTTCCGCCATTTCTTATCTCATGCAATCACGGAATGAGTCAGGCTGGAAGGGCCCACAGTGGTCAGCTGGTCCCAGCTCCCAGAGCACACAGCACAGGATTGTGTCCAGATGGCTCTGGAATATCTGCAGTGAGGGAGAGTCCTCTGGGCAATCTGTTCCAGTGCTCAGACACTGCACAGGAAAGTTCTTCCTCACAGTCAGGTGGAACTTCCTGGGCATCATTTTCTCCGGTTGCCTCTTGTCCCATTGCTGGGCCCCATGGAGCAGAGGCTGCTCCATCCCCTGACCCCCTCCTGCAGGCACTGACAGACATGGGTTAGATCCCCTCTCAGCTGTCTCTTCTCCAGGGTGGACAGGCCCACCTCACTCAGCTTTTCTCATGAGAGAGAATCTCCAGTCCCATCACCACCTCCACAGCCCTTCACAGGTCTCACTCCAGTGGTTCCCTGCTTTTCTCGGTCTGTTGAGCCCAGAACTGAACACAGCACTCTGGATGTGCCTCACTAGGGCTGAGTGTAGAGGTGGGACCACCTCCCTTAACCTCCTACATTTTCCAAATGTACCCAGGATCCCTTCTTGGCCACAAGGACACACTGCTGGCTCATGGACAGCCTGTTGTCCACCACAATCCTCAGGTCTTTCTCTACAGAGGTCACCCCCAACCCACACAGGTGCACCTTGTTTGATTCATTTTGGCCACTCTTGAAATAAAATAACAATGTGGCATTTTTGAGCTGTTGCAATGAGGATGACCAAAAAAGCTGGGGACAAGTGTCTGCTTTGCATCTTTCTCAGAAATGAAACAGTGTCTTTTATGTCTCTCTCTTCAGGAAAGCCGCTGGATTTTTCACAATGCTCTGTCTTAGCCCATAACCACAGTTACACTTTAGCCAAATGAGACCAAGCATCATTGCACTATAAACCAGGCAGTTCTCAATGCAGATATGCACAATAGCATGAAAAGTATTAATTGAATGGATGCTGTTATTCAAATTAACATTTGAAAATTGGTTGTCACTGTCCTAAATGATAACACAGGAATAAACAGCCAGGTTCTTTTCATGTTAAAATGCCATCAGTTCACAGCTATATATTATTATTATTTCACACACCACTGAAGTGCTCATGCCTCTGGGGTGAAAGGAAACATTTGCATGGAGAAACATTTACAGCAGAATGGGAAGTGGTATAAACTGCATTCGTTTGCAGGGGCAGATGAGATTGAAACAGTAGGTGGGATTGGAGATTATAATTATTACGTGTAACAAATCTCCTAAAGATCTCAAAGCAATTTACAAATGCTCTTTCAGCAGGCTGTAAAGTAGAAGGCATGGAAAATATTACCACTCCTCCCTGTTTCATAGATAAGATATGATGAAGCTTAGGTTAGTCAGCAGAGTCTGAGTGCTTGCTTATCTCCTCGTTTCCCAGTCCTGGAGTTCTAATATTTCTCTTTTCCCACATCTGTTAATTACAAAAGTTGCCTGCCTACACTGATGATTTCCAGCATTCTGTAAGAAAGCTCCCTGAGCAGTATTGCTGCTCACAGCTGAGACAAATTCCCCTCCCTTCAGTACTGCAGTGGAATAACAAGGAACTTGGCTTTATTTTCTGTTCTTTCCTTTGGTTTTTTTTTTTTTTTTTTTTTTTGCAATTGGAGTGGAATGAGTCTACTTAATCTGTCTAAAGAAATTTCTTTGCATTTGAAAGAAATTTAAAGCAAAGGAACATAATACGATTATATATAACATTCATTGTTAGGTATTCAAAATGGACAACAGATAAGAACCAGCCAGCAACACCGGAAGACAATTATTTTTGGAATTGTTCTGAGATCCATTTGAATGCGAGGATATCCAAAATCCTGTCTGCAGCCAGTCAGTAGTCACTGGGAGGAGATTCGGTTGTGGTTAATGAGTATTCCCCTGCCATTAGGAGAACTTCTGTGAAAACTTTAATGTCCTTAATCAGAACTGAGAGCCTTCTTCCCAGATGCTCAATCTTTTTCACTGGGAAGTGCTAATCACAGTGGGGACATATGGTTCCATTGAACTTGGCCACTTCCAAGCCGATTCCTGTGCTTTAGCAGCTCTGCTCCTCCATATGTGATGTCATTCTGGATGCATTTTTTTTGTCCAAGGCTGGTAGACTGAGGCAGAAGCCGCCCCAGGGAAGAAAAACTACTAAAAATATAAAGTCAGCTGTCTCTTAAGTTAGTTACTGTCCAAAACACTGTGTACAGAAATGTAGTAGTCTTTTTTATGAGTTCATAAGTTTTTATTAAAGCCAAATGGCTGGAAGGAAGCTGTATATTAATTTCTGTCTTTGTTCCAGACTGAGAAAAATCTGAAATGTGCTTCTCTTGGGTATTTTTGATTTTAGTTTAGTGCTTCTATTGCTTATGACTGCCTACAGCAAATTATCAACCTTGCAAAAGTGCTTTTTATGTCTGATTTTTATTCGTGTGTGTGAGAGTGAAGATGTGAAAGACCAGGAAGGCTGACAGTCAAATGAGTTACAGAAAATGTTTTGGAATTGCTTTTAGCAAACACATCCTTCTTTTCTCTTGTGCCTGAATTTGGATTTTGGAACTTGTGTCATTCACAGTGGTTAGTGTTATATTGCATCAAGAAATGGTGGCAGAGGAGAAGAGGATGAACACAGGAAAATGGAAAAAGAGAAAAGAGAAAGAGAAAAGGAAGGCAGAGCAGCCCCAGCCAGCTGGGTGGAAAGGGGAGGAGGGGAACTGCACCAGGAGCCACGGCCGCTCTCTCCATGCATCAAAGCTACCTTGGATTAATTACCAAATCTAGGAACTGTGCCATGGCTACCTAAGGAGAAGCAACTGTCCCTCATTTGTGATTAAAATGTCATTAGACTCCTGTAGGTCAACAGTGTTTCTCTCTTTGGAGCCAGGAACAGTTGAATTCCAGCCCTAACTATCCCACTGATTTGCTGCATGGCCGTGTATAACTCACCTCCATCTGATCTCTCTGTGCAAAAGGCAGGCAAATATTCTCACTGCACAATCATTTCAAGGTTTAACTGTTCCTAAATTCTGGCAGGTGGCATTTGTTTTGCCCACATCCT
>JAHLSL010000042.1:8817516-8866432 GCA_025920805.1 Petroica traversi | reverse complement strand
ATTGAAAGTTGTTCATTCCCCCAGTTCAGTTTCTTAGCCTTTGCAGCTTGCATATGTAGTTTTTGCTGATTTAAAGCAACAGCTGTTACCTTTAATGTATTGGCAGAGAAACAAGACAGCTTTCTTTGGTAACATTAGCATCGCCTCAGTGTCAGATCACAGATTTAGTCTAAATTATATTTTACTTACTGTACCTGTCCTTGCTTTTCAGGTTTTCTTCATCATTTCACTTTTATTCTTGTGGGGGAAAGAGAAGCTGTGGAGTTTGTAATTCACATACAGTTTGGGAAAACAGGCACAGTAAACGTCAAAACCAAAAAAGGACCAGGTGCAAATTTCATGACAGCCATTCCAAACTATTATTTCCAAAGTTTTCTAAATAGAAAAGGAACTTTGAATCCCCTGATAAGGCCTTTCTTGGTGCCCTGTCCATTCCTTGCTCCCTGTGAAATTCCTGCAGTTGCAAGGGGAAGCACAGAGAGGGCTCATCAGCCCAGCCCACAGCTGGAGGGGCTCAGTCTGCCTTTCCTTTTCCTCAGCAGTGCCTTAGGTACAGCCTGCGTTCAGATTCCATGGAAAATCCAAGCAGGCAAATGCCTTTTAGGCAGTTTCAGTTTCCCATTCCCCTGAAGTGAGAGAATGTCACCACGTTTGCTTTTTAAACAGCATAGAGAGATTAAAATTTAAAGCGTTTTTCCAGTGCAACAGAAATAGCAAAAACATTTCCAGCCATACAAATTTTCGATTAAATGTACTTCTCTTAAGAGAGCTTACCTTTCAGGCCTGCACTTTCTGAGAGCATCCTCTCACATTTTATCAGCCCACATGCAGTTCACTCAGCAGTTTTTGATTAATGCAGACACTCAAGCATGGGAATCTGTTCTGAGTGCAGTTTATTCTTGTTGGGCTATTGCTCCAGATTGTTTGGGTTTTTTTTTAAATTCAGAAAATACACCATTATCATTTCATACATAATCCCTGTGAGTTCTCACTGTAAAGGCTATTTTAAAAACTATAGGACTTAGTAATTTTTTAAGAGCTGCTCAACTACTGTCTCATTTATTGTGAGGAGTTTCAATAGCATTCCTGGAGTATCAGAAATATCTAAATTTAGTAAGTTCCACCTGCTAAACTGGGTCCAATCTTTTCTACTTTTCACAGGGAAAATTTTGAATACTGATATTTTTTCTCCCAAGCGTTATTCAAGACAGGTTTCAAATTTATTTAGAAATGATAATCAGCTCTCACGAGCTTAAGGTTGTGATTCTAAGGTAGAATCTCTATATATAAACTAGATGAGGTCAAATATATTTCTGAGGTAAATTCACTAAATGAATTTGGCTCATGGTTAATATCTTACTATTCTGGATGGATTTTTAAAGCAATTACCACAAAGTTGGATTAATTATCATCCTGAATGCTGCATGGAAGTGGCTTGCCTGTCAAACAGATTAACAAACTCTTATGTTTTTTTCTGTCTCACTATACATTATTTCAGATTGTGTATGACAGAGTCCCAGTGCTCCAAGGCCGTGTACTGAAGCTTGTGGTGAAGAGCAAAGGAACATTCGTGGGAGCTGTTAACATCCAACTGAGCAGTGTCCACCTGAATGAAGAAAAGTGGTACCCACTGGGAAACAGTGTAATTTAAATGTTCTCCAAGATGATTCAATTATTTGCCCACTGACGTTTCTTTATCCCATTTCCCATGGCTCATTTTGTCTCAGCTGCCCTGGAGAACATGCAGTCATCTGGTGAGCACATATTTTAACATGTCTAACCATAAGGCTGTTTTATTGTCCTTAAGGTGCCACAATCTTCCTGCCACTGTAGATTCCTGAAAGTGTGATTTTAAAGTAATCATGTGTTAAGGACTATAGCAACATGCAGGAAGTTCTTATGGCAGCAATGAAGGACTTGGTTTAGTTAATATTAAATAGTACTGTAAAAATACTGAATTCTGTACACATGAATGAGTGGGGCTTCATTCTTTGCCCGTTTTCTACTGACTGTGTTGAAACAAAGCTGATAATGGTGTAATTTATCATCACTGCATGTGATGAGTGCACCAGAAAACCATGGGATGGTTCCCTGCTCATATATTTCAGATGTCCAGCAATTTTCACATTAAATCTTATCCAATCAATACTTTATCTTTTTTTTTTTAAGTTTTGATACAATGTAACATTTAATCCAGGGTATTAATTTGTCATTTTCTCTTTTATTCTGACATCCAAGAGGAAAATAGTGTATGAAGAAAGGAAGAGGGAGAAACTAATGTTCATGAATAAAGAGAACATATTGAATGTGAGCTTTCAGTGGAGGATTTATTTAAATTCATGATACCACAGATACTTGTTCAGCAGTCATCCCACATTGCACCCCTATGCTGCATACCAGGTTCAAGCCAATACATGCATTGAATAGACCTCAGGGCTATAAAATATACGTTTATATATTAAATAATGAACATGACAGGTTCCTTTGAGTTCACAGATGCTAATTATGGGCTCTGGTTTTCTCTAATTTTAGGAAGCACTTAAGTACATTTGGCATGTGAGCAGCCACAGTGAACTGCCCATTATTGCCAGACCCTTGCACACACCCACTGACCATTTAAATAAACCTTTCCAGGACCGGGGGTACATTTTTAAGGCACAGGAGATGTGTTGATTTGTGACCTGATCTGCTGTAAATTTCAACTTACCATATCCAGGGCAGATCTGACATTTGTCCTACCAGGTAGAAAAGTGGTCAACAGAGGGATAATAATCCCAGGAGTGAAGAGAATTGCCTTCTTCTCCCAAAGGACATTCACAAATCAGCCTTCAGAATATAAAGTGGGACTAAAGCTCCTGAAGTGGGACGAGGAGTGTTAGTCAGGAAATTGAATGAGCTGGAGTTTTTCTCAGCATCAAACCAATGGACTTAATCAGGTTTTATCTGATCCCAGTCAAACTGATGCATTAAGCTCCCCCTCAGTAAGGGGAGGTGAGGGGAGCTCGTTTGAATATTAATATTATTTGTCTATTCTGAGCTTTAAGAAACTATAAAATATTTACCATATGCAAGGGATATTGGCTGGCACAAAGAATATTATCACTCCAAAGATCAGGATATCCAACTTTTTATATTATAGGCTCTCCTGGGAAACGAGTCAAGTGTCTTGGCATTCAAGCACAGAAAACACACTGAGACCAGCTTACAAAGTTATCAAATTACAGTTCAATATTGATTCTAAATTCCTCTTAGTCTACTATCAGTTTCCTGATTAAAACTAATGCAATTTTCTAACAGTGTTATTTCCTGTGACATTTTCTAACCTTTGTTTACCACATGCCCTGATTTTCCATCTTAGAGCAGCATTAAATAAAACAGTATTAGAATAACAATAAATAAAAAGAGCATTACAATATGTTTTCAGAACTGTCTGCAAACTTAAGCAATATTGTTTGATATTAAAGAAACTTGTCACTATAACATCTTTTTTTAAAAAATCATATTTGAATAACAAATCTGCCTTTAGTTGTGTAACTGTAGTCCTGTGGAAGGTCAACAATACTTCTGTAAGGAAGATGGAAAATTGTGTCTTACGAGCAAGATCTACACTGATAACTTTGTTAGGAAAGAACTTGTCCGCATAGATATCTACACACATAATCAACCCTTGCTTTTTCTAAAATTATCTAGTTCTATCAAAGCACAGTGTTTCCTACTTCTCCCAGTAAAATGTATCCTGAGCTCCCTGCAACATGGTTCTTTAATTAATTTTTTATCTTGCTTTATCAGCAGGAGGTTCAAGACTAACCTAAGGAAAGGTACCAATACAAGCACATGATTTTTTTATGATTTTAAGAACTAATTTTTTCTCAAAATTAATTTTTCAGGTAACACAATGACAGTGGGCACTAAAGAGGAATAGCCCAATCAGAACCTGCTTTTTTTTTACAAATTTAAAGGGAACATTGTGTAAGTTTTCCTGTTGCCTTGAAAAGATAAAATGGTAAGAAATTTTCTTCAATACAAATAAAAATGTCAATGTAACATGCTCAAATCATGAAAATTAGCATGATCTCTCATATATATTGGACTATTATTCTCAGTAATTAGTCATAAATTTGAGATTAGCTGCAAGTGACAACTGAATAAAAAAAATTCAGTATTTATGAATTGTTTCTAAATAATCATAGAATAATAGAGTGGCTTGGGTTGGAGGGGATCTTTAAGATCATCTCAGTCTAACCCCTGCCAAGGGCAGAGACACTTTGTAGGTTGCTCAGAGCCCCATCCAACTGACCTTGACCACTTTCAGAGATGGGGAATCCACATCTTCTCTGGTCAACCTATGCCAGTGCCTCACCACCCTCACAGAAAATAATTTCTTCCTAATACCTAACTAAACTTACCTTCCTTCAGTTTAAAGCCATCCACCCTTGCCCCATCATTACGTGCTCTTCTACTGGAAGGTTCTTTAAAGACTCCCTGGAGCTTTTTCTTCTCTAGGCTGAGCAACCCCAATTCTCTCAGCCTTTCCTCACAGCAGAGGTGCTCCACACCTCTGGGCATTTTCATGACCCTCCTCTGGACTCACACCACAAGACCAACATCTTTCTTGTGTTGGGGCCCCAGAGCTGGATGCAACATTCCAGGTGGGATGTCCTGAGAGCAGAGTAAGAGGGTAAAATCACCTCCCTCAACGCTCAACATTTCCCCTTTTTCAATCAGTGGGGACTTCACCAGCCTGCCATGACTTCCCAAATATGATGGATAGCGGCTAGGCCAGTTCCCCCAGGACCTGGGCATGGATCTCATCAGCCCCCATGGACTTGTGCACTTCCAGGTTCCTTAGGTTTTTCTCAAACCCAGTCTTCCCCTACAGAAAAATAGAAGTAGAGCCAAGGTCAGTGGCCCTTACTCAGGACACCACTTACATAAAAGTCCCACTGGCTTCATAAAATCATTAAGAATGTATCACTCAGGGAATCAGGCCATTGGGCTGTTGCAAAACCAAAATGCTACTTTATTAAAGAAGGGGACAATCCCCCAGAGCAATTTCTTCTGCAGAACATCACTAATAGTACCAGATATGAGCAAACAGTGATGCAGATTCCAGCTTGATGCCTTCTTTGGACATCAGCGGAATGTTCCGGTAACCTGCAAATATAATGACACCTTATCAGTGTATTAATCACAAGCACAAATATTGTGATGGAGTGCTTTCATGACCATCTATGCAAACAAGGCATAATTTATCGTTCTGTAAATAGCTCTTTAAAATAAAATGAAATTATACAGGACCCAAACACCATTTGTGCTGTTTTTTTCTCCTCTTTAAATATGTAGTATTTAAATTCTGGTGGTTTTGGTCACAGAGTGAAAAACTCCAGGATGTGGTATTTTTTCAAATGGAAGACTTTTAGCCCAGTGATATTTAAACACGGGCAAGGCTTATATTGTAACAGCCAAGGTCATGTGCTGCACTCATTGTTCTGATAGCAAATGAAATAACTTGTAAATCAGCAGTGATAGCACCTACAGAATGGTGTTGCAGCAGCAATGCACTGCTCAGGTGAGGCAGAAAAAAAGTGGAGTGTAAGGCTTTCTTAAAAAGACATCTTAAAAATTTGATTTCACGGAAGTAATTCACTTTATCAGAGATAAGTCATGCCATCAGAAACTACGTGTTCATCTTATTGTTGAAGCATTTGGAGAAGCCATCATTCTCAACTTCAAAAATAATCCACTTACCTGCTTAGGAAACAAAACAATCTCTTCAAAACCCCAGGCTGTATTGCTTTATATGACTAAGTGTCCATTATTTCATAATAATAAACAAAGTCATTTTTGGTTCCAAAATATTCTCTATTTTATCTATGTATATATAATTCTGGTTATTTAAGTAAGTCTCTGATTTGTATAAGTATCTCTGTTCTGAAATGAAGCTTTCAAAATTCCTGTTTAAGTGTGTCTGGATACCTGTGGAGCTTTTGGGACCCTCATTTACCTGCGTTTGGGGTTTCTTGCTTTTTTTGTACAGAATCACAGAATCATTTAGGTTGGAAAAGGCCTCTAAGATCATCGAGTCCAGCCTTTGACTGGTCACCACCTCATGAACCAGACCATGGCTCTAAATTCCACATCCAGCTGTTTCTTGGAACAACTTCAGGGATGGTGGTTCCACCTCCACTCTGAGCAGCCCTTTTTAATACTGGACAACCCTTCCAGTGACAAAATTCCCCCTGATCTCCTACTGAATTTTCCTAGCACAGCTTGAGGCCATTTCCCCTTGTTCTGTCATATTACACAAATGTTCCCCTGGTGTTTAAGGTTCAGATTCTGGGCAGTAGATATTAAAGCTCGTTTTGAGCAATTTACGTTTGATATCAGTTTTTAAGGCATGCACTGTGGAAGGCTTGGTTGATTTCCTATCCAAAGGTACACTTCAAGGACTAAGTTTAATTTCTGAAACTTGTCTTCTAGGCCCTACCACAGAATATTCTACAAAGTGTCCTGAGAGAAGTAAAACTCTTTTTAAATTGGAATTGCTCCAATTTGCATTAAATCACTAACTACTAATGGATCCTATGATGACAGAGGTAATAATCAAGTTCCTGTCCTGTATTAGTGTTCTCCATGGCAGATTCATTGGCACAGGGACTGTAATAGAGGATCTCCCCCCCTCCTATTTGCCTTTAACCACCCAGGTAGAGATTTTTTCTCTATTTCAGCCCCTCTGAGTATGGTACATAATCCCTACATGGAAAATCAAATTCTGCTACAGCTGGACACAAGCATTCCTCCCCAGGGGAGTCTACAAGTAGTTGGGAGGCTGCTGCTGGGGAAAGGAAGGCAGTGTGGATATAGATTTGAATCCTTTCAAAAGAAAATGCAGAATATGGAGGGATTGGCACAACTTTGTCCCACTGCCTGTCAAAGAAAATAAAAAGATATAAGCACTGCTCAGCTTTTGGAAGCAACTTGCCCTCGGGGACACCTCAGGGATGTGAGTCCTAGGGACTGAGGGACAGTGCTGTAGTACAGATTAAAGCAATTGGAGCTCTGAAGACTGAAATCCTTCAGCATTTTAGGCAGTCCTTCCCTCATCTTCTTCTTGCTGTGACTCCCTCTGCAAGAACATTATTTTCCCATTTCAGTCTTTAGAGAGCTCTGGTACCTAAAGCAAAACCATCGTTCTGGACCAGGTTTCAGAGGTCTCAGTGTTAAGCATTTCAATAAATGCTTGCAATAAATTTTGAAATAGTTTTTCACTTCACCTCTTAGAAGCATTTTATTTATGGCTTCTGAGTATCCTGATGGCAAATTATTTTTTTTTATGTTGTCTTAAGTAGGCATTGGGGAAATTTGTTTGGCATCATTAATAGTTTTTATACCTACACTCATTCAATAGTATTTTGAATTACTCCACTGAAAATATGTCCTGGAAATCTACTGCTCTTACTTTTCCAAAATATGAATCCCTCATTTGTGACCAAAATGAATCCTATAGAAACATTAAGCCACACTGAAAAATTATATCTAAAAAAAGCCTCAATCAATAATTTTACAAGCACTTGTAAGCAGCAGTGCCTGATATTTAAATTTTTCTCAGATATTGTGAGTTGATGGGTTGAGCTTTATTTCATTATCCAGAAGTATACAAATAAAAGGAAAGTAAAAGGTTATCAGTGTAAAAATTTATGTTGTAGAAAAACAACTGAACTCTAAGAGTAATGTCTTTGTTCTTGTATAACTCCTCAACCTCAACTAAGAATCACAAGCAGCTTTATGACTTTCAAACACAGGGGGAAAAAAAGCCATTTAAAATCCTGTTAAGCTTAATAAAAAAGGCGCAGTGCCTGTTGCCAGCTCCAATGTTTTGCCTCCCTATCTTTATTCACTAATAAAAGCTGTTTGTTTTGTCAGAAATTGCTTTGGAAAGCCAGTGTAGTAAACAGCCATTTTACATAAGCCTTTCTCCTTGGCCTATTGACTTCTGTGTCTGCTCTTTATGTGCAGCCTATTCATTACAAATGTTCCAGGAGCTCTACTGGCATAACAAAAGAAACTCTAGCAAGAAAAACACCATAAATATTTTCCCTAACTTATAGCCTTTGTTCTGCACCCTGAAAAGTTACAGATAGGTTACCTGAGGGATTTTTGGTGGTTTGCTTTGTTTTAATCTGGCTTGTATTGGGTTTTGAACTTACCTGAGTAGGAAGTGCACAAAATTGTTGGCTTCATAGCTGCTCTGAATAGTCTCATTTCTTGCAATGAATTAAAATACCATCTGAGCAGTTTCCATCTAGAGTGGAATACTGCAGCAGGCATAATCAACTGTCATTGATATTGTTTTGATTTCAACATCATGGATTTGCATTCAGAGAGTACAATTATTTCAAAAAACAGCTAGTGCCATTTATTCATACAGTTACACAATGATCCTTTAGAAAACAGGCTTGATGCTGGGCTCTCTCAATGCTGCAGTAACAATAAAAGCCTGGAATATTGCAGAATTTTCTTGAGTTGTTATAAGTGGTTCACATAAAAGTATTACCTGTATTCAGGCTCATCACAGGTAAAGTGAATTGGCCAAGGAATTCACTGTTAACCAGAGAGAGCTCATCCTGCACAGAGAAGCGTATCATTGCCAGTTCTGGAACTTGGATGTTAAAAGAGAAAGTTTCATTCCATTTTGGGCACAAAGCTAATGAAAAGAGAAAAGAAAAAGGATTAATTTTTTTTTTTATTTTATTACTCAGTAGCTGAATTATTGTACCTACTATCACTAGTCTGAACTGGTAAAATTGAATTATTTTTCCCTTTATTTCTGGGTCCGTTCAAATTAATAATGAGACTCCCACTGACTGTAGTGGTGCAAAAGTCTAAGACAGTTGGTGTCATCCCTTAAAAATAGCAAAATGGGACAGGGATAGCCAGGGAAAGAATCTCTGCTCAGCCTAAATTTTCCTATAGTCATACCAGTTTCACGCTTTTGCCAAAGTTTCTCCCTTCACAGTGTTGGAAATAAATAATTCCAGGTAGTAAAATGTTCACTTGACTAGAAATACAAAAAGACAATGTGGAACAGAAAGGGTTGGCTTTGTCTTTAGCAATGTTCACACAGAGAAAAGAAATTCAAGGGCTGACTTAAAACAGCAACCATCTATAAAAAAGAAAAAGGAAGAACAGAAGACAGAGATAAAGAGAGATCAGAGGGAACTTGTAGTCTGAGACATCAAGAAGATCTATATGATAAAGATAAGGGAGTGCTCAAAGACAGCTACAAAGAGTACACGCTTCACCTGTCAAGCAATTAAGGGATTACTCCTACTAGAAACTTCAAATGAGACAAGTGATGAAGTTACAGCAATTTATTTAAAAAAAAAAAGGTCTACATTTACCAATTAGTGCACTGGTTTGGGCTGGGATAGCATTAATTTTCTTCTTATCAACCCTTATGGTGCTGAATTTTGGGAATGGCTCTACTCCTGTCTGCCCATGGGAAGTGGTGAATGAATTTCTTATTTTGCTGTGCTTGCATGTGCAGCTTTTGCTGTACCTATTAAACTGTCTTCATCTCAGCCCAAGGGTTTCCTCATTTTGGCCCTTCCAGTCCTCTCCCCATCCAGCTAGGGGAGGGCAGGCAAGCAGCTTTGTGAGCCTGAGCTGCTGCCCAGGATGAGCCCACAGAAGTGGCAAAAAAAGTTCCATCTCCCTTTAGAAAGGGAGAGTGCTCCCAACTAGGAGTTTGTGCTTCCTTAATCTACCAGTCTGGAAAAATGGCACACAGCATGAACTCCTGCTACAGGCTTTGTGCCAGGAGATTCTAGTCTAGAGAGAGATAATTACATTTTCTCTAAAAACTCCTTGGGATGTAAAGCTGGTGATTCCTTATAAAATGTTGTAGTGCTTTTTTCACAGTCAAGAGAATCAGGCTGGTGCTCACCGTTGCTTTTTACAACAGTAGATTTCTTTTTTATTTGATCCTCTGGCACACCATAGATTTCTATCTGCACCATGGGGTCAGCTTTGTTGGTCTTCGACAGCCTGCTGGGTGGTAGCTGATGGCCACTGATCAGCTGAGAAATTAAAGTTGGAATGAAACAACTGTGAGAATGAACTATTCACCACAGCCATATAGTAGCCAAATTAGAAATAACTTTCATAAGAAATTACTATAAGTAAATAAATACCAGGCATAAACTAGTGTATTAAACACATATAAAGCACAATGGAATAAAGAATATGGTCCTTCCCATGTAATTTAAGTTTTTGATAATTTTGTAGAAATATCATAGTTTGGGGATATTTTCAACTCGATCAGTTTGCTCCAAGCTTAGTCCGAACTGACCTTGAATGGTTACAGGGATGGGACACATATAACCTCTCTGGGCTGCAGTGTTTCACCACCCTCTTTATAACTGACATCATGCTTTAAACAAAAATATTCAGGTTTAAGTTTTTATTCAATAGCTACACATAAAAGTTATATTTTGTTACCATGAAAAATAATAATGTTGGAGGAATCAGTTTCCAGTGATTTTTTGCATTTTCTGCTATCAGGCTCATGAATTCCAATCTGTGTGGATCAGCATCAAGACTCATTGTGACATCAGCATTGTGCTACATGGTATGGAGCAGACAGCATCACCTGTGCTCCCTCCCTTGCACAGCAACACAAAAACTCTTCATTTAGTGAGCTCCCTGATGTTTTTCTCCTTAATTTAGTTAGCTACCTGGAAATTTTGTCTCAGACTGCCCTGTAATCTGGCACCCAGCCTAAGAAAGGATTTGTAAAAGTCACAACTTTGTCTGCTTTCTCTCTGTATTTCAGGACACCTTGCAGAGAGTAAACATCTGTGCAGTAATCAGCTTTTTAGAAATCAGGGTATGGAATATATTAAGAGAGACATGCAAACCTGGAAGAGTAGGTGAAAGATGTGACTCTTGATCCTGATCTCAGGACTAGGCATCGTAAGAGATTCTTATTCCAACCACCCAAAAAATCAAACCCCACAAATTCCACTTTTTGCTTAGGTATTTTCCATAACCTTGCTTCAAGAGAAGTTCTAGTCTGAAATATGCAAGAGCAATGGCTTGGCAAACACTGATGCCCTTTCTTCCTAGGAAATAGCTGCTACCTGCACCAGAAAGCTTCACAATCACTGATGGGCTGCCCAGAAAGAGCCTGGGATATTCCTTGCCGTGCCCTGAATGCCAAGGCCTGTGTCACCCATTGCTAGACTCAGCCTAAGCCTCCCCAGGAATGGAAAAAGAGTGAGCTCTTTTAGGCACATTATGACCCAAATCCATAAAGCCAATCAATTCTTGAGACCCAAGGTGCAGCAGACATACAGAGAGTTGTAAAAATTGTTAGGCTGAGAAGACTCTTTGTGAAGAACCTTGAATATCTCTATTTCTGCTTCAAAGGCTCTATTCTTCTTATTGATGGAAATTGTGGCACATCAGGATAATGAATTTAGTAAAATCAGGCCCTGGGTGATTTTTCTGTTCTTCATTGATTGATTCATTGTGTGAGATTTGACCCCTAGAACTTTTATAGCTTTGCTTTCTGTTAAGCCATTTCTCCATTCATCCCGTTAGTAACTTTTCCAGCAGAAGCTGCTTTTCCTTTGACTCCTACTCCCAATTCCTTTTGTCTTCACCCACCACTTCCTGGTTTTTGCTGCTGGCTGTGAATGGGGCTCTCTGTGCCCTTCAGCCCCACTGGGATGCCATTGCTCCTCTGCAGCCTGCACTGCCCACCCTCAAGTCTCAAATTCCTCAGTCTAAAACTTTCTCTTCCCCAGCTTCTTCCAAGCTCAGACACTTCCTCCTCACTGGCAGGGATTTTGGCTGTCTCCTGCATTACAATTCGGGGTTTCTGCTCATCTTAATTCCAGCTTCATACAAATTAGGGCTAAAATAACTGATGCATTTGCCTGGCTGCCTGAAATCATCCAGCAATGTCTGCTCACGATTGGAATGCTCCCTGTCAGGGCACTAAAATGTTCTTGATTAGGTGCGTGCATTATGTAAGTGTTTTATAATTGTCACTAAGTATTGTTTTATCTCTACTATTTATTACTCTGAAAGAAACAAAACAGCAATTACACACTAATTAGATGCTAATTAAATAGCATTTATGCAAGTGGAATTCTGTGTAATCAGAAATATTACTTTTTCATTGGGAAAAGGTGGTTTTCTAATTAGTGAACAATTATAATAAATTGACTTAACCAAAAAAAGGGGCTTTTCTAACCATTTATTTGTAAATGACATGTATTTCTAGTATTTTTGGGAAGTAAATCCCATTATAATTTGTGAGAAGTAGAAATAATTCAAAAACTCATTAATTCATTCCTCCTTTCACACTTCTTTATACCATTTGAGGATTATAAATAGTCTTTTATATATGCATAGAAAGATGAGACTTAAAAGTAGCATAAAGCTTCCTATCTTATCTTTAAAAATTTCCATTTGTCAATTAACATTGCAATAATACAGGTGATATTAATGATATTGAAAAAAAAATAAGACCTAAAGTGCACATTTGGTTTCTGTAGTTTCAGAGTTCAGTTTCCACAAGCACAATTGACAGTCCCTTTGTCAGCTACATTATTTATATTTCTCTATACAGCAGCATGAAATATCATGTATTTTTACAGGCTCTTAGAGGCTCTGAACCCTTACATATTTTTAGCAAGCTTAAGAGAACTACAGATGGGAAAGCACCAAGCAGCAGTTGCTACTATATGAGAGTTTTACCATCTTGTTGAAAACATTATTAAAGTTCCCAGCAACCAAGAATAGGAATAAAATGGAAGGGGGGGGGAAAAAGGAAAAAAAAAAACAAAACACAACAAACAACAACAAAAAAAAACCCCAATATCAATAGATTACATCTGAGCTACATAGCATTTTCTTTCCCATTCTTATGGAACAAAGCAGCACTTCAATATTCTTACCCTTATTGACAGAGACATGGGATTGCTGTATCCCCCCACATTTTGGGGTGTAAATGTTGTGTTTCGATCCCTCAAGAACACAGGTTTCAGCACATAGCCACAGCCACCATTGTCCAGGAATTTTCCATCTTGCAATTCCATTTCTGTTCCTGGTGTCTGGAAGTTTAAGGCCACTGTAAAATTTTATCAATATTGATTTGAGTGAATTAGGTTTGATAACATTTTATAAAACAAACAGTAAAAGAAAGGCAAATGAGCTTAAAGTATGTCTACCTTTCAATTAAAATAAAACATCCTGTTATTGCTCTTAAATTAAATTATATTCAATAATGAATTATTTGTGCATAAAAACAGTGCACTATTTAGAACTGCACCACATTTCAATAATTACTCTATAGGTCTTTTTTACATTGCTATATCTGTTTTCCCTTTTGTTTCTAAATTAGACCCTGGAGAATATGAAATGAGAGATCCTTTTTCTCCGCAAGAACTAAATTCACATCCTAGTTTCTCTACACAAGAACCTCCACCCCAAACCTGCTAACAAAGCTCTGGTGCAGAAGTCAAAACCACAGGATTGTGCCTAACCTTAATTCATCACAAAAACACCTCACCCAGAAGATCAAGAAGCTTTAGTTTTCAGTTATAATATTCAGTGCAAATACATATAATTTTATAGAAATAGAAGAAATTTTAAAAGTGTTCTTAAATGTATGTGAGCACACACTCTCTTGCAGATTAATCCTCCAGTACTGGTGATTATTGTAAGAATACACTTGACAAATTTTCCTTCCCTTGGCAGTTCAAAACACTTTTTGTTTGCTGCAGCACCAATAATAAAATATCACACTTCTCATCAACAAGATATTGTAATTCGTGAGATAAAGCCAACATTGAAATAGTCCTGTTTAATGAAATTTTCCCCTATTCCAGTACATTGGAGCTTCCTGTCACAATCAAAATAGAAAATGCAGAAGTCAAATCAGCAATGAATTATGGCATTATGAACCTATGACATGTATTAAACAGAGAATGATAAAAAGTCATTTACTTAAAATGATGGTTTGGTAGGAATGAAAAAGAAGACTTGATGCAGTTCAAGTGACTCCTCATAATAATTCATGAGCAGGACCTTATTACATGTTCCTATGAGATAATATGAATGAACATTTGACACAATTCAAAAATCCTTATCTCAAGTGGAAAACCCACAAAATTTTTCACAAAAATTATTTGTTCCTTCACTGTTTTGATGATCCTTCTAAAACGTTCTGTAGCAAAAGACACAAATAGGAATGAAGCAGCTGGTACAGTGCACCTGATATTTGCACTACACATGTTTTTGGTGGGGTTACTTCTGAAGAGCTTGAGTCTAGTTCCATAGTCTCAAAACCAATTAGTGGCTGGAATACATGATGTGCTCCCAGAGTGCATCATCTATTTAATCTGAAAGGAATCCCATCTGTGCTAGCTAAGATTGCTCTGCATCATGGAGACACTTTCAGCAAGTAGCAACAATTGGAACCCTTGTCTAGAAAAACCCCAAAAAAGCAAAGAAAAACCCAAAATAACAAAACACCACATGCACTCCTGCTTTTGCTAAATGCTAATATAGATGCAGACATGATTTTATATTAATGCACTAATGGAATTTCTTTTACCTTTACCAACAGAAATCAAATTTCACATTGCCCATTGCACAGCATTGCCTGTTTTAAAGAGGGTAAGTATTCTCCTGGTATGGCTTTGGCAGCAGTTCACAATTTGCTTTTTATGATTCAACACATGATCCAGAAACAGCCCCAAATTTGGTGCTACATGATGCTTATCATATTTGAATGCACTAAATGAAGATGTGCAGCGGATGTGACAAGAGCTGCAACCCCGAGGCCCCTGCAAGCCTGACCTAAAGATAAGCCAGGATCTCTTAGTCCTCGGGTGATTCCTAGGCCTCACTTTCAGAATACGTGGGTTTAAAAGAGCAACTGAAATTCAGCCCATCCAACAGTCAGCTTCAAATAGCAGCTTCCACATGATGAACCAAATTACATGATTGCACATAATGAGAGCATTGCTAAATTTACCAGGTTTTATAGGCGACTAAGCAGGAAAATCTGATGTAACAACAGCAACAAGCAAGAGAGAATACTTTATATTTTATCATATTAGGAAAATTACTTTTGCCACACAAGTGAAGGGCAATGTTATTATGGGTTCATATCTTCAAACATCAGCATTGTGTTTTCACTTAATTTAATTTGACCTTAGAACAAGTTAAAAACACATAGAACAGTATTTTTAATTTACCTACTGGTTTCTTGGTATTGTAAGTTTTAACATCATTAAGCAAATGTGAGATTTTGTGTCTTATTCTCTGAGATGCAAACCTCTACTAAAATTGTTTACAGGGTTCATAGCTGCTTGGGGCCTCCCAGAGCACTGCTTTATGGTGCATTGATGCACAGTTTTTCTTTTTAATCAGGTGCAGTTATAGCCCTAACCCTTCTTGAGAAATGGCAAGGATCATAAACTAAAAGCTGTGCCTAGCAGCATGGGCTTAGCAACATCTTTCTGCAAACAACACTGAATTTCTACCCTGTGTTTCATTTTAGCTTTGCTGAATTCAAGAGCAGAACTGTCAATAACATTCTTTGTACTGTTGTTTTTTGAACAGTATAAATTTGATGCATGTATAAAGAGAGATTTTAAACTGACAGTTTCTGCTGGAAAGAAGCCCGAATAATCTTTCAGTGAAACCATCTGAGCAGTACATAATCTTCATGTATGGTTTCATGAGGAAGTAAAGGCATCTGAAATTTAGGACATGTTAAACTTCTTCCTCAGCCCTTTCATTAAGCACCAAAAGCCTTTTGATATTGACATCAAAATCAAAACAGCACAGCAAAACATGAGCTTGGGGGGGCAACCTGAGCAAAGGAATTCCTCACTGTGACTCCTGCACCTGAAATGGATTTAAGTCTTCCTAAAACCATGAGGCCAAATCCCCTTCAGATCAGAGTATTTAATATTCAAATCATCTTGCAAAGTAACCAAAGCTGCCATGGCTGTCCCAGTAAGCCACACATGTAAATAACTTCATATAACAAGTGGAATTTAGGAAATAGCCCAGCTCCAAAAAGATGAACCAATCCATAATACATAGAGGAATACTATTTTTGGCCCCAAATCTCTGTATCTCAAGTAGTTAAGTGAATTCAGTCCCACCACTAATTGCAGAACTCAAAGACATTCTAAATATTCAAATACAGCACCTTCCATAAGTACCACCATTCAAGACATAATTGATTTATAGACTAAAAGCAAAAGCTTTTTAAAACCAAAATGAGTGCTGTGATTATGATTTGAAGGCAGTTGAGGAAAACTGCACATCTTTTGTCTGTGATCCTGCCTCTCAATTAATATTCCTAGTGGGACTTTTAAATTGCAATTTTTTATTTTTTATTCTTTGCTTCCTGGTTCTATTAGCTATATTACAACTATAAGGTTTAATGTATTTTCCCCATTTAAATGGAAAGATTTTAAAATGGATAAGGACACATTTGTCACGGATTTTGCTTAAAATGAGTTACTTAATTGCATTTTATGCCGTTTAAAAATGCATTTCAAAATGCACAAATTTTATGCCATTTCAGAAAATATCATATGCAAAAAGCACTCTGTGCCAATGTTCCTATCTCTATGATTTACCTCACTCATTTGAATCTAAAGAGATATAATAGATCACACTTTTATCAGCCTTGTTGCTCTCAGCTCTTTCCAACTGTCTGTGTTCTTAAAGTGGGCCACTCACAATGAATGCAACAAAAACCCACGCCTTAGATATTCAAAATCTGAACTGAATTCCACAGAGCCTGGGAAACACTGCTGAAAACAGGACCATGTCCTGCTGCTCTGGAATGCTGCCACTGGTTATGAGATGATCAATGTGATGGGATTTGAGGACACTGCTTCCATTCCACATCAGCACTCCAAGCTGGGCATGGACTGCCTCGCCTTTCTTCTCACATGCAGGTCACAGCTGCACTCAATCCATCACTGCCCAAATTCCCAGAAATATTTCGGAAGTCAAAGAAAGATGAGAGAGACATGACAGGACAAGGGGGAAGGGCTTCAAAGAGAAAGAGAGCAAAACCTGTGAATAGATGAGATCCCACCCCAAATTTATGAACGACTTTGGTCTACCAGAAAAAAAAAAAAAAAGAAAAAAAAAGGAAAAAAGAAAAAAAAGAAAAAGTATGCAATGATTAATTCCATTACACCACAGATCAAGTTTATATGGACAGTATAAATTTTGGCACACAAACTCTCACCTCTTTTCCTGGTGAAAAACAATCGGTCAAACTGTAATTTTTCTCTCCCCTAACAGACTCCAAATTTTATTAAGCTTAATGATAATTTCTGGCTTTATTTTCCACCTACACATTTTGAAATGGTTGTTTTTATTATACAGAAACTTGATTTATTAATCACTTACAACATGAGGGATTCTGCCCTAGGAAAAGGAACTGCTCCTCTGAGAACTGAGTAAATGCATAATTGTCTGACATAACATTCTTAGAATGTGCAGTCAGTCTTTCTGTATTGTCTTTGGGCCAATTTATTACCGTTGCTCTAAAGACACTGTCATTGGAAATGTGAAGCATTCAGTCATACAGTTCATAATTGCTGACATTGTTCCTGCTTAATTACAAGCAGTTCTACTGGAAAAAAAAAAAAAGATGTCAGGTGATTAAGTCGTCCATTGTCCAAGTTTACCTGCAAAGGGTAGGGATCCTCTCTTGTGAGGTTCTCATGGGAAAAGTACCTCAAGCATTTCTGATAAATTATCAGATCTAAAAATCTAAACTGATTTTTCCAATCTAATTAATGTGGCAGTCTGAAAGTTACACTTCAGTGTAAATCTGAGCATCTTTTAGTTGTCATTGACCAATTTTACACCTGAAACTTTTCCAAAATAATTTTAAAATTTGTTTGACTTGTGATTCTTGGCAGAACAGTGAATATTATCATCTTCCCTTTCCTGTTTTAGTTTGAGTCACTGGCAGGTTTTAGAGCAAGATCAGCAAGCACTTCAGAAACAATTGTGTTCCTGCAATTTTTTTCCCCATCTTCCTTTAAAATTTATTAGACTTCACATAAATTATTTACTATTCTATTGGTTGTCTGCAGTGAAGACAGCTGGAAAAACTGATAAAATGGAATTTCAATGTTTCTGTGCTTTTAAGTGAAATTCCAGTATCTATTGCACACACCAAAAACTGCCTAAAAAGCAGGCTACAGAGTAGCCCAGGAGCTTTTTCATAACTTTGGCAGTAAAAATTTTTGCAGAAGAAACTTGAAATCTTCATTCAAAACAACTCCCAGCCTTTGGAGCCATTCCAAAGGAAAGCTGAGAGCATTTGGGGAGCTTCATATATTGAACTATATTGTCCCACCAATCTCATAATCTACACATGAATTAACTGCCACACTTCACTCTTTGTGAAGATCAAATCAGTGAAGTTGAAGAAACAACATAACAAAAAAAAAATTATTCCTCTACTTTTCACTTCCTGAGGAGGCATTTTTGGCTTATTAAAGCCAGTGGAAGGCAGCAATAATAAAGGTATTGACCCAGAACCCAATCAAGGTCAGATTTGAGTCATTTCGATTTGTACAGGTGAGACATACCAAGATCAAAATTAGTTGGTTTATTTTCCCTTGGTTGCTTTAGAAGTTAAAATCAGAACTAGTTATAGAGCTCTTTATCTCTCCATTTTTATGCATTATTTTTCACCATATTTTGTCATATTATTGCACACAAGATTGAGCCACAAAACAGATGTGACAAAATTGCCAAGCTACATTTCAGTGTCACAGGCCAAAACAAAACCTACAGTAGGAAAAAAAATCTGTCATACAAGTGGTAGAATTTTCACAGTAGCATATAAATTTTTATACACACTCCAAAAAGCACATATGGGATTTTCAGAAGCAAAATTCTGTACCTGCCACACCATGTTTTTTTCCTGTAACTTATGACATGTTTTGGTCATTCCTGCAGAGTGCTTTAATACATGTATAATGTTTCCTACTGCATGGAAATGCCATACTCAAAAGGCTATTTAAATCTTTCTATTTTTATTTTCACTGAGGCTTTCTTTTGTTTTGGTTTTTTGCTGTTTTTCTCAGTCAATATAAAACAACTGTTATCATTTTATCTAAATAACTGTCCTGAATTTTCTTTCCCTGCAGAAATCTTTACATTTCATTTTATTTACTAAATAAAAAGGAGACATGGATACACCAAACCAGTTCTTTCCAGTGCCTCACTGCAGCTGTATGCAGAAGGCATACTAATTTTCCCAGACTATAAAAAGAGGGGTTTTTTCTCCATAAGACCTGTTTTTTCACAAAACCTCCTATTCTTATGAGCCTCAATTCTCAGAGAACGGGCAGGGAGAGCACAGTGATATCCAAAAGCTATTTTGTGGCAGCTCTGTACTTTTTCACTGAGGTTTTTAACTCGCCTTCCTCTGGAAATCAGGTTTACACAATTACACATCTTGTCCTCAGCCCCAACAAATCTTGAGCCTGTTGGACCATTTCATCCTGCTTTAGCTCAGTGCCAGGCTGCTCCAAGTTAATATGTTCCAAGCAATTTAGAGAAAATTGCTGGCAAGTTACAGAAGAGAGCACTGTTTTGGGTCGATCACTAAGGGAAGTGAAGGAATAACTCAGTTCTCATAATTACATGATGCAGAGGCCTGGCAGGCAGGATTATGTGTAGGTTTGAACAAAAGCTAATATCTTTCCTTTGCCCAGCCAGAAAAGTTACGGATGTTAAAGGAGCTTAAAGGCAAGCTTGAAGGTGTGGGGAGGAGAAGGGAGTTAAGAAGGGGAAGAGGTGACATAGGAGATGCCTGAGAGTCCTTTGAGGAGTTTTAGGGAAGTGGTAGAAGGGACTTGGAGGGATCTTCTGTGCATGGGGTGTAAGGGACAAAGGCAGGGAGACAAGAAGGGTATGAGGACTATACAGACATGAACATTCAAAAATCTGTGTTAAATCAGTGGAAGGACATAAGCAGATGATTCACTGAGGTTCACTCACTTTGGGAGTTGCATTGTGAAGAGCAGCTCTGTTTCTGACAAACAGTTATCTAAAGCAGATTAGGGAATTAAGAATAGATCTAACATGGCTTGGAAATAACATATCTTGAGAATTGTTTTTAATCGGCCTATTCCCGTGTGAAAAATGGAGGGGTTTTTTTAAAGTGAAGATGCAAATGAAGTGACCATCAGGGCAGATCTAACCACTTCCTGCATATTTTTAATTCTTTCAGGAAGGGGCCCAAACCCCCACTGCACCAAAAGTCATATGCTCTGCATGTTAATGTTTAGAATGACTTCTCATTAAAATATACTCTGAGTAAACAGTCAGTGTAGTAATTTTGAATGGATGTTCTTTGCAGAGATAAATGTGGAGATTTACAGATTAGAAAAAAAACTAGTAAATTGCAGTATGATAAGACAGGGAGATTAATTTAATTTTAAATTAAGGACCTCTGGTGAGTGCTTCCCCTAAGCATGAAGCACATTTACTAGTTTTTAATGGCAATATATTGTGTAGATAGCAATGATAGCACACAGAGAGTGCAGCACCCCAGGTAAATAATCCAGACATCACACTAAGTGTGGCTGAACCACAAGGACCAAATAATCAAACCAATTGCACACAGAATGGTAATGAGAAGAAACTTGGATAGTCCAGACCAAGTCCAAACCTGAACTACAAATAAACATTTATAAGGACACAGAAACAAGCACAATTTATACCAAGCAGTGATTTTTGTACTCCTTCTGCAGTTATGTAAAATTCTAGCCCAATATAACAGTCAGGATGGAAAAGGTAACTTGTCACAGAAGATATATGAGGAGCAGAGGAAGGAAACAAGTGAGAAAGGAAGCCTGGAATGAGGGTGACATAAGCTCCAGGCCCTAGAGGCAGAGTGAAAGCTGTGCCTGTCCTTGGATGAGTGTGGATTTTAACACAGCAAGGTGAACCCACACCTTTCACCTCTCCAAACCAGGAGCCTACGGCAAAGTGCCCTGCTCACCCCACAGCCTCCCTCGGGCAAAGACTCGGAGTAAAAGGCAGAATATGTATGTGGGTACAAAAATATTCTGCTCTACTTTACCTAGGGCTGAAGAAGATGTAGCAGGCAGACACAGAAAAATATTCTGCAACTGAGAAGCTTTTAAACTGAAGAACAAAGAGATGAAGGTAAAATTGTCTCTAAAGCCACTAAAAAGGACAGAATGCTTACAGGTGAGAGCTTTTTCAATGCCCGCTAGGTACAGATTATTTTTAACAAATTCAAATTCAAGCTTGAGATGAAGAGAAGCAAAAGTTATCATTATTTTGCTGCTCAGGAAACTACTATGTTTTGCACTGGAAATTAAGATACTAAATGTATGTTTATATAAAGACTGGAGGCTCCCAGCAGCTCCCAGCTGTACCCGGGTGTTGAGCTGACCAGGAATGTTTGACAGTTTTCTTGTTTAGCATATCCTATTTTGGGAATTCTTGGCACCATTATCAGCTGTTGTGCTCACATATCCTGTATCTGTTCCACTCAAGTCACAGAGAGGCATGGAAAACCCACAGACCCCTCCAAAGAAACTTCCACTGCTTTGAAATGGAAGCTTAAAAATGTTAAATTGTTATTAGTGTTTTTCTTAATATCCAATTCAAAGAGGCAGTTTAAAGAAGTTAATAAAATATAATGAATGGGATATTTGGGATAAGAAACAGCTATTTAACACAAAGTGATATTTACTATTACTAGGGATGGAAAACTGATGGGGTATGTGGGTTGAAGGAAAATTTTATGTAATAAAAAATAAAAATAAATCTACTGGGGGAAAATACATAACCTACATAACACCAAAATACTATAGGAAGCCAAAAACTCTGGTACCTGTAAAGCCTAGATTGCAATAACCTCTGCAAACATACATACCCATTTGACACCCCACATTCCAGAACTCTTGGGGATTATAATTTGAAGAGCTCATTCTTGTTCCCTTGGGGTAAATTCTTGTAATAAATCTTGTTGTATGTGCAATAAATTCTTTAGCTGATAAAGAAAAGGATAAAGTCTTGGTAAGAAAACCTTCATTATAAAAGATGTCCTATTTGAATAAATAATAAAAATGCAGTAATTTGATCCAGGATTTTTTTTACACAATATTATATCAATGTATTCTATTTTAACATTAATGTACATTCTACTCTGAGGTATGCCTAAAAACATATTTTGAAATCTTAATAATTTGTGTGTATTTGAATCTGACAGTATTTCTGTATATAGTGCAGACTTTCATGAGAAGTTTATTAACCAAAAATAATTTCTTCATATTCTATTTCTTCACACTTTTGCAAGATAAACATATGATTTCTGCACTAAAAAACCCACTGTGTTCTCATGGGAAACTAAGACACAGAACAGGAAACTGCACAAAAAGCCACCTCATTCTATAATAGCTCAAAATGAAAAAAAATCATCCCGAGATGATCTTGGTTTGTTTGCTCTCTGGAGGTTTAAATAAAATTACTAAATAACATTAAGACCATGAAAAAGGACATTTTTAAAAGCCACTTAAATTATTCTTATATAGGCCTCAGAAGATGTTAAAAATTCATGTACGTCGTTTTTGCTTCTGCTGGCAGTGTTCTCTCCCATCTCAAACATGGGCATAGACTACACGGATGTGGAAAACTTCAGATAACTTCTACCTACACAATTCCTTTCCAGTAATTAAACAAAAATCTACATTTCCAGGGTCATCTCTCTGATCTTTTCCATCCTCCTCTCAGCTCATTTTTTGTTTGTTTAGGGTTTTTGTTCGGTTGATTTCGGTTTGGTTTGTTGTTTGAGGGTGGGGTTTTTTTGGGAGGAGGGGAATACTTTTGTATTCCCTAGAATGCTAGAGGAAGCAGTGAGGATTCTCTGTCGATGGCTGGAAAATCCTACTTGTTTTGATGCTGTTCAGCACCACCAGGCACTGAATGACCTCCACAAAGTGGGTGGGTGGCAGCCGGGCTGGCCCCGAGTGACTGGGCTGGTGGCAGAGTCTATTGTCATTGTCATGGTCAGTGATCTCTGCTCTCCACACTCCCTCAGGGCTCTTGGCAGGCAGCTGGAGTTAAACCAGAGGCTGCACCAAATGGAGAAACTCCAACCCAGAATGAGTTTGGAATAATCCTGCTCGGCTGGGATGGAAGGGCTGGACCGGTGGAGCAAACTGCCTGCTCTGGGGTTTATCCATCCCATTAATGAGCCCTCTCTTATCTGCAGTTCTCACCAAAGCCAACCCTACTGAGTTCTCAGCCCAGATCTGATGGGGAAGTGAAATTTATTCTGCATGTTTTCAAGTACTGACTGTAACTTGTAAATTATTTGATGCAGAAAACAATGAATCAAAAGGCAGACATATATTTTGTAGACTGTGTTAATATTTGTTCTTATAAAAATACACGGAATTAAAACAAAGTTGAATTTCAATTTTCCTCACAAAACCAACAGAAATAAAAAGATATCATGCAAAGGACATTTCTAACATAGTGTTAAACAAAGAACCAAATAAAATCTGACAGCAGGTGTTTCATAAAATTTTAACTCTTCCAATGCCTAAGCAGTGAACCATAGCAACAATGTAACTTTAACTGATTAACTCAAAAGAAATTACCTGAATGTTTTACAAGTTTTCGTGCTCGAGACTCTCCAATCGAATTATTTTCAAAGCACTGCTGATGCTCAAGGGAATGCTCAAAGCTCACAAACTTCTGAGATTTGGTATAAATCACAAGGTCTGACAATGCAAGGGCAATCTTTGTCTTCTTCACCTAATAATCATCAGACAAACAATGGATTTTAAAAGTCACAATAATGCATATTTCATTATTAGTAATATTAATAATTCAGAAAAACAATCATTTTGGATGCATAAAGCATGAGAAAATATGTCACAGTTAATGAATTTAATAATTATGACCTTTAATAGTGAAATTTGATCCACTAAGAGAAAATTAAGGTTATTATGTCCATGTTTATCATAGTAATCAGAGGGTGAGTGGAGAGATGCTATCAGTGCTTCCTAGCAGAATGTTCTTTTGGATTTTCCTGCTTCTAAGACTGGTTTGCAAATAACATCATTTTTCATGGCTTTTAACATTAGTCCTTAAAGGTAGACTTCCAACTCTCTATTCATAGAGAGCATAAACTCAACTATAAAATGTAGAACAACGGGAAAATATTTTGGTGAGAGAACTTTCAACCTTAATCAAGAAGAAAAGAGTTTTGCTTGGCAAATTAGTCAAAGGCATTTTCCTCTAAGCATTGCTCTGAAGTTAGGAAAACTCTTTTCTTCTTGATTAAGGTCAAAAGTTCTCTCACCAAAATCTTAATTTAGTCTTGCTCCACTACCAAAACAAGCGAAAATGACTGAAATGTTACCAGGATCTTCTTTTTTACAGTGAGGCACTACATGACCACTTCATTTTCCTTAGTGAGCTAATCAGGGGCAGCAGCCAGCAGAGAGCTGCTGATGCTAATTGTGTTTACATTCCATTAAAGCTTTTGAAGGCAAATGCTCATCTGACAAAATAACAGAGATTGCCTGCTCAAGGCTCTTAAACCATGCAAAGTTCAAGGGCATTAATTATTCTGGGGCTAAGTCCAATAAGGAGCAATAGGAATCTACTATCATGGAAATCCTGAAAAATGCAACTCTCTGGAGGCAGGCATTGGCACAGGCAAAGCCAGCAGCATCTCTGGGGTATCTTGGCATCAGATCAAAATGTTCTCCCATCCTCCCAAAAAGTTAGACATCAAGATAAATGCTCCAACAGAGTGGGCCCATGGAAACAACCTTCTCTTCTGCCTGACAAACATGAGCAGGTACTTTTTGTTGCTGTTTTTTAAGAGTATGTGGAACACATTCTGGTTTGTAACATGGTCCTATGAATATGCTTGAAACCTATTATCTAGGAAGAGTTCCTGTTCAAAGAAGACTCCATCCTTCCTCAGAATTTTTCCTACTATCTCTCCATGTCAGATGGACTGAGAAAGAAGGGAAAACTTTCACCATCAAATCACATAAGGAGACACAGCCTCTCAGCAAGAACACTGGGCTCTGAGGAGCGTTGCCAGTTTAGCCATTTTCATGTAATCAGAGCATGCTGTGAAACAGCGACTGGATACATCAGATGCACCCTGATGTCTTAAAAACTTGAACAAAGCAGTCTGAACCCTGATGAAGAGACAGATTTTCCATGGTAGAGAATTATACTTGGCTAAAAAAAGAAGTAAGTTCAATTTGACTTCCAAAGAGGTGATTACACCCAATTTTAACTCTCTGTTTCAGAAATAGTACTTAATGTTAAGTATCTACATGATAGACGTAAAAATACCTTTTCAATTCCAGGTGCTGAAAAATGTTTCAGCACAAACAGGAATGTGCACCTATTTCAATGGAAAAAAATCTAGAACAGAAGAAAATAGGGGAATCTATCTTAAAAATAGACTGGTAGACTTGGGGAAGAAAGAGTTAATTCTGTCTGTTGTCATCAGGAACTGCTGGAAGCATTCTCTGTACATATTCCAGCAGGGCTTTGGGACCAACAAAACACTTGGGTAACTTCATTTTAAATCTACTGTGGTACTGAGAACCTGGGACAAGCACAAGGCTTGAAAGAGCAAAATGCAGTTGAAGTTCAAGATGGGAGCACAGGGAGAGGTTGATTTTTAGCTGGATACTAAAATGAGGTCCAGTCTGGCTTTCTTGTAAGAATAGGAAAACTCTGAAACCTTGAGCAAAAACATGTAATTTCCAAATGCACTGATCTTAGTAATGTCAAAGTTTACCTTTAAAATTTAATCTCTATTTTAATTTAATATATTCCTTCTTTAAAAAAAAAATTATGTGTTCTCTGTATTCAATGGAGGCAAAAGTTACCTTTGTTTTTTTTTTGAGGTGGGGGTGAAGACCTACGATCTCCTCTTCTTTTGGTGGAACTCCTCGATCGCGTGATAGGCAAGGTATCAACTGTTTCTGCATCTGAGGATTCGTCATCAGAGTCAGACAGCTCTTCTGCTGCACCACGATAGTCGTCCTCCATCCTGAGCAAACTCGCCTCAAGTGTTCCCGTCTTTTTGTTTTTCACCAGAACTTTGAATTTTAATGCCTATCGAAAAGAAGTTTAACAGTAGTAACTGGAATTACGCGGATTTTCATCTCTTGGGGTTATTTAACCAACATTCAAAGTGGTTTGTTAAGTATCACGTAGTGAGCTAAAAAAATTAAGCGAAGGTAGATATGAGTGAGGCAGGAGCCAAAGCCAAACAAACCAAACAGAAACTGGGGATCAAAGCACAAAACAGAATGTGACTATCCAACCCTGTGACAGGAAAAAAGGCTCTCCACCACAGCTACATGGATGCTGAAACTATAAAAAGATAAAAATAGGAAGTTAAGTAAGAGTCAAAGGTGATGGCCAGGCAAGACATTGATGTACTTATATAAATATATATATATATATATATATATACACACACATATATATATACTTATATAAATATAAGTATATATATATTTATATACATATATATACACACACTGAAAGATGTGTCTGATATTAATTTGGAATGTTTTGATCTATCATTGAGGCTGCATGAAAGTTGTTCTTCAGTTAGTGCCTTTGTGAATATCTGTCTTGTGTGCCAAATTAAAACTTCTGTTTGTAACTTGTGTTATTTTACAGTAGATCCTTATGCTGATATTACCTGGGCAGGGAAACCACAGTTTGGTGATTTTGCCTAAGCAGTTTCTCTATTTTTAAATGGACATGTATCAATTTTCATAATATATAATGCAGAGGGGGGAAAACATCACTGAATTATATCAATTCTAATAACATGGTTTTCATCTATGAAACAGAATCCTATGAGCATATATTTCACTTAGATTTATGTAACAGTATCAATAGTAAAGCTGCTATTTGGTAGCAGACATTCAACTCTTCATCTGCGCACAGGAGCTGCCAGTGAGTAACAGGAGTTACTACAGCTCTTGAATGAGTGATCCACAAAAACATTCCTTAAATTTCCTATGCTCCAGTGAAAAGGAAGATTACACTGCTGGGAGCGTGGCAGGAAGAGGGAACAAATAATTTCACAATCAATGAAAGCTAACTGAAATTCTGTGTTTTAAGGCATCCTTCAGTAAAAATGAAATGTATGGATGATGGAAACATATAACCACAAAGTTTTAGAATAGAAATAGAGCCATAGGCAAGGATAGAGACATCCCATTTTTCCATTGCAATCTCCAGTGCTCATAATCCCCCTATCACTTCAGATCTCATGTTGGTAGTGTGCCAGGGTGCCAGTGGAATGAGACATCCTGTGCCCAATATCTATCAATGCCAGGCTGCTGCAAGCTTTGATTAGGCTCTCTCTGCACTGGTGACTCAGAATTAAGATGCCCTTTAACATTTCCTTCATTTCTTATTGATGCACTCTTTTCTTCTTCCTGTGATATTTTTAGAGGAGTTTTGATGTGATTAATGCTACTCATATTTTTTTAAGTGTTCTGAATATTCCTTTGCGTGTTCACATTTCCCAATATTTTAAAGTAATTCTATACACTTTTGATCTTGTATTTTGCTATTCACAGGAAGATTTCATTTACAAATGGAAAATAAAAAAAAGAGACTTGGGTATACAAAGCTTTCTATGGTTAAATTACTGCCTCCTATATTCAAACTTCTTTAACTAAAAAAAGACCATTGTGTGTGTGTGTGGTGATGATGTAAAAATGGGTCATGATACTTTAAGTCAGTTTCTAAAATTCTGTTTATGAGCAGTTCACAAAAATGTAAACACTCTGAGATAGGACAAGTTTTTAAAGTTTTCTTTTACGAAGATAACATTTTAAAATCACAGTTCTTTTTAGGAACAGTTACAGAAAATACTCCGGCAATATGAAAATTTGCTGGGTTTTGGCCAGAAGCAAATTCCAATAACAGTTACCCCAAATCACTGAAAGTGGAACATGGACTGAAAAAGTGACGCACCAAGGATATTGTCTGAACCCAAAAAAATGTATATTAAGTGTATGGTTACAAAATCAGTGGCTCTGGGAAATCTGAGTTCTTTAATTGGTAAGCAGCACTTTTTTCTCTAAATGTCCAAGTCTTCTAAAAGAGCTGAAAAGTCTTTTAATGAGTTGAAAGTCTGTGTGTTCATTATAACTTGTCCTTTCTAGCTTTATTATGAAAGGCAAAATACATTAAAAAATACATTTGCTGTTTACTTCTATATAAACTCTAAGCACACTATAAAATTTAAATATGTAAAACATAATAGATTTTCCCGAGAGCATAGTGGGACTTCAATGCTGGCAGAAGCAAAAGCCTCCAAGTACAATCAACTGGAACAAATATTTACATAATTAAATGAACAAAAGTTTTTTTCTTTTACATTCTGGTTAATGTGATGTACAACACAAATCAGTTGAAGTAATGCCAAGTTTCCAAGACAAAAATCACAAGCACTTTGGATCAGACAATCCCACCTATTGACCACTGCAATTAATGTAAAAAATTCAATCCCCAGAAATGTAGGGAATAAATCCTGCATTTGAGACATAAGTATTTAAAAAATAATAGCTTCTCCTGTTTAAATTTAGCTTGTTGTTCTCCCTTCTCCTCTCCTGACCAGTTGTAGGTGCTTAGTTAGAGGAATATCAAGTGCTGAAATCATTCTAATTAACGAGGTTAAACTCTCTGCTGAGTTTTACATAATATACTATTTCAAGAATAAACTGCTGTCTTAAATACTGATATAGGGTGAAGATGCAATACCTCCTGTGTAGTCTAACACAGGGAAAGGGTTTGAGACAATGACAAGATTTGTTGAGTACAACTGCTAAAAAACCCCAGCACCAGCTTTCTTTAACAATTCAAGAGAATCACACTCAGTAAAGTGTGAATGGATATCTTTGTGGCAGCCTTATAAATCTCAGTTATAGAGATACTTTAAATCAATACTATCAGCAGTGTCTGAGCTCTAGGTAAACAGATATTCATTATATCAGGAGAAGCATTTTAGCTACCTCATAACAAGTTTTCCTATAACACATTTAGCCAGTGAGAAGCACCCTACCCCGAAAATTACACTTCTGTATTGTGCTCTGTATAGACTTCAGGTAAGTCTGGTCCAGGCTGTTTCTGAGATGATATTCTACACAGGCAACTAAAACTGTGGATGGATTGAAAAGAAATCCAAGGGATGACTCCAGAGAAAGATGGTTACAGGTTGGCCAGGGTGTTCATACAGTGTGCTCAGAGTCTCAGGCACAGATTCCTTACCAAAGTTCAATGTTGCAAGAAGAAAACCTTGCCAAAGGAAGGAACTGACTTTTATAAACCAAATAAACCAACAACCCAAGACCTAACTGGATGATGATATAAAATATGGCAATGTCTCTGTTTTAGTTACCTCCTGAAGTTGCTTTACACTACAGAGAATTTATTAACAACGCATAATGACTGTCACATGTTTACTACATTTCTGGGAAAACCAAGTTCCCTCAAGAAGAGTGCAATGCCTAAAAATAGTGAAGGAATCAGATGAGTCTTCTGTAAGTTCTCACTACAGCCTGGAGAATCCAGAAATTTTATGAGAAATAATACCGATTTTTTATTTTGGAGGTCATCTCCAAGACGTGGCTCAAATCTTCCTATTTTGGTAAAGAATAGATTCCATATACCCGTTGAAAGGAAAAAGAGTGAATAGAAAAGTTTTGACTTGCTAAGAAGCAAAGATATTTCTGATGCAAAGACTTTGTCAAGACATTTGCATATGTGACTTGTAGGTCAAAATAAATAGGAATTAATCTCTTAACTGAAGCAACAGAATTAGATAGGCTATAGCAGCTTGATCTTGAATTTCTCAGGGAAAACACTCACTGGGTAGAGAGAGCTCCTTTGTATACTGGTTTGCAGTAGAAAAAGTTGTAGAAAAGTCTGAAAAAGGAGTCCTGGCTTATGGGGTTGACTGGTTTTCCCCATAATAGCAGAATTTAAAACGTCCATAGCCCATAAAGTTGCACTGGAGACCTCCTATTGATCTTTCTCAAGGAGATCATTAAACAGATCCTTTTATTTGGACACCACAGGTTTAACAACCATGAGGAAGCCTTGGCAATCCTGGCCAGAAATGCTTCTGAACCAGCACAATACAGTGATTGATCATGTGGCTGTGTGGTAAACATTAAAGACAACTTGCAAAATCACAGTACTTGCCGCTTCACTTTCAGTTAATCACACATCAATATCTCATTCCAACTTCGTGACAGGAAACCTGCAAATAATAAAAAATTCCAAACTACCTGATATATATATCCTGCCAGCAGTGTAAGGCAGCTCAATGCACTACAATGTGAAATAATTGAGGAACAAACCTTCATCAAAGCACCAATGTGTTTACATTCTTTTCTGTGGTACACTGGGTGCTTACATGTTTCTTTCAATAGCTGTCAACTTCTTAGACAGGAAGGGCACAGCAGGGTAGGTAAAACCTTATCTCTTATAGCATCTTGATAATTTCTAAGTTCATCTGCAAATTGCTGCATCAGACACTTCAATCCATCCCTTTCCATCAGCACATCACCAGGAGTGCTGGTGCAACCAGCAGGGAAGTCTGGCACCAGTCAGAGATGTCAAATTTAATTTAATGCAGGAACTGATTCAAAGGACCTGATGTTCCAGTGAATATCAGGGGAAGTTCATGAAGTCTCTTTAGAAGCACCATGATGGCCAAGACCAGGAGCAGAGAATTGTAGCAGATCTTTGGGTATTGCTTTGGGTGGCAAAACATCTGCTTTGGCAAGAGGTAGAAGAGATTGGTGAAGCTTAAGGGCAGCCTTGGTTTCTTGTGGGATAAAGTGTGTGTGAGAGAAAGAAACAGAGCAAAAGTCTTCTCTCTCCTTTCCTCCACATGTAGAGGAAGAATTTTGTGTTGAGATGCTACAGAATACAGGAATTGCAGGGAATTAACAATATCAGTATAGGCAGCTAGAAGTTTGAGTATATGACTGATGGCAAAGAATTTTAAAATACTCCTTTTTTTCCTGGGATTTGTTCCATAGGTGAAGCAAGTGTTGGAAAAAAATCAGAAAGAAGAGTTCAGTGATCCTCCAGTTTTCTTTTCTGGTCCCCATGTGATTTTCACTTAGAATTACAATGGTGGGAGACATCATTGCAAGGTGGTCGGAGGAACCACCTAAGATCGGATTTATTCCTTATTTTAACCTTCTTCAAGACACACCATCCTCCCAGCTGACAAAGGTAGAGCTCAAAATCTACTTTAAAAAGGAAGTAGAAGGTTGACCTTCTATATAAGAAAAGAGAAAATAATTTCCAGAACGAAAACCTAAAAGGAACCTGAAACAGGTAAATGTTTCTCTGAAGTGTTTGGAGAAATGTGGTAACTCAATTCATGCAGACACAAGAGAGCCATTTAATTCTGATCTTGAAGAACACTGAGCTGGCTTTTCCCCTGCTCTTGCTAGTGAAAAGAGTAGAGTAGTAAATTATATAGGTGACAGCTTTTTTTTTTCACACTGAGAATCTTTCCCACAAGGAGCATTTTAAATTAATCATTTATGGCTCTGTACCATCTCTTTTGCACAGCTCAAGTAAAGCAGTCTGAAGACTAAATTCAGAATTTTACTTTCTCAAACGGTAATGAATTTACCCAGGCCTTGAAAATGCACAAGGTCACAAGTTTTAAATGTGCAATGTCCCTAACTCCCTTTGAACATGGACCAAAAGTGGTTCTTCAAAAAGATGCCAGCCAAAAGTAAAACTTACTACTGAATTTACAAATTCAGTCATAGCTACATATTTTTTTCTATTGCTAAGTAAAATCCTACTGATTTTTCTTACATGCTTGATCACAACATTTAGGAGGAATGAAGATGACCCTAATTTATGTTCATTCTCAAGAAAATAATTTATTAAATTCAAACTTCTGTAACCAGCTGAGGACAGTGGTGTTATTTAGATGACTCTTACACCTTGCACAGATGGGAAATAGGTCTCATATTAATATGTTAAAGGTTCAGGAGCATGAATCTCACCTGACAGCATTCCCATACTTATAGACCCAGCAATTCATTTGCAGGCAAAAATTCTCCAGAGCTGGATCATAAAACCTCTAAGGCATGGAAATATGAAGTATGAATTCCCTATATCACAGTCACCTATGTCACAGGAAAGGGACATACAACATTGAAAGTAATATTTTTAAGTAGGTGACTCAGTGGGTTCTGTGTTCACTGATTTTGTGCTTGCTTCAGAAGACTTGTAATCCTTGGACATTTTCTACACTGAATCCAGCCATGCTTTGAGAAGCTTGAAAACAAGCCATCATGTTCAATATAGTTTATATTTTTTTGTAACTGAAAACACAGTTTTCAAGGTTTCAAAACTGTATTGGACACTGTGATGTAAAAAAAAAAAATATAATGCTACAATACAAAAAAAATGGCTAAGAAATGCATATATTAAATATATTTGCAACAACATTGCATATATATAAGGGCATGGTAATAGTTTAGCACACCTTCTGGACACATCATTTCGAAAATATTTTTGAAAGGATTCTTAACAAATCCTTTCAAATTTACAACCTTTTGTGTGTTGATTTTCCTTATGACAGTGCTTCCTCCCCACATTTTCATTTGCATTTTTTTTAGCTACCATAAAAAAAAAAAAGAAGTGTAAAACATAGCTATCACTGGCAACAGTGACAAGCCTAAATAAGTGGTTTTTATGTATGCATGTGTTTGTGCTGCAAGAGATTAAAAACAATTTCTGTCCTTGAAAGAAAATTATGTGCAAAGACTGGAACAATGGAAATTTATTTGTTTTAGGTTTCAATAAAATTTTCAACACCCATCTGATTGCCTTTTCTGATTTCATTTCCCAGGGGGTCTCAGGCCACCAGAAACACTGTCTTAGGGAGAAACACACTGAGAAAGAGAATGCCTTTCCAGTAGCAGAGTGCAAAGAAAAAGCTTCATCTTCCCTGTTTCTGACAAAAAATGAAGATTCAGGTCAGCATTTCAATTACATGTTTAAATTTCAGGAATTTCCTTCAATTTAAGCAACAAAAAATAAATCAGCAGATAGCACATACACCAACATATGACATTTTTCCATGTGGCTTTTTTGTGCTGCTTAAATATTTTTTGTTACTACCTGAAGTCTATTTCAGACACCAGGTGTGATCCATAAATTCAGTTCCAGAGGATTAAAAGAAATTAATAAAGAACCCCATAATTTTTTTCATGTCTTTCATAGAGAAAAATGAAAACTTATTACCTCAGGAGAAGGCAGTCGGGTCATATCTACTTCACCACCAATTGGTGAAGAAAGTAGTTTTTCACCTAGAATACTTTTCAAACATTCTGCCATTACTTCCTGCTGTTTAGGGCTGCAGTGGTTCTCCAAAGACAGTACAAGTGGATAGGCAGATGACTGGAAATATAATTTTAAGATTTTATTAATAAATAAAAATATGAATAATTTTGGTTTTCCAAAATATCTTGCAAAAGTCTCCTTGGCAATCTGGTTTTAATTTCATTTTCAAAACATTCAGAATATAAAGCAGTTGTTTCAGGTTAGTAACACAATGAAAAAGCTCACATATGTGGAATAGAGAGAGCACAATTGAAGGAGAAAAGAATTCACCTTCAGAAAATTAAAGCAGAGCTAGACATATGTAGAGGTGCAAAAAGGTTGGTTTTAAAAGGTAAAATCAGATTCTAAAATTAAAACTGACAATATGAAGCAGGATTAAATGTCTTTTGCTTTAGTTTATGACAGATTTTAATTGACTACATTTGAAGTTGATAGCCCCCCAAAGTTTGTTCAGAAATCATTGCCTTTCAATAAACAAGCTATATATTTTTTTTTATTTTTCATAATATCACAAACTTTCCAAGGCACTCTGTACACTTTGATCATCACAGTACTCAAGCAAGGGAAATTGAGTAAAAATTAAAGGTGAAAGCTGAAAAAGGGAAATTGAATAAAAATTAGAGAATAACTCAAAAGAAATGCATCCATTTTGACATATAAGTAAATCTCATAAGTTGCCAGTAATATTGGTGGCTACCAAAGACAAAGTCTGAATGAAATCTTTGCTCAGGCACACCTAAATTTTATGTTTTTCCTGTCTTTACACTTGTCCTCTGAGCATTTGCTACTGACTGTTAATAGAAGCACAGCTCAGCCTGGATGGACAGCTGGTACCAACCATTACTTATTGTGATTTTATCATCTCATTGGCACCTGGGCTTGTGAAATGAAGTTTGCATTAAAGTTAAGCACAATATGTTGTGTGTTAGCAAGAACAGGAGAGTCAGATCCAATGGGTTTTGAAAAACAGTGAAGTAAAATCATGTTTTTAATTTGACTTCCAAAATCAGAGACTAATTAAGTTTTATATAGAAAACAGAACAGAAAAAAAACACAGCTTTGATTAACACTGAGAAGGCTATAAACACATGTGTATAAAAATCCATATACATTTATGATCATGGGTGTGTATATTCACACACATAAAGCTGGCCTAAATCTGAGTTATCTTAATGGTCATTCCTTTGAGCAGGAGTTTTGCCAGAAGTCAATACAAATCCTGAGACAGTGCCAAAACAACTCCAGCTTTCAGTGCTTTTCCAGAGACAGGCAGAAGTGACATTGCCCTGATGAACCACCTGACCAAAAAAATCAGTAGCTGCTGATATTTATCAGGTTCAACATTAAAAATAAAGATAGGAAAGGGAAAACAAAGCCTCAAACTCATCTATTGTCTAATATATTGTCTATTTCATAAATTCACGCATAGGATATGGCAGACTGAGAGCAGTAGAAGAATAGGTAAAGCAAAAACATTTAGAAGATATAAAGGAGGAAAACATCAGAACAATTCTGAACTAATTCTTCACTTTTTATTCAGTCCTTGTTTAAATGATCTCAGGTGAGAAATACACCTAACAGGCTGAGTAAGATCACCTGAATCCTTTGCACTAAGTTTGGTTTATATTCATCATCAGGAAAAATTATTATGATTCCTTTAAAAAGCTTTACAAATACATTAAGAACAAACAGCACAATTGTTCTGTAACTAATTTTAACAATGCCCATTGCCACAGGCTCTGTTTCATACTTTTTTACCCTGGAGAAACTATAAGAGCCTTGTCCCTGGCTTTGTTAAAGCTACCATCACATTCTAATCAACTTATTTATACACCCATATGTCTGTACATACCATAAATGCATATTTGTCAATCACGTGAATTACAGAACGAAATGGAATTTTGCTTGTTAAAGTGTGACCATGATACACAATGGGCTCATTGTTGTTGCCATCCCAGCAGTCAATCTCCAGGCAACGACATCCTTTTAAGAGAGCACTTCAGAAGAACAAGAGAGACAATTTTACAGCCAAAAGAAAGATACCACACTTTTTAATGCAAGTTGCTGGATTTCTGATTAAAAGCATATTGATTAATTACAGAAAAACCCCTTCTTTTTCATCATAAGTAAGAAGAATCCTACAGAATTATACACATACGAGACACATACTTTCTGTTGTTTGTTTTAGATGTATTAGGTAATAAACTTTATTATAGCACTAAAGAATATGGGATTACCTGAATTATCTTTCTTAAAAGGCTAAAAAAGAAGAATTTCAACAAAGGAATTTTGGAATGAAGGCAAATTGCCACTTACAGTAAAACAATAAATATTTTTAATGGTCTTTTCTATTACTATTCCAAACTTGATTGCAAGTTTGAGAATCACTGTATTTAAAAATCCATTGCACTTTGAGAATCAGGTTGCACTTGGTCTTTAATAAGTCAGTTGTTCTCTCCAGGCCTTATTTCGAAGAGGGAGGGCTAAAGCTTCTCGGTCATCTTAACTTTACTGCTTTAATTTTTAATATTTTAGTGGCATTCCTTAAATTCTTAGGTTTCTAATATTTGACGTGCAACTAACTGAAGCATTTCTTATAAACTGTTTTACTTAATTACCAATCTGTCTTTTACGTGCTGCTTTTCACACATTAACAATATGTCAAATATGCCTCTAGCTGATTCTAGCATTTTCCTCACACAAATAGTAGATAAAGAGGGAGAGAGAGGGGGTTATACCCTCTTTGCAATTACTTTCAGCAGTGCAGCATTAACATCACGGGATTTTAAATACTGTTAGAAATTCAGCATTGTTTCTGATGGTTGCGAGTCACTATAAAATATTAAGAGAGCAACCACAAAAATGAATTCAGGTAGATGATGGCTCCAATAGCTTTCTCCTTACTAAAGCAGTACAAATAAAAGGAATTCCGGACATTGCACAAAACATTTCCTTCTTCCCTGCTGGCGACTTGGGTGCCCATAATTTGTTGTTGTTCATGTTTCTAAAGTGCCCACATATGCACTGAACACACATGCTCCAACATATATCCTGTATATTGGGCAGATTAGAGCTTTTGCATTTCTTTCAGGGAGTTATTTATTTTTGCATGGCGTGTTGAGATTAAAAACTGATTTAATTGTGTACTGTACACCACGCTATAGATTTCATTTGCTGCAAGGTTGGTTTCCAGAGATGTAGGTGAAAAAATAGATTGTTTCCAGACTAAGAACAGATGGTTTGGCAAATATATTGAAAAGTGTACACAAAAAATAAAATGCCACTCTTACATTTTCGACTTGTAATGGTGATGGTTTTCTCCCTTATTGCTAAGTAGGGTTATATGAGTTAGTATTAATTTAAAAAAAAAAAAGGCAAAGAATATTTAAAATATTTTTTTTAAGAAATCTAAATACCTGGTATATCCCCACAAATGACTGGGTCCCATTAGTTGGTCAGATATCAAGTAGGTGTTGTGAGAAGATGAAATAAAGTAATCACATAATGGCTGGTTCATATCTTGATAGATGGTCCTGTGCTGGCTTTTAAATATTGAACATTCATCTGAGTTCATGTACCTTATAAATCCTTCAAATGACATCTGCCTTTTCTTCCTCACTGAACAAAAACAAAAGTAAAAAAATCTCTGTCGTGGAGCCACACTGATGGTTATATCTATGTTCTTGCTGCAATTTTTAATAGTCAGCACTGAGCACTGCTGAAGGTTATACAGCACAGCACTTTCCTGCAATTTTAAACTTCATAACAAATGTATAAACAGCACAAACATCAGGCACGTTAGACTCTGGAGTTGGATTGCTGTGATTGAAACTTCTGAGAAGAAATAAATGTGTTTTGACACTTTAATTCTTCTTAGACACCGGTAAGAAGAGTTTGCAGTAGTCCTAATGAAATAGAAAGTAAAATATTTGTTGTTTACTTAGGAAAATAACATGCCGGGCAATACACTTTTAAATTTCTCTTTTAAAAGAACCAGGATTGTTCCCTAAAATGTGAGCTAGAAATTCTCAATATAATCTTGCAACAACCATGACCCCTAGCACCAAATATCTTCCCCAGGGGTGGAAAATTCCAAATAAATATTGATCAAATCACGTTTAGAAATCTTTGAAATAAAAATAGCATCTTAACAAAACAAATAACTGCCCACACAGATGAATTGCAAATCAAGCTTATTACATTACTGCATTTATAACAATATGAGCTAATTGCATCCATACCAGTGATAGTCATCCCATTAGTTTTGGTTTTGACTGATTTAATGGCAAACAGAGCCATGACACTGCCAGCTACAGCTCCCAATGTCATGTTTTGAATGCAGTCATTTTGCAAATGATATAATCTCAAAAGTCAGCTTTACTTCAAAACATAACTTGAATTAGTGTGGGATTTTGTCCAGTTCTTACTCTAAAATAACCTTATTGTCACCACAGTAGGCTAGTAGAAAAAAAATTCAGTAAATAATCCAAGATTTTATGCTAACAATAATTTAAAAGTCAATGTATACAAACTTGGGAACTGGAAATACCTCCAGAAAAAACCCCTTTTCTGACCTGCTATATGAATCAGAAATTGCAAGTTAGAATTGCAATTATCAATCTCTGGTGTGTGACAGACTGAAAGTTTTACACTTGAATGAGAATTTACAGAAAATAATTATTTCTCAATTACACAGGTCTTTGAACTAGAAAACGTACAATGTATTACAATGATAAAGAAAAAGACAAGGCCATCCAGACATCAAAGGTACATTCACCAACAACAGTTGTTCCGACCAGAAGGAATTCCTATTCTTCCAGATTTCCACTAATGAAGAATCCACAGACAACCCAGGAAAACCATTTCAAAAGCTCAGTAACTTTATTGTTAGGAAATTTTCCATAACTAGGAAACAGAAGTTTACCGAGGAACTCCCTTGCTGTCTAAAAGTTTTATTCGGTTTGGTATTAATCTCCACTTTTTTTCACACCCTTTCACATATGAAAACTGCTTTTGCACTTCTCTCATTCCACTGCTTTCCACAAAAAAAAAAAAAAAAAAAAAAAAAAATCCAACCCAGGGCATCTTTCTGTTTCAGATTCCTCATAATTTTCATTTTTCAGAGGAGAACACAGGATTCTATCTCTTCATGGAATGTCCTGACAAACTGCTTACCCTTACCATCTTACAAAGGTTTATATATTCACTATATGCTCTGTTTTTTTGCTGGTAAGTGTCTAGTTCCCTGGATGTTCCCTTTCTAAAAGAGCTATTACATTTGATCTTTTCCAGTCTTTCAATTCATCATTCATTTTCCCTCTACTTTCTAAAGTAACCTTTGACTTTTATTAGTCAAGTTTCTTACAGTCAATTTTCTAAGAACTTGGATTTGTCAACCCATTCTCACTGACCTGATTACATCATTTCTGAAGGTCCTACCCTGTTTTATCTCTATTTTTGGCTGAAATCTTACTTCGATTAATATTAATAATATTAAAGAGTAGATTGTATTTATTGAAACAGGAATTTCTTTGGTCTTCTTTTAAATAAGAGATTTTCAGGATGACTTATTGCTACCCTGATGACTCGTGAAAAGTGTGCCTTATTTAGTACCTTGACTTAGATTTATCCACATGCACGTTATATTGTTCTGTAAGTGTAACAATTGGATTAAGTGTCTGCTTTCTGGATCTTTAAAAAGTATTCTGAATTTTTTTACATTACTCAAAATAGAATACACTCATCCTGCATGCTTTGCCTATAATAAATTACATGAACTATCTTGATTTCATTTCTGACTAATTTATTTTTCATGGTCTATTTGTTTCTCTGAGTAATTAAAAGTAGAGATGGTAACAATTTGTGCCTCTGTGTGTGTGTGTGTTTGTGTGTATTTTCTAACAATTCTTATATTTTCTGCATTTATTTGTTGAGTTAGTGAAAAATACTGGCTTTTCAAAGCTTTGCTTATTTTTTGAATTATTTATGATATTTTCATGGTTGTTCTTGGCAAAAGTTAACTGTGATATTCTCAAGAGAATTTAGGCAAATACACCAATGACCATAATCCCCCCAAAATGAACATCTAGCCTTGTTTTGTTAGTCAGTATGCAAACTCCTGGACTTCAGTAAAACATTCAGCTCATGTCTCCAACCAATGAACTAACAATATTTGTATTTTTATAGAGCCTTCTACAGGCCCTTACATTTGAGGAATAGCCCAGCCATACAATTTTCTGACCATTTCCAGACATTTTCTGCTTCTGCATTAAAGGAAATGGGAATTCATAATATTCCACAGTGAAAAGACTTTCATCAGGGCCTTCCATTTCTCCCCTGGAGGAACCTCAGACTTTTTCTCCATTAGGACCTTTTAGCAGTAACTAGTGAGCACATACATATCCATTTGTTGTAAAAAGGGAAGGCAAGAAAAGATTTCTGTCTTCTCCTTGCCTCTTTTTGTTCACAAAGTTAAATGATTTTTTTCTTACCCTACTCTTTTTTTCTTAAATCAAATTTGAAAAAAAAGCCCCCAATATAAAATATTATTGTTAGTAACATGAACTCCATGTTACTAACAATAATATTTTATATTGGGGGCTTTTTTTCAAATTTGATTTAAGAAAAAATTTCTTTTCTCATTCCTCTTGTTAAGGTAAATTCCAGCTCTGCCATATATACAAATACTGTCATATCAGGGAGGAATTATGGGTATAATCTGAGTATTTGAAAGACTTGGATTACATTATACATTATTTTTAGAGTTTATTACATTTTGCTTCCTTATTTATATTGGAACTTCTTTGAAAATATTTTTCTTCCTCTTCAGAAAGAAAAAATTGGAAACTTTCATAAGATGTTTGCTGCCCTGAAGGCCTGTAGAGTAGCCACGCTGGGGCAGACAAAACAAGCAAGAAATCACTGTGCACAGCTCCTGCTAGAGCTGTTTCCTCACTGAAGGAACTCAGTACAACCTGCAGCCCTGACAAGGTGCAGGGAGAGGTGTCTGGGCTGAAATAGAGACTGAGGAGTGGGGAGGAGAAGAGCCTGAACTGAATTTGAGACTAGGAAATGGGGAGAAAGGTGTTCCCTGTGTTTTCAAATCTATGTGTGTGTTCTTTGTTTCCTCAGAGCTAAATTAGTAACTAAATATATATGTTATTTGCCCCCCAGAGACAGTGAAATGGGTACAGATAGGTTTGCTGGCAATTTTAGGGCTGAACTCATGAGAATACTTGAAATCAGAGACAAGGGTGCCACTCTGCCATACTGGAAGAAGGAAGCTTTCAATCATTGTTAAAAATCAGGCAGAAACACCATTTCATACTAGGAAGTTTGACTAATTTACGTCAAACTGAAATATTCCTCCTCTAAGGGAACAGTAAAGAGAGAAATATTTTCTTGACTAAAATAAGAATAGAGTTATTCCTTTTCTACTCTGAGTTTATATTCTAGGGAGACTTTTTTCTACCTTACCCACACTTATAACTGGTGCTTACTGGAATAAAGTATCTGTCTGAACAGCAGCTCTGTTTTCTAAGGTCTTACATCTTATAATCATCTTCTTTTGAAAATTTTCCCTGAGACTTGATATTTACACACCCTTTCTTACATCTGAGCTATTGTGTCTCACAAATCCAGCCACGGCCATTGTCTTATTATTAGTAGAGAATTTTTAAGTTACCTTTCTTACTTCACATGATTTTTTAAAATGAAAACTGTAGGCATTTGGCAGAGATGTCTATTTTCTTAAGTTTTATTTACATTGGCCAATGGGATCAAATGTTCTCTCCTGCAAATTTTTGCTCTCCATGCTACTCTCTCTCTCTGAAACACGCACAAAAAACCCCTTAAAAAAACCCTCAAGACTGTACATCCTAGGAATAAACTGAAAATAGTTCTTTTGCATCACAAATACATTCTGGATTACTCAAAGTCTTTATCTGACAGATGCACCAGGCTTATATTGTTATTTACAAAGCAAGCTGGATTGTAAAGACAGGATTGCATTTTTGCCCTGTTTTTATATTGCCTAGCAGGAAAATAGGAAGGAGTAGAGTCTTTGAATGGCACTACATGGTAAATAATAGTGGGATGCACCTTCTTACCCACACTGAGCCTCTAATCCTATCCTTGTAAACACTGAATAACGAGCAATATTTTTTTAAAAAAAGACATATATACCAAGCTTTAAAGAAAAGCATTTAGTTAGTGTGTTTTCTTTAATCTCATTTAATGACTTGAGGCTTCTAATCAAAGATAATAGTAAAATGGGCAGATAATGAAATTTTTGGAAGAACAAAACTGACATTTGGATGTTAATAAGACACAACTTTCGGGTGTGAATCACATATTCATATTTTGTGATCAATTCCATAGAAATGGCTCTGACAAAAATGCAAGCTTTTAGCACACAAGTGAAAAAATCTGTTAGTATAGCATTTGACATCAGGCATTTAAACTGTATAATAAAAATGAAGGAGTAATTAATTCCATACTGTCCTGAACTGTACCCACAGAGTGTAAATTCAATTATCTGGCTCAATCTCTCTGCACAGATGTTAGGGATGCACTAAATGCTACAGATGGATTTATTTAAGTTATATGTAAAATCTAGTCACTGTTTTCATCCTAATCTGGACATACCAGTGCTACCATGTTTATCAGAGAATGGTCATTAGCAAAGCTGTCAATCAAGTGTCAAACCCTGCCCTTTTCCCTTTCTGTGAAACACAGGGCAAGGGTGGCAGATGAGGCCAACAGATCATCCTGATGAATGATATTCTGTAGCAAATTCAGAAGGACAGTTAAACAAAAAGGTCTATCACAATACCCTGTGAATCATCCGTCACATCAATCATAACTGGAACTTTTCAATAAATATGTTTGAGTGGGAGTTTGAATTCACTCAAAGGAGCAGGAATAATACAGAAATTATTTTGTGCAGCAAGATTATTTCCAATTAGGAGACAAACAAGTTTGTCACACATGAAGAAACAAACAGGAATTTGCCTCAGCATCTGAAATTTAAACCAGACATTAAATTAAACATATGGAAAGTTTGATTGATATTTAAAAAGGTGTTTTCTAATGGACTGAAGATTTATCAATATTTAACTGTGTTATAGCTTTTAAATTTCCCATCAAAACAGGTAACAGAAAATAAAAGGAACCTTTTAAACTGGTAACTTGTATAATTAGTAAACACTAATTCCTCAGAAAGAGTAGAATATGTTCAATAAAATATAGCCAAATTTGAAAGGTAGCCTCAAACAGTAAAAGCATAAGGAGTCACGTATTTTGCAGCTATTCCTGGTCAGTAAGTGCCTTTTCATGAAATACCAAATGCCTGCTCTTTCTCATTTGAAAAAGTGGCATTTTCCATTTTATTCTTCCACCACAGGTCAGCATAGATAATCCCAGGTTATTATCCCAGAAGAAATATTTTCTCCTTGGGTTTCTTTTCGTTAACCGGTTATCAATTCCAACTATTTTCAAAGACTGTGATCCGAGGAAACTAAAGGACTAAACATATTCCACTGAATAAAGCAACAGCTTGCAGCAAATTGCAGTTATAGCTTTCTCATAGCTTAGTTGTAAATTTTGCCTCAGCAGAAGTGTTTCACCCCAACTTGAGGCACACTTTTAGTTTGGTGAAGAAGATATTACAGATTTATGAACCTTTCCTCATCTCAGAGTTCCCATGATTCAGAAAGGGTGACCAGGCACCTATGAATATTCTTACACAGTGGGACATAAAAGTCTTGTCTGAGGCCTTGCATTATCACTAAATGACTCAAAGGACAGGAGACAGTGTAACGAGCAGACAAGAAAAACGGCAGATAAGAACTTTGAGAAAAACAAATTGAAAATGGTTTGCAATGAGCTGAAGAACAAAATATATAGAATGACTAGGAAAAAAAAGATCATGAAATGACAGACAAAAGGAGAGAGCAGAGAAAGGAGGGCACCATGAGAATGAATTAAAACACAGGAAGAAAAAAAAAATGAATAGGTAAAAAGACACTGCTTTTCAAAAACAAAGATACAAGGTTTTTCATAACATAGGCATTGAGAGAAGCACAATAAATAAAAGCTAGCTATCAAATAGTTAAACTGTTCATACCGTCATCAATGGGTTCATATTTCATAATAACTTCTAAGGCAGTTGTTGCACTGGCTTCAGTTTGAAATTGCTCTTTGACAAGGAATTTAAGGAGCTGGCTCTCAGGTAGAATTAGGCCATCTGTCGAGTAAGCCTTGAATAGTTCTTCATATTCTGGTCTGTGTACAAGAGCACGATAAATTGCTTTGAAGTCGTCCATGCTAATCATTTGTCCTGAGTGTTTGTCAATGGTTTTCTGAATGAAAAAGCAACAAAATTTATTTTAAAAAAATCAGCAAAACAGCATGTATTGTTTCAATTGTCAACAACAAATGATACCATGTTATGAACCAAACACCCTTTTATAACTGACCATAAGAGTGAGAATCATAGAGGAATCCTCAGGCAACAGTGGCCATGATCACATTGCACTCTTCAAATTTTAGATTACACTTTGTGGGCTACAAATATTTTATATCAAGTAAAACGGACCATATGACATAATTAGCATCTAAGTAAGTACGATAAATTTAGATTTAATGCATTTTTAATATTAAAGCACATTGTAGAAAATCTCTGAAATGCTATGCATTAAAATAAATTTGCAGCATAAAAATTATCAAGTGGAAAATATATTTAGCATAATACCTCTCCAACAGCTACTTCTACCATATTGTAAATACTGTCAGTTAAATTTGCATACCAAATACAGCAACCAGCAATCTTAAAAATTAAATAAGGATGACCAAATTATCAGAGATATGAGTCTTTCAACACTTCAAATAAGAAACACTATTAAAGTCTGAAGACAAGATATCTTATAATAACCTATGACATCATGTTCCGTTCTTAACAAGCCAGAATGTTTAACTTAGATTAATTATTCACACTTTCAGAATTCCTGAATTGTAAGCTTGTTTTCATAGAGCTTACAAAATGTTAGCATAGTAATTAATTTCAGCATTTCAGTATAAAAGCCACTAGAAACGTTAAAAGGGCAAAAGGATTTCAGTAGAATAATACTTTGTAACCATTTCTGCCTTTTACATTTTTCTCAGGTTTAACAATTCTATTTTTCCTTTAAAATTTTCTGCTCTAAATAAGTAACTGCCTATGAAATAGAAATGTTTCTAACATTTAAATCTGAATTATTCTTAAAAGTTTCCAAATTAAGGAAAATTTGCCAACAAAATTGTTCACAAAAGCCACAAACAAATGGCAATTCATTGCCTCAGTGATTATCACTGTACTCTGATCAAAATTCCTATTTTTTGGCCTCTTAAACCGAGACTGCCAAAGAGGCCAAGTTCCAGCATCCAAAACATGGCCCTTACTGTGGCTGGTTTGGCTTCCACAGAAGTGTCTATGGACAGGAAATTCCTTACTTGAGCTCTGGCTGCTCTTTGATCAAGACTTTGGATTACTGCTAAATTAGATTAGTTTTCAAGCCATTGCCTAAAACCTAAAGGTTTCATGATCCATTGCAGATTCCTTCCTACACAGTACAGTTCCTACTGTACTTCTGAATAAGGACAACAATAGGAGTAAAAATACATTAGATAACCAAAACAAGTACAAAACTAAATTTTGTAAGGAGTTCTAGTGAAAAATCTTACAAATCAATACTTCAGTGTTTGCTTGGTGTTTCTGAAAGAGAATAATAATGATCATTTTTAACAGAAATTGCTAGCAAGAAAATATTTCAGTACAAATGCTAATTTTACACATTTCATTACTGCTGAGAAATTCCCCATCTAAGGCTGATGTCCTCGATCCAATTTTTAATCTTCTTAACAATATTCCAAATTTGCTTGCAACCATTAAGTAGGGAAAGAAAATACCAACTTATTTTGGAAATAAACAGTCTATCAGGACTTGGAAGGTGTTCACTTAGTTACTGGCACAAGGAGAAGTTGGGCAAAAAATTAAAGTTTCTATTTTAGTTGCCTCTTGATGAAATACAGGCAATAATACAACACAGGAGAGCTCTTCAAATTAAAGTTATAAAAATCATGTCACTCTAAAAAGATATTCTCATATTTTTTGATAGATTTTCATCTTTCCTATTTTTATTAATGCACATCAAAGCTTTCCTGTTCTGAAAAAGGACACAAAGAGACTTGAGATAAATTATATAAAAATTTAGTATTTCTTAAAACCTTAATATTCATAATTCTGAAATTGCTCAAAAAAGTATTACAGTAAAATAAACTCAAAGAGAACAGACAAGGGAAAAGCAGAGTATTCTTTAAAATTAGTTTTCTATAAAATGTATTTTGCTATGTACAACCATTAGATGAACTGCTGATTTGTATTTTCTTACAATGATGTCAATAGGATTCCCTTCCAGAATGTGTTGAATTTTTACATGTTATTACACTGATGAAACATTTCAGCCCCTCAAACTACTGAACATGTGGAAATCTTTCTCAAATAGCAAGGAACACCTGACAGTACTGCTACAAATAACTAGATCAGATATTGGGTGCAATATGTTGTTAAAATACAAATGGATCAGACTTGTTTTTTGCAGGTCACTTCCCTCAAATAATTCCTCTTTTCTCTACCCCAGCTGACCATCTCTGTCAAATTCCTGGCAGAAAACAAAGTAGTGGAAGATAGAGGAAACAATAAGAAGTATTTTTAAGTTCTCAAGAGATTCTCAAGGTTGGCAGTTTTCTCAGTGCAGTACAAGTTCCGAAGCCACAGGAAGCCTCTTTAGCCGGGGTTGAGTTCATGCTGCTGGTTTTACCTTGGCTTGACAAGGCAGACAACAATGAGAGAGGAAGAAGACAGGGTTAGGAATACTTAGTGCCTTCCTGCTCATGGCCTAAAAGTTTCTGACTTGCCATAGTTAATTCTCCTCCACCAAATCAGGACAGAAGCAGCCAGCTGGTTGGAAAATTCTCAAAAAATCATATACATATATATATATATATATATATATATATATATATATATATATGTATCTCCACTTGGTTTCATTCCCTTAGGGAAACAGCATTACCAGACAGCTGTTGTGGGGGGGGAAAAATGAGGTAAAAGGGAAAACTTTACATCTTTTGAGTCATTACTAGAAGAGACCTGAAGAATATTTAAACCCAGTACGTGCAAAGGCACCCAATTTTGTAGTGTTTGCTCACTGAGACAGTATCTGTTTGGCAGTAGTTTGGTTACCTACACTAAATTAACTTATTGAGTCCAATTTCCAGCTGCATCGTGTAACCTTCACAGAAATCTCTTAAATACTGCCATGTCTCAAGGCCAAATCCCTTCCCTGGGAGTTGCAGTAAAATTCCCATCCATGCAAGCACACCTCCTAAATACTACAGGAGATGCAGAGTGGAGAACTGACTGAATGTGTGCTGGATCTAAAGCCTGAACAGCTCAGACAAAACCATACTGTCCTCCTGAAAAGAGGATTTTTAGGAAGTTACTCTAGGGGCTCTGTCACTAAATACTCCTAAATACTACAGGAGATGCAGAGTGGAGAACTGACTGAATGTGTGCTGGATCTAAAGCCTGAACAGCCCAGACAAAACCATACTGTCCTCCTGAAAAGAGGATTTTTAGGAAGTTACTCTAGGGGCTCTGTCCAGCATCAGACAGACATATTTGGGCCCTTTAGCTTGATCACAGAAGAAGCTGAATAGGATGAAACCAGAATACTTTAACTTTTCTTAAGTGCAACCATGTTACAAAGAAAACCTGGGAATCAAAATTGATGTATTTTCCATCTTACACTAATTCATTGTGGTGAAAAGACAGTGTTATGTGGATGTCAGTCTCTTCTCTGAAGTAACAAGTAACAGGGCAAGAAGAGGGGCCTCAAGTTGTGCCATGGATGGTTTAGATTGGCTATTAGGAAAGCTTTCTTCACTGGAAGTGCTGTCAAGCATTGAAACAGGCTGTCCAGGGAAGTGTCTGAGTCACCATTCCTTGAAGGTGTTTAAAAGACCTGCAGATGTGGTGCTTAGGAACAAGGTTTAGTGACAGACTTTGTATTGATGGTTGGACTCAGTGATCTTATTTTCCAATCTAAATGATTCTGATTCTAATGCAAGCCCTGGGTCATCCATTACACACAGGAGCAAAAGACTTGGAGGAGGCAAATTCTTTGCTGATTGTGCCCACCACACTAGCACAAAAAAAATTAATTTTAAAAAATCAGCAAACATATGATGCATGTAACAGAACTTCTAAAGCATTTATTGCTTAATTTACATACACCTTACCTTGAAAATATGTTTTAAATGGTCTTCATCAAAAGCTATTTGCATCTTTTCAAGCAGCCTCATACAACCCTCTAAATCAATATTCCCAGTCTTGAAATCATTCTGAATGAGATTCCAAAACCATGTATGAGAATTGAAGGTAAGGAAGATTCTGGCTTATTAATTGCCTTTTAATAGGGGGAGGAGGGGGAGAAGTTTAATTTTGTTCAATTTAAGAAGCTGTGCTTTCCTTTTTTCGTACTCCTTGTCTTCTGATCTCTGAGAAGGCCCTGAGGCGTGCAGCAAGAGATTTCTGCTCTGTCCTCAAAGACTCTGGCAGTGACAGAAGGGTTAAAGGGAGGGTGTGAAGGAGATCAAGGGGTGGAGACGGTGCAGAAAGGGGTGCAGCGAGAGGAGGGAAACACGGGGAGGCCGAGGGGATTCAGCAGAGGCAGGGAATGGTGGGGAGTGCCAAGAAACCTCAAGGAAAGAGTTGTCCCAGCACTGTGCACACCCAAACATTTCTAACCCACCCTGGCTGATGGAATTGGTTGCCCAGGCCCTCCCTGCCACCCTCCTGGGGCTTCCCTGTGTGCCAGGGCCAGGCCCAGGCCTGAGGGAAAAGAGATGAGTTTGGGGATCCCAATGGCAGCTGTCACAAGGCTGGGAGGGGAGAGGAGGAGGAGAAAGCAGCAGAAAAAAAGGATATCTATTCTCATCCATGGTGGCTGTGCATCACCTGCTCCAGCCCCCTCACCGCAGTGGCATTGCCAGCCCTCACTCGGGCTCACAGTGGGCTCCTCATGCCCCCGTGGCCTGTTCGAATGGCACGGAATGTTTGCTCCCCATCCTTCCACTGTTGCTCCAGTGCTGCTCTGCTGATGTCACAAACTGGAGGCCCCCAGCACGGACCTGGTCCTTCCACTGCTCCACCACCATCTTGTGCCTTTTCCTTCCAACTCCAAGTGTCTACCAGGCCATGCCCTGATCTGCTGTCTCCAACACCCTGGCACGTGCACCAGGCAGGAGCTGGGTGAGGCAGACCAGGCCTTTGGCAGCCAGCTTGTGACAATGT
>JAHLSL010000042.1:8742136-8817506 GCA_025920805.1 Petroica traversi | reverse complement strand
CGCTCCATAGCTGGGGGATGTTGGGGAATTGTGAGAGGACACCCCAAGGAGCTGGGAGGCCACTGGAGTTCCCACTCCCTGCAGGGAACCTCTGTGGGCTCAAAACCAGCACTGGTTTGAGGCACACCAGTATCAGCCTTCAAATCACTGGCATAGCCCATGGAAATCAGGCTGGACTTTCACCCTGACTCCATTTACCACTCGTTTTGCAGGGATTCTTCTCCAGGCAAACCGCTCTGAAGTTGCCAGCTTCCATGTAGCTGTCAGCAAGCCTGAGTGAGACTCTAAATGTGACAGACCAAAGGCAGTTTGCCACAGATTTTATGAAACTTGTGAAAGCTGAGGACACCGAGTTTTGTATTGACGTTCTGGAAAACATTCAGGTTTTGTCAGAGGATATATAGGGGGGAAAATCTGTTGAGGAATTCCCTGTTACTCACAGTTTCATGAGCTGGAATAAACTATGGAAGGATCAGCATCTGAACACCAAGATCTCCAATGCAGGGGTGCCTCAATCCTCACTGAAATGTGATCTTTGATATGATGGCCTAAATAAAAAGAGAGGGAGGGTTAGGATGAAGACAAAATGGAGTTATTTAATTGATTTATTTCTGCATCACTCAGGAGAGTGTCAGGAGAAACTTCCATCAGTCAGTCATTGCTTTAAAAATAATTCAGATCTGCAGTGACTGGAAATAATTTGCTGGGTTGTTTTGTTTTTTTTTTTTAATTTTCTTCCTGCACTTTTCAAGTACTTTACTAGTAATGGTCAAAATGTCAAAGGCAGCACAGTGCTACAGGTAAGGTAGTAAGCAAATTCTTGCTTTCCTTTGTAATTTTAACCAAAATGATATTCACTTCATACCAAATGACACATTGATTATAAGGAAGTTTGTAAGGTAGATTGGCGAAGATATTGGGACAGTATATCTAGATTTTTTTTCATTGCTATTGAAACTCTGTACATTCAGCCTTCAGGCTTTGCTTGTGCATGTGTCTCTGAATCCTTAATGGAGGCACATGAATAAAAGGAAGATCAGCACACAGGAGGAATAAATTCCTTATAGCTAAGGCAGAACATATTCCTGGACTGACTAGGGATGCATGTTGGATGTTGCAGCATTAAAGAATAAAGTAATGCTACTTCCCCACTCCCAGTATTTTTTACAAAGGCCAAAAGAATGCATACAATTTTGGTTTACTTTCAAACTGTGATAGTGATTATTTCCTAACATTTATCACAAATTTTTACAAATGCCTACCATCCTAGCTGTTTTCTGTAAACACAATTTTTAATTAGAGTTTCACCAGAGTTTGATTTCTAGCACTACTGTAAACACTACACTTTTAAAAAAATTTTGGTGGGAACATTTAAGCATTATGCTTACAAATATTAGATGCTTTTAATGTAAGCATAAGATTTTCCTGTTGTTCATCACAACTGGTGGGAATTGCAGCACCACATGGGTTGAACCCACCCTGTTGTAAATACTCATCTGTGGCTTTATAGATTCACTGCCAACGGGCCATGATTGGTTCCATTGTCTTGGTTTTAAAATGTAGGAAAGAACTACTCATTGCTATGGTTTTGGGGAGAAAAAATATTGTGCAAAAATGGATATCTTTAGATATCTTTTGATGCAAAATGAAGATTTTCCATGCGTACTGCCCCTTGATTTGGAAGGTTCCTTTCTCTAACAATTAATTTCCCAGAGAAACCAATGCAGCTGAACAGGGAGAAGGATGGAGAATGGAGAGCATTTTCTGTGCTCCCTCAGTTCTTCACAGAGAGCTGCATTACCTATGGGTCATTCTTTTTTCACCCCACAGCTGCTACTGAGATCCATCCAACACCAACCCAGGCCTTTAGTGCCTGTGTTGCTGCCTGGACACCATTCAATGAGCAAGCAGCTGTCTTTACATGGAATTTGGTTGAATTTGTGATTATTTCTTTATTGAAAGTAAAATTAATTTTATTTAAAATGTTATATAACTCAGGGCTGCCATAATGAAGATGGCCTGTTGTGAGTGTCACTCATGTCTGTAGTACCAAAAGAGAGAAGAAATTTTGGACACAGACTTAAGAGCTAACAGACACAGATTTAAACTAGAAATCCTGGACTGGGAATAAAAGCACTTTTTAAAAACACAAGTATTGAGCATGAACAAAAATAGGGAAAAGTAGATTCCAATGTAAAAGACCAAACTGTTAAATGACTTTCAGTTTCAACATTTATTCCACCAGATCAGTCCTTTATGAGATGCAAATATATGGCATTTTGCAATATACTGCTTGGTTCTGTGGAATTAAATTCTCTCTTCTTTAAAATGCTGTTTCTGTATGGCAAAACTGCAGCAAGGAGTGCAATAATAAAAAGCATTTAATATTGTAGTATCAGTCTATCAGTCTATCTTTATGAACTTTTCATTTTTTTTCAATTTCCTTTCTCTATAAAAGAGAGAATCTGTGAAACCAGAATCTGCAACAAAAGCTGTTCAGAAGGATGAAATTTTGGCACAGAAAATGTTTTGATCTAAATGCAAATGCTCACTCCTTTTTTGCAAGGCTATGAAATTAATCTGGAAAAGGTAATTACAAAACAGGCTTTGTCAGTTTTCCCTCTACATTCTCCAGGATGTGCTTGGATTTTATTTTTTTTTATTTCTTTTGGAAAATGGAAACTCAGGGAAGAATAAACATGAGAAGAAACTGAAGGTATACAACTCCATGAAAAACTTCACTGAACTTTTATTTATCCACTTTTGTGGCTCTGAATGCCTTTGAGATTTCGTTGCAATTGCTTGCTTTTTTGTCTATAAGTGATTTTTTGTTGTTGCATAGGGAAAACGTGCCAACTTTCATTATCTTTATTCCTAAAATAGCCTCCTTTTCTCTCTAAAGCTTTGAAAACCACTCACATTCTTATAGCTGCTTGCAAATCCATCTCTTTTTATTTTCAGTTCCCTGAATTTTAACAAAAGAAATGAATGATTGACATATATAATACATGTATATTTATATATACAACAAAAGCAAAAATTCAAGTTGTCCAGCTATATCAGGCAGCAGGTTTCCACTGCACTTAGGAGTACAGAATACCTGAAATTGAAGCTCTGTCCTGTTTACAATCATAACTATCTGCTGCTAAAGATCTGCTTTTTGTCTACAAAAATACATTATCATCAGGTATCTTTTGGTTCTTCTAATCTTGGGTTGCTACTGAGTGGCCATTGTTCTTTGTCACAAGGAGATCACCTACTCTATAAATTCAAAATAGCTTTACACAGAGACATAATTTTCTTTCAAACTAAAATGGGAATTTTGTTGAAACTCTGTTCCTCCATTTACAGCCTTGCAGATTCATTGGAATCACCAACTTGGTACAAATGTACCTGAGCCAAATTGGCTCAATTTTTTTATTTCTGACAATAATTTTGAATCTCTTATTAATTGTTGCTGTAAAGAAAATTATCATTTTTACTATGCCAGTAACATTAGAGTTTAGCTTGGGCTTCATTATCAGCTTACAGCTGCATTAAAATGAGAAGACACTTAGCAGTTGGACTGAATATTTAACATTCACCTTATAAAATTTGCTTCATATTTTGCTAGTACTACAGCAGGTGGAAAACCTGTCAAAATGAAAATAGTGAAATAAGCTTAATGATCTCATTTTCAAATATATGCGTGGAATTAAAAGCTAATTTATTTTTTGTTTCTGTATAGACAGACAAATCTGTAACAGGCAGTAAAGACTTCAGTTATCTGTTGGCAGAAAGCAAAGTGTATCAATATTCCCAGTCACTGGGAAAAATTCATGTCTTCCTCTTTACATTTTCCAAAATTTCTTTCTTTACTTCATTCATGGAACAGGAAAGATAATTTTTGTTAAACAAAACACCTTGCTTGTGTGTCTTCCAGCTTGTAGCCTGTACTAAAATCTCCACTGTATGCCTTACTCCCCATTCCTTTCCAAATTGTGGCAAAGAAAAGAAAATTTGATTTTGAAACAGAGGAAATAAAAATGAAGGAAATCCAAAGAACCTTCTGACAAGTGTCTTTCTCTCACTGAGCTCAAACAATCAACGCATTAATGCTGCAGTTATAGTGAGACTAAATTCAAGGATTATTTTCCCTTCTACAGTAAGAATGGTTTAAAATGTTCCAATAAACCTGAAAAAGCAGATTTATTACATGCCAAGTGCAACATATTTTCTAAGTCTGTATGTCAGCATGCCATTCCTGCCCAAATAGTGGATTTTATAGTCCTTTTTAATGAAAATCTCAGAGTTATAAAAAATGTGGAATGGTTTCCAAAAGTCACTATTTCAAAAAATAACTATTTTGAGCTACTCAAGGCGTCCTGGGATCCTCCAAAGGTACGAGATGTGTTTGTTGTAGTAAGACTTTGGAATTGCCACTGTAAAAAACTGAGGGAATAAGAGACATAATAACAGACGACCCGTGCCATATTAGATCATTAGTGTAGTTAATTATCCTTGAGTGGAAAAGGAACTGCTACACATCCTTAAATTAATACCCAGAAAATATCCTGAGATTGTGTAGTCCTGACAAAGTCTGCTGATAGTGGCAGATGAGACCGGTCTAGGGGCTCTCCCTTTGCATGTCCCCAGACCTGGATATGAGACACATTCTTAGGGGAATGGAAGGCAAGAATCTACATTAGATTAGAGACAACAAGGAGTTGACTCTTAATAACTGAGGTAGGCATTAATATAATTATATATGACACATGAGCAAAATAGCTATGATGCCAAATGAAATTTTTTGGTAGTTGATGTAGGTTCCTTTCACAAAATGAAAGAGCATTAAGAAACAAGAAATTTTCTATCCTGGTTGGAATTTAGTGTTACAAACCTACACACTGTTGTGTTCTCATGTATGACAGCTTCTTTCTGCAGACAGAATCTTTCTGCAAAGATTCAAGATCTACCTACACAGATCACAGAGCAGTGCAGCAGCCCCTGGCAAGCCTACAGCTATTTAGGTGTGCTCATCTTCACGGGCAGAAAGCAAAGGATCAAAAGTCTTTGCTTATTCACTTATTCATTCCTTTTTCTAAAACACATTTTGTTTATTCTTAAACACAAGTTCAGAAGCCCAAGGAGGACAAGATGTTGAGTACAGAGCTGCTCATGTAATTTTACTGTTATCTGACCTCTGAGACACAGCCTGCCCACTAAGGAGTTAGACTTTAACCCAAAGACACAGATCAGACCATACTAAATCCTACATATTCAAATACAATGAAAATAAGAGTTTGTGTTCACAGTCATTCATATTCCTTGCTGGAGACTCCCACAGAGGCCCCTTCTGGCATTAATCCTCCTGTCATTCTACCTGGGACCATTTCATGGCTCATTTTTTGCCCACCAATTCACATTTCTTTCCCTTGGAAGGGAATGTTTAATTTGGAGTTCAGTTGGGACAGCATACTGGGAATTCAATGGCTGAAAGAGCCCAGGTTTCTCCAAAGGATAAAACAAATAAATGCCCTACAAGCCACTTCTCTTTGAGGGAGGAACTGACAGCTAAGCCTCCCAGAGACTGGTTTCAACGGAAAAAAAAACCAAAACCAAACCAAAACAAAACAAAACAAAAAAAAAAAAACCAACCAAACAAACAAGTAGATTTCAATAAATATATTTGGCTTCAGATAGAAATATTTTGTTTCTGAAATGAGGTAATCAAAGGGAAGTGAACAAATTATTGGGGGGTGGAGTGTTTTTAGAGTTTTGGGGTTTTTTACCCTGCATTGAAAACCCTGTTAATAGGATTTCCTCTGAGAAGCTCACCACTCAGAAATCAGGCTCACACAGATGGAAAAACTCCTGTACCTGCCTTGAACAGCTGTGTTGTCCTTTATGTACCATTGACTCCATTATCTTGAAGCAAGTGTCATAGATAACTTCCCTTTAGAACCAGTCATGTTCCAAGCCATGAAGTTTCCTTATGCTGTGTTTCTTTATAGCCTTCAACAGATAAGAAAAAGTGGGGTTTTTTCCAATGCTTACAAGTTCATTAGTGAGTATCTTTTACAAATCCCTGTGATTATTTTTGAGAAAGAAACAATTGCCAGTTCACTGAATATACTAATTTTATTTAAGAACTGTATTTCACACAAGACTTCCCATTTTCAACTTACTTTAATTACATAGTCATTAGAGACAGATATGAGAAGCACAGATTATTTGAAGTATTTATTATTCATTCTTATGTTGTTAATGAAGTAATGCCTGAAGTGCATCTGCAGTAAGAAGTCACCTTCTTGTTCATTAGTTTTTCAAGTCCATAAAATAAATGTGATTGCATCAGGTACTGTATTACATAGATTCAGTGCCATTGCTTTCCATATATAACATCTACATGCAAATTTATTCTGTTGTTCTTTCTTCAATAATTAACATTATCTGCTAATATATTCTTGCTCAGACCAGTTCCTTTAGTAATTATCATCGAGTATGCTGTATGTATTCACTGAGCAGCTATAGTTTATTCTTTCTTTTTCCATCAAAAGGTCATTTTAAAGACACATTGACAACATGCTTTCTGTGATCTGTAAGCCCTGCAAGAACCAAGCTGTTGTCTCAGCCTCTGGGCTACAGTTCCATATGCCTAAGTCCATTACAAAATATGGATTTAGCTGAAGCCAATGAAAAGCATAATTAACATTTTGGTATTTGGTGTGCAATAATTTATTTTCTGTTATCAAAGCTACATAGGCTGCCAAATGTGTGATACAGATTATGGGACGAACTGTGCTTAAAATGCAAGTTTTTTCAAAACAACCTGTTATTTCCTGTGAAGTATTCATGGGGGGAAAGAGAAGATTAAAATGCATAGGCTCTATTTTGCCTTCAGCTCTTTTCTGGCTCCTCTGTTTAAGTCCCAGTTCAACAAAGTACTTAATTGTTGGATTAATTACAATCATTTGACTATTTGCACTGGGAGGAGTAGTATGATATAGGTACCATGATGCTGCAGTTGGTTAAATTTGATCATGCAAAATGAAGGACCAGATAAAGAAGGTACAGACAATGACAGAAATGTTCCCTTCTTTTGACTGTGAACTTTATACCTGCCTGGAGAAAGTTGCTACAAACCAATTTCCAATCCTTTGCTCAAATCTATTTTATAACTTAATTTACATGATTTTGTGGCATTTTATTTATCTTTAATATAATGCATGTTGATTCATTTTATTTAAATTAATATTACTGGACCCAGAAATGTTCTTATAAGTCTAGAACCTTTAGTAAATTAAATGCTAAGAGTTTATTCTTGCTGTAATCAAAAACACAGCAGCCAAGTGAAGCACCTTGGCCATTTAAGCTCTGAGCAAGAGTGTTCAGTGTCTTCTGAATTTGAGGAGGTTCAACTGGGAGATTCAAGATATTTTTCCAGTGGAGTTCCCTTACAGCTGTAAGAAAATGTGTTCATGTGTGCTACAGAGTGGGAAATAACATAGCTCATGACATAGCTGGCAAGCATCTGTAGAACTGTGTTCTGGTCACTTCTTCTGCACCAGGATAATAGAAATGCAATTGTTTTTTTTAATTTTTTTTTTTTTTTTTAGCTTTCCGTACTGCTTTTGTGGATTCCTTAGAGTGAAATTCTGTTTAAATTCTGTGAGGTGATTCACCATTATGGAGTGCTGTGAGCTGGTAAAATTCTACCTATGTGTTTTTAGATAACAGGGGGGGAGATAAGAAATTAGGTACAGAATGAAGGTGTAAAAAACCTTGGATTTTTGTTTGGCATAGATCTTTAGTTTAGAATTTTAGGTGGTCCAGTACTTTTTTTTTTTTAAGCAGGATTTATTATAAGAATTTCCTATATAAAGGGAATTTCTGTCAACTCTCTGAACACATAGGACCAGACAAGAAGAAGTGAAAGCATTTGCAAACTTACCCCTGCAACTGAGTAGGCAATTCCAATGTCTAATTCCTACTGATATTGGCACAATATTTTTATAAGTAAAACATTGAAGTAGAAACAAAAAGAACTCAATATATTTATCATAAAATTCTGCAGTCACAAGTGACTTTGATGCTTCTGTTCCTGTTTCATTAAGCTCCTTGCAGGCAGCATAATCCTGATAATTTCAATTCCCTAGAAGAATATTCTCTATTTCATTTGCTTCTAAAAGACCAAATTATTAACCATGTCATATTGTAAAATTGCCATCTAAAGACTTCATGATGTGTTAAGTAGAAACGAAATTGCCAGGGGCTGTAAGCTCTGGGTCAAAGGACAGTTGTTTGTAGCTCATTAGTATGATGTGGTAAAATCTGAAATTATATTAAATGTTTGTTTAAGATGTAATTAGTGAAGAATTTATGCATTTTCAAGTATTCCATGCAGATCTGTAGTCTCATATCAACAGTGGCACAAATGCTTTCTCGGGTGCATTATTTGCTTCATCCAGAAGCAGGAAAACAATTCAAAAGCCAAAATATATTGCTCAGCATGTTTGCTTTTTTTTTTTTCTTTTTGCTATTTCTCTCTTTACTCAGCTGTGCAACCCTGACTGCCAATATAGGATTTTACAGGAGAGATCAGTACAGATTGTCCTGCTCCCATTCTGCCTTTTGATGCCTGAAGGAAATTCAAATACAGCCTGAATTACAGACTTTGGGCTGTGTAGGCCAGGAGTTGGCTCCAGGCTGCTGTGACACAAGCACTGAGTACTCAGAGGGTCCTTCTCAGGTGCACAAGCTCAAGACTATATGATCTCTTTGCTCAGATTGGTGAGAAGGAGAAGAAAGACTTCACACAAAAATTTCATCTGGACTCCCTGTTTTGATGTCAGGGAACATGGTGTGAAATCAGAGGTTGCACTTTGCCGTTGGGAAGTCGTTCCTAATGTCCATCTCTGCCCAGGCACACACACACATCACCAGTTCAGTGTTTCACTCATCAGCCAAAGCTCTGAGCAGCCTTCCTTTAAAGCAAATTCTGAGTGCAGACCTTCACACCCAACAGTCGAACAAACTCTTCTTCCCTGTGTCAGGTGGAAAGGATTAAAATCCTGTTTTCCACCAAGCCACCAAACGGAGAGAGCTTGGCAAGCAGCCCAGAGAATGTGTACCCACATCAGGAAAAAAAAAAAGAGAAATGGAAGGAGACAGAAAAACAATCTAAGTATTCTGGAGGTGTTTGTTCTTAGAGTACAGTAGTGCCTGGCCAGTTTCTGAAAAAACACACAGAATACAAAAGATGCAGGGCTGATGTATTTCTATTAGATTGAAATAAAGATTTTAGATAGTCAAGTAGGAATCTCCATTTGTTTGGTATTAAATCCTTCAAAAATCTTTGCACAATTGATCTCAGTACTGGGATATCCAAACCCTGTTCAGCCTGGTTCTTGAACCACATTCATTCCTGCTCTGCCTGAAGAGCTAAAACCCAGGCTAATGAGATTCCAGGCACTGCTTGTTCCATGGAGCTACTGCAGCTCAGCTGATTTTGGAATTCATGCTGGGTCTCTGAGAGAATCCCCAGCTGTGCTTCACTGTGTGACTCTGCTGGCACTGACGTTGCTACCTCAGGGGTCACTGCAAATGTGCTGTGGCCATGAAATGCCCTGTGTAGGGCAGGACAGAGATGCTAAATAGACTTTTGGGGAAGAAAAAAGCCTATAGATATGTCTAAAATATAAATTTTATATGTATGTGTATATATATATATGAAAAACATAAAGAGCATGTGTGTGCATATATATACACTTTGAGATGAAACAGAGCCACTAAAATTAGGAGACCTAAAAATCTTAAAAAGGCCAAGCTCTAATTCACATACAGGATGCAAATTGCAGTTACTTATTCAATGTTTAATGCTGTATCATTGAAGATTCAGTCTATGCAGATTCCAGATAATCCTCACAAGAAACAAGGTTGTAGTGAAAGTCATATTTGAGGAATTATTGAAAAATAAATATATATAAGCAAGATGAACCTCAGTGAACTGGGTACCTCTGTATATGCTACATATTTCAGGATAATAAAAGTTTTCCTTTGAAATAAAATAATATAATAATTGGTTGACAGCTAATCTTTTTCCCTGGTTGCCAAATCAATTTACAAATATGCCATTTTAAATAGTGACTTAGCTACTGTATCTAATATAATTATAGAACATTAAAGTTTTACATGCAGAATTCATGGTATCTACATACTTTTTTTTAAAAAACAGCAATTACTGTGTTTTTCAGTATAAAAGCATTGGAAAATGCCATCTGATCACTCAAAAAATTGGATGCAAAACAACTTTGACCACAGATTACTGTAAATATCTCTAAAAGCAGAGTTATTACAGATAAACTTACTATTGCTCATGATAAAGATCTATCCCACATTAAATCTATCCCGCTCTCATATTTAATCTGTTTATGAAAAGACAATATTTGTACAAATAAGAGTAACTTAAGAGCAACGTTTGATTTAAATTTTGTTATTTATATTAAAAGAATATTTTAACACCTCAATTGTTTCTAGTCAGGTGAAATATCACTGAGAGGGAATATCTGTTGCCAAAAGCTTTCAGACTGAGTAAAGTCTTGTGTATTAAATGAGTTTTGTAGCTATGACAATGGCCATGGAGAAACCTAGACAAAAGGGATATGAATATTTATTAAAGACACGTTTATCCTGCATATTGTCAAAAATTCCTGAGGAGGAACTGCATTTGTACCACCACAATCCCATAGACTGCATCCATCCTGTGGGAAGCCACAACCTACTGAATTAATGCAATGATACAGAAACACCTGCAATTAAACACACAGCAGCCAATACAATTTGGCTTCTTGAGCAAGGACAAACAGCACCAGAAGAATCATTTCCCACCTGTGAGAGGAATAAAATTGTGCCAAGTCATAATTCAGGCTTAGGTAGGGGAGGAATGAATCTTGCCCAGGCAGATGAGGTGGAGTTTGTAGCAGAGCACTAAATGGAAACAGTCCTGGACAGAGGGGAGATCTCCAGAAATTCCAGCAATACTGAGCAGATTGTTTCCAGGTTTAGGAAGAATCTCCCTTGAAACTACATCTACGTGGCACTGAGAAGGCAGAAAATCTCTCCTTTGTTTTCAGTGCCCCTTTGATAGCAAGCTACACTGCTTAGAGAAGCAGGAATTCAGTGAATTGCAATGCACAGGGGCAAAAAGCTTGTGAAGGATAAAAGAGGGATGACTAGGGACCAGAAGTTTGAAACAGGTAGATGGAAAAAGACTGGAGGAAAATTAATTTTGTAGCAGCAGACTTGCTCATAGCCCCTAAATAGTACTCTGCATTTTGCTGTGATTCAGCTCTGAGTTTATTCTGCTGATTCCATATAATTCTGAAATTCAGTTCATAATAACCTCCTATTAACTATTACCTCTTGTCTTATGGATATCTCCGTATGTCAATACTATCTTCATATGTCAATTTGCTATGACCTTTTCCTTGGTTTATCAAAGTGACAGACATTGTTCTCTGCCTCTAAATAATCCACTCTTATTCATAAAGAAATATTGATATTGTTCAAGGTTTCAGAATTCTTGTTTTGATCAGTTTGCTCTTTAAAAATTGTGTCTAAATTTTCTGTTCAAAGAAAAATACATTGGAAACAAAGCAGTGAGATATTCACCTTTATGTTTTTCCATTTTCTGATACATTCTTTAACTGTACAAACTGCACACATTAGTTTGGGGGTTTTTTTAATTATTACATTAGCTACTTCTTTGGCTGGTGTGTTGGTTAGCTTGGTTTGCATAAAAGTTCTCTTTCTTCATTACCTTGTTTCTTTCCTGTGGATAAATTTGGGACACAGTTTATATTTTCTCTCTTTTTTTATCATGTTAAGAAAAAGAAGAAATAACTTTATTTTGAGGTGAGACATTTTTAAAATAGACTAAAGAGGATGCTATGCTGTACAGCACAACTTAGTGTCCCTGGCTTCATCAGCCCCAGTTCACTGTGTGTGACTGTTTATGTTATGCCTTTGTGTACTTGAATGGTCACTGCAAATTTTCATTTCTGTCATCAATTAAATGGAATATTGTGGATGGAAAACAAATGCAGTTAAACCACTAGAATTTCAGCAGCACACACTCTCAGCTTTTAAGTTACTGGATGTTGGTTTCCAGACTTGAAGATGGAATGGGTTTCAGGAAATCAATTCTGTTCTCATTTTAGCCAAAGGACCTTGCTATTGCTGCATATCCTGCACTTTCTTCAAAAAGATTTATTGCAAAAGATGTAGAAATTCTGATGAGTTTCCCTGAAAATCTAGATTCCTTGAAGGCAAACTCTGTAGTTTATAACCTCGCTGTTGCACTGGTGTCTTACCACAGAAATCTCCAAAGGGTCCTGCAGATCTCCAGTGTATTATGGGGTCTGTATTAGGGCACACAGGATCGTGGCCTAACCACACAGAGGAATCTTCTGCTGTACTGGCTGCTGCTTTGGCTAAACTAGGAAAATCTATATTCCCTCTAGAGATTAAAATCTTAAACCTGTAAAGACTGAAACATCTATTTAACACAGTGTAAAAACCACACATAAACTTCACAGATTGTAGGTCATGTACTAGGGCAGAGGAGCAATAAGTTACCTCATCTCTTTTAAACGGGTGAGCTAAGTAAAACAAATTTTATCACTGTGTGCCTTGCTAGGCTTCCAAATATATCCATTTAGGGACAGGGAGGGAAGGAACTCAGATGAAGTTTCACTCTTTATGCAGAACAGCACTGGCTACAAAAGTTATCACAAAGAAACTTGGGGTGCAGCCACTGCCCCAGGCCATGCTCTGCACTGCTGAAAAACTGGCTCTGAACTGATCAGCAAGCTGGACACACACTCTGCTGCTTTGCCAGCTCCTAAAGGGGAATAAAATGCATGAACTCCAACCTCACCCTCTCTTTCTGCTGTTGTTGCTCTGCCCAGAAAGCAAACAAGGAGCAGTGAGTGCTCACAGTGTTGATGTGATTTGATTGTGTTCAGGATTACAGCTGAAAAGTCCCCACCAGTGTTTGCGGAAAGGCCAGCAGGAATCAAGGCTCACAACTTTTAAGGTAGAATATATTAGAAGCAATTACTCGAACTTTTGGTTGCCTTCACAAACTGGGAACCTGTGGCCTTTATTTCATCTGCTTATGTTCAATTAAGGTTTGTTTCTGCTTTTGTTTGTGCAAGCAGAAAGCCACCTTCCCCTAAAATATCAAACAATGCTTCTAAGAAGTTAGCTATCTGACATAATTAATTCTTATGGTCCTGTAGGGTTAGAATATTGTAATTTGGCTTACTTTGGCCTTGAGAGCCAGAAAGTACAGGGAAAGGTGAGGAAATCCTGAGATATCCAGAAAATCATCTTGATTTTTTCTGCTTGATACCTGGGAGACAGGAATTTTCATCTTTAACAGGACTTGAATAACTACATCATTATTTTAAACTAAAAACTGGAAAGTTCCTAAACATGCTCAATTTAGGGAGGAAGAGATGTTATTGCAATAAATGATATCCCAGAAGTGAATCCTTTGTTTCTGAATTTCAGCCAGCCACCAAATCTTTGGAACTGTGGCCTTCAAAATGTTGTATGCTCACTTATTATGGACAGTCACATATCAAGTAATAACAAGAATAATATATTTCCTGTCCTTAAGGTTACCAAAGGCCATATAAAATGTATGAACGTCTTCCATCAACTTTTCAATTTTTCAGTTCCCAAGGGTTCCCCTACAGAGTGTTTTTTCTAGCACTGCTGTCAAAGTGGTGAATGGTCTCCACTATTGACATCATGATGTTCTAAACACTGAACAGGAGGTTGAAGCAGCACCTTAATCTTGTTTTTGTCTTCCCTGTCCCTTTTACAGCAACTCTGGGCTGTGAATCAAAGTAAGTTTAGTTTGTGGATCTTTGCTCACTAAAAATAATTCAAAATGCAATTTCATTTCAAGGTCTAAATAAAGAAGAAATCCAAAATAAAGTTAATTGAAAACCAAAATTAGTTATAGGAATAAACCCTTTTGAGATTAAATTATATTCACAACCCAGCAATTCTTTGTTCACATTTGGTTTTCTTGAAAACTTTGCCTTTACTCCTGTCTTTTTTGAGAGATCCCCAGAGGTGTCGTAGTGTAGTGATGTATTTACATGTTAGAAGTTTTGTCTGTTATGATTAGACATCAAGAACTCATTTGTTGATAAACATGCTCTGTTTCCCTTATGTCCCTGCCTAGATGATCATAACTCATCTGATCAGAAGGATCATTTCTGCTTGAGAGAAGCTGTCTCCATTTTATTCTAACGTTAATCATGTTTATGCTGAACTCAGACATCTTAAAAGCATTCTAGATCTCTTCCCTATGTCTTTCTTACTCACTCTGACTGTATCCCAGTAAATTGATTGTGTTCTCTAATTTCTTTATGGCATCTCATATTTATTTCATATGAGAATCTCTCAGTTTTCCAAGGAAATATGGCATTGATTCTCTCCTATCATCAGCCAGTGTCCCATAATACACTACACTGAACTAGATGCAATTGCTGTTCTGCATTCACTCTTTCACCGGCCTGATTAATAGTCCATTATCCTAAAATTTATAATTAACCGTATTATTCAGTCAGTTTTACATCAATAGTTGTCTGTTGGTTCCCTTTTGCCATGAGCAGAGGTGCCCCAGACTTCTAAAACAGAGAGTACAGGAATGCACTGCTGGCTGATTTTCGCAAGCAGGAAGAAAAACATGTCTATCCCAAAACATTCTCAGGTATTATTTGTATTTGGACAGACATTCATCAAAAAACCCCCAAACAGCCCAGCATCCAATGGCTGCTTTGCTGTGACCCCTCTGACAGGGCCTCCCACATCCCAATAACTTTTCTCCTATTCTACTACATCCACCTCTCCAAATGAAGTAACTTACTTAATTAAACTGATTTTTAAAAATAAGTTCTGCTCTCCTAAGTTTAATAAAGTTTACTTTATTAAACTGATTTTTAAAAATTAGTTCTGCTGTCCTTGATAGAAACTGTGCTATGATCAGTTTGATACAAAACTTTTCCACACGGTTCAAGCTTTTAGTCTTAAAATCACCTCAAAAATTGGCTGTAGACAGGAATGTTTTTGGCAGAATGTTGTATATCTGTATGACAGGGTGTTAAGGGTAAAACACCTTTTAATATTTCATATTTCAAGCTATTTAGTTATATTTTTGAAACTTTTGCATAGATGAAGATGTATCTGATTGCTCTCTCAAAAGCTCAGTACACTGAGGAATGAAAAGCTCTTCTGTTTTTTCTGTTACCTCAGCAACTTCATACAGAAATACTTTACTTTTTTATTTTTTTTTTAAGAGCTACTTTAAGAACAAGCATCTTCCTGGAAATAATCTTACAGTGATAACTTTCTGAGATACAAAGAAAATTAATGTAAGCTGATGGATAAGAAATATTATGTATTTTGCCTGATGGGTATTGTCTGTAGGGTTGCTAGTAATACTTCACTGATAAAATTACTATAAATACACTGAAAATTGTCTCTGGATAGACAACACTATATCAGGAACTGTGAAACAAGTGTTATGGGTTTTGTAATAGGTATAACTGGCTCTGACTTGGGATTGAAGAGTGCTGACAAGCCAATTTGCAAACACAGATGTGTGGGCAGACACATTGGGTGTATCCTGAACAATTCTGCTGTGCCATTCTGTATAGAATTATTCTGGGTGTAAGTATTTGATAGAGCAGCAAAGCACAGTGACATTGATGCCTAAAATTAGATAATCTGATTCTTTTTGGAAGGTGGCTGGCAAAAAAGCAACTCTGCTGTGCTGAATAGTTTGTCTGAAATTTGTTAGAAAATGCTTGGCAGTAGTTACCTGCATAATGCATATGTTCACTGAAATATTCTATTCCCTTGCCAAAGAGTTTAGGTTTTTTTTTTTAAATACAGTGGGTTTTGAGCATTTTGTAAGCCCCTCAGTGTTATTTTACAGTGCTGTGTATTCTTGCAATCAAAATAATCACAAATTCTCCTCAAAAACCATACTCCTTAAGCTGAAATTCCTGCACAACACTCACTACTTGTAATAATTCCTGTAGACCTGTCTTCATACACTAAAAAAAGTAATAAATAAGAAATATAGTTTGTATCCACCAAAAGTTTCTAATCAATTTTTTAGATATGAAAGTTTTAAGAGTAGCTGCCGTTGATTTAAGGTTGAGCTGCAGGGGTGAAAGGACAGATTATGCAACTGTTTAACAAGCAGCAGATCAGATTAATTGCAATGATCTCATTGGCATGAAAAAGAACAATATTCAGTCTTTTGTCTAATACATTGTTTTAAACATAAGTCCATTATATTATATAAAGAAATGGGAGCTTATATATCAGAAAAAAAAAAACCTCCCCCCTTTTCTGGTTGTTTTCTGTATAAGTTTACCTAGGTATAAATCCACAATAACTATCAAAATTTTCATAAAACTTTGCTAGCAATTGGTGATGGATCTACATTCAGCTTTGCAGCCCTAATTCTTTTCACAGGTGGGAGAAGCTTCAGCCTTAGAACAGCAAATGAAATCAGAAAAAGAACTTCGTGACACAAATCATTCCTTTTCAGAATAACTGAGCGTCAAGGTTATGGTAATAGCTATCAATTCAATCTTTTCTGAAAGGTACTCATGGAGACTGATTTAAATCCTGATTTTTAAATCACATGTTGTCCTTTCATATTTGTGTGGTGGGGAACTCAGATGACTTCTCTGCAGAATGCTGCATCCTGTCAATCCTTGAATTTGATTCGTGATGAGCACAGTTCACTCTGAAGTACTCAAATAAAATCTCACTGTCTTTCAAATTTAACACAGAATGCATTGAGACTTTTGAAAAAACAATTAATCTCCCTTTATTTTTATGTCAGTGCATTAAGCACACATTTGTACTCTAAAGTGGACTCCATGGACGGCACAATAAATGAAGGATATGGATTTGCAAATATTTCCTAAATTATTTGTTGATTTCTTTTTGCTGTGTTCTGCTCCACAAGTTTGATGTTTATGTGGTTTGTAAAAAAATCTTAATATCAATTAAGATCAATAATCAATACATGTATTGATATTAAATTAGAAATTAATGCCTTTCTATCCCTAAATATGCATTACCATTTAAAATACACTAATATTCAGTGTGTTCCAAAAAATACTAATAAATCTGATACCAAAACCCAGGCTTTTTACTTTTCTTGCACACCACACTCCCATATAATAATGAGCTGAAAAATTTGGGTCTGTGAAATTTCAGGGCAGAAAAGCAGAAAGCAGAGTGAGAACTACCAACAGTTGTTCGTACAAACAAAAGTTTAATTCTTTATATGAAGATTGATATGTTTAGCTGAAACATATTGATGTAGTATTGAAAGCTGCCTAAAACATTATTTTAAACATTATTTATGTTTTGGAAAACATTTTAAAATTCTCATTTAATCAATACCATCCCAATGTATAAAACTAATCACACCAGGATACATGATAAATCTTGTGTACAGGATCTGCACACATCTGACAAACACTGTCTTTCTGAATAGATTTCTGGGCAGAATTTATCAAGTGTAAATAGAGAGGGAGTTTTTTTTAAGTTTTCTCTCCTCTCTGATTTTCCTACCTCATGCATAGTTGTTTTTTTACATTTTGTCTTTTATTGCTCTGGGCTGTGTTCCTGAAGATTGTGCCAAATCTGAGGCCTATTTAAGTTGTTTCCATTTAAATGCGTAAAAAGTAAATAATTTCCAGTTATGTAATTATTGTCACTCCAAATAGCTGTGTCTCTGTGATTTGCTTTATAACTACTGTCACTTTGCAGTGGCTACCAGGCATTCAAATACTGTAGTCTAGCTGAGAGCTATCATTAGCAAATCAAAGCAGATGTATTTGCATGTGTATTTTTATTTCTCAATCCTCAGAGTGCTCTACTGTACTGCTGCTGCTTTAACTTTGGACTCCTGCCAAACCATTACTCTGCCTAGGAGAACACCTTATTTTGTCTTAATATTGAGATTTTATTTTTTTTTTAGCAAGCACTTTCCTAATATTAGGGACAGAAAAATGGTGTCTACAATGATTTCATGGAGCCTTCAAGAAAGTGCAGTGTCACAGCTGTGATTCAGTTGGATTTGTCTGAGTCATGTTCTGACACTGCCCTCATTCTGTCCCCTGGATCTCTCCCTGTGCCAAGGACCTTTCCCAGGTCTCATCCTCAAGTGTGGCACAGCAGATTTGCCCTCTAATAGCTGGCAATTAGATTTCCTTGACAATTACACAAAATTTCCTCACAAACCTATTTTTTATCCCATTTAGTATGAATCCCCAACAAAGGAATCCTCGTGATTAAGATGTTCTTGAGATGAGATGTATGAGATGTGATTTAATAACTGCTTCACCACAAACTTGAGAAAATGACCCACACATTTTGGGCCACAGCTCTCTGTCTGCTGAATGAGGAAGAAATAGCCTCCCCCTTTTAACCTTTTGTCATCTGTTTGGATTGGGATTCTCTGCAAATTATGGGTCCTCCTTTCAGCTGGAGGAACTTTAGGACTGAATTCATTGCAAGGGTCAGGAGGAGAAGGGACAGAATTTAGGCTGATTAAACACTGCACAAGCATCAGCCACTGAAAGGGCAAAAGATTTCTAATGGGCAATTTTCCCTGAAAAAACTGCAGGAAGAGCATGTTCCTGAGCAATCACACCTACTCATTAACTCAGTAATAATCAGATCTTTGGCCAGTGAACTCCTTGCATTTCAGACCTGGATTTTATTTAACTGAGAATACAGCTATAGAAAGACTCACCCCTCTCCCCTCAACGATTTTTTAGGCTCACTGTAGTGATAAACCTAAAATAGGTTCATTTTTGCATCTGTCTGCAGCCTCCAGGCACTAAGGTCATCAAATTTGTGTCACTGCTTTATTTATACTGTGATGCTGACACTGGAGTGGGTAGATCACCAATGTGTGGTTGAGGAATACATTCAGTGCAGTGGGAGCTCTGGGTGACCACGAACAGGTACAGATCCTTTGCACAACAGAAAAAAACCTCAAAAGCACTCCAACAAACTCATCCTGATATTTTGGGAAGATGTATTGACAAAACAAGCCCAGTTTAGGGCATTATTTATTTTCATAGAAGATAAAAAAAAGATAAAACTAAAACTCAAGGTTTGGTTTTGCTTAATTTTTTTCTTGTTCTGTTGTCCCCAGATGCCTTCAAAAAATAGTATGTAGAGATTAAAGTGTCTTATTCTGGAACAAGTAATACAATTCTTTGTAGGGAGACAGAGTGGAAGACTCTGGCACTTTATTAACTGAAATGATAGTCTTTTTTTAAGGTTAAATAAAATAATTTCAGTGTGTATTTTGGGACAGGAAAGGAAAAGAACTTGCTAAGCAGGAATAGAAAAAATTAATGAGGTAGGCAGAAAGGTGAGGAAAACAGGAAGGATGAAAAAAGTCAATGTCAGAAAGAGAATAAACAAGTGATTCTGTAGAATGACAACTTCAAATCTGATTTACTGTTGTTTTGGTTATCCAAAGTCCCAGTTTTACTCAGTTTCTTGTGCATTGTATCTTGTCTTGCAAACACAAGCAGAAAAGGTGACTCTACTGTATTTAAAAGTATTTAAATTCAAAATGGCTCTCATGAGTAAAATTAAAAAGTGATCTTAAAAACTATCTCTTGGCCACAACTTTGCTTGCAAAAATTTGTTGTTGTAGGGCAGCCAAAAGTTTCAAACATAAATAGTGTTCAGTATTTAGTGACTTTTTCAAGAGAAGAAAATAATACCCCTATGATATTTCAGAAGACCTCTTATGGAAAGCTAATGCATTATATATGTTTGAGTCTTTTAGCCATTAAATGTGCCATTTGACAACATAAATGCTTTGCTTCTGAGACCCACAAAAATGTCTTTTCAAAAGGAGAGTAAAGCTGTAGATTGAATGTTTTTATTAGAGATTAGGGTATTGTAAAATTAAGTGCTATAACTACATTGGCAACTGAAGGAGTTTAAAAAGCACAGTAAAATACTCAGCCTGCACTAATTGCAGGCCCTCCTTTTTCTCCTATTCTACCCTATCTTATCTTCTAAGGACATAAATTAAAAGAATTAGCAATTGTACTGCGCTTGCAGAGCACAATATTTTTTTTTTTTTTGAGCACAAAAGAACACAAAAATAACAGTATGCAACACTTGGAAACTAAGAAATGCTACGTAAATAATAATTCTTGCAAATTCTTAGGGTGGAGATGCACTTCCCTGCTTTTCTCCCTCTACAAGCAGGAGACAAAGCTCAAGTTGAAGATTTGCTTTGAGGAAGGGCAATAAAACATTTAAAGCAAGTGTTCAGCAGGCAGAGCTGTGTCCCTCTGGCTGTGTGGGAGCATCCCTGCCTTGAGGAATACTTGAATTATTGTTAAGGCCTCTCAGCTATTGTAGCACACACAAGGCTTGCTGCTGTTGTTTTAGTGCTGGCAAAACTGAAGCACTCAAATCTTAAAGCAGCCACTGTGTCCATCAGCTTAAGCCAAGAAGCCAGGAGAGGTCTGTCTTTCAGCTAAATATTATTTCTTTTATTTCCCCCAGATACACTTTGTCCTTGATGACAACTGCTTTGATCTTAAAGAGGCTAAAGTAGGTGATCGCTGTTTTGTTAAAAAAAAGAAAAACCCAAAACAACAAACAAAACCCAACCAGTCATGGAATAGTCATGCAGAAATTCTCTTTTTGATATTTGTTGATTGTTGTTTGGTTTACTTAGTAAACTCTCCAGAAAAAAAAAAGTTTTATGGTGCCATAAACTGTGTATCAAAGCTGTACAAAAATGTAGGCATGTGGGTAAGGGACTGATATTTTAAAAAAAGAGACCTTCCTTTCTCTCCAGTGCAGGGGAGTCTGCAACCACTTTGTACTTAAACAGTGACCTCTGAGTGCTCAGGACAGCACAAGCCATTTCTGAGTGCTTTGCTGAGCTTTACATTGAAACTGAGCTCACAGCACTGCATCAGATTTACACTAAACCAGTCCCTTGCTTCCAACAAAAGTGTGGTTGCAATAACCCCATAGCACACAGCAAAAGCAGCTGGGCAGCTGTGAGGGTTGTGAGAATCCCATTTTCCATTCCTGACACCTGTGACTCAGTTAAACTATTTTTATACTTTAACAGATGAATATGATAGGAAGATTAACCATAAAATTAAGGATTAAGCAGGCAGAAGCATCAAACACTCTATTTGTTTATGGCACCAAAAAGAATATACACAGAAGAGACCACACACAGCAGAAAGGGCAATAAATTATATGATGTTGGGTGTTTATTCTCTCTGTTTAACAGTGATAGGACGTCCTCCAGCTGTCCTGAAAAACAGGGATAGAGGGGTTTATTACAGGGTGAGGGTACAATAGTGACTGTTACACCCTGTGGTTGGTTTCTCTGCTCAGAGAACACCAAAAGGTGCTTCTGGAGAGCCTAAAATACAAACCACTTGCTCTCTGTTTCCAGCTACAACCAGGGGCTGCTGTGTATTCTTCACACAGATTTCATGCTCTGACAGAGCCTGTATTATCTTCTTTTTTTTTTAAGCAAATGAACACTGATAGCCACAATGAATGTGCCTAATAACTTCAATGTATATTTTCAGAATTGCACCCAAGAGTGCCCTTTTCACTGCCTGATATGGGGAAGCAGGAGGATTCTCAGTTCTTATCTAATATAAAATTGAGGCTCTGTTGTTTCACATGCAATTCCTTTCAAGGGCAAGCAAGAAAAATGCTTACTTGACACAAAAAACAGCACATCCTATCAAATTGCCTCCATTATTATTCACTTTATTAATAAAATGGCATTTTTGCATTTACTACAGTTTTTTTTTCCAGTGAATATTATGCAATTATTGCAATTTGCCACTGAGAACAGAGTATATGATGATTAAGCAGGCTCAGTGGATAGGAAATGAAGGTCTGATGGCAGATGCTGGGAGTTTGCTGGTTATCCCAGAGTAAAGTCAAAGCGAGAAAAAATTATCATTACATAGATCAGAAAGGTTATTATGTAAAAAACAGGTAGGAAAAAGAGAATTTATAGAAACACTTTTTCTTGGAAATGGGTATGGCTGAGCAGAAAATTAATGGGAAAATAATAAACAAATGTTCCTGAGAAAGAAAAAGTCCCATTTTGCCCTGGGCAAGTCCATTTTGTATTTATAAAAAACATCCAAAAGATGTGGGTCATGCATAGTAGTCTAGTAAAGATATATCTAAATCCAGGAATGTAAATTTGGTCACATCAGAGTCTGAATTAAGATTAATTTTGAGGATTGTACTGGCTCCACTAGATCTAGGGTAGTAAGGAAGAATCAGACAATAGTTCTCCTGCATCATATTTACTTGGGTGGGAGGAATAGACCTGGGCCTTTCTTGGGTGGTTGGCCATTCTTTACCTTAAATATGAATTGACTAGAATAAATGAAATAAATAAATTGAATAGAAATTCCAAAATTGGGTCTCCAACACAGAAAGAGAACTGATGGGGAAGAGAATTGTACATTCTTATTTACTGTCATAAATTGTGAAGAAGGGATGCCACAGCCTGATATTAGAAAAGATCTCAAGCTGTTTCTTTGAGTCATGAGTAGAAACAAACACCAAATTAATCAAATTTATTTCACTTGGAGTATCTTGTTCTCTGCTGTGTCCTCCCAGGTGTCTCAACAAGTAATTTTATTATACTCTTTCTGTGAGATATGGAGGGGCAGTCCAAAAACAACTTCATGGGAGTTCAAAAGACCAATTAGGTCTTTTTCTCCATCAGACTTTGTTTTTTCTCAGAGGTTGTTTTTAGAGAGAGAAACTAAGTTGCCATACTGTAAATCACGGCTGTCAGTTCCCCCTCTCCCCCCTCCCCAGCCTCAAAATGCTTAATAAGATTTTTAGCTAACAAAGCTCAGTAAACTCTCCCAGTACAGTCAGCACTGATTTAAGGGAACGTTCACTGTGTCACATCAGTCGTGGTCTTCATTTCAGAGCAGTGCTAATGATGGAAATCAAGCTGCTTGCAAGCAGATGAAGAGCACAAAAACTGCCTTTTAGAGGAGAAAACAAACTTCCATCTGCTTTCAGACTATCAGTGAGCCCTCCCTAAAGGCAGAATGGCAAGTGAAGTGTCCCCAGATGGCCCCTGCATGAGCAATGGCAGAAGAAATCAACCTCTGCAGGCTGTCAGATGAATGACCTCCAGTTCCCATTCACAGGGCTGAGCTGTGTTAGTGGCAGACAACATAATCCAGGGGCAAGGAGACAGGTAAAAAGTGTCTGTCAGGGTTTTTGGGAGACTTGAATAACAGAGCACAGGTTTTATATTGTTTTCCAACGATAAGAGCTTGTCACAGAATGTTTTGTAGCACAATATCTTTCCATTACTCCCCACTCTGGCATGCAATGCTCTCTGCAGAGTGGGCTCTGCTGAAATTGTCAGGGTGAGGAGTAACTTCTCCTGTGTTCCTTCTGACACTGCTCTACCAATCTGTCTCCTCTGCTAACCCAGCACCACAGCTCTCAGTGGGCTCTTAAACATCCTTTAAATGTCATAGACAGGACTGAAAGCAAGTGCCTGTGCTGCAGAAATGATGTTGTGATGATTTAGTTACAGATCTCCAGTAAGATGATAAACCTCAGACTGCAGCTAACACAAAAGAGGAATGTTTTGCCAGTTTTGTGTCATGCATGATGCTTTTACCCAGGCTTTTTTGTTGCCTGCTAATTAATCATGTTTTGCATGTACGAAACTAAAAGAGTATTATCAGAAATATTTTGCATGCAGAATAATAAACTCCACAGACGGTTCTGTTCTTTGAGGCTTTCTCGATCTTAACTGTTTTCCTGAAGTGGTGATCAGTATTCTAAGTCAGACCAACCATTAATTCTCTCACAGAAAATATGGATCAGGCCTTTCAAGGAGCAGATGAAACAAGCTGATTGTTGCCAGCCTTGATAAATTTTGCTTAATTGGACCTGGCAAACGCACAACAAACACTGCTCTGTGGACTTAATATAGCACCTACTCTTCTAAAACTTTGTAGAGCAGTTGGCACGGCACACAAAAAGTTCTGCTCTCTACATTTAAAGTGCCGCAGAAATTTATTCGAGGGACTCACAAAGAAATTCAGTGTAGGGTTTTTGAGTTTTTTTCTGGGAAAAAAAAAATAAACAACAGAACCAAAACCTAAAACTCCAGCTAGGTTCCTCTTTACCCCTTTCAGTCTGTTAACAAATAGAGGCTGTAGGAACAATCTGTTCTGGAGGAATGACCCTGCATATAAACTCAGTTAACCATCAGAAACCAGCAGAGCCTTTTGGGGCTGCAGTTTTGTAAGAGCTCTTAATGCTCAGGAAGATGTAGATGATGTTATTTGACTCTTTATGAAGTTAGAGCAGAGAAGCCTTGGCTGAGCAAGAGCAGGTTCCCATCCTACTGATCTGCACCCACCCAGCAGGACACAACCTCTGCCTCATAATTAACCACTCCAAAAAGACAAAATGACATGACAGTTAAATTATCCCATAAGCATTTGACCTGATGCCAAACCAGGAATCTGTGTCCAGATTTCTTCAGCCCTCGAAGCACTGTGTTCACCCAGAGACCACCCAGTGTTTGCAGCCCAACAGAGCAGGGACCACTCACAGCACCGTGGGACCGCCCTGCTGCCAACACCTTTTAGGTCATGTCAATCCATGGTGGGCAGCAGCTTTCCCAAATGGCCTTGGGAGAGCAGATCCTGCTGTCCATGAGCTGGTTTTACCCACATCTGGGCCCTGGTGAGGAGGGCTAATGCCTGGCTACTTTTGCTCTTGCTCCTCGTATCCTGAGGTATAAAGTTCTCACATGTTTTGGGTTATTTGGTTTTCCAAGTTTTAGTCTTATTGAGTTTCCCTTTCATCTCTGCTTCCCAATAATGTTCTGCTTTAGTAAATCACTTTAACGCAGTGCTTGCAAATGGAGATCCACAATCTCCTTACCAAGAATGCAAACAATATAATTCATATTCAGGAAGGGCTGAATGGGGGTTTATGTTTTCTTTCACATTATTTTCAGTAGTTTTCCAGTGAACCTGGCCATTGTTCTTGCCAGCCAGTGCTTGTCAGAAAGGTTACAGCAGTGTGCAAAAATCTGGCTACCACTTCACAGGGTGTAGATAGCTGGATTAGCAAATGTGGGATCTGCAGTACAATAAGCACCTTTGTTTGGGGTTTTTGCAAAGTCTGGAAGCGCTGGCACTGTGCCTAGTTCAATGTAGCTATTAGAGTCTTTTCATTGACTTTAATTGGAGCTGGATTAGGGCCTAATCATTAAAAAAATCTTCACCCTGCAGTGAGCTACGGTCACATTTGACCTCAAAATTTCAGTAAGAGGCATTGGCAGGGGGAAACTGGAACATAAAAGATAGAAAAATAATATTTTCCTGTCAAACGAGGAATGATAGATAACTACATGTAATACAGTGACCATATGCCTCAAATTTGTCTTGAACTCTCAAACTTTTTTCCACATAAGATCTGTCCAATTTTGATTTTTGGCAGCTGCCAGAACGCAGTGGAAGAGAGGGCTGCTTGTCTGCCTTTAGCTGGTGTGGGATTTGCTGTTGGCAAGCACAGATGACAAACACTTCAGAGCTGTGACCAAATGTCTTTGCCATTGTTTTTATTAGACTGTGGGATGTTTTGCCTGATCCGTGGCAAGATATTTTGACAACTCATTGCAGCATAATAAATGAATAAAATATCAGAGAATAACATATTTTATGTGCATGTGTACGCATCTATATTTTAATGTATAAAAGTAGCATAAATTAGTAAGTGGTGTTATTTAGCAAAGATTTTACAGTTCAAAATGCCAATGCTGAATCACTGTTACAGATTTACAGGGATTGTCCATCTGTGTCTCTTGCTCTTTGCCTTCAATGTCTTTTTATTTTCTGTGCAGTCCAGGTGAGAGGTGCCCTGTGAAAGTCTAAATGGAGTATTTGAAGTGGAAGCAAAGCTGAAGTGAGACAGAAAGATTAGTAATGCAGGAAACCCCAAATGCTGTATGTAATTAATTCTTCTATAATTAATTTCTCTATCTTAAGTCTGGTTTTGTTTTTAGGAGATTAATTTTTTTTTTTACAATCCTGTTAGGGAGTTGTGTTTTGGGTTTTGTAACGTGTAACATATTATGAGTTATTACTTCTTGTTGCATTCAAAACATCTGCTCTTTGGGGAGCGTGAGAAGAATAATCTGTGTTAGTTTTATCATATCAGCCAATATGAGATAAGAGGCTGATGAGATATGCTGAAAAAAATTCATGTTGATTTATCAATGTCACAGAGTGGGGAAGGTTGGAAAGGACCCACAGTGAGTCCCATGCTGCTCCCTCCCTGCTCACATGTCCTGTGAAATGAGCCCTTTTTTTTCTCACTCTGAGAAACCTAAATATTATTCTGGTAACATTTTCATTACAGGAAGAAGTTTCTTTAGCACCCACTTATCAGGTTTCTTCTCAAGCAATGAAGATTTTTATTCCTGGCACACAAAATGCTAGTTGGGTTTTCTCCTGCTCTTTCTCACCACAAGAGCTTTATTACTTACATGCAGTCAAACGTGGCAGACAATTGGAGAAACTTCAGCATGGGAATAATATTGGTAAGCCTGGTAAATTGTATGTAAAACAGTTTTTTCCAGTGCCATGATAGCAAGAAATGGAAGTTGCTCCAAATAAAATTTTTCTTTTCCATTTTTTTCTTTTCTTTTATGTTTTTCTTCACTCCAAGGCAAATTTTCTCAAGCTAATCTGCTTGATTCACATACTGATGGACAAATGTATCAAAACTGCTGGAAGCAAGTGCTGTAGGGCCTGTGTTTTAAGAGTCTCTTGATTCATTTATGTGCTTATAACTTTTCTATTTTTGTTCCTGGTTAGCATACTTCACCAGCCCTGTCACACCAGCTCAGAGACTGAACTGAACTCTTCCCTTTTAATGGTTCTATCTTCTGAAATATCTGTAAAGTGTTATTAGTTTGTTCTTTTTTAAAATCCCTGCTGGATGCATAACCACGCATCCAGTTGGATTCACTGTGACTCCAGCACATCTTTGCCATCCTAGAAATGGTCTCCTCCCTGTTACACCACTTTAAATTTTTTAGTCAAATAACAGAGAAAAAATGTTGTCATCTCTGCTCCTCTACTTTCTTCAGTTTTGTTGGGTTTTATGCTGTTGTGTTTTAATAGCAGTTAAAAATGTTCAAAACATACCCTCGTCGTTTTCATGCTCTTGTCTCATGTGGTTGCTTTTAAATTATGTTCAATGAGACCACGTTGATGAGAAACACTGCAGTTCAGGCCTTGATTCAGGTTTTTAAATCAGAATTCAATGACCAAATTCCTTGTCCCTATGGGTTCCTAAGGTGACCTAATTGTCATATTTTTCTGAAGAATATACTAGAATATACAGCAGTAATTGCAAGTCTTGACTTCTGTGTGAGGTGACAGAAATTCCTGCTGGCTTCAAGGAAAGTTGCTCAACACCCTTGCAATGAATCCTAAGCATGAATCCTAAGGCTATGAAAAAGTGAGGAAAGGGTGATGAAGAGACCTTTGGGGGAACAAAATCACATACACCGTTCTGGATATGGGGAAGAAGGGCTGTTTGGAGGAGAATTAAATCACAGAAATTAAATCACAGAAAAATTGTGGGACAAGAAAATTCAATAAACTCATGGCCATGTCTCATCTTAGAGCCTAAATCTTCCTCTTAGCTACCAAAATAGCCTTGGAAAAGGAATTAAACAGTTGGGCAAATATTGTACAGTCAAGTTTCAAGCCCTGCTCAGAGCTGGGCTTTTTTACAGAGCTCTCAGAGCCAAGAGTAGAAAATTAGGGAAGTGAATGCCAGGAACCATCAAGCTGTGGAAGACAGGGCTGGAAAGCACAGCTGTACAGAGAATGACTTTTCAGGGACTTGGGAACTTGCAAGCTACAGAGGGTGGAAAAATAAGGAAGTACAAGCCCACAAAAAGCATTAGAAGAAGAGAGGAACAGAAAATCCGTCCCAAGAAAGGTTATGATGCAAGGACATTGATTTACATAAGTAAAAATTAATTACACCAGAAGAGAGCATTGTTTTAATTGCTTTTAGCAAAAGACAAGCAAGGTCTAGGCCTAGGCCTTGAAGTACTTTGAGACTCTTTTATGAAAAACCTTAGAAATTCAGAACCAATATTCAGTCAGAGTGAGAAGCCAGTCCCACCTCTGTCACCTGCCTCTTGTTTTGGGCATATCTCAACATTCACAGTTTCTGCTGTGTCTCTGTCACCTTATTCTTGTTAACACGTTTGCCATGCAGACTCTGAGGATGGCAAAGCTTCCCAGGATTGATGGGGCTCCAGAGCAGTGCAATAAATGCCAGCAGGAGCATTCCTCCTGCCTGATGCACAGCTTTGACTTTCAGCTGGGGATGTGGAGGGCCATACATCCTGGCTGAAGTGCAGTTTCTTTATGGATTATTTAGTGCTCTGTTCATAAAGCCATTGCTAGAATTTTAACTTTCAAAGTTAGGGTATACAAGGAAATAGAATAAATCTGCCGTGTATGGTTATAGGTATTACCTTTCCCCATAGTTACACAGCTTTCCCCAAACATAAATTTTAGCCACTTGTGCAACCATCAGGACATGGATCAAGCTGGTCTCTCCAAGCCTATATAATGACCATCATAGAATCAACTCTTCTATTCGATTCACCACTCAAAACAAAATTGTGGTTCGTGGATGTAATTATTTCATGTCACAGCAGAAAATTCTTGCTTTGTTTGTTCACCAGAGCATACTAAATCTACTTTTTTCTTGTGAAAATCTGCAGTATTAATCTATTTAATATAGAACTCTGAGAATACATGCTTATTTCTTATCTGAAGATGTCTGAACCTGTCATCTTGCTCCTAGTGCATAGGGGGAAAAAATCATGTTGGCTCCAAAGAATTAGTACCACTGCCTCTTAAAAATTTCAGTAGTACAGAAAGGGAGTAAAAAATATATTCAACTATATTTTCTAAGTGGCATTTTTAAACTGGCCTCTAATTTTTCATAGTTTTCACATAGCCTAGCAAGCCATATGAATAACCCAAAATCAGTGTGTACAAACAGGGCAGGTGTCAGCAAACTGTGAAGGGAACTGCCATCTCTGTACAGAAAATAACACCTTGAATCATTGAACCTGCTTTGTTTTTCTCCTGCAGCTCTCTATTAACAGCCATCTCTGAGCCCTCTGAAATCTTCCCAGAGCCTGATTTAGGTTTCTGGAATTTTGTTCTGTCACAAGGCCAGGAGCCAGCCCTGGGCTGCTGACAGGAGAGGGGAAATGAGGGGAGGGGAAACACAAAACTGAGATAGGGGAAAAAACAAAATTGAGATGGGGAAAGCACAAAACTAAGATGGGGAAAAAAAACTGAGATGGGGAAAAGCACAAAACTGAGATGGGGGAAAACAAAACTGAGGTGAGGGGAAAATACAAAACTGAGGTGAGGGGAAAACAAAACTGAGATGGGGGAAAACACAAAACTGAGGAGAGGGGAAAGCACAAAACTGAGGTGAGGGGCAGCCTTGGGTGTCGGGGAGCCTGGAGCTGCCTACGAGGGACATCTCCAGCCCTGCCCAGGATGTTTCCCCCAGCTTTGCCCAGCAACAGTGGGAAGAAGGCTGGATGATCTCTGCCATGGCACCAAGACCTTCAGGAAGCCCTGCTCTTCCTCCAGGTGATTATTTGACATCCCCTGATGTCCATTTGAGCAACAAAATCCCTGTATCTCTGCTTAACAGATGACTTTTGGCAGCTCCTCTGCCCAGATGTCAGTCAGAGCAGTGAGATTTTTTTTTTTTCTTTTTTTCAGTAACTATATCCAGGTGTCAGCTCTTTGAATGTTTCTTATGCATCCTTTTTAGTTTCTGTTCAGTCACTGTGCTGACAGCCTCAGGTCTGAAGTGCTGTGCTGGTAGCACTTTGTCTCCCTGAATGTCCTCCTGATTCCAGCCCTGGAGGATGGAGGGGGTGTGCTCTGAGTTGCTGAGGTCAAACTCATAAATTCTTCAGGAGGGGAAGAGGGTAAGAGTGGTTCAGGGCAGACATTGACCCACAGCACACACCAAACACCACCCACAGCCCCAGTGCTCCTCTTGGAGCTGGTGATTGTCACAGTAAAACTTAGACCATGTTTATTTTGACAGTCTAAGTGCAAAATGGAGATTAAATATTGATAAATCAGTGACTACACAAACAAGTGTACAAAGTGGCTGTTGCCTCCATTGTTTAGCTGCCTGGAAATGTTTCTTTTCCCTCACCACATCTTTTCCCCCACCATACCAGTTTTACTCAGTTCTGGTCTCTAGTTCTTTGATAGTTGTCAATAACAAATAATTTTCCTTTTCCTCTGCCCATCATTGCTGCCACACTGAATTTTTGGTGGCTGTGATGTCATAAATGTAGCAGTTGGGAGGTCATGTCAGGGAAGAACAAGCAGTGGTTCTACAAACCTCAGGTTAGGGTGAGGCAAACTCAGAGAAAACCCTCACTTTTCCCCATTCCTGTTCAAAATTTTCAGGTTGTGGGTGTATAAATGCATGGATTGGTGCCATTGTGAATCATGTTGGAATAATATGACTCAGCATGTGCTTAAATAATGAGTTTTTATGGCTAAAAATAAGAGCCTTATATCTTAAAATGAGCCTGTTCTATTTTTGTTACAGAAGTCCTCCAAAGGCAAGGAAGCAAGGAGCCAGATAACTGCACGTGCTGTTATCAGATCCCACTGGGAATTGATCAGGTGTCACCTATGAAGAATTAAAAAGACATTCAGGGAAGGGGTTTTTTTCCTTTCTTTTCAGAAGGTTCTGAAACTGGGGAACTAAAGGCAATGAATTTTTTATTGTAGGATAAACTGGTGTGAATCACACAGCTGAGCCAAGGAGACTAGAAGGGGCAAGGCATTGAACACCTGGTTGGCATTTTTAACTTACATTTTGTATCCCATTTCAACTTCTGATCTGGTGCAGTCCATTTCTGTGTCCAAAGTAAAAAATAAAAAATAAAAAACTTAAGCACCTGCATTCAATTCTCATATAAGTCATTTAAGTACACCAGTGCTACCTCTCTAGCTGTTAGCTATAGGTAAGCATTATCTTTTTGGCAGTAAATGTTGTGACAGAATGAGTCCTTGACTGATGTTCTGATTGCAGGCCACATCAGGAATAATAAATGTACACGACTCTTTCATGGGCATTTTCTCACAAGTGTTCAAATAGCTCCAAGTGCTCTGATTCTTTCCATGTTTGTGTTTTGCATAGTTGATAAATAAAAATGATTTTTAATGATATGGTATTGCTCAGGGAACTTCAGTTTCCAGTTAGCAAACATACATGGGTGATTTTCTGTAGCAGAGTAAGGTTTTGAACACCAGTGCTGAGTTCTGCTCAGGAATTCTGCTCGTTGCAATATTTCACAAAACACAGAATTACCAACCAGAGTTTGGGCAGAGAAAACTCTAATTGAAAACTGTAACTTCTGTATATCACATTTATGAAACTCTGTTTAATCCTATTCCCTCTTTTCTACCTGATTTATGCCTCTTTTATGAAAAAAATATATATATTTCCCAGTAATTCATGTTTCCATTTTCTAATAGCTTTAGCCTGAAAATATAATGGCAGCATCTATATATTTTTTGGTTTTACTCTCACATTCTATCTCAGGCTAGAAAATACTTCCACAAATGGGAGACATGATTGATTATACAACAGATTCAATCACAAAGAAATAGTGAGAGGATAAAGCTTCTTGCTGGTCAAGCTGATGGGCCTTTAAACTTTTGCCTAAATCCACCAAGCCCACAGTTAATTGGAGTGGTACAGTTCACTTATATAAATCTCCCGTACACACTGTGTTTTTCATCACAAATCACCGTGATAATTTGGAATTGTATCATTCTCTGTAAAATAAAACAACCTTGTGGTCTCTGAAGAAAAGACTCTGCAATGAGTGATCAGCTTCAGCAGGGGATTTCAGATAGGGAGGCTGTAATTGCTAAATTTTACCTACAACACATCACCTGTGCTGTTATTAAAGTAGCCTGTGAATCCTCCTGGATGAACAAATAAAGCTTCCTCTTCATCCTGAAAACATGGTTAGGGATGTGGAGGTGGGAGCATTGGCAAGAAGCAGCATTTATTTTTGTTGGGAACTTCCAACAGATCCTGGCAAAGGGTTGACTAAGGATGCTATTTAATGGTTCAGCACTAATTCACAGAACAAAAACGTTGTGCTGTTGTGGCTTCTGGAGGTGTAGGGGGTTCTGTGTGTGGTGATCCAATGCAGCCCTCAGAAGGACTGAGTTCTGATGAAAAGAGCAGAATTCCAGGATTATTCCTGGAGACAGAAGGATGAGCTCCCATACAGCACAGACAGGAAAGAGCTGGAAGCAGAAGGAGTCTGGCTCACAGATGCTTTGGAGCAGGTTTTGTAAATCCGAGTTTCTTTAGCCTGTACCTTATCCTTATCTTTATTCCTAATACCATTTCAGAGAACATGATCCTCTCCCATAGCAAAATATAAGACAATATCTGCCAGCAATGTCTTCCTCCCTAATCTCATTGTTTATCTGATGTTTTACACTAAACACAACTTCCAAGAGCTGCAGTCCTAATCCTAACACCTTGTTTTGACCCTCCAAACCCCTCTCTGCTGTATTTCCATTATGTTGTGATGGTTAGGTCCCTTCAGGCCTGCATTCCCCACTTGCTTTTACTTGCACCAGTTCTCCTGCTTGCTTTGCCTTCTTTAAACCCTGCACCATTCAGTGTCTCCTTCCCTGCAACTGTGCTGTTTATGGAGTCAAAATTGCTCACAGTGATATGAATAAAACTGGAAGAAGGGGTAAGTTTAGGAAATTGAGGATTTGTGATTGCTTCTGAGTGCAACCAAACCAAATATCTCTTTCAGTAAGGAAACTGCAATTTCTTGTTGCCAGGAAGCCTTGAAGTTAATTTTGCTGGGGTTCATGTTGGTTTATGTTGGAATGTTAGCACAAGGCTGAGTCAATCCTGTTGGTCAGCTGTATCTGAAACTGAGTTTAAAACTGGGCCAGTTACATGGTCAAGAAAATAGAGCCAGATTCCAACAGATCTCTCTTTCTGAGGGGTGAAGCTGATGGTTTCTGCCTCGTGCTCCTCCAGTTTAGCTCCAGAATCCCACTCTGACCATCCTGATGCACAGCTGCTTGTCTCCCCTCTGGTTTCATTCTCTATGGCAGGATAATGACTGAGGGAGGCACATCTGTAAATGTAGGACATCAAAGCAATTGAAACATGATGAATCATTATTATTATTATTATTCCCAAAAGGCAGGTGGAAATATCTTAATCAGAAAGTAATTATAAAGCTGTTGTAGACACCTTAACTACTAATCTCCTGCCAGTTATTTAAGGTTTGGGGTCTACTGGAGAGGAATCTTGAGGAAGACAGATGCAATTTCTTTCTCCTCTTATGCAATTTCAAATTCAATATAGAAAGGTACAGAAAGGGCAAAGGGCTGATTCAGGGAGCAGATCCTTCTGTGGAGGGGTGGAGGCTGGATCCTGACAGAGGACACTGAACCTTCCAGGTGGGAGAGAGTTGTTTCCTCCTGCCAAATATTATTTGGGCAATGTCACCTCATTCTTTCTGCTGGAGGAAGGGGAGGAGGAATTCTGAATTGCTGCAGCCCTCACTGAGCAGGCTGGCAGAAGCCTGACCTAGTCTTGTGTCAGTCCTACCAGCCTGTTTAAAAAAAATTAAAATTTATAATGGCTATCCCCAGCATTCTTTGAAGGACATGTTTGCATTTAAGTTATTTCTATTGTACTCAGAGAGTTCCTTGGCCTGTGTGTAGTTAACATGACTCATTTAATCCAAAAATAGGATTTGCACACACGTTTTGCAAATCTGCTAACAGCCTACATTAGTTCTGCACTCAGTCGCGTTTGCAGCAATGCCTGCTGGGTGCATATCCCAGCTTTTGGAAATCCAGTCTGGTCTTTCCTATTTTCCACTTGTTCATATCTTATCTTTTTCTGTTCAGCTGATTAAAGAGATGTGTTCAGTCCCAGACTTCAGCTTTCGTAACAAGGGAAAGGTCACTGTTCCTAGATTTTTCTGTTATATACCAATTTTTCTTCTGCTACACCTCTGTATCATGACAGGAGAATTAAATTCAAGAACACCTACAAAAGTCAGGTCCCTCGGTGTACCAGAAAAATAGGATTTAGTGGTCCAAAAGCTTCTTTGTAAAGCAGTAGGTAAATGAACCTGTGATAAATCAGTTCAGGTACAAGGAGTCATGCAAAATATAACACTAAGAAGACCAAAACCCCAGCTGAATTTATATATAGAGTAAAATCCTTAAATGAAATGCAGGAACAGCCCCAAAAGGGTGGATTTTGAAACAGATAATGTTTTGATATCCTTAGGTTGTTTTAGATGGTATAACTGATTCAAACCCAGTAGTCATGAATTACAGCATATAAAATAGCATATGAAAAAAAAATGCTAAACTGTTGGTCACTAAAATGTCATCTGGGTGTTCCTAGGTGGGGACATCTTGTTTTCTGATCAATAGAGAAATTGTTACTTTTTTTTTTTTTACTTTTTTTTTTTCTAATATGTAAAACAATAAAAGCTCTTCTTGAAATGCTTGATTTGTGGAGTTCCATTGTCACAGCAACAAGCACTGTTCTGTTTCCACACCAAAGCTGCACGTTTGGGATCAGACTCACACAGATGAAGGAAGAGGCAGACAGTTTTTGCTGTGCCATGAAACACACGGAGCCTTTGGCACACACAGAAAACTTGAGCCCTGATCCATTATTGGAAACCATTAGCATAAATACTCTGCCAGGTCATTGACATCTGCATTATCAAATCCCCCTATGGGATTACATATCCAGCACTCAGATCATGCTATTAGTGTATGGTATGCTAATGAAATAATCAGCAAAAACACACACGCCCGGGAGCTCCTGAGTTAACACAGAGCTGGAATAAAATTAAAACTGCACACAGCTCCTTGCAGTTTGGAAGGGGCTGCACAGAGGATTGCTTTAATGTTCTAAGCACAAAGCTTTGACTCAAGTTCAGGCTGATCCCGAGATTTAGGTGTAGGAAGAGCTGGTCCTGCTCAGCCCATAATGCTCTTTAAGGAGCTAAATCATGCACAGGAGCCGTGTTGGAGTTACCAGAAAACAGCTCCCCTAATTGCAGGCACTTGTTGACTGGGTTATCTCTTGTCTTGGAATGATTTTCATATGTTTCTTATTAAGAGCAGTTCAAAGCTATCCATTTAATTTTTTGGAGTTAAATAAACCTTTCCAAAGAGAAACAAAGTTGCAGGAGGCCAGAATCTCACCAAGTTGTCACTAATAACAAAGAACTTGCCTGAGAAGTTATTTTAGTCAGCAAATCAGAGGTGGGGGTTAACATCTTTTGGGAGAGAAGTATTGCAGGGATGGGCATGACATGTTTCATTTTCATTTTAAAATTCTCAAGTACTTTTAACCTATCATTATTTGGATATTGTAGGAATTGGAACTTTTTCCAGGTGTGGGGAGTTAATCACGACTCCTGCAGGTTGTTAGTGTTTATATGCTTTGTATTGTACAACTGCAACACCCAGGCATTGGGAAGAGATGCCCTGGATATGAATTTCCTTTTCTTTCAGCCTGCCAAAAATAAAACCAGCCACAAACTGAGCAACACCTATATCTTACCTCGAAATCGTATTTTGCTAAAACTCTTTGCATTCTTTGGTCTGTTATTTCCTATTGGCCTGATCTGTCCCAGAATGTGTCTGGGAATTAACTGGAGTAGGCATTTTAGCAGCATTAATCTTAACCTAAGTGTCCTGATTTTACAACTTAACGACTGTGGAGCAGGAGATAAGCTGTAAACTGTTTTTATCCCACTAATTCAGGCCAGTGTTATTAATAAGGTACGTGAGATTTACGGTAAGACCATGGAGGTAGATTTAAGTTTAAAATCCAGCAGAACTTAATTTGTTTTAGCTCTAGATTCAAGGCAGAGAATGCTAGAATTCTTTAGTTTGCTTAGCACTCAGCTACTTTACAAATAACACCATAAATTTTACCTTACAACTTCAATTACGAAAGGCTTTAGGCACCCGAGTGAAACAATAAATTTCCATGCAGGTAAATATATGCACCAGTCCTTTAAAACAGAGAAATCAAATGTCTTATAGTAAATAAAAACCCAAGATCCTTCATAGGTAAAAGGTGTGCATCATACATATTGTGAGAAATAGAAACAATACGAGGAAAATGAACAAACTCATCCTTCTTGCCCAGGAATAAGAATGCAACCATCAACAGCATCTTACAGTTTTCAGTATTTATGATATTTAGATGATACCTTTTCCTCTGCCATTTCAAAGCATTCCCTTAATATTGAGCTTCACAGAAGCCTTGTGCAATGCTATTACCCTGATCTAGGTGGTGGGAATGCAAAGGTAACAGTAATTGGCACCTGAAGAGGGAGGGTCACACTCAAAATACAAAACAGTTCCTAACTTGTGGAAGTGTCTCACTTCTGGAAGTGTCTGTTCAGCCTTGGGAGTTTGTGAACTTTGTTCTGAATTGTTTTAAATATATTCTCCTTCTGAAAAAAAGAAAAAAAAGCCATGCTTACTGCTGTGAACTCCAGCAGGCAGCAGTGTGTCCTTATATCCACATCAGCACACCTTTAAATATACAGGGAAATGGCTTCCTGCCTGCAAAACCTGTCAGATAGATAAATAAATTCATTTCTTTTGGTTGCTGTACATGTGACATGTTTTGTGGCACAATAATTTGGGGTCCTGGTGATCTGGGCAGAGATGTCAACACCTCCACCACCACAAGCCCAATGTGAAAGTCAAGTTCTGAACATTTTCTCCCGGAAAATTCATGGGGAGGTGGAGATGCTCAGCATATGGAAGGTACAGCTTTATGCATCACTCACTGGGGAATGAGCATGCTCCTACAATCCCCCGTGGTATCTAAAATTTCCTTGGAAACGTCTCCTGAAGTTACTCTGAAGATTTGCCTAAAATGACCCTGTTCTGTTTGTGAGATCACAGCTCACAAATAAACAAGCTACAGCAGCTTTAGGCATTGATCTTATTACTCCAACACTTTAGAAGCAGGCACTAAATAATTACTCTTGAAATTCTGGCCCAAAGTGTTCTTTTTATTGATATATCCTGGAATGATGGAAGTAAATATGAAATATGACGGAAAAATATTAGAGAGTACAGAGCACAGTTTCACTTACAAATTTGCTGAGGTTTTCTATCCTTAGATCCTCTAATTAGCAACTCATGACATCACCTGACTTAACCCATTTTGGCTGATATTGTTTGCACTCCTTGCCATGGGCAGAAGTCTCTGTGGCTCAATTTCCCTTTGCAAATAGGAAGCCATAAAAGCCTATTTAACTCACCAAAGTGGTAGGAACCAGTTTAATTAATATTGGTTAGGCACTTTGATATTGCAATGTAGGTAAAAAAAGTCCATGTGGGAGTGAAAAAACTGTGTTTTCAAAAAATGGTTTGAATCTATGTGAGGCCTGGGGCTGTGCACTGAACCAAAGGCTGAAAAATCCTTAGGCAGCAAGCACCATCCATTCTGTGCATGATTGAGTCTGGAGTCTAGAGAAGAAATTAATATGTGATCGTGTAATTAGAGTGTAGAATAATTAATATACACAAGGGAAGGATAACTTCAAATACAGGTAATCGTAATTCCATTTTTTTTCCCCGTGGTTAATTTTGCAGCCCTTATTTTTTTTTTCACTCTAGTTTTTCTCGATGTGATATATGGTATAAAGGAGAGAAGAAGTGCAGGACTGTTGGCTGGGTTTTTTTTTCCCCTTTATTAAATGTTAATGTGAAATCTGCAACAAAGAATGTGATTGCCCATATGTTATTCTACAAGTTTGGCTTTGCTTGGTTTTTCAAGTAAAGGAAACTTCACAGTCATTAAACCAGACAAAAAAAAAAAAATTCTGAATCTTTCACCTTCTCTGCCTGGCTTCTAACTCTCCTAAGTATATGCTTGAACTTTGAAATTTCTAACACTGTGTGCAGCCATGAATTATTTCTAGTTCACCAGGAAAGACACGTCTCTATTGCAAACACAGCGGTGGGAGGGGATTGCCTTACAACTCTGCTGCACCTTAGCTTGGCCTCTTGGTTTCAGAATTAAGATCTGTAGAGGGCTAGGAATTCATTGTGCTGAGACTAGACTAGAGGATGAACATTTGGATTTATTACTACTTATATTATAAATGCAGAGATTGGTGATTACATCTGCTCCCGTTTTCCTGGTCGCCTTTTTCTCCTCTTACAGGTCTGGAAATAGGACTCCAGCAAAGCTGTAATTTCAGCTTCCAGTCCTGGCTACTCCTGCTCAGAAAAAGAGCAATTTGTGGTTTATTTTCCATTGAAGACATCAACAGAACTCTTCCGAATCAACAGTAAATCTCTCATTTAATTCAGTTACACAAGATGAGGTTCTAGATTGGAAAATTCAGCAGATATCCACCAGTAACTGAGGAAAGAATCAGACCAGTTAGGAGACAACTTTGAGGCTCTTATTTCTATTCCTCTACAAACAAAAGCAAGCACTAAGGTAATTCATGTTTCTGGCTGAGAAAGCATTTATTTAATAGCTCAAAACTGTTGAAAATAATAGAAGGTCTTAATTAAAACCTGGAATGTACTATTACAAGAAAAGCAAGAAATATTCTTAATGATTTTGAAGGGATTCGCTTTCAAAGAAGGGAAAACTTTGACAAACCCAAAGAAGTTTTTTTTAATTCCTGTTCTTTGTTCAGTAAATTCAGGAACATGTTTTTGAATCAGATTTAAGTTTTAACTATGTAGAATTCAAAGTATATTACTCATCCAGTAAGTTAAATAATTACCATACTGTTGTTTGATACTGCAGTACTGTTTGAGCAGAGGAAAAAAATCACATTAATTTCTTTGTCTAATTCCATGTTTTTCACATTGCAAACTGCCTGTGGCTGGCTACCTCTTTTTCCTGAAATTCAGTCATTTCACAGCAGTGTGTTCTACTATTTATTCTGAATAAGTTTTAATATTTGAGCTATTGGTTTTACTGAACACAAAGGTTAGCTAGAATGATCTTCCATCTTCTCATCCTCAATTTTGCATGAGCTGCCTGAACTACAGACTAAAGAATTTCTGTAACATGCCAAAAAGTGGAGTCATTCCGTAAGGATTAAGGTCAGGAAGGTATATGTGCATGTGATATAAATGTTTATGTTCTTAGTGTCTTTGTGCCTCACAATCCTCATAATTTGCCTCATTTGCTTCAGCAAATCTTTGCACTGGTGTTTTGTTGCAGACTATAATGTCAAATTAAATAAGGTCTACAGGATCCTCAAAGACAGAAATAATCATTGGGGAAATACAACTGATAAGAATTCTTATGGAAAACTAGACAAATATTGAGGGAAGAAGTATTGTGGCATCTGCCAAGCTGTTGTTGTGCTGTAAAATCAGCATTTTGCAATGCCAAGCAAAGCAATCAGCCAAATTTTCCTTTGAATGTATTGCAAACTCAATTTCACCCAAACCTGCTTGAAGATTCTGGCTCAGAACACAAAAATGAATGTGGTTTTACCTTGGGGATCGTAACAAGATCTGAACCCAAGTAAGTGGTACTTATTTAGGAATTTATAAGGAAAGAGTAGAAGAGAGCTGAACAGGATTCAGTTTTTATCTAGAGTATGAAAGTAAAAAACTTGGGCAACTTCATTTACAGTGAAATACTTTCTTATCATGGACTGCCATGGAAAAATATCTGACCAGAAGACAGACCGAGGCAGTTCTCAACCTATTTTAGAATTACAAATGCTTGTTGTCATTATTTATTACAAATTACTGAAAGGAGCAAACGTGATTTGGCCATGGCTTGTGTCAGGACCACAGTCAAAGTTAGTCCCTGGTGCTGCTGTCCCAGATCCAAGGTAAGTCATGTATCTCATTGACCACACTCCCATTTTTCTGGGGGAACTCACAGCTCTAAATGTGGCAGCAAGTGAACACCAGGCAAGTATTTAGTAGTTAGGAAGAAAAATGTAATTCATGCAATAAAATGGCAGATTATTACTTCTTCATGTCACTAAGACTTTATTTGGGAAAGGTTTATTCCTGTTCTCAGCCATACGACTGGATTTGCAATTAAGGGCTTTGTTTAATTTCTTTAAAATATCATTCCTGTTTATACATCTCCTGCAAATTCCTTTTTTAAATGTAATTGCTTAAAAATCTCAGAGGATATTAATAGCTGCCTGAACTGATATGTTTTAATACTAAGTACAATGATTTTAAGCAATACAGAAAAAAACTGAACAAAGCAAACTTCACAAAATTCTAATCATGTTCTGGCAGCTGATTCTCTTTATTTTCTATCTGCACCACTTTCTCCAGTGTCTGAAATTCAGCTGCAGGTTTACAGTTCCATAAGGCCACGCTGCCTGTGTTTACAGGGATGATGTGAAAACTTAAACAAGCCATTCCTGCATCAGGCACCACCATTCCTTCACCTTACCTTAGGGTGAAGACACTTTCTGTTAACCTATACCATTGGGAGCTAGACTGTTTATTCCTGATCATCTCTCATACTTTTCCAGAGTGCTATCCTGTCTGGGAATGCTGTCACTGAGCTTGTACCTCTATTAAATAGGAATTTCAGCAATTATTTTTTAATGCCTGATGGTAAAGGACACCTCTGTTGTGCACATACCCTAAAATGGCAGTGAAAGGACTTTCCTCCTTCACTGAGAAGTCCAGCTTTCTGTCTTCTTCACAGGCAGATGGTGGGAATGACAATCTTTAACTTCAGGAATGCCTGTAGGAGCTGATGAGAACAATTTCTTATTACGGAAAAATCGAGAAATTGCATCCTCTCCAAGCTTTCCCTCAGCCCTCCCATTTTCTTGCTGGATCAATGACTGTCAGGCAGGCAGGAATGAACCTCCTCCATTTAATGTGCATTATTGTCTCCAACATTTCTTAAAGCACATCTCCTGCTCTATTCGATGGCATCCATGACACGATTTATGTGGATGTACTGGGATAATCTTCAGGGAATGAATCTTGATACTGGCAAAGATCTATCATCAGTGCTGCTTTAATAGCAGCATAATCCAGCCAATCTTTTCCACACCCCAGCTGCTGAAACTTCTGGGGTATGAGGAGTTTTAGCAGTGCTCTGCATCACTCAGTGCCTTGCAGTCAGAAAGCACAAAACTGGGGCTTTAGGTCTTAAAGAGAGTCCTGATTTTCTGGATTTCCTTTTTCCATTCTTTTACTGTTCCACATAAAATACTGTTTGTCATTCTCATAAGAGTGTGTGTGTGTGTGAGTGTGCGTGTGTGTGTGTGTGTGTGTGTGTGTGTGTGTGTAACAGATGAGTGAAATTATTATAACAAGTCTGTTCTTCAAATTTCTGCTGAAGTCTTCTGGCACCAGTGACACTTTACCATAGAGCAAGTGATTTCAAAAGCGTTTTGCAAATTGGTTCCACCTGTTCAGCCATGAAAATCTTGCTGGTGTCTGAACAATCAGATGAAAAGGCATTTCTGCGTTTTCTGCCTTAACCTAATTTCCTTAAACAGTAGTTCCATTTTTTTTTTTTTCTCTTCTAGAGAGCATCTTATGCTTTCTCAGGAACATTACTGTGCCAAAAAAAGAGCTGTATGTAGACCAGCTGAAGAGAAAGTGGAGAGGTAGTAATGAACTACCTGAACAGATTACAGAGCCTCAGTTTCCACTGAGGATGGGGAGCTGCCTATGCTTGAACGAGACATTTCAGCAACCAAGGATCAGCACTGGAACACTTCACCTGCTGCCTTTTCCATGAGACAAACACTGGTTCTCAGATTCAGAAGAAAAAGCCTGCCATAAAATATAGGTTTCATCCTATATCCAGCATCTGTGAGTTTAAGCAAAGGGTTTGTGCAACAGCCAAGCCACCAGTTCTAGTCTTTCTTTCAATACGGATTTTTTTTCTTTATAATTCCTTCTCTTGCAGTCTACAGCTACTTTAAGTTTCATATCTGTCCTGTCACTGTCTCTTCACTTGTCACCTAAGTTCTTCTCCATGGCATTGCATTTTTATGCTTCCTGCTTGCTCACAAACATATTCCACACAGCCCCTGAGAGAGCTGTCTCTTCCAGTTCCATCATGACAACCTATTCACTTCTTTTTTCCTTGAGTGATGCTTTTCTCCTGCATGGTCATTTTCTGATCCACTCTGCCTTCCTGGCTGTGCTTTTAGAATATAAATACCTTTCCCCCATTGCACTCTACCGTTTCATGTCATATTTCCACAGCGTTCAGAGTTTTCCACGCTTGGGACCTGACTCAGTGATTCACATCCCACACCTATTGTCCAGCAGTCCCTCTAATTATTCCTCACCAGGAACTGAGCTGTGAAGCCTGGACTAATTAACGAAGTTTTGTAAGATGTGTCTGTGTAGGCAAAGTGGAGAATTGCTCTGGTGAAACTTCCCAGGGTGGAGTCACTGCTGCCTCCTCCACGCAAGAATTGGGAGATGCTTCATTATCCACACAGGGATGCACTGAGACATCCCAGTTTTTCCTGTGATTGTGCCCACCATGGGGATTTTGCCCAGGCCAGCTGTAAGGAGCTGTCTCAGGGACAGAAAGAGCCCAGCTGTGACAGGCTGAAGTTTCATTCTGATTTCCCATTGCTGCTCACAGCCACACAGGAGTTTTCAGTCAGGGGTGTAAACACAGCACTTTCCTTCCCAGAGCTGCTAATCAAGGTGGAAATGAGAAAAGAGTTCTAAATCCTGAGCAGGTGCAACATCCCAGGTTATACCCCCACCTCCCTTTGACACAGACCCATGGCTCTCTCCTCTGAATTTTACTGAGCTGCCTTGCCAATCTGACTGGATGAGTTAGAAATGGGAATTTGCAAAGCTTGCAAAACAACTCAGAGACAAACTCAATTTTGCAAAACTGTTGATATATTACACAAAACTAACATGCAACAACTACAGTTCTGAAAACCTGCAACATCATATGAAATAATCTAAATTTAATGCAATCAGTTCAGTGGTACTTGTGCAGTTGATTTGGGGATTATGGTTACTGAAGTCTGATTTCCCAATAAGAACAACATTTTGGGTGTAAGAGAAAAATATATTTTAAACAAGAAATATATTTTCATTTTATAATAGCAATAATAATAATAATAATAATAATAATAATAATAATAATAATAATAATAATAATAATAAATTTGGGGGGGTTCTGTATTACTTATTTGCACCAAAAATTTACCTCCAAAAGGATTGCATTTTAACTTTCTATTAAATACCCTAAATAGACCTCAGCATGACAGCAAATGAAAATGAAATGAAGTGTGGGGGGGAAAAGAGAAATTAGAAAGTAGTCCAGTGGTTTTGAACATCATTCTGAATGAGGGGGGAAAAAAAGAAAGAAAGAAAGAAAAAAAAAAAGGGAACAACCATCATTCTGTATTTCTGATCATATTCATCAATATCCTTTGTGGTTCATGAGTTGTTATTTCTTGAGTAGCCAGTGATCCTTTTGGTCTGGACAAAATTCATGGGCAATTACCAGGAAAACTAAGATTCTCTCAGCAGTTTCGGTATTTCTTTCTCTGTCTTCTTCCTTTTCTGCCTTCACTCCTGACTCACTTTTCAGTATATCTGTTTTTCTCACAGACTGGTCTAGGATTACTTGGAAAGTGTTCCAAGGAAATATTTCCGCAGTTATCTTCCCTTCTAAGTAATGCAGTGCTAGGAGTGATGGCCAAGGCATCATTTGCATACAGGGCAGCTGGCCCAGGTATTGCAGGTTGGGGAAAAAAAATCATACAGCAAAACAAACAGACAAAATTGTGTCTAAGAAAAGAAATAAGAGGAACAGAAAATATTATAAAAGCATAGAGGTTACCTAAATAGTAAATGTGTCTTTGAAATACCACTTCAAACTTGTTGTGTTTTTTCCTTTTCTTCACTGTTTTCTTTTTCTCTTTGGAAACTGTTCTGTAAATGGACATTGCTATTTTCTAGTGCTTTCAGCCACAAAACACACTCCAACTTTCAGTCCTTATTCTGTGGAATCTATCTTACTTCAAATGTTCTACTTCAACCAGAACATATTCACAGGAAGTGGGGGAAAAAAATCAAAAAACATGAACATTTTCATTCTCTCAAGCCTCCTAACTTCAGCTGGGTTTGTTCACAGAATTAAGTTAGGAATGATTTAAGTGCATTTGAGGACTTCAGACAGAATTCACATTTGTTACAATCTCAGGAGCTGGAGATTAATTTTTTTTCTTTTCTTTAAGCTCAATACTGCATTGGCAAAAGCTGTACTATCCAACTCTGTCCAGTTTGAACAACCCTCAGTTTCTTTGTGCTGTATCTGCAGCCTCTCCCCAGAGCTAAAAAGCTGATACTTCTCCTTCCAATGACATTTTCCTCCTGGGGCAGCTTCTTCTTCACGAGAGTGGTCAGAGCCCTGACATCAGCTTGGGACTTTCTGATGAAAATATGTCATGTTTTCCTGGGGAAATTGCCCTAGAGGGATCCACACTTCATCTGTGACTTATCTGATATCAGTGAAACCACTCTGTGTGAGCTGAGCCATGTGTGACACACCATGGGTAAAAGAGGGATCATTTTCACTCCAATTCTGAGCATTTTCTGTCCAAGCAGACAGAGCTCCTGGAAATGGAAACAGAACAAATCACAAAGCTGAAGCACTGGGACAGGAGCTGCATGAAGGGATACAACCCTTTGCATCAGCATCTCAGTCATGTGGTGGAACTGAGAATCTTCAATTCTGCCTCACTCCTCTCCCCCTTCTCTGACCCACATACCTTCTAATTGTTTGTTACAGGATCATCTTTTGGCCACATGGTTCTTGTTTGTTTCCCTTGCATGACCTCCAGAGGGATCTGCCAGATAGCAATTCTTATCTTCAGCCCATAATCTCTTTAAAATCTTGCCCAGCTCATGGCACTCTACTCAAAAGAACATAATGGCTGTATTAGGTTAGTTGGCTTTGTTATTTTTATACTGTTAATTATTTGCTTCGGAGAAGATTTTTAAAACGCTTTGAGGACAAAAATTCAAAAACCCTTATAAAAAAAATTACACACATATTCTGTTCTATGCAAGCCAAATTCTGCTCTATATGTCCATAACAATAAGTTTAAAGTACCTAATCAAAGACAAAGCCATGAATAGCTCTGTATTTCTGAGTTCAAATCTGTAATTGCAAAGTACAAACTACTATATCACTTTTATTCTAGGTAAGGATCTTCAGAAATACCTGCATATGTATCTGCAGCCAGTTAAGAGTCACTTTTATTTGAGATCATTAATAATGATGATTTTTAGCTTTATAAAGACTTGGAAACCGGGTCAATATTTAAATATCAGAGGGGAGGCTGTCCCATATGAGTGGATCCTACAAAGATAAGCTCTATCTGTGAGATTCTTGTTATACTTCTATTATGCAAGCCAATGTTCTTTCTCAAGAATATTTATATCTATTTATATCTAATTATGTCTAAAATAGGCTAAAGCTGCAACAATCTTTGCCAACTGAGTCCCCTTGCAAAGGGGGGAAATTCCACTTCTGGCAGGCAGGGCAGTCCTTGGAGTGCACAGAGAGAGAAGAGTTCATCTTTGTTGCTGCACTAGGCTGGCAAAGACAAGCCAAGAAAAACAATGAAATTCAAATGTAGATGTTAGTTGATTCTGCTGTCGGGACTGTGCAGTTCAACAAGTCCAAATATTCCATAACTTATAAACAGAATTTCATCCTACCTCCCCCACTGATAAACTGGGAGCTGCTAGGTAGATCAGCAAACCCAATTGCGGCAAAATACCAGAATCCAGAGAAGACTGCCCAATGCCATGTGGACACTGACCACAGTCCAGGCAATTGCTGTGGCATTTTTTGTTCAATGAGGACTGACATACAGTTATTAAAAACCATCCCACATTTTCCAGGCAACAAGCAGAATACACAGGGGTGTCATTTCTCTTTGGCTCCAGAGGATAACCAAACACAGTCCCAAAGAGTTCTGGGCCTCCCTCAGACTGGGCTGAAATTTGTGTTTTCTTTGTTGTGCCCTTTTTTAGATCATTTTCACAGGGCACAGACTTGTGCCAGTGGATTTGGGTACCACAGAACCTGTAACTCCTGGTGAGCATCTTTTTCAGACTGGTTTCCAAATGAAACTTCCAACTCCAGAGAGTTATACAGGGATATAGAGCTCAAGAATTAATTTATTTTTGCACTGGAAGTGTGAAACAATGGCAGGAGCATCACACTGCTATGCCTCAGTAATGATACCTGTGCATATGAAAAGATGTTCAGCTTTATTGAGCTCTTCACCTTTCATTCTTTTAAGAGTGGGTTAAAAAGATAAGAGGTTTGGAGTAGTTTGTTCCAGCAAAGCAATTCTCTGCTGCATCAAACCATATTAATGAAAGTTTAAAAACTCTTACAGCTCATCAATAAATAAGCAAATAGTGTGCATATACAGTGGTAGAGTAATAAAAGTGCTAATTATTTAATATTGGAAAATAATAGATCTGCTCACAGTAGCCCCATGTTAATTAGTAGGCTTTTTTCTTCCTCAATGCAGTTTTATTTTAATGAATAACACTCTGCCGTTTCAACAGAGAAGGTTTCCTTTTTTTGGATTTCATAACTCTCCAGGGCACACTAGACAGCAGATCAGCTATGCCCAACATGCAAACATTGAGAAAGCAGGAGACTCATTGAAGTTATTTTGGTATCTTCTCTTTGATTTATGTGGAGTAATTTCAGCAAAATGTCCTATAGGAAGAGCTCAAAACTTTCCTACACATTGCCTGCTAAATTAGACTTACTCTGGGAAAACATCTATGTCATGCTCAGTATTACAGTGCAGTATTAATTTGGTTTGGGAAACTATAGAAGCGATTTTATGGCTAAGAATGCCTGAAGAAAAGAAAGGAAAGTCATTATGGCATTTGCTATGTGTTCTCTAAGGCTTTGGTTACACATTAGTAAAGCTGGATAATACCACCCTTATGAAGATATTGTTGCCAATCTTCTGGGTAAACTAAAGATTAAAAAAAAAAAATCCTATATTACACTACTCGAGTTGAAGTTGTTGTTATTTCCCTTTGGTAATCTAAGCAATGGGACAATGACAATGCAAACACAGCCTTCTGGGAAACTCTCTCCTAAATTGCAAGAAATATTGAAAGTTTCACCTCCACTAATATCATGGATTGCACATTAATGTTTTTCTGATCAGCCCCCCAAAAACATAAAGCCACAACCCACCGATAAATAATGTCATTAATGGCTGCTGTATACATGGGGTTTTTTTAATTTTGTATTCTGTCTTCTTTTCTTTTTTTTTTTTTTTTCCTCTGAGGTGGTGAAGAACAGTTGGGAGCTGTTTTCTTCTACAATTATCTGTTTGATTTGTAAAGCTGGGGGACAGAGAGGGGAGATGCTGATTGAAACAGAAGAACTTATAAAAATTAAATTAACATCTATAAACAGAGGTATGGCACAAATCTCTCATTGATAACCAAATCTGGTTGTGTCACTGACCTTGAGAGACAAACTACACAAAATGTTCTTTTCAATCAGGTAGATTTTGTCCCATTGTGTGATCTTAATAAAAGCAGCCTTTAAGAAAGTGTAAGATTATAGTGTTATCCTCAAATGATAAATTGTAGTGTCAATTATAATTTACTCACAGAGAGAAAAGATAATATAATTTCAAAAGAATATTACAGGGAAATCTTCCATAACAATCAAGGAAGACACATATATTATGAGTGACTGCTGATGGTATTATTATTATTAAAGTTATTATGGTTGTTATTAAGATTGCCAGGCACTATCTGTTCCAAAACCAAGGTTGTAATCTGACAACCTTTCACTGAAAGTGCTAAAATTTGCCATACTGGATGGATATCTCCCTCAGTCTAAATGATAAGGACAACGTGAGCTGCATGACCCAACTGCAGCAGTGAATAAGGATAATGACAAACACTTTTTTCCAGTTTTGCTTATGGGGAAAGTGAAATGCACAGTGCAAATGCTGGTGAAAGGTGGTTCTGCCATGAGGGAAGGGTTATTGGATGAAAAGTGATGCAAGGAAAGGAGCTGCAGGGAGTTATCTTGACCTGATGTAGCACAGGATCCCAGAGAACTTCTAGCAGGAACAAAGGAAAGACATAGGAGAGAGAATGAGGAAGGGCTCCTTTGTATTCTCAATTTTTTATTCAGCGTGGCCTCCCCAGCCCTAAAACTGTGCTCCTTGTTAGTAAAGAAAATAAACTTTCCTGCAAAGGAGTCTGACAAACTCCACACAAGAAGAGAAGCAGAAATAAAGAAATTCAATAATTAAAATGATGGAAAGCAGGTTGCCTAATATGAGAGTCAGAGAGGTTGGAGACAGGGAGGGTCAGACAAGGACACAGAGTGGCTCAGAAGGACAGAGAAATCACAAAGTTGAAAAGTCAGAGCATCAAAGGAGAAGGCAGGCAAGAGAAGACGCAATTTGTGCATGAGCCATCAGAAATGGCATTTGCCAGCCCATGGCCAGCATGGCCAGGAGGTGCATCAGCACAAAAATGACATCATTGTGCTAATTTCTGAATCTGGTAAAAAGAAAATGTAATCAACACCTTGCATCTCGTTAAAACAAATGGTGTTAAAGAAGGATTAATTGTATGAAAGGAAGAGATTTCCTAAGGTGGCGTGGTGGGTTGGTCCAGGCTGGGTGCCAGGTACCCCCAAAACCACTCTATCCCTGCCCTCCTTAGCTGGACAGGGGAGAGAAAATAAAATTAAAGGTACATCAGTCAAGATCAGGGCAGGGAGAGACAACTCACCCTATTAAAGCCATGGGCAGACTCAGCTCAGCGTAATTAGCTTAATTTATTACCAAGTCAGAGTAGGATAATGAGAAACAGAAAATAAATCTTAGAACACTTTCCTCCCACCATTCCTTTCTTAACCTCACCCAAAATTCCTCTACCTCCTGGGGATAGGAACAGGGGCTGTGGCCAGCTCATCACACCTTGGTTCCAAAGCAAAGGGGACCAAGGACAGCCTGCAGCCTTTGCAGTGGATATCTGAATTGTGCTCCCACATTTTCAGGCCCAAATGCCAGTGTTTGTGGCATTTCAGTTGCCTAGATAATTTTAAGTGAAATTATTTTCACAATGGGAATGTAGATGGTTGGCACAAAAGCCTTTGGGGTGGTTCATTTAGGAACATTCCAGCCTGTTGAACAGTGGTGTACCTTTCTGAAAGTGAAATTTTAGCACAATGGCTTTCTCTGTGGTGCATTGTCTGAACTCTGCCTGCAAAACTTCATGCCTCATTCCCCCTAACTTGACATTCTCTCTATTTATTGAACAATTGGTGAAAACATCTCATCGTTAAAAATGTTTACCTCTCTGTTCTAATGGAAATTGCAGCAAAAGGGGAAGGGCAAAAATATGTCATATTGCACAAAAAGCAGCACAACTGCACCCTTCAGAGAGGCCTTCCAAGGAACTATGAAATTCCTGCTGTTGAGAAACTATTTGGCTTCTTTCATATATTTTCACTGCTCCTTTCTTTTCTTCATGTGGTGGATGTTTGCATGAAAACAAGAGGTCAAGTTCTACTCTCCAATCAGCATAAATTTGAAATTCAACAGATACAGTAAACAAATAGCAGTGTAAGCAAAAGAAATCCCACACTGGCTTTCTGAGTGTGTTTTATGGCCAATGACCTAGATGCTGGAAGGAATTTTTACCCAAACTGCATTGCACTCAGACCTCTGGAATTACTTTGCTTCAGCCTGACTTTGAATGGAAAAAATCCTAATTTTTATTTTTTCCTTTCTTGTTTTCTCTTTTTTTTTTTTTTCACTTAAGATCTAGAGGACATGTCATTGCTTAGTTGATGACTGGAAATCTTGCCTGGAAGAGTAGAAAATGTGCTCTGGTGCCCCTTTTAGCCCAGAAATCCTGTCTGCCATCAAAGTCAGCTCATACACTTGTGCCTCAGTTTCCTTCCCTTGGGAATGATGCAGACTCGCCTTAACAAAAGTTTTCAGGGACATTTAGTGGCCTATGAGAAGTTCTTTGTTTGGAAGGGGCTAATTAACTCCAGCAACAGCCAAATAGGTGCAGTTGTTGTCACCCAAAGCATCAGAGTAGACAATACAAGTTGGAACAATGTGCTGTTTGCAGAGTGTGACTTTAAAGAACGAGTTATGAGATGATGATGTTGTTGCTATGGTTACAGATCCATTTTTAAAGAAGGGAATGCACTAAATACTATTATGAAAATTAAGTAAATATTAACTGACAGTTTAAAACACAGGTGTGTGGGAGTCAGTGTTTTTCTTATTTTTGTGATTTTAATTGCTCTTAATATTTGTGAACGTGGCAGGATGAAAAGCTGTCCCAAAAAAGGGTGTGATGCCTGGTTAGTGCTTGGAATAATCTTGTTTATAGTCACTTTTCAGAGCCCCAGCACTCCTCATCAGTTCTCTCCCTTTCCTCTTGTACTTAACTAATATGCAATGGAAAATCACACTGCATGAAGAAAAGAGAATAAAATGCCCTTCCATAAGAATTGTTGTATTAAAGCCAGGATCTTACAGAGAGGGTGACAAAAAGCTTGCTCTTTACAACTTGCACATGAGGATAAGAAGCTCTGCGAGCTGATATAGTCATGGAAACTGGGCTGTGGGTGATATTTTATTATCTATTCCACCATGGAAACACTTCTAGTCCTGGGATAGCACAGCAAGACCCCCTGGCACCTGTCCTAAGGGGCTCCTGTGCTGCTGAGCAAGCAATCTGCCCAGCCTGGGTGCTGCTTATTCCTGCTGCAGGAATTCCAGGCTTTCCCAGGCTCTTTGCTGATGGAGTACCCTCCTTTTGCTCCAGGAGGAAGCCAAGGGACAGTTGGCAAACTAATTTGCTCCAGGGCTCACTGCAGGCAGAAAACATGAAATAAACGGTGCCAAAAAGGGGCTCTTTTAGCCTGGGACAGACTCCTGACTCGATGCCAGCAGGCCCTGTGCCCACAAGACAAGCACATGCCCTGAGGAGAGGCTGCAGGGCAAGCAGTGCATGCTCCTGGCATCCTGCTCTGCAGGCACTGCTCCAGGAGGCTGCAGCACAGATTCCACCTTTTTTTTTTCTTTTTTTCCTTTTTTTCTTTTTTTTTCTTTCTTTCTTTTTTTTTTTTTTTTTTTTAAATTATCTCAATTTGGAAACAGAATATTCTAGGTATGTCTCAGGCCCACGGAGCCAGGAATTGCTACCTGGCACAGATAAGTTAGGTAATGTCAATGCAGGAAATTTCAGGGAAAGATGGGAGTTATTGATTATCAGCAAACCCTGAAAGTTTCACTTGAGTGTTCACTTTCTGTAATCATAGGAGGGGCATGAAATTTATAATGAACACATTCAAATACATGACAGGTGGTTGTCTGTCAGAAACTTATATATCCTCGAGGAGTTTGTACCTAAAATGCTTGAGCTTTGGGAGAGACTCAGCATATGGTAGTTAAGGAGAAGCTCTTTTTAAAATTGTACTGCCACTATATCTAAATATAATCCTAAAGAGAGAGAGAGAAAAATATCAAAATCCAGGACTGTAATTATGCTTACCAACCTACTTCATTTATCAAAGCACATTAGAAAATGAGCAGAGAATTTAACTCAGGGAACCTGTACCACTTTCAATTATCAGCCCTATAAATTACACAAGCAGTGAAATGCACTGAGATCAAAGACTCTGAGCCATTTGATTTTCTCACACATGAGTGAGTGGCTACTGGGCACATTGATTACTCACCAATGCTGAAAAACCAGGGCAGGATGGAGCCCCATACATGTGGCACCAGTGACAAAGGCACAGAAATGAACCAGGGGATACTCTGGAGGTTTGTTCAGCAGCACAGTGCTGGTGTAGAGATAAGCAAATGTCTCATAAATGTGCTAATGAGTTTGCCTTCTAACCCCACCAGCTGAAAATGCTGGGGCTAATTTGTTTTTCTTTGTCTCTCCTTAGAATCTGTATATCGCCTCTATAAATTGATATGCACTCTCCTGAGTGTATTAAGAACAATTTCTAATTTCTGATCTATTCAAGGCATCCTCCCAAATTTGGGTTATACCACTAACAGCAGCCTGATATTTGTTACAGACTAATCAATGTATGCACACATCATTTATCTGAAGAGAGAGGGTAACGATTTGACAATATTTAGGAAATCAAGTTCATAGAAATCTTAAAAGAAATGACAGAAAACGCTGTCTTGAGTTATGAGTGGGGTCCAAGCCCCCCTGTTTTCTTCCCATAGGTTTTACTCAGGTGTTGACCAATTCTGCTCTTTTATATACACTATATATACACAAAAATTCCATACATACGGGGAGAAAGGAGGCCAGGAGAAGGGAAGGGGAAAACTCCATATGAAGGCTTTGTATCTCCTGACTCTCCAAAGGTTTTTGTCACACAGTTCACTATACTGAATAACCTGTAAATATTTCCTGCAACAATGGTAAATTATTCGTGTAAGTACTTCCTGCTTCTTCCTGTGCAAGGATGGGCTGCGCACCACTGACTTTTCTGCTGGGTTTTTATCTGGTGCCCAGCAGACAAAGCCTTCTGCTCCTTCTCCTCCCAGGACAGACACTCAGAAATCTCAAGCCCATCTTTGGCTTGTCACAACTGTGCATCATTCCTAATTTATGCTGGACTGCAAACTGACAGCCTGATGTTTTTACCTCAGACTTTAACCTTATTTCTTTTTGCCCAAAAAGACGGACATGCTGGTCACACAGCCAGCCTGTGTGAAACTCTGTGTGTGCCAAACCAAGCTTTTTTCTAAAGAGAATTTTAAGGCAAAGAGCAGAGGAGAAGAGGCAGTTCAACTTAATTAATGTCAGAGTTTGTACAATCCACTGAATGTGTAAAGGACTATATAATTGCTAGGTGTTATTACTAGTCTTGACTGAATAATTCACGTTGAATTATGTGTTTGCCAAATGTCAACTCTCTGTTTGTGAACTGTCACTGAAAGAGCACGTTTTTTTTTCTTCCCCAGGATTTGTTCAAAACTCCTCTCAGAATAGCTTCTGTCAGTAATTCTTAGCCTGCTGCTTATTCATGAGCAATTTATCATAAGTGCCTGATAGTTGCAATTTGAGCTGTTTTGACTGCCCAGTTAGGTATTGGATCTGCTTCCTTTCAGACATCTGATGACTGTAACTTTGAACTCTGAAGTGTAGATACTCACCCAACACTGAATTAAATTTGGGTTCCATGAACACTCGCTAATGCATGCCTTAGTATGAAATACAACTCTGTTTTTACATTCATATTATGGTACTGACTAGGAGTCAATCAATTTGAGAATACATTATTTCAAAAGTGATACAAATATTGAGTAAATTATAGTCCCTGTTCCAAATTATTTACTGTACAGACAAAACAACTGATCTCTCTAACATTCTTGACTGTAGGAGAATAAATGGTATGCCAGTAAGGTGATCTGAAATTGGAAATGGAAATTAAATGTTTTCACAAGAAAGCCTCCAGACCTCTTTATCAAATAGCTGCAGATTGCTGTATTTCAGAAAAACTGTCTGTGCACATGAAATACACCCGAACCCATTATGTTAGCTGGACAAAAACACATGGAAATACATTGAACATTTTCTGAAGGAAAGGGAAATTAAGATGTAAATCTGAAATACCAAAGGGATGGACACTAATTTCCAGAGCATTTGCCTAATCCTATCTCAGTGCTGCTCCATGCTGAATGCATCCAATGTTTTATCCACTGCTACTCTCTGCAAAGCAAAAGCAGTTTAAAACTGTGAACACTCTAATTTTTAAAATTATTTAATCGCCAAAGTCCCTAAAAATTCAAAAGTAATGCCTCTGTGAAGGTTGTATTTCTTATTAAACAAACATGTTTCTTTTTAAGAAAAATAAAATAACAACAATTTGCTACTTGCTGGTGTCTAAGCAACTAACAGACACAGATAATATGAGAAATCTGAAAAAAATGGATGCACTAAATTCCCTTCACTCTGGATTCAAAATTACACTTGGTGTAATTTTAAAAAAATCATAAATTCTCTGCAGAAAAAAAAAAAAAAAGGAAAAATAACAAAATTAAAGTGAGGGTTAAAACTTCTTGGTCATGTCTATGGAACAGAGCAGTACCATCAGTCTTAGTGTAGCTGAGATTGTTTCCACCTAATGCTTTTCAAAATAGTGCACATTCTTCATTATGTTTTCAATGAATCACTGTCTGTGAATAATTTCATTTTCTCTTTCTTGAATTTGAAGTAAGAAAATTTTGGAATTCAGGGTGCTTACCTGTGTCAGACAAGGATATTTTCTACTCATGTACAAGTTCCCAGGGAAGGCTGAGAGAACATCCTGGCTGAAGTTATCCCTGAATGATCAAGCATCATCTTGAATAAAAATACAAGTACTGTTTCACTGCAGTTCCTTGTACAAAAGAGACACAGAAGGGAGAAAACTCTTACTGTATATGACCAAGAAAAAAATAGGTTTTAATAGGAACAAGGAAAAAATTACTGCTTTAATTTCCAAGAGCAGCCATTTGAATGGAAGAACTGGAAGGACTTTTGTGTGATGGCAGAACTTTCAGATTGTGGGGGAACTCACATTTCTGAGGGCATTTTACTCATAGGTAGCGGAATTTAAAGATTTCTGCAGTACTTGTGAACCTAAAAAAGAGATAGACTTGTTCCAGCTTGGAACTAACCTTGCACTCTTGGAAATAAGTGGCAAAACGCCTCCTGACTTCAGTGGAAATAAACCAGGAACCATTGAAAACACATATTGATCTATATTGTACTCTGCTGGATAGCTCATTTTATGCCTTTTGAATAAGAATGTAGAGAAGGCATTCGTAAGTATTATGCCATCTTCTTAGAGAAATGAATAGATGTTTCATTTTAAAAATCCATTTGTCTTTAAGTATCTGAGATTTCAAGAAAGTGAAATAGTATAAAATACAGAACTGAAAGAGTTCACGGCCTTATTCTGCCATGATTTATATCCAGTGCAAATTATTTGTCTTTGCTGGGGTTGCCCAGACATATGTTAGGATAATTATAGGGGAAAGAAACTAATTGCACTGTACAGTGCTGGTTTAAGCTGGCAGATAACAGGTTGTTATATATAAAACATGTGAGTACATAGAGCAACAACACGTTAAATATCTCATTACATCCTGATGGATAGATAGTGTTGGGAGGATGTAAATCAGAGTACCAATTATTCTGTTGCAGTGGTAATGAAGCATTAGAGCCTTTATTCACATGCATCTCTGTTTGTGCAGCTCACAATGACTCTCCTTGGGGGAAGCACACGGAATGATTTGATGTTGACCTCCCAGCTATTGCTCCCACTTCCAAAATTTTGTGTGCTAAAGATGGATCTGCGTGAGAGGGAGGGTGCTCGTGGCAGGGAAGGAAAAGCAGAACAGAATAGAGTAAGTAGAATGTTTAAGAGTGAAGGGTAACTGGGGAAGAGGGGACTCGAGGTAAAGGAAAACAAGCTATGGGACATGACACAAAAACAGCATCTGAGACAGGAGAAATGCTGCAGAGAGCCAGGGAGTTGTCATTGTGTGCAGCACCAGCCCCAAACACTGATTCACTGCTGTCTTCAAAAAGATTTCCTCATGCATCTGCATTCCACAGCTACTTGTCAGCCCAACAAATACACGAACAAAGATGAAATGTCAGCAAATAGATCAAGCTCAAGTTTGCTGTGCATTCCCAAAGTGCTACCGGCTCCCCAGGCTGAACAATGGAGCTTCTTCCAGATCCTGCAGGAGCAGATCCTGCCAGGAGCACAGGAGGCCTTGCACTGTGACAAAAGCTTGTTCATGTTGGGCAGAACGACCAGATTCACTCATTCTAAATTTTCCTATGCCAGTTGGCTGCTTTTCCCCAGATTTTAAAGCTTTTCTTTTGCCTCTTATCTAAAGACAATTAAATTGCGTCAAGTAATCCCTCCTAGTGTTGTAATGAATAGCTCAGACAACACTGACTCAGCAGAAAATATTTTGCACTCTCAGAGATGTCAGGACACACAGGCAACAAATCTGGAATGCTGTGTCCATCCTCAGATCCTCAGGGCAAGAAAGACATTGACAAAGTGACACAGGATCAGGGCAGAGACTGCACAAAGGATCAGGGATGGAGCCCCTGCCTTGCAGGGAAAGGCTGAGACCTTGGAGAAGAGATGGATCCAGGGGTTCCTCAGCACCTGCCCAGCCCTGCAGGGAAGAAAGTGTCAAGAAAGTGAAATCACAGTGGTGTGAGTAAAAGAGACAACAGGATTGAACTGAGTCGTGAAAGGATCAGACTGGCCATGAGGAAAATCTTTTACTCCGTGAGGAAGTCAGGAAGCAGAGGAACTTTCTAAGTCATATAGATGGAGAATTCGTGTCTAAATCATACCAAGGTGAACAAGTTCAAGGACCTAGAAATGACTTGCTGCAGCAGCCTTGTTCTCTGAACAAGAGGAGAGATTAGGGAGAGTGTGAGGTGCCCCCAATTTGGTTTCTGCAGGAATTGATTCCCATTCCAGACAGACTTTGTGAATCTCCTCTGAGCCCAATTCCCTTGCAGCCCACTCAGTGCTTATGGAATATGAGGAACCCAGCTCCCCGCTTTGCCATCATTCTGTCCAGAAAATGCAAAACTTCCAAGCCCAGCTTTAAGATATGCAGAGGATCTTTCTGAGGGATGAAAGTCTGATTTGCTATTGTGGAACCCACTGCCACAAAGAACAAGAGGTAGGAGATAATTTTCAGCATTGATAAGGAAGCCAAAACTTTGAAAGTCTCTGTAGGATATGCTGAGAATTTCAGTGAAACTGAGGAAACAACAGAGATTTCAGGGAAAGTAGGACACTCAGATTCCTGCCTAGCTTTTTCAATTCTTTTGAAAATTAGACCTGGAGAGCTTATCAATCAATCAAAGATATGAGCACTGAAAAAGGAGATATACATCCTGTATGTATCTCTTTCTCTTTAAATAACATTTTAACCCCCAAAATATTCAAGGTTTAAAATAACTCCAGCAATATCCAGGAATTGCACCATTAAATTTTAATAATACAATTTGACACCAATTGGTGTCTCAGGGTTTTAGTATGACATTCAAAGAAGGAAAGTTATAATAAACAGTGAGGTACAATGAAGTGTAGTATTATAGACACATTGCACGTTTGCTCCCTTAAACTTGTGGGGTTTTATATCCTTTAACATCATTTTATCTATAATTATCAAATGGGAGACTTCAAAGATATCAGTGTATTACAGTGGATTTGTCTGCTCTTTGGTTATTAAAAGACAGGAAATAAGGGAAATCATAAGACAGGTCATTAAATGCAATACCAAAGCATTGGGAAAGATAAAGGGAAGACATCTGTTTCATGCAGGATTTATACTTAGCTCTGAACAGTGGGGATTTTTCCCCTGTAGTTCTGCAGATCAGGTCATGGGAGGAGGAGAAGATGAGAGGAACATTTGCAGTGGGGTACAGCATTATTTAGGTTTGAAACTGATGAATTGTGAAACATGGATGGAAATGGAGAGTGCTACAAATCACTGCAGTTGAACCCTTTTAGATCATAGTGAGCAGCTGACAATTGAAAAGAAACCCTGGAAATATATTGCTGCAGTTTGGCTTGAAAGCTCTTTTTGTGAGTCGCTCCATCTCTTCTGTAAATAGCCATTATCAGAATGGTTTGAACCATTGTTGGTTCTGACAACACTGAACTTTGTGAAAGTCCTTGTTTGAAATCAAAACTTTTTTTTTGCCAATTCGGATGATTTAAAAGGAAAAAAAAAGGTTCCTTTATGTGTTAATGTTTTACAAATTGGGCCTTAAATTAATTAAAAGCCAGCATGGCCTGACTTAGGCTTGTGGATCAAACCAGAACATTCAGTGCTATGGAATTTATTTCAGAATAGCAGATGAAACTACTTCAGAGTAGTTTCATCTCTGCTAGGAACAAACCAGAAATTATTCTTAAATATTTAATAACATCACCATCTCTCTTCACTCATTATGTACAGTAAAATTTGCCTTGTATTTTAGCTTTATTTTGATGAATGATTTAATGTGTATTTGATAAAACTGGCTTTCATCTGCTCATTGACTGCATGGATTTTACAAGGAGCTTCTGGATCTACTGCATTTACTAACATCTTCAGTAATGCAAACATCCAGTTTCTTGCAGTCATATTGGTGAATTAAATACTAATGAGATTGATATTGGCAAGGATATCAAAAAGGAAATATCTATGGAGCTCAGAAGCAATGGCATCTGTTTAAAATAACACATCTTTAATGGGATATTTGGACAAATTGGAAACTGTGATTAATCTATTTATGTTTTAGGAGTTTTCTGGTTTACAAGACATTTAGAAATAAATAGTAGCTTATAGTAGCCACATTGCATTAAAAAAACACTTTGCCAGTGTGACATTTCAAAGACGTTGATTTCCTTTCTGTACCTAAATGACTTACAATTAATTTCTATAAGCTTCTGCAGAAAAAATATTCATCTTTCCATCACTTGAGCTGAGATGCTTCAGATTTTCAAGCTTTACAAAATCATCTGGTGAGCAAACCCTTCCCAGCTCCCAATCCTTGCAACTTCAAGTGATTTTCCTTGCAACCTCAAGGTTTTTCTCCAAGTGACAGAGCCAATGTCCAAACTGGGGTATTACAGAGATATCTGCAGAACAGAAAATACAACAGCTGCTTATTGTGAGGAATATTGATAGTGAAAAGGAGAGGGAAACTGTTGTTAGAAGCCACTGGTCACAAATAATTCGTAATTGCATAAAAGGAAAGCAGGCAGCAACCTCAGGAATGTGGGGACAGAAGGAAAGGCTCACAGGACAGTGGGGTTTGCCTCAGAGCATCAAGATCTGCCCACAGTTTGAAAGGAGAAATATATTAAGGATGGTTCCAAAAGCTGCCAGATGAATCTGCACTCTGCTTGTTTTAATGAACAACAAGCCCTTGAGTGGCAGTGCTGGACACTGAGAATATTCTGGATATGTAAACTGTGTCCACTGTGTCTTTACAGCTTGTCTGGACATCTGGCAGCAGCTGTGGCCTGAGAGCTCAGCCCCTTCCACCCCAGAACCTGTCAGATGGACTTTCCAGGTTTGACTTGATACAAGACTGAGATTTACAGGGAGAGAGGTTAATAGGTGCACATGGGAATGAATTCTTTACCTGAAGAAAGTGCAGTGTTGGTTTCCAAATACTGTGATTTCTTTTTCTTTTTTTTTTCTTTTTTTTCTTTTTTTCTTTTTTTTTTTTCTTTTTTTTTTTCTTTTTTCTTTTTTCTTTTTTCTTTTTTCTTTTTTTTCTTTTTTCTTTTTTTTCTTTTTTTTTCTTTTTTCTTTTTTTTCTTTTTTTTCTTTTTTCTTTTTTTCCTTTTTTTCTTTTTTTTCTTTTTTCTTTTTTTTCTTTTTTTTTCTTTTTTTTTTCTTTTTTGTCTTTTTTTTTCTTTTTTTCCTTTTTTTTTTTTTCTTTTTTTGGGGGGGTGTTTTTTGGATTTTTTTGTTTGTTCAGCCCTTCCAGAGCCCCCTGATTTTCACAAGGTTTCTGACAGAGGAAGCAGCTACAGCATTGTGGATTCAGGGCTGTGCTGTGTGAACTGCATCCCAGAACCACTTGTTATGGATGTGGATGAGCTGGTGTTGTGTTAACCAGCATTATGGAGCAATCTAATGCTAATTAAAATTGTTTGTCGCTGTTCTACAATATTAAATTTTAATTGGGATGCATAGATCTCTCTCCTGACTAGTGCAAAACTTAATAATTCAATAATATCCTGGTTTGATTCCAGATATTCGCTGCCATCTCAATGGATTTTCAAAAACGTCAGCAAGCTTTGAAACTGTAGAGTGACACCAAAAAAAACCACCCCTATAATGAAATTTAAAGAGAATAGCATTTATGCTGAATGGATTCCTCTCTTGTGTTCTTTGCATTTTAAGCTTGCTTTTGTAATCTATCCTGTTCAATAATTTCTGAGGTCCTAACCAGGGCTGCCTGTCTCCTGTGATGTATTGAATCACCCAGGAAATTGTCTGTTGTTTAACAATTAACCAAGCTCATTTCTGCTTCTAGCAATAAACATTGAGGACCTTTGAACTCATATTTGCCTCTGAGCTTTTAAAAATTTACGTCTGTATAACAAATGATTTGGCTACTAGAAAATTCACATTTCTTGAAGATATCTGGGGGAAAAAAGTGAAGGAATTGTTTTCTTTTGCAGGTGTTGCAAAAGAACCAAGGTGTTGCTTAGCCTATAAGGACTTGTCACTGTAAATCTACTCCAAAAACGAAATAATGTTTTATTCAAAATGAAGGATTTATCAACAAACACATGGAAATTTACTGAAAGCTTCCAACTGTGGCAACTTGGCAAAGCAACACATTTTGGCATTTTATTCTCTCTGTACATATGCTTCACTCACTTAAATGTCATTGAGGATTAGGATGCACATTCATCAGGAGAGTCTACCACTTTAGGACCAGATTTGTCATCCTTTATCTCCCTGAAGTCAGTGGGTGTAATTGTGATTCTGAAACAGTTCAGAGCAGCCAGGAAGCACAATTTCAATAGGATCTGTGGGCTTGGATCACACTCTGCTTCCAAAGGAAAGTGTTGAAGGGCAGAAATCTGATCCTGTGGCTCCATCTTGATTCCTGGAGTTTATTTACCCAAATTCCTTCAGAGTTTCACTTGGACAGTCCTGTCTCTTTCTCCTTTGTTCCTTCAACCCAAGTAGTTTATGCTGCCACCTCTGAGAACTCACTGATTGCTGGGACTTATTTTCCATTATGAGAGGCTTGTTTTGGGGGTTTTTTTTCATTTCCTGGAACATTTATAGCACTTTAATTAACCCCAAACCAGAAATCTTGCAACTGTACATATGTTTTGCTCCTAAAAAAAGCAAAAACAATTTGTCTTTGGCACGAGAATGAAAACCCTAAAATAATCACGGGATTTATCTGCTTAAGACAGAATTTTGCCAAGTTTTTTTCCTGAACAGGGACACTTCAGCTCCCCATATTTGAGTAGCTGAGTTTGTTTTAAGGCAGGCAGTATAAAACAGTCTCTCCACTTGATGCCAGCTCTGTTAGCACACATTTCCCAGCAGCACACAGACTGTCAGCAGCTCCTGCTTTGTTCTGCTCCAGTCCTTTAAGCCATATGAAACAGGGATACAGTGGGATTGTCTCACTTTTAGAAACTCTTTAAATTAAAAAAAAAAAAAAAAAGGGTTTTTTCTGTCCTTCAGTCAGGGGTGAACAAAAATAAGTCTGTATATGACTCATATATAGATATTGGGCCCTATTCTTTGTTGCTGCCAATGAATGTGGATGTAAAATGCCATTTAAAAATCTCTTAGAGAAACTCGGTATTCCAGCCACAGAGCATCAGTTTCTATTTGTCAGTCTCCTTTGCATCTTTATAATGAAAAGTTCTTTTAAGTCTGTCCTAGTACTTTTTATTATGGCAGATAACTCAAGAGCATAAAACAGAGTTAACAAGAAATTTTACAGGCACACTTTTTAATGCAATGAAAAACTCCATTTTTTTTCAGTATGATCTATTAATTTGTTTTATTACAGCAAGTTAATAAAAGTTTTATTTTCCCCACTATGTTGAAAATTGGAAATGATGTCACTATTTGCCATTGGATCATCAAGAAGCAGGAAATGAACAGCTGCCAATGGCATGGAGCTGTGTCAGGGGAGGCTCAGGTTGGACACTGGGGAAAGGTTCTTTATCCAGAGGGTGGCTGGGCACTGGATCACAGCATCAAATGGTCACAGCATCAAATGGTCACAGCATCAAACCTGGCAGGGTTCAAGAAGTGTTTGGGCACTCTCAGGCTCATGGTGTGACTCTTGGGATGTTCTGGACAGGGCCAGGAGTTGGACTCAGTGATCCTCATGCATCCATTCCAAGGGAGGATTTTCTATGATTCTGTGACACCACAAATAAAATCACATTACCCCAATTAATGGGCCTTTGAGCTGGCCTAGCTGCCCAACATATTGAGTGCCTTTTTTTATTTCTGGCACTTCCAGAGAAACAAAGATGCTGAGAATCCAGCTGATTTTGGCACTGCAATGCCCACATGGCACGAGGGGAGCCTGAACACTGAGATTTCACTTTGTTCTTTAACCCCAGAGTGAGGAGATCTGGTAAGAACCAGGAGCAGCCACTCCACATTGTGACTCCATGGGAGCTCAGCATTTCACAGGAATGTGTGGAAAAATATTCCCATGGGGTGATAAATTGGTACATGTTGATTTCTAAAATGATAATGTTGATGGAACTTTTTCTGAACTGACAGAAAACACTCTGACTTTAAGCTCCTTGTCCTTCACATGATACTGTAAGGTAGTATGTGACCTTTTAGGATATTTATGATGTGAACTGAACTGCCTTTAAAATCATAATCCTTAAACTGTCAGTAGATCCTTGCAAAGTTCAATAGATTCATAAATAATGGAAGTTAATATTCCACTACAAGACTTATGTAAATTATAAAGGCAGATATATATCGGCTGGAAATAAAAACACAATACTTTTTTCCATTAGTATTACTTCAGGTTCAGATGTGAAAATATTCCAAGAGTCATATTCAGCATTAAATTTGTACTCCTGATTCTAGTAGCTTATCTCCTTCTTTCAAGAGAGCTCATTCTTGCATTTTCCAGTGTGCTGATTTAGTCCTTTTGGCACTTATCCAAATTCAAAAGTAAAATAAAGCCTTGATGCTGCAGTAACATTTCCAGCCTCCTCTTTATCTCCATTGTATTGCAAATATTTATCCTTTGCTCTCATGCAGCCTCCCACTCAGAAGCGTCTGCCAATCTTTTTAAAAGCTTAGGTCAGGAGATTCTTCTCAGCACAGCAAAGCTTTCTTGGAAACACAGGAAAGGTCACACAACAATAAGAGTAGCATCAACATTTTGGCTGCAGGCCTTCATACCTAAATGGTTATGACTTCTACTGATGTAATCATTGGTTCAGTAATAAATGCTTATGGTGAGGGCTGTAATTTAACTTTCCAAAAGCAGCGGTGATTTTCCTTGGGGAGCTTTGTCTTGTGGAGGATACAAACGTTATTTTTGCATGAATTATTGCTAATTCATTTATTAACGTGCTGGTTTTATCCTTTCCACAGCTGAGAGCTGAGGTCCAGCAAGATTAAGAATCCCTGTCAAACAAAGGATTTGGTTATGCAGAAGTAAAGCTCTGTAACTCCTAAACTGTGCTGCCAAGGTGCTGCATGGAAAACATGAGGTATTTTGTAATAACACTTAGAACAACTAAAGGGCAAAAAAATCAGCAGTTTCCTGAAAACCAGCACGTTTAAAAAGCCACAAGCTGGTTCTAAGCAGCAAGAAAGCAACACATCAGCTCTGCCCCTGGGAGGTGCTGGGAAGGAGACTCTTCCTTTCAAGAACAACCTTTTTGTTTTTGACAACAACGTTGTCAACCTTTTGACAACAACGTTGTCAAGAACAACGTTTTGGGTTTTTTTTTTTTCTGAAGTATTGATTGAAGGGAAGAGGCAATTTTAGTCCACTTTTCTGGCCATACTGTGGATTTTCAAGGTTCATGCCACAGTTCACAAAGGAAGGGAGAGGAGAGGGAGGCAGTAACCTCTGTCAGCAGATTCCCCCTATTGTATGAGAGCAGACTAAGACAGAGAGAAAACTCTGTTATCAGAGGTGTCTGATGCACCTGGAGCAGCAAACTCCTTCCTTCACCTCTGGTTCAAGCTCTCTGCTGCAAGGGAGAAGCTACACACGGCTGTTAAGTGGACAGACTGTGCTCATCCATCCCCAGCCTCGCCCACAACATCAATTCCTCCACCCTTTTCCTCAGGAGGGAGCAGGATTTATCTGGGATTTATCCTGCACATGGGGGTTTTAATTTTTCATCTTGAAACACTCACCATTGATAGTTTTTTTTTCTAAGCATAGAGGCTGAACATCACCCAAAACACATCTTACACACAATGAGTTCATTGCTCAGCTAAATTTCCAGGCACTGCCTACATCAGAACATGAAAAAAACAGTAATTTCCTATGCTAGACTCAATAATGAGTAATTTAGAAACATCTTTAGGCTTTAAATATTCAATCTTATCCATAATAAAAATCTCTTCTCCTTTTTACCACTCACACTCTTCAGACTGGGGCAAGATTTCCTGCTTGAAGATTTTCCAGGAATTGCCTGCCATACCTTCTTACTCTCCAGTGTTAAACTAGAGAATAATAAACCTGGTTAATCCTGTGGCATTTTACAATACAACAGTAAAACTATCAGGTTTGTGCTTTTCTGCAGGGGATATCCATCTCAGTCTCATGACTCAAATTTGAGAAGACTTATTATACAAAAAAATATATAAATTGAAAAACCTGTAATGTTAATTATAGATAGCCATAAGGAACATAAGCAAAAGAATGTGAGGAATACAAAATATTATGATTTTTTATTCCACATAGAACAGAATGCTTTTCTTTCTTTTTATTGAAGTTTTTGCTTCTTCATTTATATACCTGTCACTTCTTCAAGAGTGCTCAGGGCAGCAAAGCAGAAAACCTCGTAGGTGCAACCAAGATTTTAAAAAGCTATTGGCCTTCCATTAATGCAGAATTATTAGGTGCATTTCTTGTTGCACAGTTTTTAAGCCCTGTGCCAAGCAAGGGCTTTCTATTTTCTATCTTTACTGTCTTCTAGCAATTCAGACTGGAGCATCTATTTTTGCTTCAATTTTTTGGGTGTTTCTGACACATTTCTTGCTCACTCCTTCTGAAAATCCAGCCTTATGCTTACATCTTCATTGCTGTGCTTAATGCTCCAGAAATGCTGTCAAAGCCAAAATTGGTACCTGTCTGGAGGAGATGAGATCTAAAGTACTCCCAGGGCCAGCTCTGGAGAGGATTCCCTACAATTATTAGGGAAAGCCTTGGCATGTGGGGGACTCTCAGCAATATCCAAAGCAAAAACAGCCACATGTAACATGAAAGGGATCTCAGGCTGCCCCGTTTACCCTCTGAAATCTGCTTTCTCTTTGTAAAAGAGCCCTAATGGCACCTGCAACAAAGACAGAAAAGATTCCTGAGTCCTGGGAAAGGCAAATTCCAAGGCAATCCTCCCACAACCACTTTGAATGAGCTCCGACCCAGGCAGTGCCACAAGTTCAAGCCATTCCAAAATTCTGTAAGTTCATGACACAGTTTTTCTGCACACTTTGTGTAACACTGGCAGCCTCTGTTGAGTCTTGGGAGAGTCAATGATTGTAATGCTCTTTGGAGCTTTATAAACCTAAAAAGCTTTTGGGAGGGGGGGAAAAGTGAACTTTCTTTTCTCTTTGCAGAAGGAACTTTAAGATTTGACTCCCTTTTTGAATGGATGCATCTCTTGCAGCAGATGTACTGGAACTAACACATCCTGACTGACTGACATTAAACCCATGACTCTTCAGTGTTAGTTAGCCTAGATTGCCTAAACCTCTGATTTCACCCAACTCCAGGCATAATTCCATTAATTCTGTAAGCTTTTGTTTTGTTTTAACAGTTATTAGCTGTTTTTTATTCGTCCTTCCAATGTGGCCACAGAGTGTTTTATTTATAAGTTCATTATGTGACAAAAATATTTGCTTGTCTGTCTCATCTCACACTTCCAGTGGCGTCTTGATGTTTTTTTTTTCCTTTCAGCTTCACTGTTTCATTATCATAAATTTTCTTTTTTGGTTCACCAAACTCTTTGCACCTACAGTTTAAACTCAAGCAGAGACATTCTGGAAAGGTCATGAGTGTGAAAAACTTAAAATGTGTGAGCTTTTAGGGGTTAAATCAAAATCTAACACATATTATACTCATTTTTTCAAATCTAAACAGCATGAGAATTTGTTTGTTTGTTAGGTTCTGGGTAGGGTATCCTCAGATATACATGACACACAAAAAATAACCAAATATGAAAAATAAAATTAACTGTACACATAAAGTTTTCTCAATTTCTTGAACAATTCTCTTTTTGCTGGCAGATCAACCAAGGCAGGGTGATTCCTACTACCTGTAGCTATGCTTTAGTACAAGGAGAGCCCATTTCTTTTATTCTTCATTACATTCATTCTGCATCAAAAGCAGAATTGATGTCTTGGAGTGGCACTGAACAGGCCCTGCCCTGCATGGCCCTAATCAAGCCACAATAACTGACTTGTGTTTCATATCTTTTTTCTATGAACTAACCCAAGGGGAGAAGTTTAATATGGTCACTGTCCAAACCATTTCTGCTCCAGAATATATATCAGTTCATAGGTAGCAATTATAGCGGCTTAGATGCACAGCTTTTCATCTTGGCTATTTGTAATCCTGCATGGTATATCAAAAACTCCTTTGCAAAGTGAAATATCAGGTTCAAATGTTGCTTTGATGTGAAGACAAAAGTCCTGATTCTTCTTTTGGACTCAAGTAAGTCTGTTGAACACGGTATTGGAATGCCAAGAAATAAACTCAGTCTTAATTTCACACCTTTTTTTTTTCTACCAATTAGTTTTACTTGGTGTCACAGTTTCAAATATGCTCTCAAGCAAACAGGAGAAACAAAGAAACAACTGCCACAGTAGTTCCCTCAAGAAATTACTTCCGTCTAGAAATAACTCTATTAGTTTGCATTAATTTGCTTCAATTATTTAGTCTTAAACCCACATATTTAAATATAATTATCTGCTGAAAACCTCACAGTACAATCAACATTAGTCACCAAGAGCTGCTTTTTTTTTTTCCCCAATGAATAGGTTACAGAAATTGTTATTTCAAGAGAAAGCAAAGATGACTAAATTAATTCAAATCATTCCGTATTAAGGAGAAATTCTTCACCCTGCACAATGGTTTGTAAAAGGAAACTGGTTTCTCTGCAGATTGGCACATCCTGTGATGCCACCTGGAAAAACAGAGTTAGAGGGGGGGGTCCATGAACACACAAAGTGCAGAGCTAAATGGGCAGTGAGGTTTCACCCCAGTGCTCCAAAGGCTCGCCCTGCTCATTGCCCCCATTACCCTCTCACCCCTGAAAGGAGCAGGGATTTTGCTCCAGAGCCACCCAGCCACCACTTCACAGCCACAGCTCCCAGCTCAGGAGGCTGCCAAGGCAGCTCAAGGACTGACCTTGCCCCTTTCCTTTTAAAAAAAAAAATCAAGATTTTCTGTTGTCTATGTTATTATTTTCTCCCTCAACACACTTGCCTTGCAGCCCTGACCTGCCAAGCATCTCTGCCATCTAGAAGAAAATGTATTTTTGTAATCAGGAGGAAATAAAGTGATGGAAAGAAAGAAAAGCAGGCAGAAATTTAAAAAAAAAATTATAAAAAAGAAGTAGAACCTTTTATTAGAGTGTAAGAACTACATAAGTAAATTAAATTGCTCAGCACATGTATCCACAGGACATCTGGGGACACTGACTTGCTAATCATTTGTAAATGAAAGGAGATAATTCTGCACAAAGACTGGAGAATACAGACTGGGGGTGGAGAGATGTGGGAGTTATTGGCTGGATCCAATTCCTTTAGATCCTCCATTTGTCTCTGAGCTCATTCATGATGCTCCTGCAGGGTCCCATAAAACTGAGAACCTGCTCTGTAAAATTGGAGGATTTTCCATCTGTCCCCTTTAAGCAAAACCAAAAAAAACCCAATAAAATTTACTCCTTAGAAAAACAAGTTACAAGCATATGCAAAAGCAAACAAGCTGCTACAAAGCTTGAACAGCAGCTTTCTTCTTTGCTGACCAAGAACCACCCACATCCTGTGATCCACAGATATTCTGAATGACTGAAAACTACACTCAAAGCAAATCCACCATTACAAAACCAGATGCGAGTCCTGTCTGGAGTGCATTCAGAAATCCAAAGTTTCCTCTCAGAATGCCCATACATTTAAATGAATACAATGTTATTATTTTCATTTCAAGTTGAAATTTGGTTTGGGTTTTGGGTTTTGTGGGTTTTTCTTATTTGGTTTTGGGTTTTTTGTGGTGCTTTGTTTTATTTTGTTTGGGGTTTTTGTTTTGTTTTGTTTTGTTTTGTTTTGTTTTGTTTTGTTTTGTTTTGTTTTGTTTTGTTATGGAGTTTTTTTGTTATTGTTTTTGGGTTCGTATTGTTATTTTTCTTTCTATTCCAAACAGGGATAGGATACTTTTCTTTTTGTAAAATCATCAGCAAACCACAAAAGGCCCTGAAAAAGACTCAGAGAGACTCTTCAGTTTCAATAATTTAGCACTATCCGTATACACCATCAGATGCATCTGCTAAAGTTGCTGTGCAACACATCTTCAAACAAAGGGATGTTTTGGAGTAGAAAATGCTGTTTGCTTTTAGTTTAATAAAACACAAAAATAAGGGAGAGTAAGATTACTACCTGAAGTCTCAGGGTGTATTTTCAAAACTGTTAAGAAACAAAAGCAAGTCTGAGCTCAAAGTCACTGTTATCTACATACCCATGCACCCTTAAACCAAACAAAACACAGCAAATAAATGGGAAAAAATCATGATAGCTACAAGCAGCTCAAATTCAAACCCCAGTGTGCCACTGGCAGCACCTAGATATACAATAGGCTTATCTTGTTCTGCATTTCTGCTTTTGAAATTGGGATCCAGCATCTTCACACCCACCTGTACAAGAATGTTTGAGCTGTGTATTTAAGAGACACTGCAAACAGTGAATAGTGCAAGATGGATCATTAGCAGACCACAGCATAATCTAATTCACAGTGCCATTATCAACACCATCCTCCAAAATGGTCTACTCATAGCAAAAATTCCTGTATGACTGCTATGTGGAAAAGGCACTGTGGCTGTGAAAAAGGAGCAAACATTTTTATGGATACCAGTAATGGTTCATCCCCAGGGTCTGGTACATGCTAAGCAGCAGCCTGACTTGGGAAATAACCATTATAAAGGGTTGTTAGGTAATTAAGGCTAAATTGAGATCCAATGACTGGTACCTTTTCAATTTTTCTTTTTTGCTGAGCTATTCGAGAGCTTATAAATATTCAGTCATGATAAAATACCTGAATGAAAGAGATAGCTCAGAGTGTGCTCCCTCCTAGATAACAAAAAAGTCTCGTTGTGACATGCCTGAACATTTTGTTTTGCTGACAACTCAGAGTATCTATTGCAAAATCCAGAAAGAACAGGAGTAAATTGCATGAATACTTACAATGAAATTAATTGAATTTTCTATGTGTCTTAGAAAACCACCTATTGTTGCTGTCAGGCTGAGCAGGGGAGTGCATGATTCCAGTGGTTAAGTAGCAAAATGTGGTTTTCTTTGACACAAAACAAAACTGGACTGTTTTAAAGAACCTGAATTGCAGTCCAGCAGTGGTCTAGGAGCAAAAACTGCAGTGTTTCACAAACAAGTTTGGCCTTCACTGACTGGCAATAGAGTTACATCAATGAGCAGGTTGCCCAGACTGGTTAAGCTCGTTATGTTGACACAGCTTATGACTTTCTGCTGAGGGAAATTCATTATTTCAAGTGGCCAAAAAATTATTTAGCACCAAGTGCAGTCAGCCTGAAACGGCACTTGTTTTCTGGTCACAAAAAACTACAGTATCCTTGACCTGGAAGCAAAAGAAATTTTAGTGTAAGGAGCTTTTCCCACATTTAGACAAGTGTTCAAAAACGATGTGAGAGCCATCAGTACCTCATGCTGGTACACCAATTAACATTATTACATCCATCTTGCATTTGAGGCTTTGAAGGGAAAAGAAAGACTTGGTTGTGATTCAGGAGCTGGAATATTTACTGTGATTAAATTATTTTTCTTTAATGATGAAACGCCAGAATTCTGCCCACCCCAAAATCCCTGATTTGCTGGATGAAGTTCTTTGGTACTCCTATATTGGCCACTCCTATATTGGGGAATTTGGCCACTGTACATGACTTGGTTAGAGAAGACCCTGCATGAAATATCTATTATCTTGTGTTGTTTCAAATGACTTGCATCTGCAAAATTATCGTACAAGGATATTTCAGTGTGTCTAGTGAAGCCACCAGATTTTTTGCTTCTGGATGCTAACTACAGCAACCAAAATTTACTCTAAACTCTACATATTGCTTAATTCTTACCAGGCCAGTTTTTGCTCTCTGTAATGCCCAAGACATTTGCAATACAGCCAAACCTCAAAGCTTCAGCCTTGTAAACAGCAGAAATAAAAAAATGACAGGGGACATCACATGGGCACTGCTCGATTCTGGGAAGTGTGAATGGAAAACAGAAGAGGAAAAATGTATTTAAACTTAATTAAAAGTCATTTGCACTTCTAAGTGAAGAATTTGAAAGTCAATTCATCTGTCATTCACCTGCAAATCTTGGGGATTTTTGTCTTCTGAACTAGTAGATAACATTTTACTTTCAGAATAGCGCTAAAAAATGGAGACATTAAAGCATAACCTGACAGAAATGAGTCTGTACTTACACAATTACATTTGACCACCCATGGCAATGCAACAGAAGTAAAAAAAAAATATATATATATACTTGGAGAAGCAGAACAGAGTCTTTCAAAACATCTGAAAGTGTTAAAGGTTTTAAATTATACAGGGCTGTGAACCCTAAAGCTCATGCCAGGCTTCAGTCTGTCGCTGATGTCTCATGTCACACGTTTTCTTTGTATAAAAATTGCAGCATAGCTGCAGTCTCAGTCCTTGCAGTGCTCCTGTGTCACCAGAGCCCAGGTCATTCCCCTGCACATTCCAATAAACCAGACAAAAAGCCCTGCCCAGGTGGGGACAAGAAGCTAAAAAAGAAAGGATCCAGAGTTTTCCAGGTTTCACTCTCCCGGGTTCCTCAGTAATAACCCTCATGTGCCCGAATGATTGTGGCAGGAATTGCCATATTTACAGCAGAAATTCCAGCCCCAAAGATATTCCAGCAGGAAGAAAGTCTTTCAGATGGGACGATGTCAGGGCAGGGTTGGCAGAAACCCCAAACCTCCAGTTTTAGAGGCTCTGAGCCCTCAGTTATTCTGGCAATTAGAAAGGGATCAGCCCATCCAGTAAACCCAGGGCTGCACTTGTGTTTGCTCTGCTTGTTTGCCTGCTTTTAGCAGCCTGCATGATATCCTGGCATGAAATCTTGCTCAATAAATGCAAATGTGTGTGTGTGCATGGTTGGGAGGGAGGAGCCTCTCTGACCTGCTACCTTTACCTCGTGTTTTGAGTGCAAAGTGCAGTGAGGTGAAATAGGTAAAGCCAGGTTGCTCCACCTCCTTGAAGGAAGCATATCCAAATAAAGCCAAATTCCCAGAGACTTTTGAGAGCTCTGTGTTTGGAGAAATATCACAGGCATGGTGGCATCTCTGCCAAAATGCTCAGGGCCCATGTGAGGGCTGGCACACACAAACATAGGGTGTCAGGGATATTTCCTCTCTGGCAAACAGAAGCTGGAGCAACAAGCAGAGGTGCTCTGGCTTTGAGCAAGTCCAAACAAAACTCCCAATTTGTCAAAGAGAGGGCAGAAAGTGAAACTAAACTGCAGCTGGATGCTTCTCCAGCGAAGTATTTGTTATTTTCCCTGTGTTTTGTTACATCATCGGAATCCAGGGGATGTGGAACAACCCCAGGGAGCTCAGCTTTGCTGAGAGGGTCAGTGCCACGTGTCCAAAGTGTTGGACACAAACTGGGCAGAAATCTCTGGTTTTCCTGGGAAGCAGGAGCTCACTTCGTTAGCATCAAGCCTAATTAAAGGCCTTGAGGGGTTACTATGTGCCAGGGACAATGCTGGTGACAGCCACACGTGGGTTTATGTCACCAGACTGCTCCATTGGGCACACAACAGCTCACTGTGCAGTGAGGCTACAAGGGAAATGGCCTTGGGAACACGAGATGGGGAAAAAAAACAAAGGAGGCTCAGCTAAAGGGCACAGTTTCTTTATTTTGTGACTTTTCAGCATCAGGCATGGGTGGCTGAGTGGCACAAGAATCAATGCAAGAATCAGCTGATCTGCAGCAGCCATAGCTGGGGATATTGCACTTTGCTGTGGCAAATGCTAGCAAATGGATAATTGGAATGGAAAAAGAATTATCCATGAGGAACCAATGGCAGCAGAAGATGTTCTGTGTGTAACATGGATGTTACAATAGTTTGATGTGGACAGGTAGGAGTTTGAAGAAAAGGCAAAAATACCCAAATGAGTACAACAGGACTTCCACCTTGACTGCAAACTGCAAGAGTAAGAATAATTTGTCTTATTTATTAACATCAAGTCTTCCAAATTGTTTTGGTGTTTGTTTTCCTTTTCCATGTGGAATAAGAGCATCAAATTATAATAGTCAACTTTTTTAAGGGCTCAAAAGCACGGGGATTCCACAGTGCGCCAAGGGCAAAATGCATCTGCCAAACTTTCTATTTTTACCTCCTTTAAAATATTTTAATACCACTTCACTTGGGAAAGAAAACGGAGTCCCTTTTACTGTTAATAATATACTATTCTGCACTTTTGATCCCTGTATTTTGCTTTCTAATTACTGAAATGTCATGCATGCCTAATAAATTGGATAAAGGGTATTGATTACGCCTCTGGTTTTTGTAGTTAAAACACAGAGTCAATTAATCTGCATTGTATATTTAGGAAGATAATCAGTTATTAAAACTGAGAGGAGGCAGGCAAAATTAAACTGAAGAGCATTTCAGCAGAAGAGTCCCTATCTGGTGTGTATTCACAAGGATTTCCCAGGGCTGTGTTTCAAAAGAGCGAGTGCTGGAAATCATTGGAGACATTGAGGAGGTGCTGGGTTTCTGTTTTACCTGTTCTTGCAAACCTGGCTTGGTTTATCAAGTTTCGCAGGGTTTTTACCAGTAATTAAAAAAAAAAAAAAAAAAAAAAAAAGAAGAAGAAGAAATGGAACAAGACCCAAAACAATGAAAAAGCTCAACACTTGGAGCCGTTTATATGAAAGTATATATACTTAATTTTCTCAAATGCAATTCGGGACGGAACAAGGGAAGGGGGAGATCTAGGAAGTCATAATGTTTTACCACGGCCTTTGCTCTCTAAATATCACATGGCAGTGTGCAAAGAGAGGGGGTTATCCCAGCTGGGCAGTCCTGGGTTCAGCTGCTGGGGTTGAACTGCTGGGGCTCAGATGCTGGGGTTCAGCTGCTGGAGTTCAGATGCTGCGGTTCAGCTGCTGGAGTTCAGATGCTGGGGTTCAGCTGCTGGGGTTGAATTGCTGCGGTTGAACTGCTGGGGCTCAGATGCTGGGGTTGAACTGCTGGGGTTCAGCTGTTGGGGTTCAGTTCCTGGGGTTCAGCTGCTGGGGTTGAACTGCTGGGGTTCAGCGCCTGGGGTTCAGCTGCCCCAGTGGGTGCAGAGCCCAGGGCCAAGATCCCAGTCAGGTCTTCTCACCCTGGGGGAAAGGAGCTGCTGGGGCTGGGAGATCAGGGCTGAAACACTTCATGATGCTGCTGGAAGCTCGGGAGAGCCTTGACTGGGACAGAGGGAAGGAGAAAGCAAAGTGCCCCAGGTGCTCCTGCAAGGACAGAGCGCCCAGCCGAGCTCAGCATGTGAACTGTGCACCAAACCAGGCTAATGCTCTCCTGCCCCAGCCAGGGAGAGGAAGATAAACACATTAAAGATGCTCACTTGCTGCAGCGCTGGCGGCTACAAAAGGCAGCGTTGGCTGCACAGATTAAATGCCAGAAAGCCCTTGAGCAGTGATTATTCTGTGGCTGCACTGACTGCTGCTTCAGCTGCGATGTAATCACCTCCCTCCAACCGTGCACCTCCCCTGTCTGCTTTGCAGCTCTTTTTGGATTTTGCTCAGCTCTTGCTTTGGAGGAGTTGGACAATGAGCTCTCCAAAGTGTTTGTACAGCAGGGTCTCGTCCCTGCCTGAGACCTCCAGGCTCTAGAAAAGTACAAATGCCACTGTAATTGTATCCTCGTTGAGGATTCGAGGCTCTCTCTGCAGAAAATGTGATGGCAGACAAAGAGTGACAAAGGATTTCTGCCTTCCTTTTCAACTATTTCTTAACAGGAGCATTTGCTTCTTTGTCGAGGAATATGGCTGTATTTTTTGTTTTCTTTCCACTCCTGTGTTTTCTAAGATAATCTGAAGGAACCTGAAAATCTTTAATCTTGATAAGAAAAAAGTTACCATTTCAAGTATAATTTAAAGTATGTATTCTCAGAGAGAATAACTTTCAGCCTGGGTCAGTTAGGAGAACATACAACAAAATATTTGCATTTTTCTCATCTTTAATATGTACAGTGATTCTGAGAGAAATAATTTTTCTGGTCTTAAGGATTTCTAAAGTGCTATGAGGTACTGGAAAAGGATTTTTTTCCTCCAGACAAGTTTAAAAACTGTAACACTTTTTCTCCAGTTAAGGGACTATGTCTAGAATCCTTTTAAATATTAGCAAATTTTAAAGACCAGAAGGATTGCATTTTCTAATTGAAAGCAAATGAAAAACAGCAGTAAAGGTCACATTTTTTTTTCAGGTTTTATTTAAGCAAATAGGTAAGAGAGAAGCTGAAAATGTGATTTTTTTTTTCAAACTTACTTTTCAGTTTCCTGACTCAAACATAAATGCACAGCAAGTTCTGCCTGAAATTCCCTCCTTCATCATCTTCCTCCATACGTGAGACAATCTAAAATACTGGTTTTTAGTTAGGTGGCATAATTCTTATCAGCCATAATTTTTATCTCGCTAGTCCATGGGTGCGCAAAATCAGTGTAAACTACAATTTAAGCAGAAAAAGAAAGGTTTGTAGAAGGTGACTGATTTATCTTATCAGTAGTGGGGGGAAAACGGGAAGGTTTGGGAAGGGAAGGTTTGGGAAGGTTTGGGAAGGGAAGGTTTGGGAAGGTTTGGGAAGGTTTGGGAAGGTTTGGGAAGGTTTGGGAAGGTTTGGGAAGGTTTGGGAAGGGAAGGGAAGGTTTGGGAAGGGAAGGTTTGGGAAGGGAAGGGAAGGGAAGGGAAGGGAAGGGAAGGGAAGGTTAGG
>JAHLSL010000042.1:8708095-8742036 GCA_025920805.1 Petroica traversi | reverse complement strand
GGAAGGGAAGGGAAGGGAAGGTTTGGGAAGGGAAGGTTTGGGAAGGGAAGGGAAGGGAAGGGAAGGGAAGGGAAGGGAAAAATTCCAGCCACATTCATTCATGAGTTACTCTTTATCACTTATTTCTGGGATTAGTCTTTTTCTAACTCGCCCAAAATAACTTGGTTTAATCACTGTTGCAATCACATTTCCATTGTAAATGTGGATGGGAATGCTGAAGGGTAAGAGCCAGCGAGGCCTGAAGGGCTGTGCCTTGGGCTGAGGCATCAGAACAGCTGGATCCCATTCCTGCCTCTCCTGCCTACTCTGTGTGTCAAGTACAGCCAAGCTGTTTCATCTCCTCCTGCTTTTTACCATCTCCTTTTTTCTAGGGCCTCAGTCTGCAAAAAACATAGAGAAGACTCACAAGAATGGTGAGTTTTTATTGAAAACTCTCTCCAGGGGATATTTTCTCTCTCTACACCTCTGACTTTACCATGAATGTCACTGAACTTCTCAAGGCTATCCCCTAAAATTAATAATTAAAGACAAAACTGAAGGGTTCTAAAATGATACTTCAAAAATACTGTTTCATTTCCTTAATGCTCCCTGCACCCCTTCTACTTCAATTAGGAATTTTGTCATGTATGCTAAAGTTCATTAATTATCATATTTCGGGGTCTTGGCAGGCAGTTTAAAAATAATCCCATAGCCTTTGGAGCTTTGATTTCAGAAGATTCATTCAGGGTACTCTGAGGCCGTTGTATAACTGCCGTGCTTGTTTGTCTGACAACAACAAGTTTAAATCAGGTTTTTTTCTTCATTCTTTTTGTTCAAATGCATTTTCATTGTCACTCTGCTGTGAAGCCAGGCAGACAAAGATAAAAACATTGCCAGTTGTAAAATCCAGATGTCATGGAAGCTTAAGTGGCCATTTAAGTTGCTTCGTGACAAACACACATACATTAAAATCAAGATACTGAAAATTATTATTCTGTTGTTCACCTTACTGATGTGCCAAAGATATTTAGAAGAAAAACAATCATGCTTTCTACACACATAGGCATAATGCAAAAAGTTGGAGGAAAGGAAAACATAGCAAATACAACAGAAGATGAATTTTACTCTTTTGAGAATAAACAATTACAGAAAATTCCAGCTGACATTCCTATATCAGTGTTATGCAGAGATTACATCTGCCATGACCAGTCTGGCTAGACTTTGACATTATTAATTTCTATCTATAGATTTCAGATAATGCATTATAAGAAGAAAATCTAACAAAGGAGGTAACGATATTTAGGATTATGAAGAGAAAGAGGAAAAGGTAGGGGGTGAAAGCAAAACCAAATTGCAAAACTACATTTTTTGTTGCTAGGGTTTTCTTTTTGTTTGGTTTGGAGTTTTTGTTTTGTTTTGTTTAAAAATGGAATACAGATATTTTGTCCAAGTTCAGTACACAGAGATCCCCACGAGAACAGACTATCAGACATCTCTCTGCAGCTCCTCTTCCTCCCCCCCTCTCCCCACCAGCCCCGGTGATCTCTGGTTCATCCTCCAGGGAGAAACCATGGAAAGAGCAGAGCAAGTCTTGGTAACCAGACTGAAGCAGAGAAGGGATGCCATGTCAGCAGTGCATCGAGGAAAAACAGCCTCAGGTAACTCACACAGCCCTGAAGAAAGAGAATTGCCAGAACTGACAGATGCAGTTGGTGTTCTGCCTCCCAGCAAGTCTCCAGGATCCTTGGCAGGCAGAGAGGAGAGCTTGTGACACAGCCCTGGCCTTGGCCCCTCTCTGCAAGGACTTAAGGGCATCTCTAAAAAATTTTCCTTCCCATGTTCCTTATCAAAAAAAAGTCTCAATCTGGCCCTTAAATCAAAACTTAAGTCACACATTTCCTCCCATCAGGACTTCCAAGCCGTCTTTATTCCTTTTTAGCCAAACAAGATGTGATGAATGGAGATATTGAGGCATGGGAATAGAGCCTGGGGTCTGTCTGATGTCAGGCAGATAAGAGAATCTGATGTCCTTCTGGAAGTGCCACCCTTGCTTATCCCTCAGGATTAAGAGAGTCATCTGTGGGGGAAGGGGCTGCTCCACTTAGCTGAGGCTCTGGAATGTAAAACTTCACAAATAAAATATCCTAGAAACCAGGATGAATTCAATTAATTTGAAATTAGGAAAAGTCCATTTTGAAGAGCATGTCATAGGATGTCAAAGGAGTCTATTTAACCCACCACATCCTTATCTGGAACAGGTCTTGGGTTAATAGAAGAAGGCTGAGTATCTGGCTCATGATACTGCATTATATAGCAGTTTTTATTCCAAAGAATTGCAAATTACTTTACAAATTATATGCACAGCCTGCCTAACCACTTTAAAGTAATTGCTGATAGGCACAAGCTCAACCAACATAAAGAGCTGCCAGAGGAAAGGTAGCTGGTGGAAAACCAAGGCTGTGTCTGGAGTGACCAAGGTCCAGTTTGCCAATCTCTGCCACTAAAAAGTGACTATCACTGCATGGGTGATCCCCTAAACAATGCAGAGGTGACCAGAGAAAATGATGATCATAATTTTGGAAGTTCCTTCAGTATATAGCTAAACAGGAGACATCTCTACCCCAAAATGACTACAAGGTTCATTTCTCAGTTTCCAAGGTCTCATCTGGAAAGAAAATACTAGTGAGTAAATTGTGAGAGATTCACTGTCTGTATTCCAGAATAGTGAAAGGCTCAGTGGATCTCACAAGGCTGAAAGCATTTGGGTATTTTAAACACGATGCTTAAAAGACTAAACCATCCCCTCTGTGAACTGAGTTAATGTTTCAATTCCAATTCACTTTAAAAATGTCTTACTGGCATGACAAGCTAGAGGCGTGTTGCCAGAGCCTAAGGAAGGTATTCCAAGTGTTTGTCAGGGGTGGAGAATGCACTACACTGCTGGATTTTCATGTTTCAACACCACAAGGAAGCACTCTGTTCCAAACCTGCTCCTAGAGACCAGGGAAGCAGCTCCCCAGCCCTCGGTGTGGGACGGATGCTCCCAGGTGGCTACAGGGAGATACAGGACCCCTGAGGCTGAGAAAACTGGGAGGTAAAGCTGAGGAGTTCAGGAAACAGGATATCCATGCTGGAGCTGCAAAAGAGCATGAAGGAGAAACTGCTTCTGATTAAATCAGCTCCTGGTTTTCTGAAGGGGTGGAAACAACTGAGGGACTGAAGTACTGTTGTAATAGTGGAGATTTCTTTGAAATCCATCTGTTGCTGCTCAGGGGAAAAACCAGAATGCTGCATTCTCCAAGAGCAAATCAAGTTGTTTTCTGCAAGATGGAGGAAAAGAGGAAGGAAACTTCCAAAGCTTTTTCCTACTGAACAAAGTGTCTGATGGTTCCTTTGTCTCACCTACTCTTGCTGGCCAAAGGGGTTTGTCCTTCCAGGTGACCAGTGCAGGGCTGGAACTTGGATATTGCTCCTGAGTGCCTGCAGATTTGCACCACATTTTCTGCAAATACCAATTACAACTCCCTGGTTAAAATTAGATATATGCTAATTCGTCCTTTAAAAATTAGCAACTCCATGCAAATTGAAAACAGATGTCTGCGTCTTCAGTCAGTGCTAGTTAGTTTATGCACTTCTTCTCCACACAACCTGTTTTTCCATCTCCCCAGAGTCACAGGCTCCCTAAAGCACACTGATCACAGGGCAGGCAGCACTGGTGCCTCACACTCACCTCTTCTGTGCTAGACACCTCTGTAGCTTGCCAGTGATCATTTCTGTCATTTTATTATTGCTTTCTTTAGTGAGGTGCCAAGCTCTGGTGATTTGAAATTCTGGGCTTGAAGCCAGTCCTCTGGGCTTTCTGAAATTTGCTTGCAGCCAGTGTAAACCTCAGGCCACTGCTGTGGACAGGTGACAAATCCTCCCTCTTGGCTGGAAGCAGCTCTCAGTGCTGCTGGTACAGTGCATGGCAGTGAGGAGAAACACTGAGGAGAAAACACTGACACTGCTTGGAAATTCTCCATGGCGTGGGGTCAGTGATGCAGGCAAAATCAACTTTTTCTCAGTTACTTCCTCGCTGACAGCCCACAGCCCACACACTCTTAATTCTTTCTCAGAGTGCTACAATGGTTTTAAGTAACTCATCTGAAATGGCTTTACAAAGATCCTGAGTAGTATCTGCAGTGCTGCTTCATTTCTGAACTAAATACCCCAGGACCTGCAGAAAAATGACAACAATTCTCCTTTGCAGAGTGTCTACAGCTGCAAAGGGAGCAGGGAAAAATAAGCTTAGTGGAAATATAAATAATAGATTCTAATAGTCACTGCTCTTTATAAATAAGAAGATATATACAAACACAGTCTAGTGGAATAGGCACATTTCTCTCCAAGACTGACTTGCTGGATGATTTTGAAGGAAGCACTTTGTCACTTTTTGGCTCAGTTTCCAAATACGAAATACAAACTGATATCATTCCTACCACTCAATGTAAATAAAATGCCTTGAGAACACGAATACAAATCGATGTATAAATGCTAATATATTATTTTCTAGCTAAATCCACATTCTGCAAATGCAAACAGAGAGTGAAGATGGATTTTTGCTGTTTTGCACATCTGTGCCACTGGTGGAAGTTTTGCAAGCCAGATTAGGTCCTTGGGGACATAAGTGCATTCCTACTGCTCACTGTGTGTTTGTACAGTTGCAAAGTGGCTTAAACTACTGAGCAATTCAGCTCATGGGTGTACAAAAAATAACAGCCATCATCTCGCCCTGTTAGATGCACAGCTTCTTCAAAGCTAAGCAAAGGGAAAATTGCACCCAAAATATGAGAAATCAGGAGATAAATGATTCATAAAACAGAAAGAGCTTACAGCCTTATAGGGATGGGGAGAGACCAGCTCTGCCTGGAGAATCTTCCACCAGCAGAATGTTTCTGCTAATTCTGCTTGTGAAGAAATTGTTCCCAAAATAGCAAGAGGGTGCACTTAATTAAATGTTAGCAGGTCCCTGCATAATTTATATTTCATTTTGGTCAAAAGTCATCTGAGATCCCCAGAATACTGTGGCAGGGTTGTGTGTTAAATTCCCCCTTCATTTCCAGGGCTGCAGTTCCACTGAGGTCTACAGAATACTGTGTGATGATTAGGTCTTGTTAAATCCATTTCACATGGAAGATGAAACATTGGAAAGCTGAATAACTTGCCCAAGGTCAGTGACACAACGGGGAGCTGAATTACCAGAAAATGACGAGTTCTATTTGCTGGCTGAATTCACTGGACTCATTGAAAATTTAATTTCTGCTCTGCTGACTCACGGGTGGCCACAAAGGTGTGGCTGCAGGATAGGGCAGAAAAGTCTTTCTAGGGACGCTGCTGAATCACATCTTCTTGTCTGGGCCTATTCTGTGTGTAAATTTGAAAAGGATTGCCAGGTCTGGCCGTGGAGATAGCAGCTGTTCAAACTGAAATATGATGCTGCTCCTGCTGCCACCAAGCACTACAGTTTTTCTATGAGTTAATAAACAGATATCCTCCTCTAAGGTCAACCACAAAAATGTAGTTCACTTAAAGAACAATACTTTTCAATAAAGACAGAAAAACAAAGTAAAAGGTGTATATTTACACATGATCTGTTAAAACAACTGATTTGAAGGTTTAAATGCACTTTTTAATTTTGAGGTGTACAGCTTCTAAAATATTTTTAGAGTCTGTATGACTCAGGAGAATAGTAACAGTGTCTACATACTTCATTTTTTTCTATTTCCTAGTATTCCCATCCAGCCTGGGGTCATTCTCCTGCCGAGAGTTAGACAGCAAAGGACTTGGCATCAGCTCTCACTAAGACTTTTACACATGCTTATATCCAGTGACTAGTCCTGTCAAAGCTAGCAGGAATTTTCATTTTGTCAGAATTTAGGCATGTGTTAAACCTCTAAAAGATCAGGGACTACATCAGCACTGGTTACTGCTGACTAAATACAGGGAAAACAAAAGTATTAAAAGTAATCTGGCAATTTAAATACAACTTTGCAACAGGAATCAGACTATATTTTTGTAGTGCTGTATCTCCTTATAAATAATTGTTATGTACATGTGTGTGTATATATATATATATATACATATACATATATAAATGAGTGAAATATGTTGTTGCCAAACAAATGGTCCATTCACACCCAAGTTGATAATAGCATAATATTACAGCAGTTACATTATTTTCTATCCACACTTCAACAATATTTGAGCTTTTTGTTGTGGCACAGACAAAATGTTCAAATTAAGAGGAACATCTTTAAGACGTAATTTTTTTTTTCTTTAAAGAAAGCCTACTGGCAAGCACTTTAGAAGGCTTATGGCAATTTCTTCTTTGAAATTTCTACTCAATCTTATCAGCATTTTGGACAGAGATTTTCTACTCGAGCTTTAGAACATGGGATAGAAAATGCATTGCTGGGGCTGTACCCCTTTTATCTACAGGATAGATTTAATCAGGCTAGAATAAATATGGACCCCTGGAGAACTTCTGTAGTTTTTACTTTTGGATTTATACCTTCCAAACCTAGTGCAGGGCTGTTCATGAGGTTAATGTTGATGAGGTCAATGTTGATGAGGTCAATATTGATGACCTCTCTGTGAGAACACAAGGGCATTTTGTTTGATACCCCTACTTTAGAGTGCAATATTTCTCTAAAGAGGCTTGATTTGGGCCCCAGGAGGAGTCTCCACTAAAAGAGGTTGCCACACTTTCTCCTGTGCCTGCAGAAAGCACCTCCTTCTGCTGCAGAGGAAGGAGAAGCCAGTGACTGCTTTCAGGATTGCAGCAGCCTTTCCCACATGAATCCCACCTCACTTGAGAGCAAAATGGCCTTTCCTACAAACTTGGCAAAGGTCATTTTTTGCAAAGCTGCATTCTTTTCAAAGATGACCTAAACAGGAAAAAAGAAAATCAAAACACTTACTGAAAGTATGTATGAACATATACGTAAAGGGTTGGCAGTTGTAATTTTTTTTTTTAATTTCTGTGGTTATTAGCATTTTGGAGCAAATGCAGTCATGAGAACAGAACACGCCTTCACTAAATGTCAGAGTAAACATTATTTGTGAGCCCCAAAGAAAAGTCTTCAAACTAATAATACACTCACAAAATTCAACACTATCAGATTAACAAAAAAAAAAAGCCTTTCATAAGGGCTTCTATTTTTGTATTTCATGAATCAAAAAGGTCACAAGCCCAATTTAAAAAAAAAAAAAAACAACATGCCTTGCAGGCATGAAGGGTAAAGTGCTGAAGATGAGATGTAGCTTATTAGAAAATATTGTACACTGCACGTCACAGGGATGTATTCTTAACAAAATACAGCAAATCCAGGAGAGATTTGCCACCTGTCTTTACCCTCTTACTTCACCATTAGATGTTCACACATCCATTTCTTACTGGGCAATTTTAAAAGCATCTCTCTGTCACTTCCTTGCTATTCTCCTGCTCTTCCATGCTGAGCTGATCCATTTACTGAACTTGAAGAAGCAGAACTGCCTCCCCTAAGTTACTGAGTACATGCACCAGTGCCAGCAGGAGACAGGAGAGAGGAACAGCAGGATTTTAAAGACAGAGGGGAAGAGGTCTGGAGGTAGTAAAGGACTGAAAGGAGAATTTTTGACAAGCTCCTGGCATCCAGTAAATTTAAAACAAAGTTAATAGAGGGCAATAAGGGGGGAAAGCATTTGTGGGTAGAGAAGATCACTGGGCAGGCATTAAGTTTTGAACATGTTAGTGCCAAGTAGAAAAAGGAGCTGGAGACAACAGGCGTGAGTGGAGATCAAAGAGGAGTACAAAGAATGAAGTATTAACAGCTGTGCATTAAAGGTCAAATCCTACAGGCTACTTAGAGTTTGGCTCTTTCACTTATAATTGTTTAACACTGATGTAACTCTACTGACTTAACTCCAGCAACCATCACCATTTGACTGATTGAGTTTTGGTTTTTTAATAAAGCAAATCATTCCTATTTCAAACCATCAGATCTACTGGAACTCTGAATTGAATTTTAGCCATAATAGGAAGTCAGGAAGTGCAAAAGACCATTTAATTTTAAAAAATAGAAAGAAAGAAAGAAAGAAAGGTATTTCACACAAAAGGTGTTGGACATCTATTTATCTTGACTGCTCTGACTACAGACAGAGAGAGTTGAATCCCTTCATGTATTCCTACAAGTTTCATACAGCTTTTCCAACATTACTGAGACAAGGACAGCTGAGCTTATCCATTCCTGTTCTTAAGTGGACAGAGCACATAAACTCTAATTCTCCCTTAATGATGATGACTGACTTTCAGTGGAGTAAAATTTCAATAGTTCTACTGAATCAAGGAGGTGATCTGACTTCAGTTATTACAAAGCAGGAGATTGTAGCCTATCAAATATAAAAAAGTGGAAAATTACCAGCCTAATAAGTAGCCAAGCAACAGAACCAGACATTTTTGCTATGTAAACTTCAGCTTTAATGCTCTCTGGTTTCTATTCTGAGTTTGCAGAGCTAAGGTGACATTATCCCAGGCTTTTAACAAGAAAGGTCCTGCATCACTCTCATCTTTTGTGATTTCCACACCAGTCAGCAGCTTTCCCACCAGGGCTCCACCAGACCCCCTTAGTCTTTCCTTTCTCAGCTGCCTGACAGGAGCTGGGCTCATTTAACATCTGTCACAAACACCAGGCTTACACTCCTTAGTGCAGTGGAAACAGACCCAAGTGAGCTGTTTTTCAGGGCAGGTGATTGTGTGCAGAGCACGCCAGGAGATGCTGCTGCATGCACCCCACCTGGTCTGAGAGAAAGCATCCCGAGCATCTCAGCTTGGCACCCACGGTGTGCTGGAGACACTTTATCACTGCTTAACAGCTTCTGCCACTCCCATTATCTTAAAACGGGCTTGTTTCGCCTCCTTACAGGAGGAAGGCAGGAAAACCAGTGCAGTGCCCAGCGTGGTGAAAGAAGCAGCTCAAAGCTCCAGCGCATCCCTCGGGGGGGTGGGGCAGGCAGAGCCCCTCCGTGCGTGTCCCTCCGGCCACCCCAAACCCTGCCTGACTCCCCTACTTCCTTCCAATCCCAAGCAGTGGGACAGCAGAGGAAAAAGGATTACTCCCCATCCCCAGCCAGATTAGCAGCACAGAGTTTTTAGAGGAAGATGCTAAGTAAGAAAAGAGAGAAATTACAAGGTGGTGAGAGGGCAAGAATGGAGAGGAGCTTAATTAAATTAACTGAGGGAATATTTACACTTCCCATTTCTGAGATTCGCAATTCTGTAGAGTAATCTCCCAGAGGAAGCAATGAAAACCTCATCACTGAGCCATTTTAAATGAGTTGGAACAGCTCTACAGTGAGCAGCACTGTGGGGGCTGAGGACTGGCTTATGGCTCCTCTCTCTCTTTATGGCTAATGAAGAACATTCCCCTTAAATCTCCATAGCATGAACTATGGGATAATCCATATCAACTCATGGATGTATTTAACTTGCAAAACCTGAATAGATACTTCTCCAAATAAATTGGTAAGATTACCAGCTGGATTAATGGACTGTTGTTTGTCATTCTTCTGTTTCTTGCAACCATACAATGTCAATGTTAATTTAAAACTTACTCCTAAAAGTACTCCTGTGGGTTCCCTGTGCCCACATATATCTGTGGAATGTTTTCCCCATAGTTTTGCATGGTACTAAATAGCTCTTCCCTTGTCAAATCCTAGGAAACTTTAAGTAAAACAAGACCTGTATGAGTCAAGATCCTTTGTATTTTCTTATTGAGCATCTTAGAATAGGCATTTCTAGGTTAAAAATGGAATATTTTGGAGAATTTGAGTTGGCACTGCACAGCCCCAGGGGCAGACACCAAAGAGATGCTCTGCAGAAGTGATGAGAACAGCCACATCAGAGGCCACCATTTCCATCTAATAATTACCTAAATTGCCTCTAATACCTGGTGCTGCCGTTGTGGAGCAGCTTTTTCAAGAGATTGTTCTCCCATCTGTGGAGCAGCTGAGATGAGTAACAAGGTCTAAATACGTAGGCTTTGCTTAGTACTCAAGCTTACTCACCTCAGACTAGTTAATTCTGTTGCTTCTGTTGCAGAATTAATCCCTTTTGTTTACTATGATAATTTCCCTTTCTTCCTAAGTGTGTTGGTTCTTTAGCAGAAAAAGGACTAAAATTGAAATGAGAAAAAAAGGATGTAGAGGATTTCACCAGGAGCAAGACAGTAGTTACTGGACCCACTGAAGTTTTTCCTACTATTTCTATCAGAGACAATATTATGCCTCACTTTCTATTGGAAAATTATGTTTAAAGTTTCCATGAAAAACATCTGCTGCATTCCAGCCCAGCACTGGCAGTCGCTCAGCGATAGATTAAATCACTCCTTCCATATATGCCAGTAAATTTAGTCTCCCTTCTGCTAAAGTTGTTATTGACCACGGGCTCATTTTGTAAAAGTCAATTTCAAACTTTTTCCAATCTGACTACTCCTTTCAAGTAACTAGTTTTGTTTTTTTTCCTTTCTCTATCATTTGCACCTTGAATGCAAAGGTTGCTTTCAGACACACAGTGCTTTGGAAAATCAGGCCACCAGACTTTCCCAAACATAAGAGAACATCTATTTTAATCTTGGCTTGTGATGATGATGCACACAATTGTTCAGAACTTTTTGTTTTATCACAAAGGTCTTATTGTAACACGGGCAAAGGTAATCAGGATCCCAGCTGATTACTTTTGATATTTTCTATTTTCAACTCTTAGGACAGCTCATTAAATCAGGGCTGCAATACAACAGGCACCAGCCATTCCCCAAGCAATGGGGCACGTTTGTGCAGCTCACAAAGCAGCAGTATTTTACTTTTTTGAATGCTTTGGATAAAAGTGACTTAGCTGTCTTAAATATTCATTTTGCAAGCAGGTTTCCTTATTGCCCTGTTTCAATAAGATAAACTGAGTGTTAAAGATCTCTAGCAATGACATTGCTGAATGTCATTAGAAACAGAACAAAAACCCCCTTGAGACCTGTGGTTTCCTTCCTTTAGCCACCAGAAAAGGGATTTCAAGAAGTTAAACACCCAAGTCTGAATGACACTGTCTGCACTGTGGGGGAGTTGTGCCTCGTGTCCTGTTTCACAGCCCTGGCCCACCAGTGACCTTGAACTTTTCCAGTATTTAAACTCAAATTAAATACTTAAATCAAAACTTAATTGATCCACTTCATCTTTGACTACATCAGGAATCTGAATTTCCCACAATGTTGGTTTTCCTGCTGACACATTTTGAATTTCCAAGACACACTGTAGTATTTGAAAATACTTATAATGCCCACCTCTGCTTTGTACAATCACTGCCATTATTGCACAAAGACCTGCCTTTACTTTAGTGCAGAAAAATCAGCTGCAGAACGTTACATAGATCATAACTCATAAATTATTAGCATCTCTAGACAAATTTTGCATTTGCCAATTTCTACACTGTGGAAATTGCCCCTTAGATGTAGTTTACAGGCCTCCTACTGGTACTTAAAGATTCTTATGTTTGAGAAACAGAATGATTACTTCTTTCTTATGAAAATTCATGGAGTTTTATAGATTTTTATACAGAACATATATACTAATCTGTAGGGCTGGAATTCTTTTGTTGTATCCATTTCAAGCGGAGGACTGTGAAATAAAATATATATTTACAGCCTTTATTACAATAAAACCTTGTCTAAACTCCAAGAAATAGGGTATCTGTACCTATTATGATTAAAAAACAAATGTGAGGTCTTTCTAAAACTACCAGGAAACTTCCTATCATCAACAAATCTGTCCTGTGAATAATGTCATGTATGAAGAGAAAGCAATCAGCCTTGGATATCCTGTGGATGGTAAAGGGATCCGACTGAAAGTACTTATGCCTTTCTTTTGCTTCTGGTGCAAACAGTAGCTGAGTAAAGTTAAAAAAGAAAACAAAACAACAAAACAGCAAAAAAAAAAAATCTGATTAGAACGAAACTGCTGCAGCCCACAGTCCAAGGGCTCTCAGTCCCTGAAAATGAAAGTAATGAAAATCAGGATGTGAACACTCACTGTGTCAGGCTTTGGGGAAATAATAGCTGTGTTTCAAATTAGAAGGCTTTGCAGAGCCTGTTAGAGAGTGCACAGCAGCAACCCTCATTGCTCTGCCCTCATGTTAGAGAATCCAAAACACAATTCCAGCAGCAGGGCTGCATGCAGACTTCACAAATATTTGATTATATCTCCTCTAAGAGCTAACAAAATGGAAATGAATATTTGGGAAGATGACTAATAGCTCAGCATGAATATTCCAAGCAGGCTGTCCCAGGTATTTGTGTGGATGCACTCAGATGAACCTGCTCGTTTTTGTGTGTCTGACATCCAGATCAGAGCATCTCCATCCCTTTTATTTGGTTCTTCATGTTCATACTGACCTGGGTGCAGGACAAACACATGAGAATAACCAATTAATTTACAGTATAGATCATTAATACCCACTAAAACGTTATACTTTGAGAGTAATTTGTTCCCTTCGGATTTTTTTAATTAGCTGGTCCCTTTATCAGGCTCAACCCATCACACTGGTTTTTTCCACTATTTGCTTGACTTTAAGCTCACATTTCTCATTCAGCATCTGGCAGACAGTTTGAGGCCTTAGAAAATACCAGTCTTGGATATATCATTCTCTTCATCCCATGGGAGCAGAGGTAGCTGAAGGATCACAAAAACAGCTCCCATGAAAAATGCTGTTAAATTTTATTAACCAGGGCCCTGAACCAGGAATCCTTAGTATAACAATGCAGATGGAGGTAAAATATCACCTCTTCAGGGTGACAGTATTTTACAACCATCTCACAGTTAGGCAAAGGATTGCATATGTGAGAGGCAATAATGAATTAATGGACCAGCCACATTGTAGCATCAAGGCTAAGAATATAGATTCCTTTAGGATTCACTAGAGTGGTAATGCCAAATTTTGAATGACACAGAGACTCTTTTTCCTGAAAAAGTTCTTCCTCACATTCACATCACTCTTACAGCTACCAGTGAATTCTAATATGCCTTCAGATGGATGTGAAAAATGTTGTAATACACAAAATTTGTAGTTGCTACAGGATGTATTAGTCGCTGGTGGGATGGGAAGGCAAGACTCCAACGAGTTGACAATCTTTCAAATAAAAGGTTAAACTTCCATTCATTGAGCTGCAGAAAAGGTAGGGGTTTGATGGGAATCTTTCCTGGATGACTGCTAATCTTTTTGCTCCTCAGACAGATACTCTATTGTCATGGTAACAGGCAGCTCTACTCTGCTCCCTTCTGCCTTTTCTCAGGCTATAGACACCCATGCACTTCTTCCCAGGTATAATCCCATCATTCTTCCAGTCTTATCCTCCAAGTTCTGCACAGGCCCTTGCCTTTCCCCCTGGTAATCCACTCCTTTCTCAGGAAGGGACTTTTCTTTGCTCTCAGGGACAGGAGAGCAATGTAGGTTATTTTTTATTGTCCTGCCATGCAAGGCCCAGGCACCAGCTGATGTTCATGCTCCACCTGAGTGCCTGCATGGGTGCAATTGGATCAACTGCTTGGCTCCCAAAACTCCCAAAGCCAGAACTTGAGAATGTTTGTTGTGACCCAGGCACACACATACTCATCAACACATTATTGTAACGAATAATCTTTCTTTATTTTAGCTGGAATAATGCTCTAGAGACACAAAAACCTGTTGCAGCTCCCCTCTGGTGCACCTTTTGCTATTTACATGGCCCACTTTCTCAGAGACCCTTCTTGTAGTCAGACAAAAAGCCAATTTGCTGCTGTCTGGATGTGTAATTCTGCTAACAACCCAGACCTCTCCGAGTGAAATATTTATCTTGCTCATAATGCAAACACACCACACGAGTGACAGCCTTTCCCAAACTATTACAAATCACCCAGGATCACCCCCACGCTTGTCACACGTGCTGCTCTCCACATGGAACACACACTGGCAGCTCTTGCAGTCACAGGAGGGAAGGAGGACAACAAGAAGCCCCAGGGCTGTTCTAACCCACCCCAATTCTACTACTGGCAGTGCTCCCAGAGGGAAAGCACTCCAGCTGGGGAGAGGAGCATGTGCTCCAGGGATGAGCCTCAGATCTCTCCTTTGGGAGCCAGCAGGGACAGCAGTGCAGGACACAGTGACAGGAGGGTTGTGCCTGATGAAAAACTCATTATCTGCAAAGAGAATCACTGCTCAGACAGAGCCAGGTGCTTTTTCAGCTCCCTGGGATAACTTACACAGCACAAAGCCTGGAGTAGGCGAGGCTATCATGGAATAGTTTGGGTTGGAAGGGACCTTTAAAGGTCATCTAGTCCAACCCTCCTGCAAAGAGCAGGGACTTCAACTTGATCAGGTTGTTCAGAGTCCCGTTCCACCTGACCCTGGAAGTTCCCAGGGATGAGGAATCCACCACCTCATCTGGCAAAAACATTTCAATATAATGTCAACTGAAAACCTTTGCCCTCAGTTCCAGACCTTTTATTAAGACCTTGTAATTTTTTTTTCACTGGTCTGGCTGTGTAAAAAGAATGCAAATTTCTAATGTAAAAAGTACAGCAGAAAAAGGAACAAAACAAAAGTTATTTCTGACCATCCTTACTTTTCATAAAGAATGAAAACAATTTATTTTCCTTTTCTGGCCATCTTTGTAATGATCAGGCCAGCAGAGCAAGAAACATCTTTTGGTTCTTTCAGTTAGCATTATTAAAAATTTTAGCTTACCTTGTTTTTTTTAGCTAGGGCTAATCTGAGTAAAGCTTAGGTTAAAACCTGGATGGAGACCCATGGCTTTGTCCCAGGATGTTTTCTGGGTGCAAACAAAAGGAATTAATTATTGTATGAATACATACTTAGTGCTACAGTCAATATTTGTCATAGTTAATAATAGTGTTGTGCCTTTACTTAAAGCTGTTCCTTTGAGGCTCCCAAAGCCCTTAATATTTGCAATAGTTCTACAGTGTTATTATTAATTATTATTGTGTTTACAGATACAAATTGGGATAAACAACCAAACTTTTTCAAAGCCATGCAACACAATGTAAATCTGTAGATTCACCCTCAAAAATATAAGGTCAGCAGTGACCTTGTTTTCAACTCTTCATGCTCTAGACATTTGGCCTTTCAGTTGTTATGGCCCATATAATTTGTCCATCATTATTAATAGCAGTACAAATAAAAAAAAAGCTAGGGAGGCTCAAAAGACTTGTTGCTCATGGGTAAAAATAGAGAAGGCCACTGGTGCAGCAGAACATCACAGTCTCAGCCATGATAATCCTACAGAGCAATTGAAAGTGACATTGGGCTTTAGATGCTGAATAGATAACACAGTACTAAAAAAACATTCCATGAGCAGATTTTACTTTACTCATATTTTCTACTAGAATCTTTCCTTTCTCTCGTTTTTGTATGTCCCTTATGTGCTTATGCACAGGGCCTTTCTCAACACACAAAGAATCTATTAAATCTTCTTTGAAGAAGGTAAACATGCATGAGAAGAGATGCTGGCATCGTTCTGCTCTCTGAACACAAATACAAAGCGTGAGCAGCAGTGAATGACAGCCAGGGATGGGTTTTCCGTATGAGACAGAGCCCATGTTTACCCCAAAGCTCTTGTAGCTCTAGCACAGCACAGTTTCTGTGTTATTGCAGCTCATATAGGAAAAGCCTGTTGGGCATCCTGGAGATGCAGTGACAGCCAATGCCCCCAGAAGCAGGCAGACAGCACAGTCCTAAAATAAATGAGAAATATGAAAACAGCTTAGGATGTCACGAGTGAGAGCCCCAGAGTGCTGTTGGTGCTCAAAAGGAAAAAAGAGGTGTATAAAAAGAGAAAAGAAGAAATATCAGTGCATTGGCCAACACAGGAGCAGAGTTTGTGGAAAAAAAAAAACCAACTGTTCATCAGGGTAAATAGAAAAAGGGGAATTTCTCCCCTCTTAATTCAGCTGAAGAGGAGAGAGCTGTGTGCCACACACCCCTCTTATTTTCAGTAGGGATTCACAGAGAGTCACAAACAGGCTGCCCTGGTATATATGATCTTTAATAATCTCACTCACATAAACGTGCAGTAAAGCAGAGGAATGACTGTAGCTTGTTCCCCGATAAAACATGAAGGTTTAGGGCCAACAGTCTGCAGTCAATTTTCACACTCTGCAAAGGTGAAGTGAGACCTGAATACTTTTTCTCATTCCTAAATTATTACTGGCTCAAATGTCCTGAATACAGATTAGAAGAATTACCTGATTGTATTAACCTAGGGAAAGAGTTGAATAAAAAACCATGATCATATTTCAGTAAAATAGTCTCCATCAGGGAACAAAATCTCCCTCCATCTCCCTCTCTCTCATGTATTTATATGCAGCATGCAATGCCTTTTATAAGCCATTTTGGGGGTACTTGAATAAAACAGAATATTGTCTACTCAGTCTGAAAGATGATAAAGTCACCTAGGGACTCATCTCCTAGGACAGCAGTAAACCAACCTTCCAAGACACATAACATGGCTGCATTTAATGTTTGCCCCGTGCCGTTTGAAATGTTAATCATCCCTATGTAAATTCTGGCACACTGAAACTCAGTTCATATTAACTTCAGGTTACCTGATTTAGATATGGCAAAGGACAACCATTTATCGGCTGCTTTTTAAAGATCAAAGAAGTTTGCCCTAAAATATGCCCCGTAACATGCAAATGAATCTTAATGTCTCTAATTAGATTATAACTTGAGGGTGCTTTCTGCTGCTGAAATAAAGTGTTACTGTGTCACAGGCTTAATACACTCCAAGGATCTGATCTTCCCAGCAAGTCCCAGCCACACTTCTTACCCCGGTTCTGTGACGTGCCTCCCCTCACTGGTTTTGTTACCAAAAAAAAAATTCAAATCTGCTTTTCTGACACCTCCTCTTCAGCTCTGACACTGATGGCATTGTGGAAATGCTCGAGGAATCGAGACTCCCCCACCAGGGGTTTCTGTGGCTCCTTTGTGCAACGTGCTCAGCAGAAACTGCACGACAAGGTTTGGAGGCTCTACCTACCTGCTGATGAGTAAGAAATTAATTCACACTTCAAACCTATTCTCCCCTGCTTTTACAGGGGGATAATTATGTCACAGTGGTTATCTTTCTTTAAAATGCCAGTGCTGGGAAACCCTCATACTTCCTCTGAGAGGTAGCAAAGCATCATCCCTCTAAGTGACTCCACCTGCTACGCTGCACAGGAAAATAAGAATTTGCTGTCTCCATGAGGCTTTAAAGTGGGAAAGCAAAAATATAGGGTAGCCATCATGTAGGAAAACACTTTGTTTAACTGGGAAAGAAAAGCCTTAGTCATGTGATACAAATATATGTATTTAAAAATCAAGAAGGTGTGGTTGGCGACTGGACCAGCACTTCCATTTCCACAGGGAACACTGCAAACTCAAACAGGAGCTACTTGGTAAGCAGGAGGTGAGAACAGGAAACATGAAGAGCTGGCTGAATGTTTGCTCCAAATGCAGCCCCTCCTCTTGCTCGTGAATCATTTCTTAACTGATCCTGATTTCTTTAAGTACACTTGTTGATATGCTACAGGCTGTATCAGTGAAGTAACCCTGCCAAGAAGCAAATATCATTATGAATTATGTGCACAAGAAATGGAAAATCTGGTCCATCTCTCTCTCTGCTGTCTTATTGTATCAAAATATTATACTGTGAGGTTGCTGGGGTTCTCTTCTGTATCTTTCTGTATTTCTGATGGTAGTTTTATAAATTGTGGTCTCTTAAATTATTCCTCAGTAAGCACTGGAGTTTTTATTTGGGCCTCTGTAAGTTAATATTAAAATCAATATAAATGTTTTTCAGCTCATTTGCGAGAATTAATTTAAGCATTTGGATTTTCTGGAAACACAGAAGTTTATGCATAAGGCAACATCTTCTTTTTTTTTTCTTTTTTTTCTTTTTTTTTTCCCCACAAACACTGGATGACACAAAGAATAGAGAAAGGATTTGTGACTAACAAAGAGAATCACAGAATGGCCTGGGTTGGAAGGGACCTCAAAGATCATCCAGACCCAATCCCCTGTAGGGATGGGCAGGGACACCTTCTCCTAGACCAGGTTGCTCAGAGCTCCATCCAGCATGCTAATGAATAAGAATTGGGGTGAAAAAATTAGGAACCTTAAGATAAGTGATTATTTCAAAAATATTTGACCCTTGCCCACAGATACTTGAACAACAAATACTGAGGCTGTACATACAGTGAAATAATCTGGGAATGCCCATTTTTCACTATGTTTAAAAATCAGTTGTTCATTAAAATAAAACAAGTGGTAATTCCAAGATCAACTTTTATACTCGAAGTGGTTGTTCCGCTGTGTATTTTCCTAAATACATTGCTCAGCACAGATTTCTAGGAGGAAAAGCATGTGGATTTGAGGACTTTTGCTGGCAGCCTGCAAGTTTCACACCCAAATCTGTGATGTGCAAATGCCAATGTTCTTGAGTAATCACCTGAGCATCAGTGAAACACAGACCTGAGGTGGAGGGTTTGACCACAGGATTTTGTAACAGTACAATGAGATGACAATGGGAATTATGGACTTTAGTCCAAAGGTGACAGGCCCAGGGCAGGGAGGAGGGTCCTCAGATGGGGTTCAGCTGGATGCACTCAGTCTGTGGGGACAAGAACTGGGGCACTGAGGAGCTTTAGGAACATTATTCCGAAGAAGGTAATGAAAGGGATTTCAGCAGAGTCCCTAAACAAAACAAAAGTTGCAAGTCTAGGAATTAGAGAGAAGCCAAAGGCTGTGGAGAAACCATGAACTTCCTTCTCGAGGAGATGGCAGAGAATTAGAGAGCTGAAGTTTCAGCACAGGTGACCTCATATTTGAGCTGGAATGGTCAGAAGAATCTGGCTCATTCCAGACCTAACAAAGCAGAGCTTCCCAAAAGGAAACATTTTTCCATGAGTCCCACTTCTGCAAGAGCTGGGGACCTCTCAGTGTGAACTGTGCAAGGAATGGGGAAGTAGATGGATGAGGCTGTGCCTCAGCCCTACACATAGAGATGCAAAAAAAAAATCATAAGCTTATGGTAATAACGACATGGATTTAAATGTAAAAATTCTAGGTGGTTCTTCTCCAAGAGCAAACCTGTCACTGAAGGAACCCTGCGTGCTCCTCACCCCTAAATTACACTGAAAATGCAGTGGAGTCATGCCAGATGCAGTCAGTATTTCGGGATCTGCAGGTCTATTCCACTCTGATGCAACAGGAGTGGCACTGCACTCACCTTGTGCACTCTAAGGCAGTGCAGGTGCATCTGAGACCAAGCATTTTGACTTTTGGTCCTCTTAAAATCAGTCACACTCGTGTCATGATGAAAAACTATGGTGGAAGAGGAGAGTTAAGCTTAATGTATAACAAAAATGGGACATAATGAGGGTTTTTCTAGGTTTTTTGGGTTTTTTCTCTTCTACTGAAACAGATTTACTGTGTAATTTTGTTATGAATAACCTCCCATGACTCCATTTAACACTAAAAAGCTACACGTGTGCTTGTAACACTACGTGAAAGCAATGCTGGATCAGACGTAGCTGAAACTGGAAAAAGTTTTTTTTTTCTTGTGTGTCAGAATAAACACAGAACACTGGGGTGTTTTTATTCTGAGGTTAAATTGCCTTTTGGTTCTAGTGGGGTCAATATTCCTGAGTTTATTTTTATTCTAGCAACATGCTTAGTCTATAATGACACTGGATGCTTGCTGACCCCAACATGGTTAGAATTTGGGTCTATTTGTGTAGCTGATGATGTTTGATAAAGATGAAACATTTGAGGTTTGCGTTCTAAATGTTCAGTAAGTCATTTCCAACTGGATTTGTTTGAACCAAACAGAAAAAGTTATTTTTCAACAGGAGTGAATTTATTAGCCACATCTTTTTCTCATTTATGTCTTGAAACATGAAATGTTTGTAGCCCAAGGAGCCTGAGGCTTTACTTGTGAATAAATTATTTGTAATATCCTGATTTATTGTGGTGTTTTGGGGCCATTTCTTTCTGCCTGACTGATACCAATTAGGGTCAATAGCATCTGCCCAGGGTAGATTTCACTTCTGGTCACTTGGCCCTATAAAATACACCAGGCAGCTCTGGAAATATCAGACAGGCAGACCTTTAATTTTAATTCTGAAGACAAACCTTTAATTTTATGCTTGCATCAAGCAGGAAACATTAGACATAACACATGAATATCAAAATGCTACGCCTTTCTCCACAGAAGGATGATCTAAATGAGTTTAAACTGTCCTGTGTTAGATGTCCAGAGACAGTGATTTAAAATTCATTACATTATCCTGGGTTAGAAGATATTTGGATGTGTAGGTGATGTGGCACAGCTTTAGAAAACTGCCCTCAAATGTCAGGTGAAAAATCCCAGATTTGCTCTTCACTTTGTCAAATTTGGACACCAACAAAGCTGGACTTAGCAGCTTTCTCTGTGGATCACAGACTGGAGGCCTGGAACTGAAAAGCAAAAAGAAATAAAATATGTTCCAACTGGCCCTAAAGGCTCAGTTTCCTCTGTAATTTAGGGGGCTGTGGTTGGTCTGCTTTAGCTTTGATCTGCTGTGTAATTGTTCTCTATCTCACGTGTGCTCCTGGGACCTTCTGCTTCCTGGCAAGCTTGAAAATCAGGCTATTTATTTTGGTAACTAGGTATGGACATAGGAGCCCAGCCCCAGATATCTATTTTCCTTGCTGATAAATCACTGCTGGGCAGCATCCTGCCAGCAGCACAAATGCCATACTGGAAATTAGGAGCTTTTAGCCAAATCAGGGCTTCACGAGTATCATGTATTGCAATATTGATTTCAATTTCTTTATGGATGAGACTCTTCCAGCATTATTGCCTGCTTTGTATATTTAGAGAAGGAAACAATTACAACATTTCCTTTTCAGAAAAACAGCTCTGTGGCCTACTCACTGCTGAAATCCATTAAGAGACTCTGCAGGGTGGGAAAAGAGGTTGTTTTTTGTCTTAACTTGTATTTTATAGCTGTGTGATAGAGCCTGAATCTGTCAAGGCCATCCACCTCTTCCGTCCCACGTTTGTTTATATCTGCATCCCCTGTGGAAATCATGAAGCACTTACTTTCAAAAGCACTTGAGATTGTAAAAATGTGCTCTTCTTTGTCAGTGGAGAGGGAGGTCATTGCCAAGGCAAGAGCCAGCCTGGCAGAGCCTCATTGCCCCAGCCCCACCCAGGGATTTTTAGCCCAGCATCCCTAACTGGTTCCATCCCTAACTGGTGCTGAAACTGCTGCCGCTGTTGTAAGGTCAGCAGAGGCCTCGGGTTTTGTTTGCTGGGCTTTTTTTCCCCGTGATTTTAGCTCTTTCCTGTTGTGTTATTGCGTAACCAGAGCCCTTGACAGAACACGTGTCCCTGAGCCTGCACTCCCTGAGCTCGAAAAGAAAAGTTGCCAAGTTGCAGTAACACCATTGGTATTCTGGGCAAAGAAAAAATTGTTTTATAATTTTGGATTCCACCGTGCCACTAAATACATCGAGAGTCTTTTTTCTTTTTTTACAACAGAAACAAACCATACCAAATACTCAGCAAGCTGCTCAAAAGTTTGTGTCATTAGCAAGACTTTCACTCCCACCGGGACATAATGCTGGGTTGGGTTTGTTTGTGTGTTTGCAGTGCTCGAAATACATGACAGGCTTCTGGTTTTCCTCTTCATTTGCTGTTACTCCTTAAACACAGTTGCTAAATGTTACAAAGACGCGCTGTTTTCTTCAGCTGCTGAGGCACAGAGTGAATAGATCTTCTTGGTGAACAAATTATGCATTACCTTCATTTGAGATTCCCTACAGATTTGGGCACATAGAGAATCTGTTGCAAATGAGCAAAATATTTATTTTTTTAAAGTAATTTTTATGATTCTGCTTATAAGTTATACATCTCAAGGATTAAACACTTCTCATTTCCTCTTCAGATATTCTGGTTTTATGTTTTCTTCTAAGCAAGGCAAGATTGTCTTGTTAGACCTATATGTGATATACATTTTGTTCACCTTTTTGTTGTCTGTCAGCTTCACCAGTCAGGTATTTTGCTGGTCCCCATAAGGCTGATTCTTTCTGAAGACTGCCAGGGCCCTGAAGAAATGTTTAAGGGATCTGACTGTAAACAGGGCTGCAGTCAGCACTGATGCTTTTGCAGGAAAGCATTTGCCAGAAGTTTCTCCTGTCACTTTTTTTCTGATACAGCTTTGGCTTCAGATAATAAATAACCTGACAAATAAATATATGACAGGCTGAATGAAGCAAGTGTCATTCCACGAATATACCTGTGTTAAGTTCTGTGATGCCTGTGGAAGGAACTGCATTTTTACTTAAGTACTTATCCAATATTTCCTGTCTTGGAAAGAACTACAGTGCCTTGATAGTGAAGAGCAATGAGGAACTGTGCCACCAAAGGAAGTGGCGAATTATCTCAATCTTATTTTGTTCCTTTGTTTTTCTAATCCTGGCTATACCTGTGAAATCGATTTATTTATAGATTCATCTCTAACACCGGCATAACCAGGCCCTCCTTCTCCATCTAACTCTTTCATTTCTGGCAATCACAGCACAAGTAGCTGATGATTTCTCATATTTCTCTTGGAACGTTTTCTTTCCCTTCTGTAGTTTCCCTAGGAACTGGCTTAACTTATATATGCAGTACAGTAATATAGCACATGTCCAAAGCTGAACCAGGTCTCTTTCAGGTGTGCAACTAAACAGGCTTGGCTTGGGTTTCTAAGGTTGGTTTGAGGTATTTTTTTGATTGATTGAGGGTTGGGGTTTTTTTCCCCCTTTATTTTTCTTTCATTGGTTGGTTGGTATGTTGTTGGGGTTTTTTTTCACTAACAACTGCTCCAAACCCAATTTTATCTTTTTTCCACTTACATTTTCTTCTTCAATAAGGTTGTTTTAGCAGTTCCCTAGGAACTGCCAATCAACATCTAGCAGAGCTTTACTGGTGAGCATAGGTTTATATTTACTGGGTCAATTCAGTCTTTTCACACATATGACTGACAGATTTGCAGCCTTTTGGTGCAACTGTCCCTTGCACAACTATTCCAGAACCAATTTGAATTTTCAGCCATTCAGATTTACCTTTACTCTGCATGGTGTATATATGCAGTATGGTGATGTGTATCCCATTTTATTGTCTCCTGTGGGAACATGGAAGCATCCCCTGATCTCAGTCCCCTTTGGGTGTCTAGGATTTTTAGCTATTTTAAGCTATTTTTAGCACATTTCTCCAATGTTACACACTGTTGCCTCCTTCCTTCCTTCCTTCCCTCCTTCCCTCCTTCCTTCCTTCCTTCCTTCCTTCCTTCCCTCCCTCCTTCCTTCCCGCCTGCCTTCCCTCCTGCCTTTCTTTCTTTCTTTCTGTCTTTCTTTCTTTCTTTCTTTCTTTCTTTCTTTCTTTTCTTTCTTTCTCTTTTTCTTTCTTTCTTTTGCAGCCTATAATCCCAGCCTCTTCTCCAGTTTATTGTTACCATCTCTTCAATTTTTTCTCTCTACAATTATTATTACACTGGAAATCTGACTTTCTCATTTCTTTCACTTTAACTTTTACCTCATAGTACTACTGGAAATGTTGTGTCTTCTGCTGCTCATATAAACAGTGCTGCTGGTTTACATGATCTTTTCACTAGTGGTCAACAACATGGAAGAAATTGTTCCCTGGGATAGCTGGGCTGGTAAAACATTTTCTTTCACAATCACATAAACAGCACTGAACAACTCTTGTTAAAAAGAAAAAAAAAAAACAAAAACAAAAACCAAAAAAACAAACCCATCCTTTCTTCTCTTTGTTTTTCTGTTGCAACTGGCAATCTTTGTGAGTGGTGCTAGACACAAACCCTGCCTATCATCACGCAGAAATCAAGCACATCCTTTTCTCTGCAAACCTCCTCCTTTCCTCACATTACTAAAGGCACGCACAGACGGTGACAATTGCATTGTCCCATCTCCTACCACACACATCAGGGCATTTATCTGGGAAGTCCCATGGCTCCCTTGCAGGCAGGTTAACCCAGCCAGGAGGGTTTGCACAACTCCTCCAGCAGGGTGGCCGTGTGGCAGGGAGCTCCTCTGTGCAGCCTTTGGGCCCCTGGCGTGCTGCTGCACACTCCTGTTTTCTATTGAGCAGGGTTGCTTCATTTTTCAGAGCTTTTGCAATCCCCTCCGCAGTTGTCTTTGTTACAAGGCTCTATTTAAATGCCCTTCCCCCTGCTCTTGCTGAGGAATTCTGGTTTTCTTTTACTGCCGTTTCCAAAGATTCAGGATTACTTAATTTCTTTCTGTTTTTCTTTCAATCTTTTCCCAGCAGCCTGATCTCACAGAGATTTTCTTATACTCTTCCTAGCATGATAATATCCATTTTTTTTTTCATGATGTTTTAGGAATAATGACAAAGCTTGGAGAAGTTAACCTCTTCAACTTGCAAGTCTGGCACATGCCTTCTTGACCTATCTAAAACCTGAAATATTAAAAAAGTTACACGTTGAATGTTCTCAGAAGCTTGGCTGATGGAATTAACATGAGCATGCTGAAATGTCATGGAGAAAGCCAAACAAACAGGGCTTATCTGGAGAAATAAAGCAGCTGATCCAGACTTGCAGAGGAGCACAAGTTTCAGGGCAGAAAATTAAATCATCAGCTCTGGGAAGCAAAATGGAAAGCCAGGAGCCAGTTGTAATGGAAGGCTGAGCACAAGAGAGAGAAGAATGGTGTCTCATGGACATTAAACATAGAAAATGAGTGGGCAGGCAGGAAAAAACAAAAAAAAAGAAGTGATAGTCAGAACAGACTGGAGGGAGGGAAGTCTTGTTATTCACAGCACGAATCTGGGTCCTCTGGGGACCAGCTGGAGGAGCAGAGTTTTGCAGGAATTATCACAGGAGAGGACAGGTGCACAGCCAGCCTTCAGGAGAAGCCAGGCAGAGGGGACAGGTCATCCTGTCACAACTTTGACCTGTTCCTGTCCCCTGGAGAAGCAAATGGAGCAAGAGAAGGGCTAGGTTAAAGGGGAATGTCAGGAAAAGCAAAGACAAGGAGGAGGAAGTAGGGTACAAGGCAGAATGAGGAGCAGCCATTTCAGAGGAATTTTAAAAAGGAAGTTGGGAAAGGGTGGGAAAATGAGAAAGCAAAAGCTGGTGGGAGCAGCAGAACAACAAGGCAGAAGGGAAACAGAATCAGAAAATCATACAGTCCTTTAGATTGGAAAAGACAAGGTATTTTACATATGCAGAAATTTGTACAAAAATTTGAGATGAAAATTCCTCAATATGGAAAATACAACTTCATAAAATGAAAAGAATAAGGATAAAAGGAATCTACTACAAATCAAACTGGCTTAACCTTTGCTACAAGCTGGGACAAATGGAGATAGCTGGGGGAAAAAAGAGATGCATTAGCAGCAATATTTAACCAGGGAGCTACAGCCTGCGTGTGAAGTGTGAACCACTAAGTATTTAATGAAAGATAACCTTGTTTTCAGCTAACACAATCCTGCCACACAGGGCTCCTGCCTCCCCTGGAGAAGAGAAATCCACAAAAAATAAAAACAAAGGTTGGAGGCCATTTGAATGACAATAGGATACGAGAAAATACAGAGTATGACAGAACTGTAGGAGCACAAAACCAAGCACAGATGAGCAAGTGAGATTATAGCAGGACAAATGACAGTGGCTTTCTGGCTATGACAAAGTGACCCATTGCCTTAGGGGCTGGGACACTCCCCAGTTCAGCAAGTGCTGTCAGTGATCCCTGGGGACAAAAACTGGCTCGGTGGAACATTTTTAGTTTCTCCTTCACAAATTCCTTCTTCTCTTGCATCTTTATTACATATATATATATATATACACATGTGCCCTTTTTGTTTTTGTATGAGAGATGCCTTTTTATCACTAATCTCGCATTTTCTTTGATGAAACTTAACATGCAGCAGAGTACAAACAAAAGAGATGGCATGGAGGAAAAAAAAAGACCAGAAGGAGTGGTAAGGGGAGAACACTGTGGAGTAGGAACTAAAAAAAGTTCAAAGCGTATTAAATTCTCCTGAAATGGAGGATATGGTTGAAGTAGGTTCAATCAAATAACACAATTTTTCTTTAAAAAGGAGACAGGGCTGATGAAAAGGAAGATGAATTAAGGTAACTCAGAGTACTGCAGGACCAGAAGCACTAGATTGCAAATGAGAAATCCTGTGCTAGAGATTTGAGAAAATATTGTGCTCTTGGAAAGACTGAAATATTTGAGACATGGCCACTGTATAACTGAAGCCAAAAGGAAATCTTTCACGATACTTCTGATATTTGAAAGTACTGCTGAACATGTAATTTTCAAAATGAGATCTGAGATCAGAATACTACAGGGATCAAGAGACCCTCAGTAGTAAGCTTTAACTTACTAAAGACTGTGAGAATTGGCTGCAGAACAGAGCTAGATCTGATTACAAGTCTTGAAAATTAAACCAGCTGATGCCACAGAACCTCATGACAAAATGAAGAAGCAGAACAAGTCTGAATAGTCAGAGGTGAAGTCTAAAACCTGCAATCAACCAGAGTGAAGGTTCATGAAGCAATTGGAAGAGACTGATTGGAAAATAATATGCAGTTTAATTCATAAGAATAAAAGCACCTTGTAAAAGCTTCCTATGAGTGATACAGTTGTCTGTAAATGAAATACTCTATATGGGAGGTTCTTTGTGGGAATGTCCAAATGGCAGCTGTGTCTCAGGTGGGATTTGTCTCCTCTGACTACAGCAGTACAATAAAAGTCTCTCCCTCTGCCTGGGAAGGAATCCCATCATTGTCAACAGAGTCAGTGCAGCCAGAACAGCTCAAGGTGTGATTCAAGTGAGCGGATATAGGTCCCTACATCAGAATAAGAACTGCTCCATAGTCTATATTAACTATATTGACTGTATTGACCAGCCCACTGCTGCTGTCAAAGAGGCCTTGGAAAACACTGTCCTTTTATCAGGAAAATCCAGTCCCACTACCTGAAATCCAACGAGTATGAGCTGGACACAATTTAGCAACCCAAGTTTCAGAAACATTTTTTTTCAGTTAAATAACTATTCAGCACCGGTCGGTAAAACTCGTGTCATGCAGTGAACAAAATATCCTTACTGTGAGTAAAATGTAAATCAGATGTAAAGGAAACAAATGTGAAAGAACAAAACTCTGTCTTACCTCCCATTGGGAGAGCTGAAACTACGGAAGAACAGGAGTTCATGAAGATAAAATGAAAGAGAAGTGCACAGAAAAGCTGAAGCTCACAAAAATACAACAAAATAAGAACAGCATTTCTAGTAAATAGACCTGGCCAGAAAAAACCTGCTAAGATGATAAAAGGTGAGTGCTGCTAACAACAAAACAAGCCTTGAAACAGATTCCAGCCCATATCTAAATATAGTCAGGGAAATTTTAGATCAACAAGTTAAGATATGGCTTGGATTTGTTTATGATGCTGGGAAAATGACAGACTAAAAATAGATTACTTTTCTTGTTGTTGTGCTGTAACACTCTTAAGGAACATCACTGGTAATCTTGTCTAGTCCATAAAGACTGACACACGTATTACACCAACTGTGGTAATTACAGAAAATGGCCCATGATTTGATTAGGATGTTAAATGCCTTGCAAAAATAGTATCACTTAAAGCACTTCATGGCCAAGGTATCTACAGCATAATGGTTTTATGGAAAATGTCATCCAGATTGCAACAGGGGTGTCTACAAAAGTCTCAAGGGTGAAACACAGTATTATTGCACCTTACTCTGGAAAAAGATTGTCAGTTGTTGAAAGTTTAATGGGAGTAGCTTAAAATTCATTATATCGTTGATATTAAACACAAGGATATTAAAAATTATTACTAGCCCCACTGAAAAAAAAAATGTGGGGGGAATGAATGCACATGAGGGAAGGTATGAGAAAAGACCACATAAAAGAGCACATAAATAAAGCCCTTGCAGCCACAGGGCCCTGTATATCTCACACACTGCAAACCACAGGTGAGGCTCTTCCAGATATTCCACATGAAGCTCATTCTTATTTGTTCAAGCAATTACTGAACAAACAAAGGCAATTCTCAGAAGAAACTCAGGGCACCTTCTGCTTCTTCCAGGACAGAGAAAGCTTCTCCATGTCCTGCAGTTTGAAACAGAGCAGGGTTTTGTGCAACTGGACAGCAGCAGTGAAGATAACTGTGTGAAAAAAAGCAGATGCTGAAGTCTACCAGATACTGAAGAGATCTGAGCAACAGAGAAGCCAGCTGAGAGACAGGGAATTTATTTGTGTTGTACTCTATACAAATTTCCTTCTAGATTATTTAAATGAGAGGGTTATTTGAAAGATGAAATTCCTTGGCTTAAGTCAAATGTCCAGTAAAAGAGAGATATTGAGGTCACTGTGTTTCCCTCACAAATTCTTTCCTTCTTAATACTATTTTAAACTAATCCTGGTAATAAACATGGTTTTAAAATGTCATTTTGTGTGAAAGTCACAGGCAACCATTGTTATGGCAGAATTGAGGAGGATGTGAAATGGTGTGAAAAGGAAGAAAAGAAGGTTCCAGAAAAGGAGCTGCTCATCTTGAAAAGTAGCATCTTCAACCCTCTTTGTGATATTGAATATTATAGGATCAGTAAAAGAAACCTGAAGGTCTCAAATATGGCATCTATCATTTCAGGCTGGAAGACTCATCATGGTACACATGGCATGGACCACACAGTGTGTGAGTCTCAGACAAAGAGACTTGCAACAAAAAGGTGTTCTCTGCTCAAAATTGCACTGAATAGGCAAGATGATTCTGGCAAGATGATGCTGGTTCAGAGAATAATAAGCCCTTTTGCTTTTCTGGTGTTGCCTGCCAGAGAAAGGCAAATCTCACATTTTGGCCTTGGAGTTTGTTTTGTATTAGTCTGACTGGATCTTTAAAAGAAATTGGCCTCATGTTAGAATTCACTGCCCTGGAGGAAGCAAAAATTCTACGCTGCACAGCTAGACCTGGAAATCATTAATTGCAGATTAAAAAAAAAATAGTTTTGAAACAAGAACAACTGCTTTTCCTGTCAAGCTCAGATTGCAAAACTCATCAAGCTGTAAGATACCACTCTGTTTCTATGCCTGAGTGTGCAGAGTGTGTATCTCACAGTGTGTGAGGGAATCTGGTGCTGATGGCAGGCAGGCTAATGACCCAGTGCTTGTTCAGTCACACTGATGCACGACACCAACCCAGAGAGGATTTCTGTGCCACTGGTACCAATGACCCCTAGAAAAACTTCCAGCCTCCAGAACTATGAGATAGGAGCCTTGGCTCTTTATCTGGAGCAGAAGAGAGGCTCCATTCTCCCACCAGAGCTGTCTGCACAGGCTGTGTTCAACAGCTTTTTTCCTCTTTCTGTATTTCCTCTGACCCAGGCTAATTGCTTCTTTCATCTGCACAGAGATATCCTGACTCCAGAGAACATCAATTAGTGGATTTGTTGATTTTTCTCCCCCCTCCCCATCATTGAGGAATGTAGCCTAAAGGAGAGGTTCTCCTTCTCAGCCCATGTGTTGGATCTAGTTATCAACTGACCTCAGGCCATGTTAGATCAGCTTATTGATCTGATAGGAAACTAATTATTTAGAGGATCTGTGATTTTTTTTTTTCTATCAGATCAGCAAATCGATGTAATTCACCATGGACCGCAGTATTTGTACAAAGGCAAGAAAAACTTATGTTTAGGGATGGGGCAAAAAGGAACCCATCCTTCAGAAGTAGCTCCCTCATAAGAATGTGTGCTATAAAATTACACCTCCAGCAATGGTCTTTCCTCACATTTAAAGGGTTATATTGTCTCACTAGTTAAACAGCATAAAAAATGTAAAGTCACAGACTCCATGAAATAACCTCATCCAATTTGATTCATGTTGACAGAACACACAGAATCAATGGTGAGGCTGTAGATGAAGTGTCTGCGCCTGGGATGGGGCAGCCCTGGCTGTAAGGACAGGCTGGGGGCTGGAATGTGGAAAGCAGTGCCAGGGAAAGGGACATGGGGGCTGAGGGCAAGCTGGACATGAGGACACAGCAGTGCCCTGGAGCCAGGAGGGACATCCCTGTCCTGGGAGCACCAGGCACAGCATCACCAGCAGGCCAAGGGAAGAGATTGTCCTGTTCTGCTCTGGAGCAGCCTCACGTCCAGTGCCAGGGGCAGTTTTGGGTGCCACAATGAAAAAAAAAAAAAGACATAAAGCTGTTAGATAGAGAGTGTCCAAAGGAGGACAGGAGGACAGGGTAGGGTCTGGAGGGAAGCCGTGTGAGGGGCAGCTGAGGTCACTTGTTCTCTTCTGCGTGGAGGACACTGAGGGGAGGCAAATTACTCATAAGAGGAGGGGCAGGCACTGATCTCTTCACTTTCATGACCAGTGGAAGAGCCCAGGGGAATGACCTGAAGTTGTGTCAGCAGAGAGTTAGGCCGGATATTTGGAAAAGGTGTCCCACCCAGAGGGTGGCTGGGCACTGGAACAGGCTCCCCAGGGGAGTGGTCACAGCCCCAAGCCTGACAGAGTCCAAAAAGGGTTTGGAAAACTCTCCCAGGCACAAGGTGTGACTGTGCAGGGCAAGGAGTTGGACTGTGATGACCCTTGTGGGTCTCTTTCAGCTCAGGATATTCTGTAATTCTCTGACTGCAGTCCACTCCCTGCTTCAGAGGCTTTGTTGGATGCCATGCTTAGGTCTAGCCCTTTTCACTCAGCTCATCGTGTTTGTTGTCACCTCATACCTGTTGGGAGAGGTGTGGATGGAATTCCCTGAGTCTTATTCAATGAATGTTCTCCCAATGCTGTTTTTAATTAGTCCCATTTAAAGGCATTCATTGTTTTGTGGGCAGGGTTCCTTTGCCCCAGGAATTTTAAGTATTTTGATTATGAATCCATTATTGAGACAAACTGATTTTCTTAAAACATCAATAGTCTCACTGCTCCCTTAGTACTCCCTGGCCCTGAGGGAGTTGCTAGGAAAGCCACTCTCATGTGGAGGTGAAAGAGGAAAGGAAGCTTGGAGAAGCTCTGGAGAAACATGGGAAAAATCTCAGTGGAGCTGGGTTTTTACTTCATCCCAAATTCCCAGTGGTGGGGGGCCAATGTACTGATGGGAGGGCTCTGTCTCACACATTAACATCCTGCTCCACATCCTCTTCCCATCGGGGACAGGAGCAGCAGATAAATAAGGCCATACGTGCAGAGAGCAGAGAACAGCTGTGCCAAGGGTGGTCACCACTCCAACAGTCTGTCTTCAACTCCTCTGGGGGAAAAAAAAAAAAATCATTGGCCAGATGGGAGCATTCTGATGGATTTCTCTGAGCTTTATAAATCACACTGACCAGTTTCACATTTGGAATCGTTAGTTCATCTTTATAGCAAGAAAGAATAATGTGAAAGGTAGGATATGTAATGTCTTGAATTATGCATGCAGTTTTTATGGTGATATAAACTCCTTTCACGGAATAGTTTTACTTCCCTTAGTGATAAACCTTTTTTTTTTTAAATGCCGTTCCTGAGCCCTTCTTTTAAGAGCATTCAAGCGCTTATCTAACTGTAGAAAATATGTACCATTACTGAACTTTGCAAAAAAACTCCATGTGTGATTTGTTTTGATCAAACTTTTAGACTAACTGCAAAGCAAAAGTTTGAACTGTGGAACCTACAGCAGCCTTGAGAAAGAAAAACTGCCAGCACCAGCCTGTGCAAATGATGCAGATGTGGTTTCCCTCATACCTTTTGTCCCACAAAATGGTAAAACTTCAGGCTCTCAGAAATCACTGGGAGTTCAGGGTGCACAGCACCTGGCAGGATGAGCATCTGCAAATACATTTTATTTGATGGCTGCTTAACATAAAATACTCAAGTCCCTGAACCAAATGTCCTTGGGTGAAATAGAACCAAGGTCTTCCATCACTCCCTGGCTGAGCTTCCTATTCATGAAACCAGCAAGTCATGCCACCACCCTATAGCCCAATAATTATATTTGCAAAATAATGTGACTTCAAAGGGGGAGGAGGAGCACCTTGGGCATCCTCATAGAACAGTCTCAGCTTCAGAACAGCTTATAGCTTGGAGCAAAAGCATTTTCCTGGGAATAGAGTGGCATGGTTTTGAATGCCCTTCATCCTTGAGGCTGTTCCCTGTAGTGCTCGTGGTGATGACTCTGCTGCCAGCCTGTTTGCTGCGAAGTTACTCAGACACGAAACTTGTAAGTCTTTCTTGGGTGTGGCCTGAACACGGCCAATTTATCCAGACTCTGTGGCATTTGGGGCAATAATGCCTTGCCAGAGAATTCAGCCAGGTTTGGGCATATTTTAGGTACCACGATCCTGGTTTTACCAATTCTAAGCATGTGCAAAGCAGAAAGAGGCTGCAAAGCAAAGGACTGGCAGAACTCAGATGCCTAAGGAAGCCATTTGGGAAAGCACGTGCTGGGATTGGGCAGGATTTGTGCACCTAAATTCTACCTAAATTCCTAATTTATGGATCTAGGCCAATAAAAGTCTAGCTGTGCTGCATGCACCTCTCTGCTAGGGAAAAAAAAAAATGATTTTGCATAGTGGAAGATATCCACTGTTGTGGGGATTAAGAGCACTTGCTCTGTGCTTTACTTAGGCTGCGTGGGGAAATATTAGGACGTGACCACTACCAGCTCAGGAGCCCAAAATGCACATGATTTCCCCCTTGCTGTTGCCAGGCAGCTTCCCACAGCCCTTCACTGGAAGAGTCATTACTCACTTTACTCATCATCTGAGGGCTCTTGCTCTTAGGAGAGAAGGGAACTGTTTACAGAATAACTTGTGTTTTCCCCAGCGCATCGTTCCTCTGGTAGTCTATAAATCTCAGGTGCTGTCAGTGCCGAGTGGAAATGAAAGGTATTGCTGGACAGGGAGGAATTCTTATCTCGTATCCAGTTACTTAAATATAACTCCAGATCTTCTCACATTCACTGCTCCTCATGTCTGGAACATCTTCTGTGTGACAACAGGGATTTAAAGTTTTGGGCACATGGCACGATGGGGACCAAACCACACAACAGTTTGTCTGTCCAATTTTATTTTTCCTAAGGTGTTCAGAATGGGAGGGAGGACAAAGCTGCCTCTGCAAAATACTGTCGGCTGTGAATTACAAACGTTTTGCGGACACAGGAACGCTGTGAGCTTTCTCAGCTTTAGAGCTTATTCAGAAAGTGGTTTTGCAAGGCACGGTTCTCTTAAAAATATCATGGCCACGGCACAGCTTTAGTAATTTACATTTGTGATGTATAACTTAAATCGAAGGGGTGGATGGCTACGCGTAAATGCACATGCAAACGGATTATTCACGTGAATTAAACTAAACACACTGGCACAGAGAGTCATTTCTGCAGCCGTGGATTTTACCTGAATTACTGCCACCTCCCTGAAACACTGAAAACACGTATTCATGCCATATCCCAGACCTCTTCTGGAAGACGGGCACAAAGCACAGCCAGCACGGTTTGCACGAAGGAAAAACATGCCACCCCTTTATCTTTTGGGGACTAAAAGCCTTTACGTAAGAGATTAAAAAAATAAGAATAAATTAAAAAAAAAAAAGAAGCCTGAAGCGGAGGGTGCGAGAAGAGCGCGTTCACGCGGGGAGGAAATCGGACAAAACTTTCGATTTCCTTTGTCCTTACGGACCCGGCGAGGGGCTGCCAGCGGGGAGCCGAGCATTTCGGACTTCGCAAAGCGGGGCTGGGGCACCGAGCGCTCGGCTGGGAGCGCGGACCGCCCGGGCTCGGCTCCCTCCCTCCGTCCGTCCGTCCGTCCCTCCGTCTGTCCGTCTGTCCTTCTCTCCCTTCCCCCGGCACGGCC
>JAHLSL010000042.1:8536452-8707695 GCA_025920805.1 Petroica traversi | reverse complement strand
AGTCACCTAGAAACCCTTTTTCTCCCTGCGCCTTCCATCTAGGCTGAGAGTCTGTGTGGTTTCTAAGTGACTGGGAGAGGTGGAATAGGTAGGAGGGAAAAGGGACTTGAAACATTAGAAATAACTTGGAGGGAGGAGGGTGGAATCAGTCTTTGCTTCTGCTGTTTGTTCCACTCTGGAGAAGTAGCAGCAGGAGGTGCTGGAGGAGGAGGATTTACAGCAGACACTCTGGAGACCCGGAGCCAAACTCTTGACTGCTGGAATTGCACATAGGCTGCATATGCCACTGGGAGGTGGTGGAGTGTAGTAATACGTGCAGTTGTTTTCATGTATATAATCACTTGGATGATCACAGGGAAATAATCTGCAAGTGAATTGGTCTGTATCAGATTATTTGCTTTTTGTGTTTGGTTAATACTTATGCATTAAGGAATCAGAAACAGCCTTTTAGAAAACTGTGGGCAGCCTCTCTTTCTTTTCTTTCATTTTTTTTCTTTTTTTTTTGAGAGTTGAGAATAGTTTAAAAACCACAGGTTTCTGGCTGTTAGAACTCTGCAGTTTGATTTGCAGTGAAGGTTCTCTTGTTTGTAAGAAGTCATTTAATGCTGGGAAATAGAACTACTGATTGCTATCAGGCTCCCCTTGCTCCTGCTCTCAGTGCTCAAATTGAGAAAGTGGCCTTCATCTACAGCAATATGCATGGGGGCAGATGTGTGTGAAGTGCTTTTCTTGTTCAACACCAGCATTAGCTGAGTATTAATTCTTTTTTTAAAAGTATTTCACTGTCTCTGTTGACTGATAATGATTTCCTAGTAATTTTCCAAGTGTCTCATTTGCTTTTGCCGTTAAGTGCCTTCTAAAGGAAATGCAGTTTGCTTTTGAGTATCTGGAGTGTTGAGTGTAACAGAGCAGAGTTATCATCAGGTAAATTAAACTTGTCTCTGAACACAAGATTGAGGCATGACCTTGGATACACTGACCATAATTCATCAATCAGATACCAAAACCCAAACCTGTTCCTGCAGTTTTCCTCATTCATGTGTATGTTAATGAATCCCTCCATACACAGATATAATCAAACAGAATTATTATGAGTTTTATCTCTTCTTTTGCTCTGACCATTGTTTTGGAACCTAGTCAAAATCTGTTCAAAATACATCTTCTGTCAAGAAACAATTTTCGAGTGAATGGCACTTTTTTGCAGATCTATATTATTGCAGAGCTCTCTGTTAAATAATTCTCTGAGGCATGTTCTAGATGGTGAGAGATGGTGAGGAAAGCTTTCTCTTCCATTATGAATTGAAGTGCTTTTTATTCTTTGAGCTATTCAGCACTGGAAGAGTATTTTTTGCAAAGTTCTTACAGCAGCCATAAATACTCGCGCTGCAGAGAGTTCCTGTTTGCTGTACTTTGCCCTGTGCCGTTATCAAAAGACACCTTGATTTTAATTTTTTTTTTTTTTTCTGGAGAAGACAAGAGTGAAGGAAAAAGCAGCCAGAGCAAATAAGTAATGAGGAGGATAAAAAGCACCACATAACCCAGACTGATTTTTGTTGTTTTGGTTTTTTTCTTCCTTTAGGAAATGCATTCTTGCTCTTACAATTCAGTGAGAGAGGGCTATGTATCAATCATTTTTATTGTCAAGGCAAACTTTTAAGGGTAGAGGTGCATGGAGGTGCCCAACATCTCCAGAGCTTCCATTGCACCAGGAAACTGTTACTTGAGGAATTCTGACCATTTGTGGTGTGGGGTTTTTTTATATCTGGACTCCTGACTTTGAAGAGTGGTAATGGAAAGGAAGAGATGTACCCACATCCTCCACTAGATTTACATGGAAAATGGTTTTCATGTAAAATGCAATAGAGTTGTAAACACTGCAGGAACACTTGTTAGTCACAACAGTGGTGGAATTATGCTAATACAATGCTAATGCTCTGTGGTGTAGTTGATACTGTGCCTCTTAAGGAGCTTGTGACTGGCATGTAACTCAGTTGGATGGATTTTTGTTTAGATCTCTGCCTGCCAGGTAATCTGATGCTGCTGAAGTTCAAGGCAGGGAGGTCTGGGGATGACCCTGAGTTGCTGGTCGAAGGAAGGAACGTTAAACCAAGGGCACACTTAAACCATCCCTGCTATTATTTCAGAACAAGAAACCCAAATCAAGATTGTCAGGCGTGCAGCTTCCCTTGGCTTACAGAATTCACTCCAAGGCAGTCTTGTGAGTCAATTCTAAAACACTTGTTCCTGGGACTAAAGGTTTCAACACGTGGAGTCAGACACAGCATTTTAACTACCTCAGTGTCAGGGAGTGGACCAGCATGGCCAGCATCATTTCAAAAGGTAATTGGAATGTTTTGCTGCTTGTTTTCCAGACTTACCCACAGGATGGGAGGAAGCATATACTTTTGAAGGTGCAAGATATTATGTAAAGTAAGTTGAATGTTTGTCACAGTGCTATAATTTTCATTTAGTTTGTCTAAATGTCGCTGTAATTTTGAGTGCGTTCCAAATTGAGCTTAAATGTTATGCTGTAAATCCAAAAGGAGCATTTAAATTTGTCTTTGGGTATGTAGACCTTTGTGACTGAATTCTGCACAGCTAAAACGATTTCTTGACTTTTTGTGTTAATTAAAACTATTTGAGGATGCAGATTCAAATGGAATTTCTGCTGTGAATGTAACCATCTAGCAACAAATGTCCTTGCAAGCCAAGAATACCTTGGATTTGTCTGTTTGTTTGACATCTGTGTGTGTACCCTCTTGTGCCATAAATGTTCACAAAGGCAAGATCTTCATCACTGGGTGAAGAGTCTTGATTTCAGCCCTGTTCTCTAATTAGATTGTTTAAAGCCACACTGAAGGTTTAATTTGGCCGTTTTCTTTGCAGACCTTCTGCTTCTAGTATTGATTTCCTTTTTTTTTTTCTTGTTTGGGTTTTAGTATGTTTTGAGGAGCACATTCACTGTGGTAGGCTTGCTGTGTGTAATGTCTTTTTGGTGAGAGACATGAAAATCAAGCTTTTGTGTAGAAGTCCAGAGGATGAATTGGTTGGATCAGTACAAGCTTCTTACAAGCTTTTCCTCTCCAGGTTGTTAGACCATCCTTATCTGGAAAACTTTTAAGTGGCACCTATGTGTATTTGTCTGCTTAATATGCTTATTTTTCTTCTATATAACAATTCACAGGCTTTTTTCATTCATTCAGGGGGTTTTGCTCACTGCACTGTGTGTTTGGTTTGCTGTCTTTGAATTAATAATGCCATCAGTGGGATAACTTTCATGAATGAAGGTTACAAATAGAGTTTATAGGTTGCAGGTGGATGTTGTGTGTTGTAGTTTTGGGCACAAGGTGGCTGCTCTGAGTAAGATGCATTGTAGACAGTGTGAGGTGAATGTTATGAGTGTGTTTCATGGTTTATTTTATATGAGTTTGTTTGATTTGGTCCTAAACAAAATCTAAAAACATAGACTGAAGCATAATGCCCCCAAAAATCAGAGGTGCTGTGCTATCTAGGAGGGCAGGCTACTTGTTGATAGGCAACATGTTTGTTTTTTTATTCTATTCTACCTTCTTGCAATTGACATTGCAGGAGTGTTGTGCAGCAGTTGACAAGAAATACACCAGATTGAGGACAGGGATTCATTAAGAATTTCACCTCTGGAGTTCTGTGCAGATTGTTAAATGAAGACAAGTGAGAATGTAAGAAAGCTGTGTTTACGTGTGTATACAATATGAAAAAAAATATTATTCTTGACTTTGAGATGGAACCTTTTCTTGAGGAATAAGCCTATTAACAGGGTGTTGGCCAGCTGTAGAAACTGGAAAATAGCAGCTTGAGCTTTTCTGGAATAAAAAAGTGTGTGAACAGCTATTGTAGAGTGTCTGATGTTCTTACTGAGTGCTATGTTGTTTTTGTGCTCCTGTCCTTCCAAGATCTTGTGTTCAAGGTGTTACCAGAACTGTGAGGATGTCCATGGAGCTGATTGTTTTGCTGATAGCCAACACAGAATAGCTCAGTTTGTGTTTGAAAGTTGTGCTGGCTTTGAAAACATGTTGCACAAACACTGCTGTGTGATTTGGTAGATGTAGGAGGATAGCAGGGATGTGCTGTCAGGCCTGCTGAAAGGTTCACGTGGTCTGACCAGTTTGGCATCCTTAGCTAAATACTGGTTTGTTGTGCAGCGTCTCAGGCTGAATTTGAATTCCTGCCCAGTGATAGCTTCTCCTTTTCAAGCTGTCTCACATTGAGCCCTGCTGGTGCTAGAGAGGATGTGAGAGCTAACATAGACAGGGTGACAACGTTATAATCACCGTCTCCTAATCCCAGGCACTGAAACTCTGCGTGATGTGTTGATTATAATAATTCTGGTTGTCTGAATTTTAACTACTGTGGGGCTTCTGCTTGAGGGGCAAACAGCACGGGCTGTTGTGACCTGCTGCTGTACAAACACCCCACATGTGGATTTTTAACCATAACCTGCTCGTTTGTGTGTATTCATTTGCTGAATATTAGTGTTTGTTATGTTTATTACGGCGTAATAAAACTATATTAAAACTCAAAATATTGAAATCTTGTTGTGGTTAGGTCTGAAAGAAACATACTGTTTTATGTTCTATGTGAGTTTCAAAGTTAGAAGGAAAGGAATGTTAATGTCATGCTTTTTGATACTTCAGCCACGTGAAACCTGGCTGTTGGATTCCTGCAGTGTGTCCAGTCAGAGAGTCAGACAAGAAGGACAGTCAGGTTTCCTGATCACATAAATAATTTGACCTAACTTCTGAGGCACGGCTTCAAATATGTGGGTTGAGTAGAAATGTTCAACAACCTTCCTTTATGGTAAGATCTTATGCTAGACTGTGTTTGAAAATAAAAACCTTTTGAAAATTATTCTTCTGGTTCTTTAATAATAGGTCTTCACTGTTCCAAGTGGGTGTGTTGCTGAATCTATTACTGTGCTTTTTTTTGGCTTTGATGTAGTAAACACTGTATAATCAAATTGGGATAATGTCGAGGAGATAATCGTCAGCTAAATCTTAACATTCCTTGGACTGGCATTTCAAACAAATGACTCAGTATCCAGACTGCACTGAAATGTGATTATTTTTAAAGGACACTGTATTTTTCTTGGGATGTGTGCACTCATTTTCAGAATAGGTAAATACCAAATGGTAACTATTTTATACATTTTTTTTCTTTCCCATGGCATTGAATTTGTTCTAGTTTTAAGATGGAAAGATACACTAAAACAGGGACAGATAAGGAGTTGTTTCCATTGCATGCTGTGGTTTTCTTTTGGAGTAGTGTTGTCTTAGTAAGTTTATCATTGCTAGGACTTTGACCTTTTTTGCAGGTTATTTTTTGGGGTTTTTTGAACAGTAGAATATTTGCTAATGACAGAATCCTTTCCCCCACATTCTCCTCGCCTCTTGTAAACCCTAATGACAAGAGGTGCTGTTTGCTATTTGGAGTTAAAAAAACGTGCTGTGTTGATACCTTGTATGTGTTCTCAGGAGAGTGGTTACATTGTTCAGGGGTTTTGTCTCTGAAGCAAAACTCCTGAGGCTTGAAAACTGGGGTGCAGCAAACTTGATGCTTTTCTTTTGTCCTGCTTAGGATCCTTCACTGGACTGGTTCCTTTTGCTGAGTGTATTGTGCACTCCTGAGCTCTGAAAAATTAGGTGCTTTATCCCCAAAACACATCCAAGCTGGATGGTAGAATGGGAAGGATAAGTCACTTATAAGTGCCTAAGGAAAAGGACTCCATGGGACAATCCCATTATGATACTTTTCAAACTCCTCACCTGGTAAAATCATTGAGAATTTCCAACTTGATGTTTTTAGGACTTTGTGATGATTTCATAATCGTTAGGCACCCAAGCACTGGGTTTGAGTACCATAAAATTACATAAATATGTGTGTGCATTTATTTAAGTTAAAACAAGCCAAAGATCTAAACTCAGGCATTTGTTTACTTTTCTTGCATTTTTTGTTCTCATTGCAGTAGTTCTGGGTATATGTATCCAAAGGTGATATTTATGAAATTTTGCATCAGTCTACATAGTTTGGCTTCTAAAGAAGAACTATTAGATAAACTCCTTGGATGTTAGAATTTGATTCTTATTAACTTCCCTGTAGGACTGACACTTTTTGGGCACTACAAAAGCTGACTGCAAAAGTCCTTAAAAACTCAAAGAATTAAGAATTTGTAGGGTTTTCTCTCCAAGTTTACCTTTTTCTGTGTTCATCAGAGCAATTTTTGCCTGTTGCTTGCTGAATCAAGGCATTGACAAACCCTGGCCAAAGCCAAAGTGAGTTCATTGTTGCATCAAATAAGAGGTTTTGTGTGCTTTTATAGAGACTTTTTGTCAGTGCAGGTTTGTGTATTGTATACATGTAGCTTGAAAATTGGGGAGGCAGGAAAAATTTATTAAGTGATTAAAAGGGATAAGATCTCATTCAGCTCTGAGTTTCTGTTGTTTACTAAAATAAACCTGCACTCATTGAGAATTCAGCTTTCGTCTAAACCTTTGTCTTTTATGTGCATTCTAAAGAGCCTTTCCCATTCAGCTGAGACTTTCTCCAGAAAAATCAAAGAACAACCAATCGTGTTTGCAGAAAAGGCCTTTCTTGAAAGGAAAAATGGAACTGGAGAAAAACACCAGCAGATCAAACTGCTTTTCTGCAAGACTAAGAATTACAGTGTTCCTCCTGGAAATTTAGGGTTTTTTTTTGGTTGCCTCTAACCTTTACTTTACTAAAATGAAGAATAAACTTAATTCTTTTTCTTACACAGTGAGACCTGTAGGTCAAATAATGGTGTGTGGCTGAAGTGGGACATAGCTACCAGCTATCCTGTGCCTTCTGTAGTGAGCAAAGCTGTTCAAACGAGGAGAACTTTTTGGGAAATGCCTGCAGCTTGATTGCCTGTCTTAACATTTGCTTCTCTCTTCCACTGAAATATTTCAAGAACCAAAAATACCGCAAAGCTGAAGCTGGGTGTGGAGGTGGGAGGATTTTAGGCACAGGAAGAGATGGGTGTGGGTCAGAGGAGAGGTGGGACTGCATCCAAAAAGCAGCTTCTTATGGGCTGGATGTGGAAGGACAAGGTTGTAGGAAGTGGTGCACTGAAGGAGAAGGCTGAAAGGGTGGGAGCAGTTGCAGAAGAGGAGGGAATGGAGAGACAAACAGGCAGAAAGAAGTGGCAAGTCAGGAAAAGGAGTAGGAGTGGGAGCTGATTTCCTAGGAGCAAAGGTAATGGGATTTCTCCCAGAGGGAAGGGTGGCAAAAGTTCACCCTGCAAAAAACAAGTTATCTGACTCGTGTGCAGGTCTGGAAGGGCCCATTATCCCTGGCTCAGGAATAGTTTCAAAGTTAGTCCGGGAGGTGGAATATCAAATTTGAACATTAGGAATTGCTTTGCTTCTGAAGGCTCTTTTTGCCTGTGACGTCTGTGGTTGATATTTTGAGCTGTCTCTTTCCTGAAGTGTGTTTCTAAATTGGGCAGTACCTTAAATGCTTCAGTTTCACTAAGAGAGACTTGAAAGCATGAGGGAACTTAGAGATTTTTTTTTTTCCTTTTTTAAATCATGACCAAGTTTTTCAACACTTGTCAGAATTAATGAATAATTATTTAAAAATACAAAAATACCTATACACAAGCAGTTACATGAAATATTAAAGTCCATGTGAAAGATATTCAAGACACTCAAACTTTTCGATATTTTTTAACAAATTAGTAAATTGGTCGCTAGCTTTAGATCCTTCTTTTTGAAGTGGTAATATCTCTTCCCTAGCTTTGGTCTGGTTTGGTGATTGAGTACTAATAGCTGATAAAATACTCTGCATTTACTACAGTGAAGTAGATTCTTATATGGTCTTTCATTTTTTTTGTATTCACCATGTGTGAAGGATGGTAACAAGCAAAGGAAATGCCCATCAATCAAGACTTCCATGTAGGTGGTTGCTGCAATGTTTAATAAATACTGTGGTGCATTTTTTTCCCCAAACCCTCCCCCTTTTCCAAAAAAAGATAACTGATGTGCCTTCTTGAGAGTGATTTTGGGACATGTACCAGTATTTCTTCTTCCTGTTGTGTCTGGGTGCTGCACAGATTCTTTTTCTTTTCCCCATCTTGGTACCCATGTCCTGCAATACCTGGAACTGAGGGACACTTCCAAAAACACCTCATCTGGCAGGCAGGTACTTTGTGAACTTTGCCAGCAGAGGAGCCAAATCATTGTAGCTTTATTTGGCATTTTTTTACAGGTCCAACTTCTTCTACTTGGTGCCTTTTATGTTCTGCTTTCACTTTAAAGCAGTTGCACCCACTTTTTGGGTTTTTTTCATCCCTGTGGCCTGACAGAGTTGTGTTGTGCTGATCAGACCTGGTGTCTGTTGTGGTGTTGCACCAAGCCTGTTTTTCCTGCACATGTTTATGTTACCCCAGCTCTTATTCTAATGAATTACACTTTCATTAAAGCTGGGATGCACCGGGGCTGGCAGTGCAGAGCACTCCTCAGTTTGCTCCTGTCTCTGTGTGAGAGGGGGAGAAGGTTCTTGAGGAGCTTCAGGCAAAGAAATCCTTGCTGGAAGTGGAGCTCCAACAACCCTGAACTGCTGGGATTTCTGCCAGAGTGGTGCCTGGATGTGTGTTCTTTTCTGTGTTTCAGTAAGTAAATACCTAAATTTAAACTCTTTCTCTCTTCCCTTGCCTTATTTCTTTAGAATGCTTGGGATAACCATGCCTTTCAGTTCTCTCCATGGCTCCTGCACTGGAAGGTGTTTCCTGACAGTGATGTTGAGGAGGGAAGAAGTTGCAGGAGTAGCCACCATCAGAAGTAGAAATTTGGGGATGGGAATTTGCCAGCACAGGCACTCCAGTAAAACTCTGCTTCCCAGTTCTGGGTGGAACAGGAAGGTCTGGTTAAATGGTTGGTTGTGAAGTTGCATCTTTCTACTCCAGACCTATGAAATATGAATTGAATACTTGTTTGAAATCTATGGGGTGGAAAAAAAAAGGCTTTTAGACAGTGTTTTGAATGCCTGTGTGGCCTGTGATTGTCCTGAAGCTTTATATAAACAATTAAAGAGACACTTGCAAATTCAGGAGGCTCCACAGACTTTGTTCTTCATGGCTTTCTCCATTGTGATTTAGTAAGAACAATTATTTGTAAGGAAAGGTATATTGCCAAGCAGCCTAACCTTTAAAATTGGCTCCCTGCTTTTCCTTCTTCCAGAATCTATAATAAATCATGTTTTATAGAAACAAGTGCTTTAAAAACGAGTTTTGTGCTTTATAAACTGGAAATGTTTCAGTGTGGCAGACCAGGCAAGAGAGGTCCTAGTAAGCAAAGGTGTTTAAAACAAAATGCCTGGTGCAAGTTTCAGTTTCAAATCCATCTTTGCTATCTTTCCATTCCAGTATTCCTGGGAGCTTTTATCATCTTTACTACTCACTGAATAAGCAGGATACTGTAATTGCACAAATTCTGCAAGAATACAGCTTTGGATTTTGTTCTGAGTTGTACTACTAGCAAAATTCTGTCATTTTGGATTTTTTTCCATTCCCTGATTTTTTATTAAATCCTGCAGATTATGCAGCTGCTGACCAATGGCTGTAACATGTATAATTTTTGAGAATCTGTTTTTGAGATGAGTAAAAACATGTGATGTATAATCTTTAAAACTTTTCAATGAACTTGGTCTATAAAAAGGGCAGAAATTTTTTTTGAAATAAATATTGTGAGCAGCAAGAATAAACACAGCCTCTCAAATGCTTATGGTGAAGAAGAAAACCTTTTAATCTCATTTACTTGAGTGTCTAAAAGGGTAACTTGGTTTCCTGATGGCTAAGACTGTGGGGTGGAGGGTTTTGTTGTGGATTTTAGATGTTGTTCACACCATTTTGTAGGGTTACTTTGTATTTTTTGATGTACAGGAAAATCCTCTAGATGAATATAAAACTCTTTGGTTGAAATCCTTTATAAGGTTTGATGCAGAAGGTTGAAAAAGAAAGTTGCAAACAAAATCCATGTTTGAGCAATCAATGTCGTAAGATCAAGTGTTCATTTTAATGATGAATTTTAATCAGAAGAATGATGCAAGCTAAACCTCATCAGATATTCATATCATCTGTTCTGATCTGAGATCTCTCTTGTGGTACAAACTCTTCTCTGCTTGATGTGGGTATCAGTTGCTTACCTGGTCTGAAACACTGGAATATTTTCAGGTGTTAAAGCACACAAATGTTATTAACTAAAAAAAAAAAAAATAGTAACATTTCAGCTTCTGTTGAATGCATCTTTGTTTTACCAGCAGAGTTAAAAGAATTTGACTTTTGAATCAATATGTTTTTAACGGGTTTAACCGAAACCTAAAAATATCCCTAAAACAGTGAATTTTGCAAGAGCAGGTCACTAAAGCTACCCCAGATCAGACAGGAGGTGGTTTTTAACATTGTCCTCCAATGAATTTGAAGACTTTGGGAGCCTCCATTCATCAATGGGAGTCTTGGGCCATCTCTTTGTAGTTTGTGGTCTGTAAAAATCACCAGCTTGGGGTTTCTTTGCTCGTTACCCAGCCATAGCTGGGGACTGCAGCACAATGTCCTGATCCCAGCTGTGGCTCCTGCCTGTGTCCCTCCTGCTCAGATCCAGATAAAAACTACCTGACATTGCTGCCATCAGCAAGGGCTCTCCATAAACCTCTCCTGGAAGTGCAGTGGGGATGGGGCTGGAAGGAAGCGGGGTGTGAATTGTGCTAACACTTCTGCAGAAGGTGTTTTATTTCCTTTGTACTGAGCCTTGTGTTTCTTTATCTGCAGCTCCTGTCTGTCTGACAGTTCAATTACTAAATGAAAGGGTTTTTTTCCCTGTAAACTGAATTTAAAAATTCCCTAGGTTTAAACTTTCTCTGTAATGATTGCCACAAAGAGGAGGGCTTAAGGAAATTTTTTTGTTCGTGAGATAAACCGAGAACAAAACCATAAAATTTGCCTACTTTTCTAGCTGAATATATTGCACAGTACATAGTAAACAGCATAAAAGGTGACATTTTAGGACTATTTAGATGACTGGTGCATAGTAGTATGGTAAAGTGACTTTTGTTAAATGCAAATTTAATGAAAGGGTATCCTGTTGCTCTTCCTGTTACCAGTAGTGTTTATATCTTAGATATATATACACCTGTACATATACAGAACACATGGATCTTTATGCTTCTTCTACAGCCCTCCCACTCCCAGTTTCTTACCTGGAGCATTTGCATTTTGCTTCACTTTCAAAATACAATAAAAATCTGAACCTTTTCCTGAAGTGCTCTTTATTCTTGCATTCTGAGCTGAACACTTTGCAGTGTGCTTCAGAATTGAGCTCACTCTGTGGTTTTCATCCAACTTCAGGTGAGAGTGCCAAACCCGTCTAACGAGAAATTCAGGATTTCTGGTGCCTCTGATTGCTCATTTTGTGGTTCAAAACAACAAAAAGTGCTATCAAATTCAGCAATTCAAATGCCAGTGTTTTATCCTGTTCATTATAATCTTTTGTTTGGGTGCCTGCTGCCTCACAACATTTTTGAGCTCAGATATGTAAGTGCCTTGAAAATCGTGCTGTTTGGTTGCTGAAAAAGAGCTGGGAGTGAGACACAGGTAGAAAATAGTCTGCAGATCAAAGTGGTGATGTCCTATTAGGCTCTAAGTGGGGTTTGCTGTGTTTCACAGCCCTGGATGATTTCAGCAAAGATTGCATCAGGCTGAGGAGTTGGAATTATCAGCTCCTGGTTTTAAATAAGAGGGGGAGGAAGTCTTGCTCAGTAATGGAGTTGTTTTTTTTATTTCTGACTTTAGTGATGCTGTTTTTAAGTCATTAGTGCAGACAGAGACTTCTCAAACTTTTAATGAGGATTCAAGGTGCCATCATTTTTGTCAAGTATTTTAATCATTAACTTAGACAAGAACTCTTGCTTTTATTGCTTTGCATGAAAAAACTGCCTTGTGCAATTGGAAACGAGCTTTTAAAAGACATTCTGGTAACTTAAGGCTTTTATTTATTTTTTCAAGGAGGTGAAGAAACGAATCTGGCACTGGTTCAGAACCTGTGTGTCTCATGCACTTTCACCAGGCCTGGTAAATAGGAGATTATGTTGCTGGCAGAGTGAATCTGTAAAGAACAAACACAATTTTTCACTTGTTTGAAGATGATTTAAGCACCTCTAAGAAAAACTGGAGTAGAATTTATTGACTGGCTCTGTGCTCCTTTCTAATTTCTTTGCAGCAGTAGAGACCTCAATTGTAATGAGTCGAGGTGAATAGGTTTTGGAATTGATTTAACAGCTGGGTTCATCAAGTGTCTCTATTAGGATTGTAGGGAGAATGGTCAAAAGCAGAGCTTATGGAGGATTTTATGATTTGGGTTTTTTTTCTTTCCAAATTTGACACATTTATGTCAACCACAACAAAAAATCAAACACAATGCAGACAAAGCTGCAGTTGGCAGCTGTTAATTTGTTTTGATCAGAGGCAAATATTTCAAGTCTTCTGATCAGTTTATTTTCCTTGAGCTGAAGTAATTTGGTTTTTTAGTAGTCTAAAAGCCTCTCTGCGCCACTGGTTTGGGAAAAAAAAATTAGGGATTTATTTATATCAGCAAAACAACTGTCTCCAACTCTTTGTCTTTTCAGTTATTTTCTTCTGCTGTTTGACCTTCTCTTTCTCTTCCTTTTTATTTTATTTCTGTATGCGTGCCCTTATTGTTCACCCTACTATTTTCACTGTTACTCTGCCTGCTTCTAGCACTGGTAGCTCAAGCAGTGTTAGACATGATCTTCCCCAGTTGGACTGCATGCCAGATTTTCCTAAGGGGAATGTAAATACTGCGAGGTCAGTGCAGTATCAAATGCCTGCAGCCTGAAATGAACCCGGCAGGATTTTCTGCTATTCAGTCAAAATTATAACCTGCTCGGGATACACTGCTAGATGTTGAAAAGTCAAGATTCTGAATTATATATTAAGCTTTACAGATTTTGAGTTTTATTTTTTAAACTTTATTTAAGCTTACTTTTTTTCCCCTAAAGTAAAAGAGTGTGCACTAGGGACTACTCAGTAGAATGGTGGTAATTAACAGATACGTTTAGAAACCTCTCTGCACATACTGATGGATTAGATTACTTGATTTATTTCTAAAATTGAGGAAGAGGTGTATGTGTGTGCATGCTCACTTGCAACACATTTAATACAGTGTTGCATTCAGCTAATGTGCTGTTAATAGCAAATAAAATCTTGTTTCCCCTTTCTCTGTGAAAAAGAATGGGCAGGGGTAAACTCACATGGCAGAGCAAAACCAAATTGCTCTTTATGACTTTCTCCTGTGCTTCAAACAAGCTGCTGGTCATTCTTTGGAGGGAGAATTGCTCCCTGTGATTCCTTTAGATCAGGGATGCTCTGTAATTTGCCATGTGATACTTTGAATTGTTTGCATCTGTGCTGCTGGGGACCAGTACTTCTCGTTTTACAAGGAGTGTGATGAACCATTGAACTCAAAGGGATTTGCTTTGTAGGGCTCCTGTGAGTGGATTGACATCCTTTAGGTCTGTTTGTCTTTCAGGCTGTTGTCTGTGTAACACTGGTTGCTGTTCGTTTTAGGAAGAATCCATCTAATTGATGAAATTGGAATAAAATAACCTCTGAATGTTATTAGGCAAGCCAGGGGTTGAGTTGTTCTTTGGTATTTTCTCTTGGCCATGCCATTGCAAGACTGGTTCATTCTCCGTTTCTCACCAGGTCTCTAAGATGTCATGGTAATGTCACTGTGAAATGACAACAGAAAAATACAACTTGTGCTCAGGGAATTTTTGCTTTTTATTAAAAATCAAAGCTGTTTTATTTTTGTGAGGAGATAAATAGTGTTGTGGTCATTAGATAAGTCCCAACTGCTTCACAGTGTTTTTGTTATGTTCACCAATAAAAGTTTCACCAATATATCTATGGTTTTGTCTGGGAGAATTCATGATACTCACATGAAGGACTATTTGATTATTGAATGCTACACTTTGATTTTCTCAGTGGATTAAAGTGGGTACTGAAAATAGCTGTTAGAGGTATTGATGAAAAACTACACTGCTGAACAGAGAATAAAGCAGATTTTAAAATGAAAAGCATTAGTAGCTGTCATGTAAGCAAAGTAATGTTAAGTTCAAACGAATACATTATGAAATACCCATTCTGAAGCAAAGATGAATTTGTTATGGGGTGTAAAACCATCTTTCAAGAACAGCACTGAAATACATTCCTTGAACAGCTTTATTAATACTTAGTTTTGTGCCGTTGGACAGCATTTTTCAATTAGAAATTATTTACTTGGGAAATTAACATTTCATGCCTTTTCTCTCTAAAAATGAAAAGCATAAGCACCTGTGTGCTGGTAGGCCACTGCTTAAAATATTAAAGTAAAAATGCAGGCTATTGGCTGTGAAGGACTAGGAGCAGCTCATCTATCAGTTCTGTGCTTTCTTCTAAAATGAAATGAAAAGCTATTTTTGTTACCTAAAAAAAGAATGTGTGGGGTGTTGTTGTTATTTATGAAATGCTGTAATAGTAATTTCCAAAGTCCATTTGAGGATGATGGCAATTTCATCAGCAGGATCACAAGAAGTCTGGCATGTGACTGTAGCTGTGATTTGTGAGGCTCGTTTGTTTGTTTGTTTTTTCCAACACTTTGCAGCAATGCTGCTGAATTTCTGAATTCGGGGAATAAAGATGTTGTAAACACCAATAAGTGCCCAACTTCACCATCTGGATTGGCTCTGGTTTGGCTTCTGGAGCTGCCTGAGTGAACGACATGATGTCCACTCAGCTCATTATTGCATCACTGATTTTCCTGGTCTGACTCTGTAACCCCAGCATTTATTTTGGGAAAGGTCCAATACTGTTGGCTGAGATGTCTACGAGGGAATGTAGGGTCTGTTTGTTTGTTTTTCTCAATCAAGTAGAGCATTGGTCTTTTTTAGAAGCTTCTTTTGAAGTGTTTAATGATTCCTCCTTGTGAGGTGTGAGGATTAAAGATCGCATCCCTGTGCATCATTAAAACTTGAAGAAAAAAATGCTGATATTTGTTTGTTCATTTCAGTAGGAAAGGCTGGCTGCCTCTGCTGTCTTTTATAGAGCTCCATGCCCTTTAAGACACTGTCTATTCCAATTTCTGAATGAAAAATAGCTGGTGGAGGGCTCTGAGAACAGCAGTGGTATCCGCTGAGCACACTGTGGGATGACTTTGGAGTGTCACCTCTGTTGTGTTGCTTCTCACCAAACCTCTGGCAGCTCTGACATCTATATTTAAGCAATTTGTCTGTGCTCCTTTTCTGTAGATTAAGCTTTTCCTACTCAGTGAAGATGCATTCTTGGAGTTTTGGGAGTAAAGACTCATCCACCAGAGGCTGCAACATCTCTATTCCAGGTGCACTTACAAGTTGCGTCTGTTAGATTTTGCCATCCTGAGTAATTGAATCCAAAAGTAGAAGAATTTGTTAACATCCCTAAAATTATGTGGAGCTTATTGGCAAATACTCTTTCTTCATATACAGTTTTTTAATAACTATAAACCTATTTTTTTTTTTTGTTAATGGGGGAGATTAAACTGAACACAGATAATTGTTTCAAATCCCGATCACACTGTAGACAGTAAAATCTTATGTCTGAGTAACCTCTGGAATATCATCATGTAAAAATTAAAGTTACAGGAAATTATGTTGCTGTGGAAAAAATAATTTGCTTTATTCCCACAGGCACTAATTATCAGGGCTCTAAACTGAAACTTGTTCTTTTCTGCAAAGGATCCTTGTAAGGAAAACATAATCAAGAGCCACTAAAATCTCTGGTCTTATTTTAGTGATAAATTGGGCTATTTCACTGGTTGCTTTCCAAGTTATGTACTAGAATGATAAAACAAAAAAAGTTACTTGACTAAATACCACATAATGGTACATTCTTAGCACTCAGCATTCAAAGAAAAGAGGTGGAAATGGAGAAGAATGTAATTTCATAATACATTTACATAATTTAGTAACTTGGGCTTACTGTGTGTTTAAATACTTGATTTTTTAAAAATTTGCATACAAACCACTCCTCTTGTTCACTTTTCAAAGCATCTCAGCTTTTCATGCACTTTAGACTGTGTTTTGTACTGCACAAAATCCCATGGAAATGTTGGTCTAGAGTTCTCTGGTGGCAGAGAAAGCTGCTTTGAGCTATTTCTGATTGCTGTTCTGGTGATTCTTTGGACCACCAAAAATTAAACAAGACCGTTGCTACTTTGTAAGCTATACCTGGATATTTAATAAATTTATATACATATATATTTAGTTGCTTGAGGCATAATAAAGAGGAGTATATAAATATTGTCTGTAGAATGATCTTTGAAGCAGTGATTTTATTTTCAGTAATTAGCTGTACTCCTGTTCCAGTGTTCCTCCTTTGTGCTCGCATGATTCACCTGGTGCTGTGGTAATGGCCAGGGTAATAATTTGGGGAAATCTGACTCATGTGAAGTTGAGGAGGTCCAAGTCCCCTGATGGTACAGAATAAGAACTGATGTGCTTCAGTAACTGTAGGGATGGAATATTCTGTGAGTAACAGCAGTAAATAGGGAGCTGTGTGGGGATAGGCAGCATCCCCTGAATTGACACATTTCTTCTGAATAAAACTTTTAATGGAGGAAAGGAAATATCTGCAGAAAGTTTGTTTCTCCAAATGCTCAGGGGCAGGACTGATGCAAAGTCCTGGCAGCTGAGGAGAGAGTGATGAATGCCCTACATGAAATTAGGACAGGAATTTACATACAGGAGCTGTTTCCTTCAAGCCACTGAGAACATCAATATTTTCAAGATATAACCTGTCTTGGCAGTAGATGAACTAAATAGTGTGAATTCATCAAAAGTTTATGTATCTTTGTAACCTGTTTTGAGGCAGCTGAGGTGGATCATGTTAAATATTTTACATGGCCCAGCTCTTCCTTTTGAAGGATTTTTTTTAATCTAACCAAAATTAACCATCTGCTTGTCAGAGATCGTTTTGCCACAAAAGCAGGTTAAAGGTTTTCTTTGTGGTGCAAGATTAATAGGTGGAAGAATATGAAGTTAGAGGCCAATTAAAATATTTTCTTGGTTACCCTGTATAGGTAGTCAGCATTAAAAAAAAGAGATCTGTAATGACAATCTGTAGAGAATTTATTTTGGTAAATGTTTTTTCCTCTTTATATACTTGCTATTTATGACTACTTAATTGATTTTTTTTTTTATTTGCCTGGGGAGAGGGACTGTTCAAAATTAAATAGTAACCAAAAAAGCACATCTGTATGGTGTTAATACTGGTTCAAGGTTTTTCTCTTTTTAGCTGAAGTGTAGTATTCATTCTTTAGGCACTGACTTGAAAATTGAAATCCCTTTCTTTGCAGATTTTACCACTGATTCCTTTAAAAAATAAATTTTAAAAGGAGAGTATAACGATCTCTTTTCTATTTAAGATAGCTAAAGAGAAAACTGCCCTCTCACTTTAAATGTGTCAAGGTGAATACTGAATTCAGCAGTAACAGTACAGAGGGGAATATAAACTCCATGTTCTTTCAGACTTTCAAAGATTTTCAAATATATCCCAATTGTTGTGAATTGTGGTACAGATTTTTGTGAAGAGGACACTAAAATTAAAATTAAACTTTGAGTTAAATAACAGCCTGCCTTTTCTTTGTTCCCTGATGTGATTTGAACCTCCACAAAGGCAATCTGCAGATAATAGATGCTATTTTATCACTTCAGCTTATGAAGCCACCAGGTCCTAAATTTTAGTGATGACTTTCCAAAGTTGGTTGTTTTGGGATTTTTATTTTTTTCTCTCTTTATGTCTCTTTTTGAGCCAGTATCTTAATTGAATCTTTTATTTCCACTTTGCTAAAATAAACTTGGAGCAAATGTTGCTTCTTGAATGGATATTCTTGCAGTTTGAATAAGGAAACTCTGCATGCATTTTAAAAAAAAGTCACATGCAACTTCATCAATTTGTTGCCTTATTGGTAGTGCTTAGAGAATCCTAAGCTGTTCAGGGAAGTGGGGTTGTTTAATGATTTCATTTGGAAAGAAAAAGGAGAAAATTCTTTTCTCGGGGGTGCTCTTTTTTTGTCTCAACACCACTGCTTTTCACTGACCTTTTCATGCAAGGATTTCTGGCTCTTTTTAACAAGATTTCCTTTTCCTATTTGAAAGGCAGCAACACTCGCTCAAATTCGATTGATATCTTCATGATGTTAAGCTTATGAATGACAGAATTGCATGCCCTCAGGATAGGAAAAAAATGTAATCTACTGACATTTAGATTATATTTTATCACTTTCATTTAGGAGAAGAGGCCGAAGCTGTGGCCTTCATCCACAGTACAGAGAAAAAGGCTTCTTAAAATCAGACTCCAGTTGGAAAAGTCATGTGGCTGGAAAGGCCTGACATCTGAAATAATATTGTTCCAGTTCAGCATGTCTAGAAATATGAGCATGGTTTTATGCTAAAGTAGTACTGGTTTAACAGGAAAATGATACAATAGAACTGAAGGCACAGAGGAGTTTGACAAAGCTGATCAAAGATGGAAGAGCTTCATTTGAGGAACTCCTGGAACACCTCACTGAGGGCTGGTGTGGAGGGTGCAGGTCTTCAAAGTTAGAAATGGTAGAAAGGCAAGTAGAGCACAGATTTGCTGGATATTCCAATAAAATATTGGAGGAATCACAAATCAAGAAGAGCTGGCCCTCGTGGCCGGTGTTCCAAAGGTCTGAGAGAAACGCCTGTCATTCAGAAAAGTGGCTGAAAGTAGAGCTTGGGGTGGTGTGGGCTGAAATCTGCAGCCATGGAAGTTTGTGGTCACTCCTTTCATTTGGTATCCCATTCTGAATCCTGGAATTGCCAAAACAAGGCATCCCTGTGCATCCCTGCTGTCCTGGTGGGCTGTCCCAGGGGTTTGCTGCAAGGATCTAACCTAGTTCAGCAGCTCAGCAGAGCACCATGAATCACCAGGATATAAATACTCATTTACTAGGAGAGGAATGTTGTTTTAATTACAGTGCTGCAGGTTCTTAGAAATGGTCTTGCAGAATATCTCTGGCTGGTATCTTATCACGAAAGCTTTGATGGATGCTGTGTGTGCACAAATAGTTTGCTCATAGTGATGTTTTGGCTTCGGCTTGTTTTGAAAATAAACTATGTAAACATGAAAATGTTACTGATCTTCCTACTGAAGCTTTGCTGCGTACAGAGATTTAATGAGAGAAACATAAAAGTTATGAAATCATTAGATACTGTCTGCTGGCTGACTATTGATTCAGACTGCTGTAATTGACTTTTTGCACTAAGGGGTTTGGGTGAGTGAGTTGGAGCCTGGCAAAAAGATTTTAAAGCGGAATTGTTTTTCAGATTATAAATGGATTTGAAGTATTAAACTTGTACCTGCTTTCAGAAATCCCCTATGAGATAATTTTAGAGATAGTAGGAGATTAATTTAGATGATACAAGCTTGGGGAGGGTAGAGTAAGATGCTTACAACAGTCTAAATGACGAAATACTTACTTACTAGAAAAGAAAATCTCTTTATTTTCCTTCCTTTCTTCCCAAAAGATCTGTTTTATCTAAGCACATGGGCATTTGAAGAATGATTTGTCAACTCTAGATCAGTACTTGGGTTCTTAGGAAGTAACTACTTTTTTATATTATTCTGTCAAGAAATAAACTCTTTGGAAAATGTAACAAGTGGGAATCAAATGTAGTAGAGGTTTAATCATTATTTAGACAACATTTTTATCTATTTATGGATTTGATTTTTTTTTTCTTTTTAACTAGTGAAACCATGAATTTATTTGAGTCATGAATTTGGGAGCTTTTTTTATATATGGATCTCAAAGTTGTTCAACTCTGAAAATGAATTTCTGTTTTCCTAGATAATAATGATGTCAGAATAAAGAATTGCATATTTATAAAATCTGAAAGCCAAATACTTACCTTAGTACTGCCAATAGTAAATCACTGTAGGTCGTGTATTCCAAAAGGGTTTGGAGTTGTTAGAAGGTTCTGTGAAAGGTTTGGTATTTTGGGCTCAGAATTATCTCATGCTGTTAAACAAAACAGAAAACCTGTGGGGGTGTTCCTTTCTAGATATTTGGAAGAGTGGAAATACAGATTATTGGTCTGACACAAATGATGAGTTTTGCTCTTAAACTGCATTTATGGGGATAGACTTGTAAACTCTCTCAAAAGATGGGAATCAATTCCTAAATTTGCTGGATGTGCCTCTGCAGTATCTTTAAAATATGAAGAAAATTCTATAAAGAGAATTTAGCTGGTGAAAGCTGCTTAGTGTATCACCAGCTGGATTCCTACTGTAGGATTTATGTGCTTTTAATGATTTCTCATTTGGGTTGGGAGGAGCAAGATTAGGAATAAGTATTATAATAGCACTGGAAACCTGGGTTCTCATGAGATCTAGTAAACAAGAGAGAGCTGAGTAACAAGAATATTGAAAACTAACATTTTTTAAATCAAATGTGTTCATTTAAGTTGTTCATCCTCGGGAATTAGGTTGGGAAGTTTCTACCAACACTGCCTGAATTTAATCCTACCAGGTGTTCAGTGAAGCTTTTTAAGGCATTTGGTGCCTTTTTTGCATGGTTATCCATTTCTGAAGAGAGAATGAGAAAATAAAACTGAAGAATAGTTGAGTGAGTTTTCAGATGCTGATAAGGATCTTGCCATGCTTTCCCAATTTTCAGGCTCTTTAGTTTGGACTGGTTTGTGACTACTCTTTATCCAAAAAGAAGTCAGTTTAAATCCTGCAAAACAATGGAAGAATTATTTGGCAGAGAAGTCAGCAACCAGTATCTTGGCACTGCTTTCAGCTTTTTAAGCCAGGTTGCTGACAGCAAAAGCACGAACAGAGCTTTGGAAAAAAAAAATAACATAAAAATCTCCAGTCTTCCAGAAGCAAAATGGAAAATGGAGTCCACTCCAGAGAGACCACAGCTTTCTATGCAGTTACTTTAAAGTTCTTCTGCATAAAATGACACATGAAAACTCTTTTTACCTAAAAATAATTTCTCTTTTCTTTGCAAGATTTTTAGCTCACACAATGACTTGCACCTAATCTAATGTGATGGCGCGTCCACATCAAAAATTGGGGTGCAGCTTTTTAATTTTCATTCTCTGCAAAAAAACTCTTGGGACCTAATTCTTGCAGGACTCTTTGTAATAGCTGAAGAAATTGGAATACAGGAAACAACAGGAGGAATTTGACATAGCTTAGAAGTTCTGTCAGGGGCCGCATTTGTCAAAGCAGCATTTGCTCTCTGCCACTGTTTGATGTGTAATTTTTGAGCAGGCTGGAAGCAATGGTGAATTGAGGCCACTGTAAGTGCTGACAGCATGAAAAATGTCATCACAATAGGGGAAGGATGACAATGGATCTTCTTCAGGCACTGCTGTACAATTATGTATTGAATCCATGATGGAATGGCTTGGGTTGGGAGGGACCTTAAAGATCATCTGTGGCAGGGACACCTCCCACTGTCCCAGGCTGCTCAGAGCCCCATCCAGCCTGGCCTTGGACTCTTCCAGGGACGGGGCAGCCACAGCTTCTCTGGGCACCCTGTGCCAGGGCCTCACCACCCTCACAGGGAATAATTTCTTCTTAATACCCAATCCAAATCTCCTCTCTCTTAGTCTGAAGCCATTCCCCTTGCCCTGTCCCTCCAGGCCCTTGGAAATTATCCCTCTCCATCTTTCTTGTAGGCTCCCCTCAGGTACTGGAAGGCACAATTAGGTCACACCTAAGCCTTCCCTTTTCCAGGCTGAACAATCCCAGCTGCAGCCAAAGAATTACATAGAATGGATGTGGGTTTGCCAAGCTCCAAGTTTAATGGCTCACTCCAAGGAGAAAGGTGTTCAGGTTTTTTTTGGTTTTTTGGGTTTTTTTTTTGTTTGTTTGTTTGTTTGTTTTGGTTTTTGTTTTGTTTCATTGTGCCTTTGTTACACTTCACCAGGATTGTTTTATCTTGCCTTAGATTGGCTTGAAACTATAAAAGTTCTCAGTGCCATGGATTCCTTTTCCTGCAGTCATGGAGTCCTTCCTGTCTCACAGTGATTTTTGCAGTCATTTGCAGCCATGGGGCGAGCCTAACCAAGCTGAAAACGTGTCAATTGTGGGACCAGTTTACAGTGGGATATGAGCTGACTTGAACCTTTATCACTTTCCAGAGGAGCTGCTGCAAATACCAGCTCCTCAGACAATTTTGGTTTTTCAGAGCAAAGACTTTCATGCTGGCATAGGCTCCATCTGCCTTAAGAGGGTTTGTTAATGCTGAAATGTTCCTTACTAAATATCACGTTGCCTGGTACTGCTGTATGGGGGGAAAAAATCTGACATGTAGATTTGCTTATGGTTTTTATACAGTGTTTTATGTGCATACTTAAGTAATGCCAGCTCAGTATTTCTCTGCAGTTCACTTGTGTTTCTATTTATATTTGCAGTTTTCTTTGATTAACCAAAACAGTAAGTAGGTGCTATTTCTAGCATAGAAGGCATATTGAAATAAATATGTGAAAGTATTCTTTGAAGTCTGCTTTTCTGGCTGCCTCCAAAATCAGCAGAAACTTCAGAACCCAGCAAAATTGATAATACTGTTTATTGAGTTGAACAACTTGCATGTCTGTTCACAGAAGGTTGAAAAAGAATGTTTTTGGGTATAGCTGAAATGGAAGATGAGTCAAGTTAAAAAGTAACTGTACTGGCAGGAATCAATCAGAAATGTAGAATTAACTGTTCTGGTTCAGCAGTGTGTGTTGAGATCTTTAAAAGCTAGAACTCTCTGAGATGGGAGTAAAACACTTGAAGGTCTAAATTTTTATGAACTTTTAGAAGTGACTTTGGGACTGATGGAAGGCTACTTCCCCTGTGTATTTTCTCTTGACTGTCACATGTGTGCACATGTGTTTGAAATAAACTTTGATATTTAGTGTAGTTTTTTGCTACTTTCAATGTCAAAAATTCAGGTCCTCTCTTGCACTTCTAGATCTCAGCTAGAGACTAAACTATTGAAGTTAAAATAAGAAAATGAATGCCAAGCTGACTGAGCAGGTCAAGGTTTTTTTGGTTTTTTTTTTCATTCGAGGAGTGAAGCACCAAATATAAAATAATGGCAAAAGGACTGTTTACCTTGGCTACAAGTTCCTGGGGGAATTTGAATCTTTAAGTTGTCTTTGACTCATTACTATAATTGATTTAAACTAAACTAAAGAAAAACCCCAAACAACAAAAGAAGTTGACTTCAGAAGTGATTCAGCAAGTCATCCATCATGTTGATAAAATAAGGGAAAAGCCATTCATTTAACTGATTTCTTTGTAAGCACTGTTTTTTCTTCATGGATTATTTGATGTATCTGCTGGTTTTAAAGGCAGAAAACATATTCTGTATTTGGTCCACCTGCAAATACATGGATCTCTATGCCTAGAAACAGAGAGAGTATTTCTGACTGAATACTCAGAATTTTGTCAGTTTGGGCAAGATGACTTCAGGAAATGGCTGTGCTTTGAAAAATACTGTCAGAAAGAGTTTTCAGTGCAGAATCTCTGTTATTGGGAATTGGCAGCTGTTGCTGCAAACTCTTCCAGTGCTGTTTGACACAGCAATATCATTTTGTCAGCAATGGCAGGGGCTTTTGCCTGCTTTTGATGATAAGGAAATGTAATTATCCTTGAGAGGAGCATAATCTGTGACCTGCTTCATCTCAGCTCTTGACCAGAGAGACCGTGGGGTCTCTGTCTTTGAAGATTGTTGAAACTTGACTGCACAAGGGTTCTAATTAACCTGAACTGGGTTTGAAACTGTTCCTGATTGGAGCATGGGGTGGGAATAAATGAGCTCCAGAGGTGTCTCCTACCCTACATCACTGGGTGATGTTTTGTCAGTGAAACTGGTGGATCTTCCATAAGATGAGAATATTACAGTAATTTTTTCCTCATGGACATGGGCTTGTGGCTGAGATGTGGAAGGATGAGTTCTAAGCAAAAATGCAAAGATCTGCAAACACAGATCTCTGTTCTGAGAAATAGATGATTTCAGGGTGAGTGGAGATTGGGTTTTTTGCTGCTGTTGTGGTTGCCAATACAATTGTAGGTTACAGAGAGTCAGAAATGTCTCTGAAATTGCAGTTTATTCTGTAATGATGCAAACTGGGCACCTTTGAAGATCCCAGTACTAATGAAAGGTGATTTTCAGTTTAGTTCTCCTGAAGTAAAAGATCAAGACCCACCTTGAAAGTAGACTTTAAAATCTTGGCTGGGCACACCTGGGAGGGAACTGAAGCTCCAAGTGAGGTGTTGGGCTCAAAGTTAATTCAGAGCTGACTGATGTGATTCAGTCTGGACTGGGATGAGTACTGGGAGCAAACAGCATGTCCAGGCTTCTCCCAAAAGGTGAATTTTGGCTTTGTTTGCAGTGTTGGAGTTTGCTGGGAAGTTAAGAGAATGCTCAAAGACCCCCCTCATAGCCGAGTGGATGTAATGAAAGATCAGTATTTGAAATATAGAATAAAAGTTAATGGAAGTGGGTGAAAGCACCAACTTGTCCTCAATGTGGTGAACTGTGAAGGAAAAATTTATGGTGCTTTTACTTTTAGTGTTTTTATTTGGTTTTATTTATGGATTTTTTATGAGGTGTTTTTGGGTTTTTTTTTTGTGTAGCAAGGATTATTTCTCCTGCCTATCAGTTTGTATATTTTGTTTGGAAGTGCAATCTTCTTTATACCACATTGAATTTGGAATGTAGCACTTTCCAGTTTTAAAAACAAAGTTGAAGTTATCTCTTTTAGGACACAGACCTGTCTAGGACAAGGCATTTTTTCTGTTCTTGTGCTTTACTGATGTCTCAGGAATAAATAGAACAGTAGAGGGAGCTTGGTAGTGACTTTAAATTATTGAAAAACAACAGCAGCCAAACAAAATCCAGTACTTGTGTACCTACTTGGGAGAGCTTTGTGGTGCACAAATAAAAATATGCAGTAAGGCTGCAGAGCAGTTGTCTCATTTCTGGTTTAGTCCTCTAAAATATTACTTAGTAAGAGAGAGGAAAATGTGTTTTCCTTTTAAACACTTCAATGTCATAGGTGATGATGATACAGTATTTCTCAGTTTGGTTCGTGTTGTTTTGGTTTTTTTTTTTCCTAGTGAATAGACAGCAGAACTCAAATGTTAAACTTGGTTATTTTCTGCAATTTTTTTTACTTGTAATCTGATTTTGTGCTTTTGTATGTGTTTGTCCATAAAGCATTTGATGCTAAATCATTTAAAATTAAATTGGAGGATAATTGAGTGTAACAGCTCTTCTGGATGTTATCAAACAAAATAAGGCTTACTTTGTGTGTGTGTGTTTTCTTTGATTTTTGTTGTTACTGTTCTTGTTGTTGTTCTTAGTTTTGTTTTGAATTCAGTGGCCGTTGAATATTTACTTAAAATTGTTATAAGCAAGATGCTTGCCTAGATGTTTCTGGTTTGCTGTGGGTGTGAAATAAGCTGAATTAAGCAATGCTAATAAGACTAGGGCTCCAAGTACATTATCAGTGCAGAAGTAACATTTAAATATTTATATAAATATATATAATTATATATATATATATATATATGTACGTATAATTTTATATATATATATAATATACCATTATGTATTTATTATTTCAGTTGACTGTTGATACAATACATTCAAACTGTGTGTTATAATGTCTCAGGTTTGTATAGGTTTTTAGGTGCTAGACATCTCTCTCCAGAACATGATTATATTTTTATATTTACATATACATACACACATACCTGTATTTATACATATACATATATATATATATATATATATATGTCATGCATAGTTGCTTTCACTTATTTTTTTCTTTTTTTTTTTCTTTTGCAAAGGCCTTGAAGTCTGGAAACCAGTACAGTCTTATTTTTTGCATTTAGCTTTACTTGATGTAGTGTAGCTGTGAATGTTACCTGGAACTATGGTAAAAAAAGTCAGAATTTCCTTAAATTTGGGGATCCTGTTGTTACTACTTGCACGATTGAGGGGTTTTTTTTCATTGTTTGAGTCTGTTGCAGTGTGTGTATTACAAGTAAACCTAGTTTAATTTGTGCTTCAAATATCATTTAAAAATTCAACAGTTCCTTCTGTTATGTGGGAATCCAAAATGGGAGGAGATGGATATGGACTCTTGTAGGAAATGTGTGTGCTGACAGACTCATCTTTATTTTTGTTTGCTCTAGAGGATCAAAGCACAAAAGCACTTACTTTGGGAGTTCAGTTTTCTTCATTTTGACTTTTCAGGCCAGTAGCTGAATTTCCTAATCTTATTTCACAGGTACATGTTTCCTGAAGAAATAACTGGGGGGGGAGGCTTTGGGATTCTAACTGTGGTCACACACACTTTAAACTCAGTTTTGAGGTCACTTTTTGGACTGACTGGGTTTATACTCTGGAAGCCTCAATTAATGTAACTTTCCTGTGGCAAATGCAGGTCACCTCAGAGAAAAAAACAGCTTTGCTTCTTTATGTGGCAGAAAAATAACAAGTGTGGCTACAGCTGCCCTCTGACACCTCCTCTGGCTCATTGTCTCATTCCTTGTGCATGTTCTCTCTTGCCACTGTGTTTAAAACTTCAGTTTGTCTTGTTGTCACCTGGGCAAGGTCACCCGTGTCAGCTTGAGAGCTCTGAGACTCTCACAGGGGGGATGTCACTTAGGAGTTGTCCCCAGCCTTGACTGTCAGCCCAGGGAGGCCGAGCTGAGAGGCTCAGGGTTCATATGTGACCATGAGAGATGAATTATTACACATTTGTAATGGCATTTAACTACTGTAAGTGATTTCAAACGTGCCTGGTGTGGGTTAGAGTCCAAACATGATTAATCCCTATGAGGTTTTATGTAAACAGGTAGAAGCATTTATTCTGTATGGGAAAAATACATGGAGAACTTCAAAAATTAATTTCTGTATGATACACTAAAGAATCCACTGCTTAATCAAGAAATCTTTCCTGAGTGAATTTTCCTGAGCATAAAAAGGTTTTCAGATTGTTTTTCATCTCTGGCATCCGTCTGTGCTAGCTGCAGACCAAAGCAGCATTGCTGCATAGTTCTGAGTTGTGTGCAAGTATTTCCAGTTTGATGGCTGTTAAAGATTTCCACTGTGCTTTCACATCTTGAATATGTCCTAAATTTCTTGACATTCCCTGGTAGAGCAGAGAGAAGGCTGCCTAAGCAGATGCCTTCCAAAGTGTGGTGTTTTCCAGCATTCAGAAAATAGAGCAAGCATGAACTTTGGGCACCTCCTTGAGAGAATCTGTGTTGGTGAGATCATCGCTGCAGTTAATTTTAGTTCATGTGTCTGGAAAAAATTTGGAAGCAGAGATGAAGAAATGGTACAGAGGAGGGAATAGACAGGAGGGAATTCTAACTTTTAGGGTGCATGGAGTGAAGCTTCACATTTTTGTGCAGCTGCCCTGCCCCATCATGGCAGCAGCTGCTCTGAATAGTGTAGGGGGAAATAAGTTAAAAAAAGACACTGGGAAGATTCTGTTTGCCATGGTTTCATCTGGACAAGACAAACTGTTTGCAAGAGCAACAGAGATCCTACAGGCAGCTCATTTATGGAGCAGGATATTGAGAGCACCCTACCTGTTGAGTCTGCAACTTCTGCACTTGGTCAAACCTGTTTCTTTCAGAGCCAGAATGGATGTGAGTCATGGCTGCAGTTGTGTCACCTTATATGAGGAGCTTTGATCTTTTATCTAACTCATGCTAATTTCTTTGGCTGTGGTTTTTGAAGTAAAATCAGTGTACATTTATTGCGGGGTTTAGGGGTAGGTGTTTTTTGTGGTGGGATATTTTTGAGTATTCAAATAGTGCTCTTCTATTAGAAATGTTATTTAGGAAGAAAACTGCAGGGGATTTGCACAGGGCAAGGAATCACAAATCCTGTACTTGAAGGCTGTAAATGATGCAGGGCTATTGAGGCTTAATGGAAACCTTTGTTCCAGACTCAGAGCTTGTAAAATGAGGTTTCACATGCCTGTTCCTGGTGGGAATGCTGTCCCTGTACTGAAGGAGTGATCCAGTTCTGGCTGCATTGGTTTGGGTTTGCTTACCTGGAGACTGCTCTTAAGTTTGCAGCTTGGTTGCTGAAGAGGGTGTTAATTGCCAGGATAGGAGTCCAGAAATCTGAGCAAGAGTAATTTGAGAATTTAAGACGTGGATTGGTTTTTGACACATGGAAGCAGAAGAGAAACAGAAATGTAGCTTCTTGTTGAAGTGATGCAAGTGTCAAACTGTAGCCCTCACCTTTTCTCTCATAAGGCTGACTTAGGTTAAAATGAAGGGGAATATACACTTATATTTTAGACTAATAATATACTTCAAAGCATAAAGCAAGACTTGTTTCTTTTCATCTGTGGGAGAAGGAGTCCTGTTATTATGCCTACAGTGGCAATATGTGAAAGTGCCTATTTTAAATTTTTTTTGAGCTTCAGGGAGCTATCTTGTAATATTTTCCTCTGGTTTTTTTATAGCATCTGGATGTTTAATTACTTTTCCAAATTAAGAGAAGATCCACCAAATATTTTTCTTAGACAGCTCTCAAAAACAAGCAATCCTGTGGCCAAAACGTTGGTGTCTTTCTCATCTGGCATCATGAAATAGCAATAAACTGTAAAACTTCTTCCATAGGTGTTTAGCATCCCTTGTGATGAATATTTGCTCAAACATCTCATATTTGGGAGCAAGAAAAGCAGTTTGCTTTTGTGTGAGTCCTTTGACCAGAACCACATCAAACAATGGAGGGCATTCATCAGCAAAATTAATTTATTGCTTTAAGACCCACAATATTGTAGCTATCAGAAATTACCCAATGGAGCTGTGGTGAGCATGGGACTGAGTGAGATGTGTATTAAGTTTATTAAGTGTATTGCACAACACTGTCCATGTGACTGCAGCTCTCCTGGGCGGTGGTGCAGGTGATGAACTTAGAGTTTACACCAATTTACAACCAGTTTAGGACCTTGTCTTTCAAGTGGAGTTAAACGGGTAATAGCAATAAAATGCTGGCTTAGCTGTTTGTGTTGCTTTGATTTAAACACAGTGTCTCCTAAGCTTTTCACTGTTTTGTTCCCCTTCTTGTTTAAAACACATGAGTAATGCTGGGGTGGAGGAGCCTTGGCAATTAATTATCTTACCTCGATTATAAATGAATGAGGACTTGCACAGAAGGAAAAAATAAACATCCTTTTTGTACACCACTGCTTAATTGGAGTGTGTTCTTCCATGCTAAAATATGAACTTTATGGTTGGTGTGGTCAACAAGAAAAACTTGTTTTAGGCCCCAGGGTGAGTACCTGATGACTGCTGTGAAGTTCTTGAGGGTTTTCTTTTTTTCTTTTTCACATTTTTTTCTCCCTTTTTAAATCATTTGGGATTGCATAAACTTTAATGCTGGTGTTGAGGTTTTTTGCTTTGTTGGGAAATATACTGTGTTATCCCAGTGTGAAAGAAGTGAAAGAGTGAAAACTGTAGGACTTCATAACTGGGATTTATAATCTTCAGACCAAAATATTTAAATAAATTTGGCTTAGGGAGATTAAAGTTTAATCTTTCTGGAAGAAGATTCAACTCTAAGATATAACAAAAACCCCTCAAGGCAGGAAGTATTTTCATGAATGTGAGTGTGTGTTGATTTTTAACACAGAGAATGGTGTAACACATTGGTACCTACCAAAAACTAAGGAAAAGTTGAATTTATTACATGACAACTCATAAATTAAAATAAATGAAAACAGCAACAACAAAACTAAGAAAAGGAAAGAGCAAGCCCAGAAGGAAAGACTCAGTACAGTGCTAATGAAAGGATTTTGAGATTTTGGATTCCTTGCCTGGGCAAGGAGGGAGGATCAAGCATCTTGCAAGACTTCTGGTGGTTCCAATTCACCAGTAGCAGTGGTAAGAACATCAGAACTTCTGAAATAATGGAGCTGAGTAGCTGTCCAAAGTGGTGGGAAGTTCAGAACTATTTCAAGTCGTTCTTCTGGGTGAGAAGTTGCCTGAAGTGGCAGATGCAACCTGAAACACTCAGGGCTTTTCTGAAGGAGGTCTCTCATCTGAATATGGCAGAAAATGGACTACATTTGATATGATTTTTTAATAAGTGGGGGACCAATGACTGCAAACTTGCAAGAAATGGAAGCTGAGCTGATCCCTTAATGAGACTCCTTTCAGAGAGACTTCAGCATTTTAGGGTGGTTTAAGAGGTTTCCTTGCTTAGATGTTGAATTTAAGAGGTTACTTTACTTCTCCGCTTTTGCCAAAGGTATTTTTGTGTCATCCTCTTAGGAAAGACAATGCAGCAGGAGATGCACTTGTTATTTATAGCACATCTAAAAAAAATCTATAGCTGACAGTTCACAAATTAGCACGTATTTTAATGTCTCTTAGTTCTTGAATTGCCAGAGTGCATCCCTGAGCTGTCAGGTTATCAATTTCTAGATATTCTGGGGGAGGGGATGTACAGAAGTGTATTTGGAAGTCTTCTCATAACCTCAAGTGACCTGATGGAACTAATATTTCCATTTTTTTTTTTCAAAAGTAGACAAGCATCAATTGTGTATGTAATATATGAGAGGATTTTGCTCATTTGTATTTTATCTTCAGTAGATATCAACTGCCATCTTAATCAATTAGTTACAGATCCTTATCAGCTCTTAATTCGAGTAGCTCTTACATGTGAAAATACTGAAGTGTCTCGCTTTTTCTTCTTAGGAACATCATTTTGCTTCTGCAAGAATTTCAAGCCCTAAAAATATAAAATCCTGGTAGTTTTGAGGCTGGTAGCTGCAATCTGCATGCATGTTATGGATATGATTAGCAGCCACCTTCTTATCTTCCCATCTACTTGAAAGAGAATCTCTTGGAAGTCTCCTGTCAGTCAAAAAGTAATTTATAAATGAGGCCAGAATACTGAAGTCTGCATTTGAATTTTACTGCACCTTGGGGGCAAGAGGAAGAGCCCTTTTAATTTAAATCCACATCAAAGAGTTCTTTCACAAATTGTCCGGAGTCAGGATGGTCACAGCTTGATATTCACACTTGTGACAATGAATAATTCGCTATCACGGTTTCTTAGGGAATTCTAGAAAAGGATAAGATTTAGCAGCACTGTGGATTTTTAGCAGCTTTTAAACCCAGAGAAAAAAATCTTCTAAGGTTTTTTTTTTTCTCCCCCTTGCAGTCATGGTTACACCTTAAAATCTCTTTAATAAAGACTAGTTTTCAGATTACTGGAATCATTGTCAGCTGATTTGCAGTTTCTCTGCCCACTGGGCAATAAGGATTCCCCATCTGATGGTCTGTTGATGACCTGCAAGCAGCCTGTTAACTGGAAAAGATTACAAGTAATTTTTTTTTTTTAAAGTGATCACATTCAACTGAAATATCTCAAATAAAACTAAATATCTTGCCACTTGCTTGCCTTAAAATCTTCTGTTTGGTTTTCTTTCTCTGGTGAAATAATGTGACATTTCCCCATTTTTATATAGCCTGACTGCTGGCATGTTTAAATTCTGCTTCCTACAGAAGTGAGAATAAGTTATTCTGTGTGGTTGGTTTACCTCTGAGTTTTATTTTGGGACCAGCAGAAGCAGCGTGCAAGTTTGGCCAGCTCCCTCTGTTGGAAAATTGGGAGATTTCTGTGCTGTGCTGAGCATCTCTGGGAGCTGGGGCACCCTTTTCTTCCACACATCATCCCTCCAGGAAATGGGGGTCTGCAGATCTACTCTGAGGCCATTGAAGCAGAAATAGTAGCTTAAATTTCCCTTTTCCTGTGCTCTGTTTCAGATGATAACCTGTGGGTGTAATTTGTCAAAATACTCTTCAGGAGTATTTGAAAACAAAACCAAACCTAAGCGAAATGTGCAATGTCCTTGGCTCCAGAGGTTTTGCTTTTAAAGTTTTTTCCTTTTCTCTCTGTGTGCTGCTGGAGTCAATTCTTGTAAAATGTGTGTATTATGGTCTTTTAATTGCTCACAGGGTTTTAAAACAGACTGTTACTTATTTATCAGCAGGAAATGGACAATAGTCAAAATAATATAATCAGTTTCTGATGTATTTCCCTGCTTCTTTTCCCATCTGTTCAAAAGTTTTCATGGAATGTGACTGCTCAGGATTTTAAACGTCTTGTGATGTACCTTCTTTCAACTACTGAATCTTTTAATTGATGCTTCTTTCCTTTTGCAAAAATCTGATAGCCTTTGGTATTGTGAGAGTGCCTTCCATGGTGTGATCTTTTGCTGCTGCTTTCTGGTCAGAAATCTCGTGGCTTTTAAATGCCAATTAAGGCAGCAAAGTAAAAATTCTTAATTTCTTTAACATTTATCTTGCAGACCATTACAAATTTTCATGAAGGCCTACTTTTCTTCCCTTTCCTATTGTAGGGCTTTTATAGCAAAGATGATCACAAATGATGTGTTGCACTTACACAATTATTAAATTGTTATTTAATTAATCAATGTAATTATTAAACACTTAATATCTGTAATCTAGAAATTTTACACAACCTCTAGCTGAATGTAAGTGCTTTATTTGTAAGTGCTTCATTTGAATATTTCGTGTAGGAATGGAAAAGTAATCCACTATCTGTCTTTATTAAAGTGCATAAAGACTGCCAACATTAGTTTTAAATGTAACTTTTATAGCAAAGGTTATTATTGTGGCACACTCAGCTGCAAAAATATAGAACAAAAATATGAAATACGTAATAATTTTTCTCATTTAATTGTGAAACAAATTGCTGAAATACATAATGCTATATATCCATAGTATAATCCATAATATATATTGACTGTTTCACAAAGCAAACTGACTTTTCTTTAAAGAATTTACTGCAAACAAAGGAGCTGTATTTAAACAGAGACGCAAACATAAACTCTGGCAACTCAGTTCCTAAAAAGATTGTGATGTGAGCCCCAGAGTGCTGGCAGGAAGGGCTTGGCTGAGTTGCTGTGCAGGAAAAGGGATCCCCTAGGTCTGAAATGGGCTCCTGGCACAAATCCCAGCTGTCACCCAGGCAGGTGCTGGTTTGAATCTGCAGTGTCTGGGTTATGCTAAAGCAGAATCACTGAACTGAAATGACCTGGACCCTGGACAGAGGCTGCCAGGCCAGTTATACATTACTGGGGAGCTCTCAGAAGCAGGAGGAACACACACTTGTGTTTTGCAAGAATCACATGGAATGTGGTCCACAGAAGATATTTATTTGAACCTTTCCATTTTGAAAATGAGTCCTGGTTTCAGCTTTCTTAATACATGAACAGGACTGAAACAAATCCAGAAGGGAAACTTCTGCATTATAGCCCAAATAATGCCTTTCCACCAAAAACTTGCTTGTACTCTGTGTTTATTCAGTGTTTAAATTTTCCCTATAAACATTTGGATTCAGTAACTCTTCTGATAGGAGCAATATTTTGATTTTATCAGAGGTCCAAAACATATGAAAGCTTAAAAATAACAAGTCTATTAAAAAGCAAATCTGTTTTGCTAAAGATGTAGTTAAGGTGCATGATCATAAGAATTGAATCTAAGCTGCATTATATCTGGGGATTTTTTGTTTTTTGTGCACAGGAATTAGAATAGGCCTTCAACTGCTTAAATGAAAAGAGTTTGTTAGGAAAGGCACTAACTCACTGAGATCTCTTCTTGCCTAAATAATACAAAAATTCATCACTATGGATTCTTTAACTTTTAGAAATTTACACTAAAATTATTATCTCTAAAAAAAACCCCAAAACAACCTTAGTTTGTGTACTTCTGATCTTCATCTTTAGGTGTATTGCATGTGCACATTTTAACACTTTAGATTTGGAAGGTAGTTCTAAATGGAAATGTAAGGACATTCTGCAACCACATGCAGAATACTTCCATTTTTTCCTAAGCTTGGCTGTTCCTGCCAGGGGTTCATCTCTACTTTATATCCTCAGTTATCCTACTGTGGTTTCCAGTTCACATTCTGAGCATTTCTCACATTTCCTTACCTCATGTGAGTGCATTCACTTCCCTATAACCCTCCACATTTCCATATGAAAAACTGGCAAGAATGTTAGTAGTTGTTATAGCAATAAGCAATTTATGAGGGTCACCCCAGCCCTCATTATTTCAATATTTATTCTTGCCAGTAAACTTTTTTCTTGTTTTGTTTGTTGACTAATGGAGAATCACACTTAAAAATGTCATTGTTTGGAGGGTTGGACTGTCAGTGTGTTTGGGTGTTAAACAAATCTGCTTTGTTATAAATGGAAATTCAAAAGAAGTGATAAACTTAAAATGCATAGCAACTTGTGGTTGCCATGGTGCTTCAACTTGAAGTAATTTTCTTCAATATTAAAATGCTTTTGGGGTGTCATCTTTGCTTTTAAGTACGCACTACTTAAGAAGGAAATGGCTCTGGGGAGAAGTAATGAGAAACTATCTTGGAATATCTAATGTGACAACCACTGAAGAAGTGTCAGGAAAATTCCTCAGTGTTCTAGAATCTGTTTGGGGCCTGGCTGTTTTGGCAATGGAGGCTTTTTTGACACAACTTCACTACTCTAAAGACTGGTGGGTTACTGCAGATCAGCCCCAGCCAGTGGAGTCATGAGTCAATTCTTCAAGAAGAAGAAGGGAAATACAGGTTGGGTATTAGGAAATATTTTTTTACAGGAAGAGTGATAAAGTACTGGAATTGTCCACCCAGGGAGGTGCTGGAGTCACCATCCCTGGATGTGTTTAAAAAAAAGACTGAATGTGGCACTCAGTGCCATGGTTTAGTTGAGGTGTTAGGGCATGAGTTGGACTCAGTGATGTTGAAGGTCTCTTCCAACCTTGTGATTCTGTGTGAAATATGAAGTTGAGTTTGTCAAATGGCGAGTCAGGGGATGGGATCAGTCCCCAGTGTGTCCTGTCCCTTTGTGTCACTCAGGTGATGTGTGCTTGTCATCCTCCCCTTTATCCCTGATATTGGTGTACCTGTAATTCTCACTTCTGCAATAATTAAGGAGATTCTTTATCTGGCCGAGCCACTTTGGAAAGACTTTAAACTTCTCCCAGAGCTGATGCCTTGCCTCAATCATTTTCGATGCCAGAGCTGCTTAAGTGTTAGACTTGGGTCCCCCATGTGGACCTGAGCTGCACTACTGCTCCCTCCCTTCCCAGCCCGGCTCTGGGTTTTCTCTTTCTTTTTCCTGCTTTTATTGGCTCTCTTTGTTTCAAGTGAGCACCTTCCATGTGTTCTCCTTGCACGAGACCTTTGGCTTTTAAACAAGATAAAAATAATAAAGAATTCTGTCAGTTACTAATCATTTTATCTCGTTCTTGAAATAACGATGGCTTGCAAAAGCACTCTGAAGTGGTGCATGACTTTGATACATAAGTAATAATAATCCCAAACTGGCAGTAAATGAATTTGTATTGAATTTCATTTAAAGAGTTCTGATAACTGAGCATTTCTCTCTGACACTTCAGCTTCATTGCATATAAAAATCAGCAAAAAGTGTCTCAGGAAATAACTGCAGGATGTTGTTGGTTTTCATCCTTTTTTTTCCATTAAATACTTTCTATTTTAAAAGCATAACATTTAATTTTTAAAAACCAGAGTTAAAATCTACCCCTTTGCTGTAGTCACACAAAGATTGCAGCTGGTGAAATCTCTGTACAGTGAACAGGCCAATTAATGCAAATTGCATAATATAAACTTGAGATTGCAACACTGGCTTCTTTAAAGAGCTTGCATCATGTTTATTCAAATGATCAGTGCTGTGTGAGCTAAACATGTCAGTTAACTCAAAATGACCATGGTCAGAGTTAGTTTGTGCCTCTGTATTTTGGCTGCTGCTGTATGGCTTGGAAATTCAAAAAAAAGAAGACTGCAGCTTGTAGGTTAAAAGTCTTCCCCCAGTCTTTAGTAAGGGTTCACTCTGATTCTTAGGGAACTATCAATAGAGAAGTAAAATGATTTGTGTTTCTAGGAGTAAACAAAGATTGCCTTGCGATTTTGGGAGTTTTTTATTATTTTGGGGGTTTTTTTTGGAGGTTTTTCTTATTATTTTGGGTTTTGGTTGGGGTTTTGTTGGCTTGTAAGCAGCAAGCATCTTTCATTTCTAATTAGTCCCTGAAAACACAACAAACTAAATATAAACAAAACCAGCTAAATATAGCATGTGGATGTTTGGAATGGCATTATTTCAGGCTGAGGCATAACAGGACAGTGATCTTAACATTAAAAGATGACCTCTTCAAAGCAGCATCCTGCAAGTGTTCAAAGCCACCTAATGGGCAAAGCTGAAATGCAGCTGCAGCTTTAGGGATAAAGGGGCAGTGAGTGGTTATTTACTCTTGCTAGAAAGCTCTGTGTGTTCCAGCAAGGCTTTGCACAACTTCCCCTCAAAAACATGACGAAGTTTGCCCATTTTACATCTCCATTGGGTTATTTAGCTGGGAAATGGTTTGGGAAGCAATCAGAAAATCTGCAGAATGCCTTTCTGACCCTGTCATGTCGCTGTTGTGATGAGAGCCAGAATGCTTGTGTTCTGCTTCTCAGCCCAGGAGCTCTGTCCTGGTTTTCGGAGTCAGGAATAAATCACATCCCTTCAGACAGCAGGTTGGTTTTTGAAACCTGCCTTCAGATTAGTCTTTCTGTCTGTCAGCAGTCAGCACAACTTAAGTTGCTCTTGCTCAGTTAAGGTGACGTAACCCAGCATAAGGTGGACGTAGCTGAGCGCTGTGATAAGCTTAAGGTAATTTGCCTGCCAGCAAATCCTGCTCATCAACAACACTCAAGTTGTTATTGTAAATGGGACAGTGTTTTGAGTTAGAATTCCTAAGGGATTTAATCTTGTAGCTCCGGGCACCTCAGAAATGATTTCAAAAGGGATGCCTGTGTTGACACTTACGCTGTGGTGTAGTGATTCCCAGGCTGACTATTTAAAGACTCAGCTTACACATCAAAAGTGGTTAAACCAGAAAGATAGAACTTGTCATGTTTTTGAAGCTTTCTTCACAATGCCTCTGCTTTCACCTCAGAATTTCCTCTGCAGTTCCTCCCTGGTAATTCCTATGTTTTTATAGTTTCAAGTGTGTTACCTCTGTTGTGCCATTAGGAAGGGAATACACAGCTCTTCTGTGCTGCTGCTGTTAGGGTGAAGCTCATAGTTTTAATAATATTTAGCAGCTCCTTAATTACCAGTCTGAAATTGTGTATTCTGTCCTGCTCAGTTCTAAATGCTTCCATAGCTTTTAGCAAGATTGCTTTGTGTTTTACAAAGCAGAACTGCAAATTAAATCATCTCATTCATGGAGCTCCGCTAGTTGAGTACCAGATGCTTCCAAAAGGTGCTGTTACTGAAGGAGCTTCTTACAATGAGAATTTTTCGGTTTGTCTCTTGTTTTTCCTCTCCAGAAGGTATCAATGATAAAAAACATGAAACTTTGAGGTGCTACCACAGTGACACCACGTTAAGCAGTGGGTTTTACCTGAAGAAATGTCAGCTAGGAGGTGAAATCCTGTGAGTTCACTGCTGTAGCTGCTGTGTGGGATCCGTGGATCTCACTGTCCAAACAGCTGAGTGTAATACCCTGATGTTTGGGGATTCTTTACCAAACCAATCTGCAGTGTGTGGTTGTGTTGCTGCTTTAAAAACAAGCAGAATTTTGCAGTTCAGGAGGTGAGGGATCTCTTCACGTCAGCATCAGGATCGCCATCAGCTCCAGGCTCCTGGTTTTATCAGCTCTTTGGATCCCTGTGGCCCTCTTGTGTAACTTTGTACAGAGAAAAACCTGTTTCCACATTTCCTAAGTGTGCTCAAACTGGCTTTTGAAATAAAAATGATGCCTTGAGGAAGCTGCTGCCAGTGCCTTTAGGCTGTCACCTTGGATTCGTTCCATGTGAAGTAAGACCTTGTAACTGACTTAAGGCTGATTTTTTTGTTTGTTTTTTGTGTGTTTTTGAGGTCCCACTGAGGAAAGATGCCAGAGCCTTCTTAATGTCAGGAAAGGAGTGGGGGATGGTGTTTATGAAAGGAGTTTTATTTCTCAAGCCAGTAGTAATCATGTCTTAAGTAATGTATGAGGAGTAATAGTCTTAATCTGTGTGAAATGAGAGGCAGTTTTGGATGTACTCCAAGAAAGATGCCACCTTCAAAATGAAGTATTTAATTCTAATCTTTATTTCCTTTGCAAGGAACCTCTAGAGGTTGTTTGGATTCCTGATTTTTAATATTAGAGTGGTATCAAGAGGACTGAACCCGCTCTAAAAAGAAGTGAAATAAGAAGAGGCAGATTAATGCAAGAGTTTGTCTGACACAAAAAGGGATGTCCTAACTTGGAGAAGTTAAAGCAGTTGTAGAGACTTGAAATGAAAAGTGAGAATTCAGCATATAAAAAGAGAGAGAGTGGAGAAAACCAGAAGGGAAATGGGAATTCTTATTATTTTGTTAAGGTAACTCTTACAGGTTTTATATAAAAAGTTATTTAATAGCTAATGTAGTACTGGTAGGGGAGACCTGAACAAGGAAGTCTCTAAGTCTGGGAAAAGTCTTTGAAGAATGAAATAATTGGTTAATTTGGCTAGGGTAGCCCAAAAGTGTTTCAACACTAATGCAGTCTGTACTAATTGGTAGTTTATGAGCTGGATCTTTATTCCATTTGAGGGGAAGGACTGGCATTGAGTGAATTGTCTTTGGTAATGCTTTGAATTGGCTCTATGACTTGTTGGAGTCTTTCCAAATTACCTCCAGCTTATTTCTTTATAAATACCGGGTCATTTTTTTCATGCTTGATTTCCTCCTCTGACCTCAGTCCATTTTTGTGACGAGATTTGGGCCCTCAACTTGGAATTAGTGGCAAGGCCAGGTTTGCCATGGGTGTAAGCTTGCATATGACCCATTCTTCCCCTTTTGAAGGGATTTTATTCTTCTTTTGCTCTCCTTTCCTGGCCTCTCAGGCAGGAGAAGGGCAGTAAAGCTTGCAGCAATGCATTAAACTCCAGTAGGGCCACACTGGTGTCCCTTTGGAAGACTCTGGATTCTGTTTCCTTGCTGGAGCTGCTCCTCTGTCATTCTTAGGAGCATCATGGAAAGGACTTCTCTGGTCAACCTTGGTTATTGTAAAAGCTGATACCCAGTCAACTGATATTCAAGTTCCATTAAAACCTGTCCTGTCTGAAGTGCTTTTGGCAGCAAAGACTCTCTGAGTGCTCCAGGGGTTGGTACTGAAGATTTCCATGCCTGATTTTAGCCTGTGTTGTGGAATTATGAAGCACTCACATAAATATGCGAGTATACATAGGTAAGCTGTAAAATAGTGCAGTAGCTCATAATTTAAGGAACTTGCAATATTATTAATAATTTATTCATTAATGGGGAAATTATTATTATCACTCTTTCCATGGGCAAACTGTTCTCTTCCTTTTTGTTGCCAAAAAATAAATAAATATTTTTTTTATCAATACTGAAGTACTGGAAAAATAGACAAGTTGGATCAGTACCCCTGTTGCTCCTTTCCAAAACTGCTGTGCCTACAAATTAATATTGAAAAGCCTTGATTTGTTTAGTGCTCATTAAAGTTACTTAGTCTGGGATTGTCAGTAGTTATATGGGGAAAATTATTAGGTGTTAAAATGTGTGATCAATGTAAGTTCTTATTAAAAAGATGCACAGAATGAGTAAAGAAACAGATATAATTAGATATTAGATCCAGTTAATGTTTTTTATGCCATAGTTATGAAGCAATACTTCTATATAGAATTGGAAAGCCTGTTTCTGTTTTGAATGTTCATCCAATGATTGTTGCTTTGGAAGGAAACTCTGAGGCAGATTTTTGGGGCTTGTAGGACAGAGTGAGCATTTCTCTACAAAAGGGAAGTTTATTCCCAGGTTTTAAATACTGTAGTGACATGTTTGCTTTGTTTAAAAGAAAATGTTGATATGATTCCAAGATCAACAGGAGATTTCTCTGTAATACTCTTCAACAAGATTTCCTTGTTGCAAGATCACTTTCAAGCCCATATGTAATTAACTGACTTTCTAGAGCATCCTGAGTTCCCTGGCAGCAGTGCAGTAGTTTTATTATAGGAATTTGCTAATTCCTCTGTCCTTGCTGCAGGACAATCTTGTTCTTGTGTTCTCTCTTGCTGGGGTTTGGTCATCCTGGATAGAACTGGTAACTGAATCTGAGAGGTTCAATAAAATAAATTCATTTGTTTTATTGTGAGAGTGCTGCACAGGTGCATCCTCAGCTGTAGAGATGAACTAAAAATAGCCCAAATACTGAAATATTGAAGACATTGAATATTGAATATTGTTGAGGGTGAGCAGTGCTGGTGATTTCATCCATGCTGGGAATCTTGGAGTGTGAAAGCCACATGTCCCCAGTTCTGTTTATTGGACTGGAAACCTGGTTAGAATTAATTAGACCCCTGTTAAAGGCAGTAGTGGATTTCAGAATATGCAAATGTCCACTTTTTTTCCTCAGTGACATCAAATATACTGTGGAAAATAGTGAAAGGGCTGTAAGCTCAGGGATGCACTGTATTTAAGCAAGAATAATCAGGTGAAATCACATCCAGAGAGTGCAGACTTTGAGAAACCAAAAACAGTGCAAGACAATCAGAGAGTCAGGGAAACAAAACCTTTAAGATTTTGTAGCCTACAGAAACTGGAAGGGAATGGAATCCAGAAATACACTCTCAGCTCCAGCAAAGTGAGAGTAATTGGTTTTCTATGTCTGGGAACTGGGACAAGCAGTAATGCTCTGAAGGTGGAGATGGGGAAAAACCAGTGGGAAGGGAAGAATCCCAGAGAGTTACAAAAGCCTTGGTGGGACAGGTCACAATTGCAGTCTGTGTTGGTAGCCATGGTGTTAACACACATTCAGATGGTTGTTTTGTTCATTAACCAGGTGATGAAAGCATTCAAATACCTGGTGTAGCCTAGATTTATTCGCTAAGAATATGCTATGCATGAGCATTTTTATTTCTACTCTCAAATTAATATGTTTAATTAATTGTCAATTAATATGTCACTTCAGATGTGTTCAACTTTCACATTGATTGTTGGGCTGGTGTTAATTCAGTTTTGGGATTTTTTTTTTATTTTTTGCTGCGTCATTCTGCATTCTGAAACACTTTAGAAATGCATATTACTTTCAGAATGGATTTGTTTGCTTTCCAGTAGTAATTCATCAGGACCATTGTGTTGCATATTGTCTGCATTTTTGGTCTGGTTTTCCCCCTCTCTGAATGGAAATCTCTTTGAAGGAAGAGGTTTTATTCTGGGCTTATATGTATGATAAGGATCTAGTCGTTGACTAAGTTTTCCTGTATCATGTGCAGCGTACAAATCAAAATACCACTTGATTTCTGGGCCAACAAAGGGATTTTTGAAGCTAAAACTGTGAGGCAGCTGAGAGCCTGTATTTGTAATGATATCAGGAATCAGAGCAGCTGGGTTATGTGGTATCTGTTCAGTGCTTATTAAAGGCTGGACCCAGAATAATGTAACTTCACTGGCTGTCATCTTTAGGAATCCCCTTGCTTTGCATGCTGAACTTTCTTTTGGGCAGCCAGATTTTTTATTTTCCTTTGTTCATCTGATTACCACGTTTTTACATGTAAATTCTCCTTCTGCAGGGAAATTAATTTTGAGTTTCGGGAGTTAATGCTGTGTTTCTTAAAAATACACCTATAGCAATGGCTGAAGAGACTGCTTGGGAAACCAGTAAAGAGTCTTTCAGTGCTTTAGCACCCCAGAGTTGCTTTCTGTGATTGCTGACAAAATTCTTGATGGAAGGCAAAGTCAGTTCCCCTGAGTTATAATGTTAACCTTGCTGTGATGTAATGTAGGGATAGAAGGGTTTGAAATCTGGTTTGGTGCCTGAAGTGCCATTAGTAATTAAATTTGGGATGGAGTGTGAAAATATTCTTGTTGGGAATAATAGATTTTTTTATTTGTTAATAAACTAGTTAACTGGGAGTGCAGGTTCTGTGCTCTGACATTAATATTGATTAAACATATTATTTTTTAATAAGTGGAGGGGAGAAAAGCCCCACAAGCATCAGTTTGTTCTCATAAAGGATTATATACGAGTTTCAAAACAATTCTAGTGTATTCCCCATGTGCATATTCAGGGTAGGATTTTATTGTAATCTTAAGTGTTCTATTTTATTATTACACTGATACCCATGTTCCTATGGAAAAAAAACATTAAAGCTGCCTTTGGGATGTTTTGTCCAAGTAGTTGAATTTTACAGCTCAGTTTTAATTGTCTAGTAAATGGAGGGTTGTTTTTGTTTTTTTTTAATCAATGGTCATCTAGAGTATATCCTCAAATTGGTTGTACTAGGCAGACCAAAGAGGCATTTAGGAAAGAATATAATAAAAATAGGGTATCTGTTGGGTGTGGGGGTGTAGCTAAATGCTGCACCAAAGCATGTTGTGGTATTTTAGTACTTCATTCTGCATATGCTTGTGGGGTTTTTTTGCTCTCCAGAATACTTTGTGATAGGAATAAAGAATTTGTTCCATTTATTTCTTTTGAGGAACAAAACTTGCTTTTCAGTGAAGCTACTATTCCCATTACCACTCCTTCCAGATGATGAATGGTGAATGCTTCCTGTGCAGAGAAATTTTCAGTATCACTTTGCAGTGCTGTTTGCCAGTTTGGCTTTCTGCTTTATCTGCACCATTTTTCCTGGGTGCTTTCTCCCCATTCTCTGAGCTGGAGTCCAGTTGAACCCAGGCTCTTTTAGACTCTCCCTGTTTCTTATTTAGGAGCACCTAATCCAAGCTTGATCTCTGCCCATGCTTCTCTTTCCTGCAAGGATCCCTTTTCAATTAATGCAGCCCCTTTCAGTTGCTTTCTTGTATCTCAGGCACAGGCTGTTGTGGGTTTTCTCAGCAGCCCTCTTCAGTCTAATTTTGCTTGTCCTGAATAATTTTATATCAAATGCAAGTTATTCTTATGCTCTTCACTTGCTTTTTCAGAGAGCTTGTGAATATCTTGAGTATAATGGGTCTTGTATTCTGCATATTTCTATCTGTGCATAGACAAGGCTTAGGTTTTGTTTCATTACTATGAGAGATTCTTCAAGAGATCTGAATGAAGGACTTAAAAAAAAAATCACTTTTTTTTTTTATATATAACCATATGGCTTTATTAATGATTCCATTACAATAAATGTGCAAGGTGAGGCTTTCCCATACAGAGCTGATGCTATTTTTTTTTTCACAGTATATTCTATACATTAAAATGTCTGTTAATTATGTTCTTCTCTGAATACTGATAATTAACTTCTTCTTAATACCTGATAACCACCCAATACAGAAACTGAACTTGGAAAAAAAGTGGAGCACTAATAGCAGGATCACTCTTTGGTATTCTTTGACACAAAAGCCAGTTTATATGCAAAGTGCAGCCATTATGTCATACTACTAATTGTTTTCCTTATTTCCTGAGAATAGTTACATAAATATTAATTTAACCAGGTGGTTTTAGTGCAGTTCATTTGCCAGTTCTCTAAAATAAAACTTCTCTAGTGACATTTCTTTGGGGCACTTCAGAGCTCTCTTGCCTGTAAAGAAACGTTTTAGTGCTTCGAAGGGGAACTTGGTTTCTCCAGCGTGAAAAACGTGCCTGGCTATTTTACTGTGGTTTTGCCTGTCTTGAGTGCTCTTTCTGCCTCTTCAGATCAAACCTCCTCTTAAGATTCTGAGAGAATTTTGTCTGTTTGGAGCAAGCCTCTGTTCGATTTTTGTGCCATAGCCAGAGGCAATTTTTCTTGGCCTGCTGAATTGGGGCTTTACATTTTTGTGTTCCGTACTTGGACCAGGTTCCACTTTTTGAAAGGTCTTTTTTTTCTTTTTATGGGTTTTTTTTTCCGTGGCTTTTATGTTTCACAGATTACAAACTGGATAAGAGTTGGCTGCTGTGTTTATCCAGCAGCTCCTCTGCCTTCCCCCAGCTCCCTGCTTTCCTGCTGAAATAGAAAACTCTTGACTTTCTGGTAGATGGCAGCATTTCCTGCCGGTTCTCCTGCCCGTCCCAGTGCTTGCTGGAAGGGCTGGATTCACTTAATTCGTGGGCAAACAAGAGGAAGGAGAGAGGGAGATTTTTGTCAGCTTTCTCCCAGATTTGGAGCAAGCACTGCCAGGGGCACAGAACCTTTTTGGAAGCCTTAATGTGGATTATACTGAGCACCTGGCTCAGGATGGTTTTTCTTTCTCAGGTCCTGGTTGTGTGGAATTTCTCAGAGGAGATGGAGTGTCTCAGCCTCGAGTAAGAGGTGATGCTTCTCTGTTGCACAAGTCCAAATGCTGGATGCAATATGCACATGCTGTAAATACAGTGTATATATATGTATATAAATAACATGTTAAAGATTGATTAAACTGAAATGAGGCTTTGGATTTGAACACAAAGACTAGGATTTTTCTGGAAAGAAATCTGTCATTTATATTGCCTTGCTTTATTAGCAGAGATTATTCAGGCTGTGTAAAGCAGGTGGTATTTTCAGTGTTTCTTTCAAGCTCTCAGAATTCCTTCCTCTTTGCAAACTTGCTACATGAACACAGTTGATGTCCAGTCTAACATTTGACTCTGGCATAAGCTTAGAAGTGTCCTTAAGAGGACAAAAAAAGCAATGTTGGAGTAGGATGTGGAATAAAATTTAAATGAGGATGGCATGGGAAAAGCAGGTAGGTCAGGGGGTAAAGAGAATTGGAATATTTGGTGTTTTTATCCTTCTTGTGGGAAAAAAAACAAAACAGCCATGCTTGGCTTCATTGGGTAACTGTGCTTTCAACCAGTTAGTGTATAAATATCTAAAGGGGAGGGAAGTGTCAAAATATTTTTAAATGTTGCTTTTTATGTCCTTGAAATGATTGAATGTAGGGGAGGGAATGGAAATAGTTCATTGCATTATGGAAGTGTTGACTTTTGTGTCCAAACCAATTCAAGGAACATACTGAAAATGCAGTTAAAAATCTGTTTGTCGTGTTCTTCCTGGTAACAAAAACATTTGGATATTTTTTGCCAATCATATCAGACACTTTAAAATCATCAGACTGTAGATGGAAAATCTCCTAAAGAATATGTAATTCACTGACTGGTAAAAAGCATTAGCCTTTATGGAAGATATTTGTAATATCTGTGCAGAGAATGTTAAAAAATGTGGCACTTTTCGAATGAAATCTCTTACTCAGTGCATTTTGGAGCTGTAAATCTGCTGGAACTGACCAAATCCTTATGTGTCTTGAAGGCACAGGTCACTGGTGGGTTAAAACTGTATCAGAGTGGCCAAATCAAATCATTGCTTCAGAAGAAGAAAGGGTGACTTTTGTAATAATAAAAGATTTCAAAGGTAGAGTAATTCTGTTACTACTAGGAACAGAAATTTGTGACTGTTTAATCCATTTTTTCTCTTTTCTTCCCCCTTTTTTTCTGTCTCAGCCCTGAGTAGATAGCCCAGACGAAAGAAAGAAGTATTTTTCTCCAGAAACTATTTTTTATTTTCCACCCTCTTCAGGAAAATTCTGTTCTTTGAATAAAAATTGATGTAAAGGATTTATAGGAATAAACCACAGCAGTCCTTTCTCAGCATCTTTGAAACTTTAGATGAAATCTAAAACAAACAAATGTGAGACTGCTTGGTTTGTTTTTTATTCTGAATAAATTTACCTTGTGTCTCTTTTGATTCTTAAAAGGCTTTTGCTTAGAGTAAGACCCATTTCTGTGGCAACCTTCCTGCTCTTGCTGTTCACGCCAGGAAGAACATTTGAGGCTTATTTTAATAAATGTCTTATATTATTAGCTTCATTTTTTTGGGACAAGCCAAATATCTGGATGGGATTTAGTTTTTATTTGGTGGGGGTATTGTTTGGGGTTTTTTTTAAGTTGCATTTATATATTGACTGACACTGCAGATCAAGTTACTTCTTTCACATACTTCTGTGAATAAGTTATGTATGTTCCACATTAAAATATTAATGCAGGATATATTTGACTCCTTGGCACAGGAATAAGATTTTCCAGGTGAAGTGACTTGAGGTTTCAAAAACCATGCCAAGTACTGACTGCAGTGCCAAAGAGGACTAGTTCATGTGTAATTATTCTCAGATGTACTTCATGCAATTAATAATTACATTGTACTTACCATCCTGAATAAAACCTGTTTTTCCAACTGTTTAGGTTGTGCATATCTGAATCATTTAAATATGGGTTGTTTTGGGATGCTGGTAAGAATTCTGGGATCTGAGTAGAATTTCCTAATGGTTTCAAGAGTGAAAGGGATGGTTTTTTAGAATGAACTTGTTGCCACACTACCCAGTGTTCATCCATGAGCAGAACATTCATAGATGTTCTGTACATGGTTCAAAAGCAGAAAGCTGCTGTGAGAGGATACCAGTGGAGTAGTCAGTTCATCCTTCTAAAGTTGCTTCCAAACTTTAAAACTTGGATGAAATATTTGAGGGTTAATGCTTCTTTTGAGTTAATAAAATGGAAAGATTTGGAGAAAATTCATGTTGCAGGCAAGCAGAAATGCTGACACTTCATGTTTGAGCACCTCTTACCAGGGCTTAAAAGAGCAGAAATCTTGTCTTTACAATAAAAATGTAGGGTTTCAAATTCATATCTGGAAGGAAAAAATGGGATAATCATCAAAGGAACTTCTGTCTTCACACTCAACAGGAAATTCAAATGCCTGTCAGTCAACTTGCACAAGTCATTTCTCAAGCACACAAAAATCTGAAGCAGTTTGTCTAAAGAGATTAAAAAGAAAAGGAAAAAAAGTAATACACCTCAATGTAACACTAAGGAATCAAAATACAAAATACTCCTGTATGAAAGAAAACCAAGTCAGCCTGACATTCCTTTGGTACATTCTTTATTATGTCTGAAATGTGAAGCAGTGGTGTAATTTTGATTGATCATACAAGGATGGCACTGCCATATCTGTACATGTGCAATTCAGGTACTGGTATTTTTAACAAGCTTTTGGTAGCATTTTTTAATCTGAATGTGCTCTTTGGGTGGTTCATTTATACGTGTGTTGGCAGTGGAGTACTCAATTATTGCTTATGAAGATTGATTTTTTTTACCTCTCATTATAAAGCCTGAAGGAAATAGCAATTCTAAAATTCAGGAGCAGGTAAGTAAAGGATTTCTCTGAATATTAAGCTACAACAATCGATTAAAAAAAACAAAACAAGAAAACAACCAAACAAAACCAACCAAGAAAACAAACCAACAAAAAACCACCACAAAAAAAAACCCCTGCAAGTCCTGCATTTAACAGAAAGTCTTTAGTAGTACACTGAGTAATACTAACCAGAACAAAAACTTCTTTACTTTCAGAATGTGGTAGTATTTTGCCTTAAATACATTTATTAGGAACAGATATTTTAAAGGTTAAGACAGAATTAACTTTTTTCATACTGTCATAGATTATTTGATGTTTTTGTACACTGGGAATATCCGATCTAGGCTAATTTAATCTTTACAAAATAACACAAATCTGAACACACCTTGTATCAGAGGGATCAGGGGTTTTGTGTATTAAAGCATTAATTGAAAAGTGCTTTTTTCTTTGTCTATCAAACTTCTGGTTCTAAACAAATTACTGAATTTCAGACCCTGAGGTTTTTTTTGAGTGTGGAGTTTTGAATGAGGTTTGTGTTTTGTTTGTTTCCTTTACACTCATTAATGAATTATTCAAAATAGGGGTGAGATGTCAGTGAATCTTCAAGCTCTGCTATGCAATCCTGGATATTCCAGCCCACCCTGATGGGCTGTGGTGTCACTTCCTGGGAGCTGGAAGCTGCAAGTTTATGCCTCAGAAGCTCACCTGGTGTTGTGGACAAATAAAAAATCAATTAATACTCAATAATACTCAATTAATAATCCTCATTTAATAGTGTGGGTTATTTCACTCTGCTGTCTCATTAGCCCTTGCAAGTACAAGACTTGGCAGATGTCAACACCCCTTTGCTAAGGAAATAGAAGAAATTCTTCTTTTTCTCTAGTGGCAGGATGTTGCCAACCTCTTTCAGCTCTGCTGGCGTCATTCTGCAAATGGGAGCACAATGATTCATTTTGGTAATACTATAATATCTCAGCATTATAGTCTTAGCAGCTAAGGATTTACCAAGAAAGAGTACTAATCCATAATTAGTGCTCTTTCATAATTATTCTACAACACTATGTTTTATATACAGAGTAAATTAGCTTGTTGTTTCAGAGGTTTTCAGATATAATTTGATATTTTTGAAGTGCAGCACTGCATATTGCATGGGGACCTGTGGCTCTACATAAATTGTTTAAAAGCACTTAAGACAACAGAAATTTTTTTAGATGGAGGACTTCACGTGATAAAAATGTTAAACTTTTGTTTGCCTGGAGATGGTTCCCTGAGAGTTTTGTAGCTGCACATCAGACGAAGATGGTCCAGGAGGGTTTGCTCTGTGCACGGTTGAGTTCTGGAGGTCAAACAAAACATGGTGACTTCTGTCTGCAAAAGTTACATTTTACATTTATGTAAAACTACCCATTGCAGTTATGAACTGCTTTGTGTGTAATGCACTGTGGCAGACAGAGCTGCTGATGGGCAGAGGAACTTTAGACAAGTTGGATTAAACACATTTACAGGTTTTCTCCATTTATGCTGCTGCACACTCATGGTGTGCCTGAACTTGCACTGTTCAAACTTCCGTTTTTCAAACTGTATTACTGCAAGTAATTCAGTCTTTTTGTATAATTGTCTTCCATTTCAGTTAAGGCCAAAACCAGTTTGTCATCTTTTCTTATTTTATTTGAGTTTATGCAATCGTTTAGGGGTTTTTTTTGTGAGTTTCAAGCAGTTTGCTTTGAAATCTTGGGTCACAAATGGCTTAAAAAGGTGCAGAATCAGCAGCAGTTTCGAAGCACAAGCAAATTTTGATTTGTTCTTCTCATCTCCTCAGGAGAGGATTAAAGTAATCGTGTTCTTATGTAATAATCATTGTAGAATAAAGCATTTGGTCTTCCTTTTATTTTTCTGGTTTTCAAGTAGGATGACCAAACTTTTTTTTTTTAAATTTTCACGTTCAATACTGCTTTGTGACTGTTTGCATTTCAGTTTGTGTGTGTGTGCATTTTTCTAAGTAATACCTTAGCCTTAAGAAAAGCTCATCAGAGGCTGCTTGAAAGAAAAGTAAAGCTCTGAATGAATTTCCTCTGGCTTGCATTGAAGGCACACATATTGGCTATCTTGCTCATTAATTTTTTTTCTTTTCTTCTTGCACCAATTGGGATTTTGTAGTTCAGTTTCAGCATGTAATATATCATATACCTCACCTCTCAACTTTCCCATGATTTTTCTTTTTTTAAGGTTTTCAGATGAGTCTTTTCCTTAAAGGAAGACAAAGCTCCAGTATTTACTTTTCTGTTCTTAAGGATACTGTAAATACAAATGATTGCATGTCAATGTCAGTAATTTCAAAGATGAGTATTCTAAGAAAATATAATCACCTTGCAAAATATTTTTGGTGTATGCTGTCTTAACTAAAATTTGTCTGCAGGATTCAAAGCTGAAGAAATACTTGTTAGTCATGTAAATCCAATTGAATTGTTGCTTTTTGCTGTGGTTTTGGTTTATTTATTTCCTGTGAATCATGTTTGAATGGTATCCTGAGAATAAACCGTGTACTTTTTGAAGGACATGAAATATTGGAGTGATAATGAAACTTTATCCCTGGGCTGTTGTCCTGAAAACAAGTCAATTAAAAAAGCATTTGAAGTGTTGCTTCCCTCTAATTCTTATTGATGTATGTAGGCTTTTTCCTGTTGAGGAGTATAAAGCTCATTATATCAGTTAAATCTATTTTAACAAAAGGGAAAGCCAGAATATGATGATTTTCATCTGTGCTGCTTTCATTTGAGCTGTCACTGTGATTAGATTTGCTCTCAGCAGCTTCAGGAGGTTGGTGTCTGATGTGGAGTTCTTGGGGAGGGCAATGCTGAGCTGGTGGCAGCTTGGACAGAAGGAAAGCCTGTGCTATTAGGGGCTAATCCACTCTGCTGGATCCCGTGATTCAGCTGACAGCAAAATTAAACAGCTCCACTCTGGCTGCTGAGTTTTGTTGTCCAGGTGTAATAAACAGCATCCCTGTTTCAGGCATCTGCCTGTGAAATCCCCCTAACAAGGACTCCTATCCAGTGTCTGATGGAAATTTATAATTACAGACCTGGGTGGTGTAAGGGAAGTTCAGCTGCAAATTAGCTGTGGATCGTTTGGAGTTTAATTATCCTGTTCACTGGTTTAATAATCCTTCAGTGTCTGCGGCTTGAGAATTACTCTGCTCTCCCTTCACAATCCATGCTGCATCAATTTCCGGGGAAATGGGGAGCAGTGGGTAAGCCCTGGCCTGCTGGAGGGACATGTTCATGTTTGGAAAGCTTAAGTAATCCAAAGTGAAAGTCAGCTCTGTGCCACAAGTGGGTGGATCATGCCCTTCCTTGTTGAAAAGGTGAAGGAGCCAGGGGAATAGAGAAAACTGTTTGAAGATATTCTTAAGTTTTGAAAACAAAAACAAAAAACAAACAACCATCCTAGTTTCTAATAAATTGATGCTATGTCATTCCTACTGGGCTTCACTTGAGCTGGGAAAAGCAGCCACATGTAGGAGGAATTCTCTCCAGCAGTCTGATGCGTGCTGTCTTCATGCTTTCCTGAGCAGTGTATTTGCTGGGTTCTGCAGCATTTGCCAGAATTTCTCTGCCAGAGATTGCCAGAGGTGAGGATTTGTTCTGGATGTTTTTTGGAGAACCTGCACAAGAATTCCCATGTGTGACTTCTATCATATCTTTGTATTTAACTGCAGCTGATGGGTGTCTGTATTCATCCCTGACCCCATGAGTTGTTTTAAAAGCCAACCAAAGCTCTGTGTTGTTTCATATGTGCACGCAACATTTTCTGTGAATTCTCTGATGTGACCAGCCTATGAAACAGTTCCTGTTACAGTGCAGTGGTTTTATTCCATTGTAGAAATGATCATCTCAAAGCCCTCTGTTGAATATTACAGAATCACGGAATGGTTTGGGTTGGAAGGGGCTTTAAAGATCATCTTGTTCCAAGCTCCCTGCCATGGGCAGGGAACCTTCCACAAAACCAGGCTGTTCAAAGCCCCATCCAGCCTGGCCTTGGATGTTTCCCGGGATGGGGTGTCCAAAGCTTCTCTTGGCTGATTTGTTCCAGTGTCTTCACTACCCTCACAGTACAGAATTTTTTCCAATATCTAATGTAACTCCACACTCTTTCAGTTGGAAGCCATTCCCCCGTCCTTGTCACTACATGCTCTTGTGTAAATTCAGAGGGTTTTTTCATTAGTATCACATAACATTGCCACTATTAAATATCACTTGATGTTTGACTGCTTGTGTTCCTAATCTTGTGTAAGTCCCCTGTGACCCTTCAAGTGGACCCTTGTTGTCATCCTGAATGGCATCCTTGGCTCTGAGAATGCTGGTGAAGTTCAGCTTCTGTGCTCACTCCCTCTTTAAAATCAGGGTGAAGAGCTGGTGAGCTCAAACTCTTTCAGGTTTATTAATTTATCCTTTCACTCCTTTGAACCCATTACCATCGCTTAACCTCTCATACCTTAATTTCTTTCAGCAGCTTTGACAAGTGATCTTACAGGATACTTTGAGGAAAAAAAGATTGTGAGCTTGAGAGACCTGTTTGATTGGGTTTTTTCAGTAGGTTTTGTACATTTGTTTGTTCACTTCTTTGGTTTATAGGTTTTTTTGTTGTTGTTAGTTTGTTTTACCTGATAGCTCTCTGAGCTATGGCGTTCATATTCAAATACAAAACAGAATGGTTTTATTTATTTATTTGTATTTTTTTTGTTGTTTTTGAAAAGCTTTCTGATTCTGAAGTTTGCAAGGTGAGCTGTATTAGGATTGAGATACAGGCCTGTCTGTCCCATTTTTACCCTCCACACGTTTGCAAGTGATTCTTCAGTGTCTGCAATATATTTATTTTTTGACTTGTGAGTTTTCATTGAAATTTGTGTTCCTTTTCCCGTTTGAGCACACTGAGAATTTTTCCTTGTTTCAATAAACTTTTCTTACCTTGCTATTTAGTGATGCTGATCTGTATTTTGTTTTAATTAATTTTGAGTGTTACTCACGTTTCCCTTGCTATAGATTACATTTTCTCTGATGAAGAAGAGATTTTCCTCCACTCTTTCACTGCGAGCATTTAATGAACTTAATTTTTGCATATTGAGACACTTGGGAGATGAGGCAGAAATCTTGTGCTTGTTGAGATTGGCTCAGCCAGTGCTCGTGGTTGTAATTCTGCCCTGGCTACACAGTCAGCAAGTTGTCAGAATAGCATGTTCTTCTAAGTGTTAATTTTAAATTCATTACATGTGTTTTCATAAACTGATAACTCTACAAAAGGATATTTTTACTACAATCCCTGCCATTAATAGAAAGAAGCAGCTTAATGAGCACATGTGTAGCTGCAATTCAGAATGAGTTAAGAATGTTGCAAAGAGCTTTGGCTGACTGGAAAGTTACTTTGAGAGGAGAACTGAGATATTTTCCAGATGGGATTGCAGCAGCTTTAACTCCGGCTTTATCGGTTAATAAAAGGGATTTGTGCTTTGTGGCAGTTATTGAATAAGGATTTGAAAATGTCTTTAGGTCTTGCAGCACAAAAGAGCTGCTGAGCTTCAGTGTTTCTTACACAGAAACTTGTATTTGATGGGTTGTTTCACTTCTGTGTCGCATCAAAAACTGAAAAATGTTTTATTTTATAAAATATAAAGTATTTTATGCTGCTTTGGTTGATGCCATGTAGAGTTGGAGGATGTGTTCTCAGCTGGCCAGGTCAATGGTGATGTTGCCCTAAAAATTTTCTTTGACTTGCACAATTCTTGCAGTACAGACATTTTGTAGAAAAATTAATTGCATTGGACATGAACAAGAAGTATTCAGATTGGATTCCTGAGGTCATCAGTCTTGCAGCAGAGGTAAACTTACTCATATATGGAATTATTGACTAGATTTCTTTTAATGGCAGTTCTGGGAATAAATATAAAATAAAAAGGAATAGGTTGAGTTTTAGAAACAGTAAAAATTTTACCTTAGCAAGTACAGTTCCTTTGTCAGGGACTGTGGTTCTGTTGTTCATAGTGAATGTGTTTCTAAATCCAATGACTATTTTTAAAAGACAAGCAAATTGATGAAGAGGACAGTGGAAGAAGAGGGTGGAGAGGAATTGCCTCTCCTCTGAGGAGAGGCAGAGCATTGGGGTGTAGGTTGTGTTTATTGAAAGGTGCTTGGTTCAGACCTGCTCTGAGTCTCAGACACCCTATAATATAAATATATATATTTAAACTAGGGAAGCAACACTAGCAATGTGGGCAGCAGTGGCAGTTTTATATGTTCTGGCACATTGTCTGATACGATTTTCCAGATGAATCATTATGGTCATATATTAAAGACCAACACACAGCCTGCTTTTATAAGCTGTGAACAGCAGATACAAACCTTCTTTTTCCATTTTACTTATTCAAGAGCACGAGCACAAACTACTGTATCTCGAGCACAAACTTATATTTAGAAAGGAAATGACAATAGAAATGGGAATGCTTGGTTGACAATTCCATCTAATTGTGGGCTTTCGAAGAGTGAAAGACTAGAAAGGGTCAGATTTATCAGGAAATTGCAATAATTTAAGAAATAAAATCCAGGGCATTATCAGTTGATGTACTAAATGTACATTTGTGAGTCCTTTGGTTCTGTTGGCCCCATGAGAAAGATTCAGCATCTTATTTCATTTGCTCTCAGTATTGAAATAATATGACAGGGGTTGACAGGGGAAATAGAAGAGAAGAAAGTTAAAGATGGCAAAAATAACATGGGAGGGAAAGAAAAGCTGTGAGCCAGGACAATATTTTCAAGTGAGGTGCAAAAATAATTAGAAAATAACAAAAAAGAGAGAATATACATTGTGCAATAAAAATGCATTGAAAAAATGTAGCACAGGCAAAACTAATAATAGGAACAAGAATGTAAATTACACTATAAGATAAGAGAAAAAATACTCATCTTTTGAACTTTGCATATGTAATTTTCCCCTTGTGGTTGTCTAGACACAGATATATCCTTTTTCTTTGTTTTGTTAGAAAAATGTTCTTTCCCCTTGACTAGGTCAGCTGATAGATAAGCTATAATAACATAATGGCAAACAGATTTTAAACTGTCACACATTTCTTTAGCTTTACATAGAAATGGAAGAATTCTTACATATCAGTGATGCAGTATTTGAGAGAGACATCTCGAGGTATTACTTCTAATAACCACATTCAGGAAAGCTGCTTGAGTCATCATGCCAAGGCTGAGAAGAGAGCTGAAAGAGCTCATGTGTGAGAGACATCCTTGTGGAATTCTTTTTGGGATGCCAGAAAGTCTTGTGAAACTCAGCTGCATATAATTTACTGAAGAATTTATCATGTTTGGTTAAAAACATCAATTACCTAAGTCAAGGCTCTTAATAAAATCCACATAAAGCTTAGTTATAACCCTAAAAGTGCATCATATTTCATTCTGAAAAAGTGGCGGGTTTGAAATTGAGACTGAAAATTAATTTAAATACACTGCTTAACACCCATCTTATTAAAATGAGCTGCTGTGCTGTCAGAGCAGGGCTGCTCATGTGTGAACTGTTGAGAGGAAGCTGTTGGTAAGAAAAATGTTTAAAGTATTTATCACCTGATTTCTTGTTAAATACATTAAAAGAAAAAAAAAAAGCCACCACCAATTCAGTCATTAGACATTTCTAACTTAGCTTCTAAGTGACTGCAGAGAGTTTACTGAAATTTATTGTATTCCTGCAGCCCTCTCTGAGGCTCATTGTCTTTATAACAGTGCTCTGGCATGGTTTTAGTGTTTTGTGTGGCAACAAGGCTTGGTTTGAATATCAGTGCAGAAACTCTGGAAAAATGTTTCAGCTTCCAGGGCTGTTTGATTTGAATCCCAGCTTTGTCACATCCAGAAGAATTATTTTCTAGTTCTGTGTACAGGCCACATTTCCCTATTTAGGTATTAATTCAATTATTCTTTTCTTTCAAGACATGTTTATTAGAAGGCAGATTGGCAAATTTACACTGAATGTAAAACTTCCTTATCAAGTAGAACAGATCTTGAAAATTTATGTCATTGTAAAGGAACTCTTTCAAGGTTAGCAAGAGATTGCTTTGCAAGTGTTTTGCTTTAGTTGTGAAATCAAAGTATTTTGGCTTTATGTGCTACTCAAAATCCCCTTGCATTTCATTATCGTGGCTACAATTTGTAGCTCATTAAAAGACTAAAATACAGATTCATCAACAGAAAAAACAGAACTGACCTAAAATTTCCTTATCCTTCTGTAAAGTTGGGCACTTGTCCAAGAAGTGCAGAGGGGGTTTTTTTCCATGAAAATTTGTCTTTTTGGGGAGAATATACCCACAGAAATTTAACTTCAGAGCAGACCTTTTGAACTTGAAAACTGTTGTTTAACGCAAAGAAAATTCTCATAATTTGTGCTCAGTTTGATGGCATTTGGGGAAGCGAAGGGGAATGAGCTTGAAACAAGAGAACAGTGTTTACTTCAATTTTAATGGGTTTTATAAGCAGCTTCTTTTTCCCCTTCATCATCTTCTATACGTAGAAACTGCAAACTACTGATTAGGTAGCTGTGGATTAGTTCAAGTAATCTTTCTTCAATGGCATTTATTTATTTATTCATTCATTCATTCATTTGTTTGTTTGTAAACTTATTTAGTTTTTAGAATGAAGCTAGAGCTAGCCTCCCTGATGGAAACTTTTCTCACTCAGGGGGCAACTCATGTTCATGACACCTTGCTTTTTAGAAATACATTTTGATTTACCAGTCTGAGTCTAAGTGGAAGTTCAGAGAGCAAAAACAAAGCAAATGATGAAAAGTTAGATGATGAAAGAGTAAAAGCTTAGGTAAAAATGTGATCTGTGACTTAGTACTTGTTTCTTTAAAGTGCTCACTAGGTGGCAAAGAAATAGTGGAATTCTTATCAAGAAGATGAATTTTCCTCACCTAATGGTAGACTACAGAATTAATCTGAATTTAGAAATGTGGATGAATGTTGCAGCAAGGATTCTTTTTGCATGTGTTGGTGTAAGAAAATTAACTGCCAGGGTATTATGTGCTCAGAAATCAAGTGAATGCAGTTACATGATTATAAAGAAGCTACTTTTTATAGTGTATCTCTGGACTGTGCAATGGGATGTTTTGGTGTGCTCATGGAATCAGGTTCAGCTGTACCACAGCTCTGTTTGCTCCTTGACTCCTGGGTTTGTGCCTGGAGGGAATTGCTGAAGTGAAAATACTTCCTCTCCTTTTGTGTGAATTCAAGGAGAAAGGGCAAGGATTAATGTTAAAATAATTACCTTAGTAAAGAGGATTTTTAAAGCACAGGAGTGCAGAGTGTAGGTCTTAAGTCTTCAAAACTGTGAAGTTGCAGATTCTCATAGTAAATATGAACATTTTGCATAGATTGGAAACCCCCCTTTTTAAGTTAATGGTGGACATTAGTGAAGCTTAAGAACAATGTCCTGCTTCAACACCAGCCCTTGCATTAACCAATATCCACCACACTGGAAGGAGAGGATTTGATGGTGGAGCTTATTCTGAGCCTTGTTCTTATGCTCAGGTGTGGTACAGAGCAGGAGGTGAGCGGTGCTGCTCTTTTATATAAGCATCCTTTAAAATACAGCATTTATGGAGCAGCCTGCCTGGCTCTGCTTTCAGCCTGAATGATAAGCAGGAAAGCATTTTAAAAAAACCAGAAGTGCCTGGGGCGCAGCTTTTTTCTCTTCACAAGAGGAGGAAAACTTTGTGTATTCATTTGAAAAAATGATTATACAATAAATATGGAAAGAGGGCTGTGAGATAGAGAAAACCAAAACACGGAAGACTTCTGTACCACTTGTCTGTGGGTGTATTAAAAGATGTTCATCTCCTGAGGGGAGAAGGTTTGAGTATCTGGTTCACAGGATTTTTGCATGTGAATAACCTGACTTTTCATATCCAAATAAATTGTTTCATTAACAAGCTAAATGGTTTCTTTATACATAAAGAGACTTTAAGTGGAGGTAAATAGCTCTGGAACATAAATCACTTGCTAGACAATTCTCAAGCCTTTCCTCTTTTCTCCCCCACCCTAAAAAAAATAAATTAATAAATAATAAAAAACCTGCCCATAAATCATCAGGTTGGATAATTCCTAAATCAATATGGAGACTATTCAGCAGATCTGTTGTCTTTGTCTGATTTATGAATTGTGCTGCTGAGTGTTCAAATCATATCCCATCCTGAAAAGGTTTGCAATCTATTGCAGTGGCACCATGTAATTACACTGAAGCACATGATGATAGTGTTTAAGCCTCAGGATGCCCTTCAGGGAAGCAGTGCAAATAATTATCTGTGCATCAGCCCAGATTTAAAACAAAAAAGAGAAGGGGGAGAGAAAAAAAAAAAAATCAATGCTGCTTGGTGGCTGAGTTTTGCCTATTCCAATTAATGATTTTAGATTTGACTTCAAGTTCTGAAATTGTTTGGAAGTAGGCCATCTCCTGCTGAGAGGAGGCATCAGGCCATTTTAAATGAGGCACTGAGCATGCTCTCTCAGTCCCTGCCGCTGGAGATTTGCAGAGTGTGGCTCAGCTCCCTGCTAGAAGGGCTGTCACTCAAGAGGAGTGCAGGAGAGCACAGAGTGCCCTTTTGTCATCCTTCTGTCGGAGCACACATGATTCCTCTTGGATCTGGTGAGTGGGGATGTGAGAGGAGCCTGGCTGTTGGATCACCAGGGATTTTGGTGAGTTGATGCTCATCCCTTTTCCTTTCTAATGCCTTTAGATAGCTCAGCTAAAACTCAGCTTCGCACTTGTCTCTCTTCTCTAATGATGGGGTCTGTTTGAAATGTCTCTGCTGTCCTTCACTTCAGTGAAATCATTCTGGTGTTGTGTGTATTAATTTCTTTGCTGGAGAAAAACTGGTTTTTTTTAACAGGGGCTGGGCAGAAAAATGACCATGTATCTTTTTTCCTCTGACTTCAAATTAGCTAACTATTCTAAATATAGCAACAGTTCTTCAACCATCACCTCTCAGTCATTTTTCATTATGTTCTTTTAAACCGATTTTGGTTTAAAACCTGGATTATTTAGTGTATCTTATATTTTAAAGGGAGCTTGAGTAGTCTTGCAAAAGAGAATTTTGTTTAAGACAATCCTGAAGGATATTTACAGTACTTAATTTCAAGACAGATTGCTAAACAGGGTAAGTTAGGTGTTGTCCTGTTAGTTTTGCTGCTGTGCATGTATTTCCTTCTTTAATCAACAAAGGAATAGGAAAAAAGGTATCTCCTAGTTCTTTGTTATGACTGAGATTTGGCATCTTGGTAAGTTATAGTAGGAATTTCTGAACAAATTTATAGTCTTTGCAGTAGTTAAGGTGAATGCCTGGTACGGCTTAACATTTAATTAACTTCTAATTAACTGTGGGGAAGGCAGGATTTATGATTCAAAGTATTATCAAGGCTTAGTTCTTGCATTTGATTTAAAACCTTGCTTTCCTCCATGAGCATCTGCAAAATATAACTTTTAAATTCTTAATGCAAGGCATTTAACTTGTAGCAAAAAAATCGGTTGACAATATATTTTTAAAACCTCTAAACTGGGGTTGTAAAAAGCAGGGAGTGAATTGATAAACTGACACCACCCACTTCCATTCCTAAAAAAAAGTTGTTTCCTGATTTCACTTACCTGTGGGTGAATAAAGAGGATTTAATATCATGACTGAATTTCATGTGTGTTTCAAGGTTTCACTGTGCCACAGTTCATCAGTGGATTAAGACTGGATTAATACTAATGCATTCACAAATATTTTGGGGTTGGGAGGGGAGTTTGTTTTTACCAGTGGATAGCCTTTATCCTGTTGTGATTGTGGTTATAAACTTCAGCCTTTCAGATTAAAGGTTTGAATTACAATGGGAAAAGCTGCTTGTCAGTGAATTTGCTGAGTCTGACAAAGATTCTTGCCAGACACAACCCCTGTTATGATTCCAGCTGACCTGATTTGTAGGAGTAGAATCAATAACCCCATAAGCCTCATCATCTCCCTGACACTCCTGGTTAGAAGAGGGATGGGATGTGTGTGAATCTTCAGTACCTGAGCAAGAGTTTGCTTGACCCCCTAACGCAGGGGTTCTGGGGAAAATGGTCTAAATGGGTGCAGGAGTCAAGATTTGTGTTAAAGCCTGAGGATAATGCATTTAATTGAGCCCTTGTGGTGGCAAAGGGCTGTCATAACCCATCAGAAAAGCTGCACTTGGGCTGCCAGGATGGGATTCTCAATTGCTGCACTGACAAATGATGCGAGAGAGGCAGCCAGGGGTAACTGCAGACCTGTGATGTGCAGAGGAAATCTCTGAACTGCCTGGTTACCTTCAAAGCTTGGCATTTCTAATACTGAATTTTCACTCATGGCTGGAATGTTTTGTTTCATGGTGCTGGTGCCTGCAGGTGCCATGAGCTGTGTCTCACAGACATCTGGGGAATACCAGGTATATCCAAAGGACAATTTCTGGACAAACAACAATCCCAGAGAGCTTCAAACCTCTCAGGAGGTTGTATTTCACAGGTTTTGTAAAGCAACAGGTTTTAGTCTAAAGGAAAGCAGAAATTTGCAAGTGTTAAACATCTCAAGCTATTTTTATAACCTTGGCCGTGTCTATTTTACTTTCCAGGATAATGTTTATTCTTTCCGTTGAAGTAAGTGCTGACTCTGGTTAGTTCTCCAAAAGGCTAAACTCTTACATTATAGTTAAAAGCTTGATTGAATTTTGTAGGTAAGACAGTGTCTGCTCTGCAGAGCTTCTCTTGTCTATACCCATTTTATTTACAGTGCAGGTCCACTTTGCATCATGGGCAGCTTGTGGGAAAAAATCTGCCTTGTTTTTATGATCTTTATGGTGGTTCTGCATAAAGAGATTATTTTTGAGAACTCAGGAAACCTGACAGCAATATAATGTCCTTTGTTTTGCTGCAGTTTTACTCTGTGCTAGTTTTGTTGATTTTATATTTCTAGAGGGGTGTGTGCATATTTATATATATATATATATATATATATATATATATATATATATATACACAGAGAACATACGAATGTGTGTAAGAGCTGCTGGCTGAGCAAGATTACTCAAGATGCATTTAAATTACACTGAATTGAGAACTGAAATGGAATGCTTTTCCGTGTTAAAGAACGTTATTATTCAGTCCTTTCAGACATATCAGCTGTCATAAGAATTTTCCTATATTGTATTGTGGATCAATATATTGCAATTCTTAATAAAATACCAGAGTGGATGGTTTAAGTTCCTAAGACTCTGCTGTGTAGATTTTCTGATTTTCAGAAACTGGAGGTCTCTGCAAGGATCTTTGAGGAGCTCACTCATGTGAGTGGAAATACGAGGCATGTAATTCAACCTGTTGAGTTATTTTTTGAAGAGGATGAAAGAACTAATTTTGTTTTCCACATGAATTAGAAGTCACTGACTTGTGTGGTGCTTTTTCACCAAGAGAGCAGTGAGAATGTGGTGGTGGTGGCGGCTTTAGGAATTTTGAGGGAGCACCACTGCTGAAATAATGTTCAAATAAACTTTTTGCTTGAATTTTCATAAATATTATTGTTTGTACAGGGGAAAAAAAAATCACTTAAGGAGGTGAGGTGATGGGTAACCTTTGTATATGTATCTCTTTAGCTGCCTGCCAACTGTTTTTTGAATTATTAAAATCTTTTGGACAGTGAGGGCTCAGTTTTTGCCATTCACATTGTGTTCTAAATAAGAGATTTTACTACTGCTGACAATTGCACATACTCAGTTGGAGTGCCAGATGGAGAGCCTGTGACAATTTTAGGCTGAAGGTTGTGTCTAAAAATCTTGTCAGCATCCTCCATCAGATCTTGACCTATTTTAGACAGTTTGCTACAATCTGATACTGCTGTTTATTAGTTTCTTTTTTTTACAGAGTGGAGGAAGGAGTGGAGCTATGTTTGACAAGCATGAGCTAAATTTACTTTTCCAAATGAAAATGTACACCAGTGCTCATTTAAAATAATTGGCTCTAATGTCAGCATTGAGTCTGAGATTTTGTGGAAAAGTAAAGAAGGCATTATTAGTTCTTTCTATATGTGTCTAATAGAAGTTGAGAAACGGGTTTGTTAAAGTGCAAATCTAAAGTATTTGGAATTGGTTTATTTTTAAAAAACTTTGGCTTTTTTTAGTACCAAGAGAGTGGAATAATGAGTTGGCTAAGTCCTTGCTTAGAGGAGAATTAGCTAAGAATTGTCTACTTTTTCAGTACACTGTAGTTTAAAATGGGTATTAAATACAGTCCTGTGAATTTTGGTAGATTTTTTGCCATGAATACACTAGATCACTGCAATTTAATAGGGAATAGGTATTTATTAGGAATATCTGTCAATGAAAATTTAGCAAATGATTTTGTATGAAGGGGTTGTTTGGTGAGTTTCCTAAAAGATGGCCAAGAGTAAAACATTTCTTTTAGTGGATCAGATTTTCCATCTCCCCCAAGAAGCAGAGGGAAGAGAAAAGGGGAAAAACAAAAAGAAAAAAAATACAATATTGTTTCACAAAATGGTACATAAGCTTGAATTTTTTCAATGCGTTTTCTGTACATCACTTTCCTTATGTTTATGCATATATCCAAATTTTAAAATGTTTTCAGGATATTTGGTCTTACGTACATTTCAGTGCTGAGGTGGGGAGACAATGGTTTAGTATTTAAACATGCCAAAGACTGTAAGGTTCCTGTGTTTCACACTTCCCTGTTTATATAGAAATAAATGTAATCAGAATTTCAATATTTTCAGTCTTTAAAGTTTATTCCCAAAATTGTCTCTTTATAGTTGAGATGATCCCTTTGCCTCTTTTGCCATAAGATATGTAATAATGTGTACAGGGTTTTCCCCCAAGGAATTATATCACAGCACATATTGATAGACAATCTGTCATTTTTGTGGAAGTTAGCATGTGGGCACCTGAATAAACATTTTTTAATCAGTGAAAATGTAGTTTGGTGACAAAACTGAGTAACATCTTTAGTGGAAGGACCTGCAAAGTTTTGATGGAACAGCATTTGCTATGGAGTCATTTCACTGAGGTCCCTTTAAGTGTGATCCATGATTAAGATAAAAACAAAGCCAACAAAATGGCTTTATTGCATTATTTTAAATTGACAGTTCTTTTTGACAAGATGTGTTCAGCATATGATAAAAGATTTTGAGGAGCACCAAGAAATACTAAAAGGTTTAAAGAGCTGTCATTAAAATGCAGGGTATCAATACAAGTTTTAACAATTTTACTCAATAGAAATTTGCCTGATATGAGACACTGTGTCTTGCCTGGGAAATCTGTTATACTTTTTCTTTCCATTTTTTTTACTGTTCTGAGAAATAGGATGATTTTTTTTTTCCCTCCTGGAGAAAATAGCCCGAGCCATCAAGGTTGTCATAGCAGAGAATGAAAGGCATGACTTAAACCATGCCAGTTTTGGTAATACCATCTGTTTCAGCCCACTCTGCCCAGTGCATTTGTTCTCCCTGTGAGCAAAGACAGATATCCTTAGTAGCCCTCACACTGAGACTGTCAAAATAAGTTCTTCAGTGCTGCCTCTGAAAGTGTCTCCAAGTACAGAGTGGTTCTGGCTGTGCTTTGCTTCCTGCAGGAGCAGCTGAATTTAATTCCTGGCTGCCTCAATGATCAGAATAGCTTGAGAACATTCCCCACAACCTCCCATGACAGCCATTAGTATCTCACAGTTGTATTTAGCTGCTTTAATGGTGGGGATATTTTATGTCATGACAGTACAAATTGGGAATGGAAACAGAGGTTTGCTTAACCAGGATCACAGGGGGAGCCTGGTGGAGCAGAAAGTGAAGCCAAAGGGCACAATCCTGGTGCAAATAGCTTGATGAGTGTCAGTCAAACACCTCAGGCACTGGAGTGCATGTCAGAGCAAAGCTGCACCTGGCCCCATGGGAAGAAAAGCCAAATAGCCCCAGAGAAACTTCTTGCTCATGAAGCTGGATTGGCTTTAGTATTTTGGCTACCAGCTTTGTGTTATTCCATTCGGAAATTCCAGTGGACTCACACTCCAGTCAATTCTGGTATCTTACCATGGCACTGCCCTGTAACACAGTAAGTTTAAGGTCCAAAATTCAGCAGCTCTGAGCACCAAGATGTGTTTGTCTCGTTGTGTGCTGTGATGGTTCACATTCACAGGATAGATTCAGACTGATAATTCCATCCATTGGATGCAGTTTTGTTATTTCATTACCTTGTCTGTGTTGAAACCAAGTAAGAACAGTTTAGATTTTGTTGAGACAGGACTATTAAATATCTTAATCAGTGTGGGGCTTCAGCACAATCAGATTCATTTAATTTCTTCATTTGATGTTATGGTGGCATGTCTGGCAGAGCGACAATGTGTCATTTTCTGACAACTGTGATGAAATGATATTGAGAGTCTGTGACTGCATTCCCTTTCTCCATTCTCATGGGAAAAGTTTATAAAAACTTCTGCTGCACCTACGTAGAGCTGGAACAGAGAGAACCGTGTGGAAAAGTAATAGCACAGCAGTCAAGAGAAGAGAAGCTAAGAAATGTAGGGGTCAGTGCAGTGTGTGAGAGCAGGGGGTGTGTCCATACCTGTGTAAGTCTTGCCACTGCTTTACACTGACCACAACTTGTTGTAGTTTCTGTAACACTTCTAGACTTCCTGATCCAGAAAACTCTTTAGCTTCCCAGGCTCAATTTTTTTTTGTCTCTTGTTACCGCCACAGTTTTATATAAAAGATTACATTAAAATGGTAGAGCCATTTCCTTGAAAAATACTAGGAGAAAAATAAAAGTAGTTTTAACATGTTTCCAGCTGGGTCCCTGCAAAGTTCTCTTATCCCTGTGGCATTGAGGAGAGGTTTACAATTAACACTGGACCCCTTTTTCACTGAGGAGCATTTCTGTGTCTGCAAACAGTCTACACTTTCTTTACTTTTAACCTGTGGGACCTCATGCACACACTGGTGGCATTCTTACTGATAAAGATGTGGGCACTGTGGCTGGTGAATACACTTCCACTTCTCTGCAGCTTTCTCATATTGAATGAACATAGAAGAAATCTTTTTAGTTGAAGAATGACAGTAAGAAGAAATAATAATCATTAAGACCCTGCTACTCTTTATCTAGAAAAGAAATTAGTTGAAGGCAGTAGATTCCTTTGCTGATTCTGTTGACATCACAGTCCTTGCTCTAGAGGCAGGAATTATAATTTACAGGTTTAAAGTTATTGATAAATAACTTTGGCATGCCATCTGTGTTAGAAAAAAAAATGCTCCAATATTTACTTATAACTTCTTAGATGTTTTTCCGGAGTGATCAAGTCCTTTATGACACTGGAGATGATTACCAGTAATTCTGTTTCTGTCAAAACATTAACATCAGGTTTCCTGACAGGCAGTATCCATTAGATGTGGATCATCAGAATTCATTCTGCAAAAAGCTGAACTGTTTGTAATGTGAATCTTACTATAATTATTGGGGAAAATGGGTCTTCTCAAGCTCGAGTAGTAGATATTTCATATCCTGATTATTTCTGAGATATCAAAATGACTGACCCAACCTGACTGGAATGTTCTTCTAGAAGCCATGCCAGTGAAGCTGAACAACTGCTGTACAGTGGTATGAACATTTGCAAAATCATTAATAGAAAAATGGAGAAAAGTGGAGAAAAATCCTTGGAAAGCTGCTTGTCACACTGTCACCTTAATCCCCAGAGAAAGTCTGCAAAATACAAAAAGACAAGAGTGGAAATGAAATTCAGAAATCTCTTGGGTCTTAAAACTGATGAACTCAGTGGTTTTAAACCACATAATTCCCTTGGCCACTTCAGCCAATCCAACTGGTTTAACACCTTCCTTTATAGGGAGAGAAAAAAAGGAAGAAAAATAGAAAATGAGATGAACAAGTCTTGCTCCCCTCTGTTGGACTCTAAAACTCCTTATCTTCTCACTGGTGTGAAGAACACACCTGATTTCACCTCAGCAAGGTGGATTTCAGCTTTCCTGAGTCACAGAGCTGCCTTTGTTTGAGCAGTGGCTCTTGTCACTCATTTCCAGCATTGTCCACGGGTGTAATGAAAGATCCTTGTGCAATCCTTGCCTTGCTGGCTTTTATTCAGCTTGTAGTAAAGCTGACATCAACATTTGACATCACTGCTCCACGTGGGCAGCACTCATTTCAGTGGCAGTGAGAGTTCATTGGTTTTTTCCCTCAGGATAATTGTGATGTCTGGCTGGAACCACTTTGTGACAGTCCAAGGGCTTTCACTTAATAGCACTTAAGAAATTTGAAGTATGAACAAATAATGCAGGCTGATATTTCTCTATTTTAGAAGTAGGGGAATCCTTGGAAATAAGAGGGAAAATCTCCAGCGTAGAAGTTCTTTAGGTGCAGTTTAAACCATATTAACTGCAATATCATTTGGGGCTTCTCTAACCTGTGAGATAGCTTTGACTTTGTGTAAACTTTGCATATTTAATTATATTTAAAAGCAGCACAGCCTATAGGTGATTTTCAGTTTTTATGTTGAAAAGCTTCTGGGCTGCATAAAACCTCAGGTAAATTTTAGCATTAAGTTTTAGGGCAACTTTATTAAATTGTATTTGCATGCCATGGGTTCAGTTTGGAGTGGTGAGATTCAGTAACTGATTTTCTTAAATACGATGTTCAAAGTCTTGTGTTCATGTTTTGGACCTTCAAATGTGGGTTCAGTGTCCCACCTCATTCAGTGCATGAAATAAAAAAAAAGCCTGAGGTTCTTTTCGAGTTGTTCCTTACTGAAGGAGCTGGTAAGTAACCACAGGTGCCACTAATATAAGCCAAAATTATATCAAATAATAATATTTGGCACTCAGTCTTTGAATGTAGAAGAGTATTTACTATATGTAAGATATCTATACTCAAATTACACTGCCAGAATTGTTTTTTAAATATCCATTTGGTTCACCTTTCAGGAAATGGTATTCTAATTATGCTTTTTATTTTTAAGAAACTTTTTGAGGCTTAAGAGAAGGCAAGCATGAGAAGGCTGATAAGAGTAGGCAAGTGATATCTGTGTGGCAGCAACTTTCTGTGACTACTTTTTTTAAGCAGAAGATTGCTAGTAATACTTGTATCAAAAATCCTTTTATTTTAAAGGTTTTTTTTTTTTCCTTTATCATAACCCAAGAAAATTGCTGTCAACTTTAGGATTACAGATTAATTTAAAATGTTTCCATTATCAACTATGCTATATTTATCAATTCCTGACACCTTTTTGCACAAATCAAGATAATTGCCTATTTAGATTGTTGTTTATTTTTTGTAGAACAAACAATCCTTTACACACTGCAAATTTTGGGGTTGAGGAGCCTTTGGGAACAGTGATATATGAGCAAGTGATGCTGCTTCAGTGGCCTCCTTGTGGATTATATTTGGGGTTTTGCCACTGGGGGGAGCAGAAGACTGTCACAGGCTTCAGGGAATGGGAAAAGTGCCTGTCTTCCATCTCAGAAGATTCAGGTGCTGAATTGTGGGAGACTGTGGGTCCTTCGTGTCTGGCACATGCTCGAAAATCTGTTCTACAGTGAATAAAATCCCTGGATAATCAGATTTCATGGTTGCTCTTTTCTGAAGAGTTGCATTCTGGATTGAACATGAAATGTATTTTAGAAAAGCAAGGGAAGGAACTAAGGAGGCTTAGAAAAATGAAGGAGGAGGACTTCTTATACAGGCAGGTAGTGACAGGATAAGTGCAATGGTTTTAAATTGAAAGAGGCAGGTTTGGATTGGGTATTAGGAACAAATTCTTTAGTGTGAGGGTGGTGAGGCCCTGGCACAGGGTGCCCACAGAAGCTGTGGATGCTCCAATCCCTGAAAGTGTCCAAGGCCAGGTTGGATGGGTCCCTGAGCTTTTATCCTGATCTTCCAGCAGTAAATCTAAAAATTCTGCTCCCTTCCTCTGAAAGCATTGGGAAGGAGGAAACATTCACTTTGTTTCATTTTAAATGCATAGAATCAAAAAAACGTGTTATTCTAGAAAGACTACAGCTCTAAATGCTGGCTGGTTATCCCCAAGCTCATTTGGGGTTGTCTGTCAGTGTCTTTGTGTGTCACTGTAATTGGGATAAAGAGCCCCATGGGCTGTTGAGGCTTTGCCTTCCCTGCTAAGGTTGCTGGACTGGGAATGTTCATTTTGGATGCAGTTTCCATTACCTGTCTTTACCTTCTTTGATGTTTGAGACAGAACAAGACTTTCCAGTTGCGAGCCAAGGTTGGGCTTTCCCTTTGGGAAAACTTATTCTGCTGTACTGTCAACAGCAAGCAGTCAAAATTCCTGCCTCAAAATTCATTATCATTTTTGCTCATGGTTTATAGAGCTTAAACTAAGCAGAGCAAGCTTAAAGAAATGTTTGGGTAACACTTCAGTGCTCTCAGTCAGAGATTTACAGCAAGGTTGTAGGTGCAGCAGAAATATCAGATGGCAGCTCCCAGTAGATCCTGGAGCATTCCAGCAACCTGGACCAGTGATGTGTTTCCTATGGGGTCATTTGTGGTTCCACCTCTTCTTTTTTTGTTTTGACAGATATAAGCTGCCTTAAGGCCCTTACCCCTCCTAGGTTGCTTTTCGTTGTTTTTTTTTTAATGTGACATTCACTTATAAATTATTTTTCAACTGACGCTCGAAACAGCCATGGATTCTTATTCTAGGAACATAAACAGCTGACGGTGCTGAGTGAGCTGACAGGTGTCACCATGAGAGTGATTTTTATCAGCATGGATAACCCTGATGACTGGAAAAAGACAAACATTACTGTGTTTAAGAAAAAAAAAAGGCAAGAAAGATAATCCAGGAAACCAAACACTGGTCAGCTTCACCTCTTTCCCTAAGAATGCTAAAGAGCAGTTCTCATATAAACTGCTTCTAGGCATGTGAAGGACTGGAAGGTAATTGAAAACAGCCAGCTTGGATGTATCAAGGAAAAATCTCACCTGATCAACCTGGCTGCCTCCTACAATCACTGCCTTTGCAGCTGAGGGGGAAAAGAGTGGAAACCACTTCCATTCTGCAAGGCTTTTGGTGTATCTTCATGTGGTACCCCTGCATCTAAGTGAGGGATATGGATTGGATGAACGGGGAGAAATTGACTGCACCATAAGCAATCGATAGTTTGAAGTTTCAAGTCAGTTTTACAAGGAGTCCTTCCTGGAGCTGCTGCTGGGGTGGAACTGCTTTAACACTGATCAGCAAGTCGAGTGGAGTGCACCATCAGCAAGTTCCTGGATAACAGCACCCTTGGGAGGATGGCTCCGAGTGCCAGAGGGCAGGGCAGCCACCCACGGGGACCTCAGCACTCTGTGAGCACAGTGGAACATGGAATTCAGCAAAGAGGAGTGTGCAGGTGGAGGAGCAGCACCCCGGGAAATGTAATGGGGATGAAGGTTAATTCGAGCTGCCATGGTGAGAACAGTGATTATTCCCATCAATTTGTTGCTTTGGAACATCTCTGGGATAATCTGTCTGGTTTTGGTCATGTTGATGCCTTTTTCCTGGTGTTATGAAAATGAAGCCAGACACGGTTAGAGGGGTTGGGGTCTTTCCCTCAGCATTTTAATCAGGATCCCGTTTGATGCATCCACTTCACCCAGGGGACAGCGTGGCAAATGCACCCCCGTCAGTCACACACACCAGTTCTAGACTTTCCACAGCCCAGATCCAACAAGGGAGCCCAATGCTGGGGCTGGGCTGGGCTCAGCTCGAGTTTCCAGAATCTGTCCTGCTCGGAGACCTTGGCACCTGAGATAGTAGGAATATTTGGTCTCCCTGGCTCTGCAGCTCTGGGCTGTTCAGTCTCAGGGCCTGCAGAACACTTACAAAACACTAAGCACAAAACTAAGTAAAAGGTTGCAAGTGTGCATGCTGCTGATACTTGTGGATACACAGAACTGTGTAAAAGGGATATAAAGAAAAGGCAAAAATCATTCCGGCATCAATGTCAGTGTGACAGAGAGAGGGAGACAAACAGGAGTAAGTCCAGCATGAGCTGCAGGGCCAGGATGTGCTTGAAGAGGCTGAAAAGGATTCATGTGTTTGGCCTGAAGAGAAGACAAAAGCTGGGACTTAATTGCAGCCTTTCCTTAACTACGTGGACTTTATCAATGACACAGACCCTCTTCAGAACTGTGAAAAGAGCAATGGTCATAAATCACAATAAAACGTGTTCTAACATATAATAATAATAATAGTAAAAATATAATAATAATAAAATATAATAATAATAGTAAATAGATAAAATATAAATATAAATAAAAGTAAATAATAAAATATAATAATAATAACAGAAAAAACCCAAGCCTCTTGAGAATAGAATGGTTGTGTGTTTTTCTTGAAGATTTTTGAACCTCAACTGGACAATGGCCCTTGCAGTCTGATCTGGCATTGGATTTATCTCTGAGCCTGGGGTTGAACTTGATGACCACCAAGAATCCTGTTCATCTGACGTTTTTGTATGGGCCTCTTTCCTATGTGACATAATTTTGACATAATTATTTTGTATATCATAGCACTTACACTGACTGTCCTTAAGACAGCCTGTTGAACTAACCAGAAACATGTTCCCTAAACCACGTCTAAAGACCTTAGTACAATTAGTTTTAGTAACTTAGATGTGAACATAAACCCCTAATTTCTGTGGAAAATATAGGTAAGATTGCCATGTGGTCATCTGTACAAATGTGCCCAGAGCAATTTTATTTTCCCCTGTTCCTTCGGCCTAATTATGTTGGTTTGTGTTTGTATTGGTTTGGCTGAAAATACCAAAATTTTTCTTCTTGAAAATAACAAATTACATTAAGTGGAACAGTCCATAACTCTGGTTCAACCATGACAAACTGTGTCCTGTTGTCCCACTCTGATTGAGACTGTTAGGATTAGTCTTAGCTGTCTTACATTTTTATGAAGTTAAACTCTTTGTTTAAAATTATGGTGCTTCAGCGCTGACTGCAATCTCAGTTTGAAGGCCTTCAGAAATGGTGATTTTTTTTTTTTTCCTATGAAATAACTATTTTTAAAATTAAATTGAAAACTGGATAAAACCAGTCAGTTGGTGTAATTAAATAATGAGATTTTCTCTTTCAAAATCAGCCCTTACTTTCTGGTAAGCTGCGGTGTCTCAAAACTGATAGTTCTTCCCTCTTCCAGCTGCTTTGGTCTTTGTCTTCCAACATCATGTGCTAATGTTTCATCAGATCTTGACACTGAGCTCAGGGCTGGAGGCTATTACTGAAATTTAGATTCTTCTGGAAATAGCACTGCTCTTACAAAGAGAGTCTTTAATGCCACGGAACTAACAGGAGATTAATTACTTCTATAAAACTTAACATATGCCATCAAAAAAAGGAGGACAAGATTGCTAACTTCATTTAAAGCACTGGGTCAGTTTTGTAAATGAAATGTGCCAAGCAAGAAAAGGAGGCACAGTCTCTAATACTGACCACCTAACACTGATGGTAAAACTCTTCAGTTCCCAACTCATTTCTGCACTGTAAATATTTGGCCCAAGTCTCATATTCCATACTTTTTTGGAAACAGCATTTCACAGGTTTTGCACTCCAGATTTTTGCTATTCTAAGTGTGACAGGTGAAATGGTTTCAAAATAGGTCACTTGCCTGCAGGGTTTAGCACTTGTGGATTTTGCAGGCAGGCTCTTTCTGACACAGGAGAGTTTGATGATCTCACCCATCAGCTCTGAGCAGCCTTGGGTCCTGGCAGGGGTGTTCTGGGCACCACTTGAGCCCTGGCTTTGCACTTGGCTGCTTCTCTTTAACCAGTTCCTTCCTGGCCCCCATGGCAGCTTGTGCCATGCATTTATTTAAATTTCATTCTGCCCCTCAACGTCTGGTTTTGATGCTGTTCACAGTGAAAACTAAGGAGGAATAACTCAGGTTTCAGTCCCAGTTTGGGTATTTTCCCATCCTTATTCTTTCCTATCAAAAGCATGTTTTTTGTGGTTTTGACTTGAGTTGCCATTCCTTTACTCTGAAGGCCTCTGTGTTCCCTCTAGATTGTTACTTTATGCATTCCCTAGAACTTCTCATCTTGCATATGTGGGATCCTTTTTTAAAAAGCAGCAATTTGTCTTGCGAATTTGCATCCTTTTTCTGCAAGATTTGTCCCTTTATGGTGCACGTATTTTTACTAATAACTGTATAAAAATCCAGGCTTTCTCTGCAGAAAGGCTTGTACTGCCCTTGGTGTAGCTCGATGACTGAAGGCTCTGCTTGCCCACACAGTGCCCCTGTTGGTTACAAACCAGCTCTAAATTAGCCTGGTGTTGGCTCAGGACTGCTGCAAATCTGTGGGCTGTCATATTTAAAGATGTGTGTGACGTTAATTTGAAAATATTCATGAAGATAATCTTTGATGTTTAGGATTTTAATGTGAAAGATCTCTGTGCTCTAGTCTAAAATTTGGGATTTGTAGAAGACTTCAGCCATCCCTGCAACTGCAGCTTTGCTTTTACTCTTGCAAAAGTGAATTTTATGTACCACATGATTTATTCACGTTTTTCATCTCCTTCTTGCTTTATATTTTTAAAGTAGAGCATTAGTCCCTGGCTTTGCTTTCCTATATAGAAATTTCCTGCAGTGCCTGTTGTGATCATTCCTTTCCTTTCTTCACAGTGTTTATACCTTCAAATCCTGCATTGGTAGTTTGGCTGCATCTATTTCAGTATTAAAGTTCCTGATCTTAGCACACAAGCATTATGGTTTTGCTCATTATTATTTTTTCCTTGTCATCCAAAAGAAATGTTTCCCAGTGGAACTGGGAGACTTTCCTGAGGATTGAAGTTCTGTTGTGGGGCAAATCTTGGGGCAGAAAGAAGTCAGAAAAGGGAGAAAGGTGTGCTGGCTGAGGGGTCACCCTGCCAGGGCAAGAACTTCTCAGCTGAATTTGCTTTGAAGACAGATGCCCAGTGCTGTGGTGCCAGTCTTTGCTCTTCCCCTTCATCTTGTGAAGTGTTTTCTGACTGTTGCTGCCAGAAGGAAAATCTTTGCAGGTTAGAGATAATTAGAAGATATTTAGATAACATCTGGGGCTTTTTTTGGTGGTTTGTTTGGGGTTTTTTTCCATTTTTTCTGACTCTACTAATTTGTTTAATCTCAAGATATACTGCTAAAAGTCTGTACTGTTAGCTCCTGTTGAAACTTAATCCTGTTGTTAAATGTTTTGTTTTCCATCATCTGCAGCATGAGATTTTATTGGTAGGAGAGAGTCAGTAGTTTGGAGCTGCAGGAACATTTCAGGAATAAGTGACATCACTCTGGTATCAGCTTTCTCAGAGTCTTGCAATTCCTGACAGCTAAGTTGCTTTTCCTCTGGGTCAGGGTTGTGCAGCACTCATTGGGAATCAGCTTCCAAGAGAACAGGGTCGTCCCTCACATCCTTACATGTGTTTTGTTATTTGTGTGTCAAGCTTGTGCTGAAGAATTCATGTCTCTGGGGACTGGTGAGTAATTCTTACACATTTTAACAACTGTTTTTCTTAAGACAGAAAGCATTTCCTTCCACTTTGGGGAAAAACGCCTTTTTTCTTAGTTTTTTTTAATCCAGCATTGAATAACTCACAATATTTGCAAAGTAGAATACAACTTTTTTTAGCATTCAAATTAAGATTTTAAGTAGAAACCTAATTGTAGGTACAAGTTATGTTTATTACTTACTATAACTGTGTCTAACTTCCAATGTTTTTTTTTTAGAGCTGCTTGTCTGCTAAATCACATGTCTTAGAAATTGAATATAACAGGAATTTGAGCTTTTCTTTAATTAGTTTGCAACGCTGAATGGGAATTACTTTCCAAACAGACACTTGTAAGCTACCTGATTTTAACACCCAGCTTATACGGCAGTGTTACTGGATGCCAGGTTTCAAATGTGATTTTGGGGGGTTGTAGTTGCTTGTGAAGGGCACAAAATGGAAAACCAGGTGGATTTCCAGTCAGTGAATGTATCTCTGTGTACATCACCTGCAAAGCTGTGTGTTTATTTCTGTAGGGTTGTTGTATATTGAGCTGCAAAATCTGTCAGCATAAAAATTACTTCAGAAAAAAACACCAAACAACCAACAAACCAGTGTCTGGTTGTATCTTAGGATTTAAGTAACTGAAAAATACTTCGGTTTCTGCTTTGTGGTAACTGTTTTCTTGTCATAGGAGAAATATAAAATACATGTCTTCGTTTATCCTCCCTGGCAGTTAAAAGTCTAATTGTAAAAGTGCTGCAGTCCTGTGACATTTGGAAATCTTGTCAGATTCTAATTTTGAAAAGGTTTTTATTTTTTATAGGTGAAAAATTACAGCACACTTATCTCCACAGAGATATTTAGCAAGGGTTTTGCTGTGTCACTTTGGTTTTGGTGTTCCTCTAAGGATGACAAGTCTTGATGGATGAATGCATGCAAAAATGTCTTATTCATCTGTTTGATGATTCTGGGGAATAGTGCAACTCATCTCAGTAAAAGTTAGATATTGATTTTCATCAGGAAATAATTCCAGACTGAATTGGGATGCTCTGAATCAGAGCTGTGGGTGGCTACGTGGATGTCATACATCAGCTTCCAGAAAGCTGTGCTTTGGGTAATTTCATTAATGCATCCACTGGCAATTCTTGTGATACACTGGTGTGCTGATGATCCATTGCAGATGCAGAATTGATGTAATATTTATGATTTACGTGATTTGGAAGATGACTGTTAGTGTTGAAGTTCCTTTGTAGCTCTGACTCTTCATGTAGGTGGTTTGGCTCCCAACCCAGAACTATAAACAATGAGCTGTGGGAAATGCTTTATAAGTTCTGTTGTCATGAATAGGAGAACTATTTTCTGTGTCATTATAGTTTCCAAATCAATTCTAGTGTTGAATTTAAATAAATTTTAATGTTTCGTTTTAGTGAGATGTTTATCTTACCTACTTGGTGCCTTTTTTTTTCTCCTTAAAGCTTGAGAAGTTAAATTTTATTGTGAGTTTTATCACTGGTTTGTTTTGTTGGGTTTTTTTAGTGTGATTTGGGCTTAGCCATAATAGATTTTTATAGACAGTTATATCAAACTGTCCTCAAAGATGCTTAAAGTGCTCTGTGCTTTTTGATATGTGTAAACCCTATTGAATATACTATTAGATGGAAATGAATACAAGGGCTTTGCACAAATGTGAGATGCTGGTAGCATTTTAGGTTTGGAGTTGAATAAATTGAACAGCACAAATAGCTGTTTTGCTGTTCTGTTGACAAGAATTTAGGATTGTGCATAAACTTCTAATTTGCTGCGTTTCCTCAGCAAAAAACCCTGTGCAGCTATATTTCTAAGTTAATCAGTTAAGCACATAATAATGTGCTTAAATTCTTTCCAGTAAAGAAAAGGGAGTGGAATGAGTGGTCTTTCTTAAGTATAGGTCTAGAAATGCTTACTGCATATGTTAGCTTGATCCTGGTTGCTAATATGGAACTTTCTGGGGTTGTTGGTTAGCTGGATGGAGCCATAGTTAGAGTGGTGATGGCTGGAATTTTCCAGTTACTTTTCCCAACATATAGGACTTATATTCTAGCTCATAAGTTTCCCATTTTCTTGCAGGATTGGTTTGTTGGTTTTTTTTCCTTAAAGGAGAAAAAGATAAGCAAGTTTTCTTAAACCTTAAAGTATATCTTCATTTAAATATATGGCTACCTAATATAAGCTAGAAGAGGAATATATTGATGTTTTTAAAGCTATGTGTCACTACATGATTGAAAGAAATGTCTGGCTTTGCTTCTAAACTGAGCCAGGTGTACCAGTCTTCCTGTTTTATTGGGGAAAGGGCTCTCCTGGTATTGAAACTCCTGTTTTATCTAAATAATACGATTCCTACAGGAACACCAGCTGTGAACATTCAGTGATCTGCAGTTTCCCTTACCTAGGCATAGAAACAAAATTTTTGCAGTAAGCAAGTGAAAGCTGTCATGCAGACAGAAAATTTCAAAAGCTTAAAGTGTGGTGTTTATTTCAGCAGGTGTAGAGATGAAGGGACAAATTTCTGATTTCACCTGAGCAGTGAAGTTGTTTAGAGCCATGATCATGGAAGAAATTCTTTGCCTCAGAATACCTTCTGCCTAATGAGGAAAAATATGAACAATATTCGTGCTTGTTCACACTTGCTTTTGGGGAAGCTGATGAATTTAGTGCTTGAACTTAACATTTTATTTCATTTGCCTCATACAGTGATCAGTTTTCACTTTCTAGAATGTTCTGTATTGCAAAACACTGAAAATGCTTCTTTTGTGAAGACCACATTTGCTTTTCTAACATACATACTGTGAAATCAAGCTTTTGGCTTGGCATTAAATTGTTAAAAACTTTAGTTATGGGGCAATGCCAGTCATTTCAGGGTTGGAACACTCCAACTAAAAGTGAAAATTAATTTTATATGAAGTTGTTAAACCAATATGTATTTTGGCTTGTGCATTCTCTGTTCCTTTAAAAAGTAGGCGGAATTGTTTGGTTTGGGTGGTTTTGCCTTAATTATCTCCAGAAAAAGGGCATGAGGAGGGAGGAGACCATGGCAAATGGTTTTTGCTGACTTGTCATTGGCAGAGCATCCTGAGATCCCTGCCTGAGGCAGGCACGGAGCAGGAGAGTGTTGAGTGTTAGCACTTCATGGTCAGCAGGCATGGGGGAACTTCCCAGCCCAAGGCAACAGTACATCCAAACTCCCTAAATCCTACTCCATGGAGGAGCTATTCAAGGGACACTTGAATGTTTTCAACATTCAAAACTTCCTTCAGTCCCCATTCTTCATGTGGAATGAGAAATTGCTGGTGAACTGGTGTTTTGTTGGGGTTTTTTCCCCTCCCCAGCCTTCTGGTGTTAAAATTCATTGTTTTATGAGAGCCAAATGGCATAGGAGGAGAATAATATTCACGAATGGCTTCAAAGGCTGTGTCTCCAAGTGACTTTTTCATTGTGATGTCCACCATTAAAGAGTAAGATTGTTGTTCATGCAGTTCTAGCCAACAGGTTGTTCTAAAGATTTCATTGCCTCCTTCATCAGAGCAGGATGCACAAAAAGGCTGATAAGGAGCTAGAGGTGATCTGTGATTCCTGTTCTGTGAGCTACGTGGTGCCTGGAGCTTCTGTGGGCACCAGGAAGCTGGGTCTAAAGCAAACAAACAAATAAATATTGGTATTTTCAGCCAAGAGTGTTGCGTTTTTTTCCTCTTTGTGCCAATTCTAAACTACTGTGCTGCTCCAAACCTGCTGGCCATAAATTCTTCTCAAAACTTGTCAGACTTTGGAGCCAGGAAGGGGAGTACACCCATAAAGAGGCTGGGTACCCATAAGGAATGCAAGATTTAGCGTGCCAGAAGAAAACCATTCAGAAAAGTAGAACTGTATTGAGTAGCTGGAGATCTGTAAAAATTCTGCATAGCATTGGTACTTTATAGATCTGGAATATCCCTAAAGTTGCTGATTCTGCAAAGAGTCTATAAGGTGAGAGGCACTGTAAAAACATATTTCTTTACAAATCCTCTGTTTTATAGTCTTGAAATGTAGCCTAAAATTTGCTTTCCTGATACAGTGTGTAATCCAGAAAGAAAAAAAAGTGAGGGAAAGGAGTTTTCACTTCTGGGTTTCATTTGAATATTCCCTGCCTTGCAAATCTCTTCCTTATGTTCATGCTTTCTACTGGTAAGAAGAGAATTGAGTAATACTCCATATGGTAAACAGCAGTTAATTTGACTTCTTTGGATACTATTTTACTAGTCCTTTTAAAGTGTTTCCAAACCCAGATTCAACATAAGAAAAAACTTAAACCAGTTCCTAAAGAAGTCCATAAAAAATAATGTTCCCACCCCAAAGAGAGTGGCTTTCTTTGGGGTTTTCTTTGCCATTTTAGAATCACATGAAATGACTGACACTGAGTGTGATATCTGCCATTCCAATGCTCTTCTGTCCCTGACCCATTTGCTCTGACACAAATGAAATAAACTGATTTTCCCTTGACAAAAAGTGTTTCTCAATGAGCTGAGTCTTCACCAGGATATTTTTCACTACCATGTAGTTACAGTCTTAGAAATGTCTGGTACAGATGAACTGCTCTCACATTAAAAACATCATTTTTGCCTGCTTGAGGCTGAAGATGTTCTTACACAATAGTCAGCTGTTGCCAAAAAAGCCAATTCCATGTCACTTTACTACCCTAACCCTGAGCTTGCAAAAAACACCTGAGAAGGAGAAGCAGCTCCCAGATTCTGGCTTTCACTAAGGTGTGAATTTAATGGAAGAAAACGCTGGCAAGGTCATTGGAGGCCTCATGTCTGTTCAAGAGGTGTTGTCCTGTGGTTTCCTCTGCTGTGGTTTCCTCCTCTTCCAGGTTTAACCTTGGAAGGAGCAACCTGGTGTGCCATTTGCTGCAGCAGTGTGTGTTGCTGGATCAGCAAAAGTCTTTAATAAATATGAATTGTAATTTCCATTGTGTTGTGGGATAAGGATACAGTTGTAAGAGTCAGGGTATAAAACCAGGGGACTACTGAATTGCAATGCTTTTTTGCTGGATACGTTTCCTGCAGAGCTGTCAAATGTGCTGACAGTTCACTTTGTAAATAAACTGTAGTTGTTCCTCTGCATTTATGAAGTAAAAGGATAATGCAGATCAATCTGTGTAGGTGTTGAAATCGAAGATGTGAAAATACAAGGGGAGGCAGCCAAGAAATGCTTTTGTCAAATGGAAATTTCTGAACTTCTCGAGCCAACAGTTTGATTATATGAGACCAACAGGCATCAAAGTGATTGACAGTCTGCATATAAGCAGTGGGTGGCAGACATAAACTCTTGATCAGATGGGGTTCTAAAATTTTATCTGGTAAATTGAATGATGATATATCCTGCTACCTAAATGCTCTTGTTCTTGTGGTACTTATTTTGGGCAAGTCACCTTTTAAAATACCTGCCTGTATACATGAAGGACATTCTAAAATGCAAATCTGCTGTTTTTTTCAAAGTAGTGTATTAACGACAACATTTGAAATAATTTACTTGTGTTTACCCATTATACAGATTTTTTTTCTTCATTTAAAAAGGCCAGATTACTTTAATTAGAGAAAAAGTGTTACTCTTCATCTGCTCTGCTTCCTTACCTGATAGTGAGTATCGGTGTTGCTGCCTCTTCAACCATCTGTCTGAATTGTGGTTTTCATCTGTTTTATAAGAAATTTGGCATTGAGATTGGAAAAAGTAAAACATTACTTAAAGAAATAAGATTTAATCTTTTAATGTATTCAGGCTGACTTGGGTTTTTTTTGCTGTTTGTTAGGTAGACTGGTTCTAAAAATAAATGAGTTTTCACATAATAACTTTTACTGTGGATTTTTTTTATAATGGGAGCATCCTCTTAAATGCTTTTCTTTAGTATTTTTTAAACTAAGTTGGCATTTTTGAGATCATTTTGGGGAAAGATGAGAAAGGATTCTGCACAGCTAGGAATCTTAAGTATTAGCAACATTTGATTAACAGTACTATAATGTAACTATTTATTTTTTTCTGTGTGTTCTGAGCTAACAGAAAGAGGTTCCTGCCAGTTTTGATAATGCATATAATAACAGATCAAGAGAAGGCAAACTAAAACTGTATTTGTAAGATGGTTTGTTATTTTGGTTGGGTTTTTTTTGCATTTTTTTTTGTATAAATCTGGCTGTTGCCTGACCTTGGACATTTTCTTTTAGACCAGTGCCTCTAGATTGTAGAACTATAAAATCACAGAATGGTTAGGGTTGAAAGGTCCTTAAAGATCATCTCATTCCAGCCCCCTGCCATGGGCAGGGACACCTTCCACTATCCCAGCTTGATCAGAGCCCCATCCAGCCTGGCCTTGGGCACTTCCAGGGATGGGGCAACCACAGCTTCTCTGGGCACCCTGTGCCAGGGCCTCCCTACCCTCACAGGGAACAATTTCTTCCTGTTATCCAATGTAAACCCACTCTCTGTCAGTGTGAGGCCATTCCTGCTTGTCCTGTCACTCCAGGCTCTTTGTCTCCATCTCTCTTGCAGGCTCCCTTCAGATACTGGAAAGGCACTGCTGGGTCACCCAACATACTCTCTTTTCCAGGCTGAACAATCCCAGTTCTCCCAGCCTTTCCTCACAGGAATCCCTTCATCCCTCTGACCAGCTTGGTGGCAGAGCAGAGTAGAGGGGCAGAATCTCCTCCTCAGCCTGGTGGCTGTGCTGATTTGGGTGCAGCTTAGAATACAATTGAATAAATGTTCCATTTTGGGCCTGCTCACAGGGGGAGGGCACCAGTCTCCAGTTTCAGGTGTGATTTGGCTCTGCCTGTTCCTGTGGCACATTGCTCAGTCCTTTTCTTGTTGCCTAAAACTGTGGCTTTCCATTGCTCTTTGATCATACAAATCAAAGCAAGGAGTTGATGCTGGGGATTAATAGCATTAAGCAGCCTGGAGTTCAGTGCTGCAGAGGGCTGGTTTTGCTAATTGCTGACAGGTATCAGCACCAACAATTAGTGCAGACCCTCACTTCACTCTGACAATCAGGGCTAAACACCCCACAGCAGCAGTGAGCCATCAGTGGAGATCAGAAGCTGGGTCCATCTGGGCTGACATTCTCTGCCCGATAAGGACTTGTGTCAATGTTTTAAGATGGAGTTGTGAGAGCACCACATCAAAGTATGATACTCTTTGGTGTTTTTTCTGTGGAGAGTGTAATGATGCATTTCCTGAAAAGCAATATTTACTGAAGCGTTGAGGCCTGCCTACTTTTTATAAATACTTGAAGTTAGCAAGATGAATACTAGGCAATGATGAATTTAAAATGAAATAAAAGAGGGGAAAAGTGGCCTCTCTGCAGTTAGATCAGTTTTCGAAGTTTCCCTGCAAGCCTGATTGGCATCCACATGTCTAAATTAAAATACATTATATCTGCACCAGAATCTTTAGTCTGACATAGGAGCAAATGAACATTAGATGTGGATGTTTAAAAAAAAAACCAGTGTAGGCTCTATTTTAAAGGACGTGAGAGTTCAGAGAAAATACTGAGATAATTTTTGATCTACTTGTGATGTCAAACAAATCCTAAACCAGTTTTATTTGGTGCTGATGTTTAAGACTTTCGGAGACTTGTAGAACAACTTGCTGCTATTCTTCTAAGGCAATAATATTATTATTCTTCTGAAATTATGAGCTCCTGAAGCTGCACCTGAATGAACTGAAAGAAAGGAGAGCCAAGCAAGGCTCAGCTGCACCCTTGGACCTTGGAGATGACAAGTGACACGTTCACTGTTCCAGTTCAGTGCCACACTTTATACCCCGTGTGTCTCTGGGCTTGAACTTGACGTCACAGGCAATGAATATTTTTAATAGAGTTTGTACTCTTTTGTCTGAGATGAATGCAGGCCCACACATGGTGTAAGCTTCAATTAATTATCCTCTGGGGTCTGCTGCACATATTTGCATAGGCTCTATCAGTGGACCACCAAGATTATTCAATTAAATCCTCACAATGGCTTTAAGAAGGCCAGTGATTAAAGCCTTAGTGATGACTGTTCATTTATAAAATAATTCATTTTATAAATTTCAGTCTCAGCGCTTATTTCTTGCAGAATAGAATTTATTGGAAGAGACAGTGTGAAATACAGGATGAAATACAGGATATCACAATTACAGCTGATAGATAAGTGGATGCACCAACGTTTCAGCTGCTTTCTTCTGTCAGATTGCTAAAAGAAAGATTTCTAATCATTTCCCAGGTGACAGTGACTTAGCAGAAGTTTGTCAGATCATTTTTCTCTTTCAGCAGACTTAGGAAAGGGTCCAGTTATGAGCTGATGTATTCACAACAAGTGCTTGATAAGCATGGTTTTCTTTTAAAACTTCTACTGAGTTACTAATAAAAACTGTCTTTATTTAATAAAAGTGGCTGTTTACCAGAGGTGTGATTGTGTGGTGACTGTGCCATTTCCCATTTCCCAATTTCTTGAAGTGATCAAGAAATTGAACTTTAGCTATCTGAAGACTTTGATGTTGCTACAATTCTATATAATCTTGGCTAAGATGATTAAAGGATTGGTGTGATGTACACAATCTTAAAAAAAACCACCAAATGCAAAAAAAACCCAAAGCAACCCACCATTCACACAAACACACACACACACAAAAAACCCAAAAAGCAAAAAAAAACCCTGAGTAATGATAAATAATACCAGGTAAAAGAAAAATAAAAATGTCACCAAAGGTAGAAAACTTAAATTAAATAAGGTATTTAACTACTTATGTTATTGAATATTGTGGGGGTTTTTATGATCCTAATGTGCTTACTTTTCTTGTAAGTGTCTTTAGCACTTTTTTCCAAATTATAATTATTAAAAAATGTGTTGAACTTGCTAAGAGGAATTGCTATTGAAGTAGCTTTCTCTTGTAAAATATCTTAAATTTCATACAGTGAAATGGAAATATTATGAATTCCTACTTCTATTTCTAATGCTTGCTCAAGAGCACATTTAATTTAGGCTTCTAATAAATCAGGAAGGCCAAGGCTTGCATAACTGAGCTTAGTGGTATGTGGTGGAGATAATTTTCTGTCTAGTGAGCTTTGAAACCAGTAAAAGTTGGTATGTAGCTATAAAAGCTTTTGCTAAAAGTTTTTACTGAATTTCATGCTTGTAGTTGTAGAGGGGGTGACTAAGACAGCTGAATTCTCTCTCATTTACTTGGTGTGATGGATTTCTTCTGGAACTGTTGTACAGTTGTTCTCATGCAATCAGTGTTCATTTGTCTCTTGTAAATTCAAGTCAGGTTGATTTCTTGTTCTGAAAACCTCTAATATGGTATGTGCAAGAAAATACCAATTAGTGTTTGCTAATTAACTCATATGAACGAAATGTCCCAATTTATGAGTGTGCTAATCTGAGTGGTGTAACTCCAGCAGCAAAGACAGCTTTTTCTTTGTTTTGGAACAGGGTTTTTTTGTTTGGTTTTTTGCTTTTGGGTTTTATTTGATTGTTTGTTCATTTTGGGGGCTTTTTTGTTTGTTGGTTTGGGTTTCTCTTTTAATTAAATGTAGCTTTTTGTTGCCTTCTCTACAAGTTAGCTTTTATTGCTTCTACCCTCTCTACCTCTTCAGGGGAGGCTGCAGTGCCCATCCTGCATCAGAGAAGTGAGGTTTTGGAAAACATCAGCTGGTCAGACATCTGCTGTCGGTCTTCACAGACTGGGTCAGGCTGGGAGGCACCACAGTGGTCATCTGGTCCCATCTCCCTGCTCCAGCAAGGTCACCCCAGAGCACATGGCACAGGATTGTGACCAGACAGCTCTGGAATATCTCCAGTGAGGGAGATGACCTCTCTGGGCAATCTGTTCAGTGCTTGGACTGCACAGTGCACAGGGAAGAAGTTGTTCTCATGTTCAGGTGGAACCTGGGCATCAGTTCCTGCCTGTTCCTTGTGTCCCACCACTGCTTGGCCCCAAGTCCATGCTCTGAGCCTTCCCTGAAGACAGGGATGGACAGGAATGAGGGCCCCTCTCAGCCATCTCTTTTTATCTCTTTTAAGGAGCCCCAGGCATGGCTTCACCAGGGCTGAGGAGAGGAGGGAGGTGACCTTTGTTTCCTTCCAGTGCTCAGGCACCTCTCCATGACCTCTCAGAGATGACAGTGAGTGACCTGGTGTCAACAGGAAGAGACAGCAGGAGCCAGACTGGAGAGTCCAGTGGTGCTTCTGGTCCACAAACCACCTGCTGGACCATGCTGCTCCAAATCCTGTCTCTCCTTAGAAAACACATCATGGGTTTTCATTACAGTGCTGTTGTGCTAGTCCAGTTCTTGGAGTATTTCCAGGTAGTTAACCAGTGAAGGATCCTTGGATTTCAAGTCTGAGGCTTCTAGACAGTTCTGCCTTCTAAAACCCACCTCACTATTCTCCTAAACTTACCTAGCAAACTGTGTTGGTCATTTTTACTATAGAGTTGATTTTTTTTTTTTAATTGGCAGTGCTATTATCAGTGCACTGTATGAGACCCTGTGCCCAGGGCTTAAAATGTAATGAAACATTGCATGAATTGATGAGATGTGGCAGGCACATCTCACAAATTACCACAATGCCTTTGTGGCTGCTACTGAGTCTTAGTATTTTACAGATTCCCAACTATGTTACCTGCAGAATGAAGGACACCTCCCACAAAGTTCTGGGAACCCTGAAAACAGTAACTTTTTCTGACAATGGAGTGTTTGATTAGAAAGAGCTGTCCTTTATTAAACCCCCCTCAGTCTGTAACAGGGCAAATGTTCATCCTAGCATTTTGAAGAGTTTTTTAGTGTTTTCTCTTGCTTTTCGTAAACTTAATTTTACATTGGGACTGTGTCATGAGAGCATGGTAATCATATCTGCTCAATGAGAAAAGGCTGTTTTCATATGAATATTTTCACTGGAATATGAATGTAGGTTGAGAGTGGTTCCATTGAAAGTAAGGTTTATAATTTTGAGGCAGCAGTGCTTAATCTTTTAGAAAATAAAAATCAATAATAAATCAAAAAACCTGAAGTACAGTCAGTTGTATAGAAATGCCCAGATGCTTTTCACTACAGCAGCAAGGATTCCAAAGCTACAATAACTGTAACTGAGGAAGGCTTAAAAGGAAAGTCTACAGCACTGGCAGGTTGCCTGAAAAAATAAACTCCGAGCAGCCCAGAAAAATGGTGGCAGCAGTGGCTGCAGTTTAGGTGTTGCATTGTTTGCCAAGAAAAGGAGTAGAATTTTGTCTGCACCTTCCCAAGCGTGTGAACATGCAAAGGGTCAGGAACACTTTGTTCTCAGCAGAGTCTGGGATGTGTTACAGGTCTGTCAGCACTTTGGGACTGGCTGTGTCTTTACCCCCTCCCCTTCTTGCTGGGACTCCCTGATGTTAAGTTACCATATTCAGATGTTTCTTTGTGGAGCCGGGCAGCCCAAACTTGTCGTTTAAAAAGCTTAATTGAAAAAAGGCTTGTAATTCTAGGGTATGATAGCACTGGCAAAAAAGTGCTTGCATTTGCTGTTTACTGCAAAATGTGGCATTACAGATTTAGTAAAATAGAAGCGTCAGTATAGCCACAGACCACATCCTTGCTAACAGTGTGTAGGGGCTGCATTTACTTAAATTTTTTCCAAGTTCAGACAATTCTTTGTTAGGTAACTGTGACTGCATTTATTGCTGTTAGAAATGAGACATTCTTATGCTGCAAAGGAAGCACATGAGGTAGAAATGGCTGATTTGATTCATCCCCCACCCCCTGCCCAGGTGAGGAAGGAAGGGCTTCACAGAAGCCAAACAAAACTGGCCTAAACTTGTCTGATGTTTGTTTCCAGTTGAACCTTACCTTTAAATACCAGTGCAGAAATTCAGCATTAATGTAGAGAGAATGATTTTATTGCTCTGGTAATCTCGGTCTTCTTATTTGCCATCTTTTAAAGTATTTTGTCATGAAAAATGCATAAAACTGCTTCTCATAAGAAGTATCTCTGAGTATATTTGTGACATATAGAGATTGTGTGTATCCATAAGAGATATTAGATTGTCAGTCTGTAAATCTAATATCTAAGACATAAAATAAATGTTAGGAAGCTGATATTTGTTGAAGCATTCTTTAGAAATGTGTTCTTCAGTGTTACTTTGTCAAAAGGAACAGCGTTTCTAAATTAAAGACGTGGAAGTCTCTTGAAAGTTGTCCTGCTTTGTGATTTTGTTTGTATTCAGCCTTTGCTTTGATTGCCACATTGAGAATAAGCAAATGAGAAGGCCTTAGCACTAAGGAACACATAAATAAAGGCTACAAAGAAAGGGCATGAGAGAAGCTTTGAAGTGGCATCTAGTTTTAATTTGAGTGGAAGAAAACCAGATGTATCTTTGGGCGTTCTGGCCAAGGTTTTTTTGTTTTGTTTTGTTTTTTTAAGAGGATAGGGAGCTCAACCAAATCATTTAATGGAGAGACCCCAAACCAACTGTTTCCACCCTGGTACTTTGATCTTTCTTGCCACTTTTGAGTGAACTTCTCTGTTCCAGAGGAAAAATGGTCCAACCCTTCAATTTAACTGTGTGCATCATCCTGTACAACTGGATTACATCTCTCTCTCTTTTTTTTTTTCCATTCCAACTACAGTTATCTGAGTTAATTTCCTATCCAATATACTGACAAAGATGATAGCGATTTCAAAATAGCCAAACGGATCAGAATTTCTCTTTGGCTGACTTTTATAATGTGTATTAGAACAAAACCTCAGTACACAGGATTTTGGGTCAGCGGTCCTGTAAACACAAGATAGAATGAAAACAAAGAAACCTGCTTGTGTAGGACTTCTGTTGGCAAGTTCTGCACCTGGAATGATGTGCTCAGCTGCTGCTTACAAATAGAATAATATCTCTGAATGATATATTTGAGGGCTTTTGTTGTTTTTCTTTCTCAGTAGTCCTTGGATCGCATTAAGCCAACAAAAAGATTGCTGTTGACTGTACATTTAGTGAGTCGATTAAAACTACACAAGGGGTTTTTTGAATATGTCTAGAAAATAAGTTAAATAATCCTGTCTTCTAAAGAGATTAAGAGTCTCAAAGGATGGAAAGGAGAAAGAGAGTAGATAAGAAGGCAAATAACATGAGTCAAATTCAAGGTTACTGTCATTTCTAACCTGAACAGGATAAATTCTTTTGCTCTGAGGGCTTGTCCATGTGCCAGAACTAAGCTACCTTAAAATGATGCCAAAGCTTGCAGTTTTCAGAGGAAAGGATTGGAAAGGAGAAGTTTAAAAATTCTGGAGAAAAGGGGTCAAGTAAAGTTGGTGCTGTTAGGTTGGTATAGTTGTCTTGCACTGAGATATCTAAAAATGGACTTTCCACCCATGTGAGGCTGTTTTGGTGTGGTTAAGGTTGGTTAGGGTTGTGAGTTTTCTTATTTACTGCTGATTCTTTTATGACAAGTATCAAACAAGTACTGGAATCAAGAACAGAATGTGATCTTGATACATGCCAGAACTATGCCTTATTTTGCATAGAAATGCTTATCTCGTGTCATCTTAGTGTAGATTTCTGGAGCCCAGCACATTTCAGTAGCAAATATTAATGAGGAATAATTTGTGCCACATACCAAGCCTGGAGAATATGCTCATGGATAGTAATGAAATATATAGGGACTTTTTTCCTTTGTCTCTAGTGTTTAGCCTGCCATTAGTACAGATCCTAAAATAGTAAGGGTCAGTTGTGACCTTCAGAAAAAGTGTAGAAAACTTTGTATGTGGTTATCCTGTGTTCTCAAACCGTGGGAAAAGCTGGGAGGAGGAGGAAGAGGCTGTATCTCTGCATAAGTAAAAAGTGGCTTCTAGCTGTCCGTGTCAAAGTGAATCAGTCTCTTTCCACATAATAGAAGTACAGACACATAAATACGCAGAGTTGAAACTCTGAATTACACATTGGACCTGGTAAAAAGTTAAAATTAGAGTTCTCAGTTTAAAAAAAAAAAAAAAAAAAAAGGTTTTTTGCTGCATTTACCCTGAGATTTATTGAGGATGTATAGATTATTGTAGTATTACAAATGAAATTCTAAGTGTGTTTGTGTGTACCCAGAAATTTATGGGTAATTGAACAACTGTCTAAATTGGATGTTGAAGTTTGCGAATATCAAACTGTAGCTTGGTTTGAATAAAACTCTGTGCTCTGCGAGATGGAATTTAAAACAAATACCTTAACCTGCTGTTACGTGGGAGGATTATGACAATAATTATCAAGCTTTGCTACACCTTGCGCAAGTATTTTGAGGAGTCTTGTCAAAATACCAGCTAAATTACTGCCAAAAATGCAATAATTAGGTGAGTAATGAAAAAGTTTTCAAATGGAGGTGTTTAAAACCTATTCATCCAGTTAGACACATTTACAGTCATCACTTCTGGTTGCACAAACTGAATTTCCAGCATTCACTCATGAGATTTCACTTTTATCTAAGCTGAAGGGAAAGAAAAGCCTGTTTTTCCTTTGCTTTGCCCTTTCAGAAGGAAGCGATCTAGAAGGAAAGTGCTGTACAATGCATGGGAGTATGGTTCATGTCTGTGATACATTTGCTGTCTTTTTAATGTAATCTCAACTGCCTCCTATACATCTCAACATCTGTGTGACTAGTGAGGAAAACTGTGTTCTGTTCAAGGATTTTTGGGTGTTTTTGGGATGCCAACTTGAAACGTGACTCAAACCTGAAGCAAAATGTTCTTTGAATATTGCTTCCCCTGCTCTCCTCTCTCACTTTTCCACCCTCTCCCTTCTTCCCTCCTGGCTTTGTTTGGCTTCCCCACTGCATTCCTTGAGTGTGGCCTCTTCCTGTATCATCAGTGAGGTTCAGTCACACAAAACATGGGATGTGCCTCCTCTTGGGTGAGTCTGAGTCTTGATGGTCCCTGAGCAGAAGTCCTGATCCACTTATTTCTAAATTTATGGATATCAGGTTACACTCACCTGCCAAGGTTTAATGTGAACAAGAAGGCAATGTTTTGGCAAAGCTTTTTGACCAGCTCTTCTCCACAGTTCTTTGGTTTTTTTTTCTCTTTGGTGTCAGAGTTTTTGAAGTGTCAGAGGAGGAAAAAAAAAAAAGTTTCTGGAAGGGAAGAAAAAGAGGAATCACAAAAGAAAAAACACCCAGCTAAAGAAGCTTGGATGCTTCCTCAGGAATGTTTTGAATCTGAATTCTCTTTAATCTGGGCAGCTTTCCTTGAGAGGCATTGTAAGGCCATGACAATTAGGAATGGCACAGACTGTCCTCAGAGTGTCTCTTTCCTGTCTCCTCACTGTAATTGATACACTTGTGCAAAAACAGCTTCTTCAGGAGCTAAACTTAGAAATCTGCTGAATTTAGTACAAAGATAAAGTGCTGGCAATTGCCAGCTCATCAGTTAAGCTCTGTAACACAGTCTCTCCATTTAGGCATTAGTAGGATTTTAAAATCCCAGTAGAGGATGTGCAAAGAATTGGGCTACATTTCTAATCTTGTACTCTAGGTTTATGAAGGCTTATCCATTCATTCACCATGAATGTAGTGTGGATTTTTTTATTAGGCTTTTGATTGGAGGCAACCTAATCAATAATGCTCTCTAATTGAAAATTGTTATGATCCAAAGAATTTTATTTTAAAAGTAGAGAATACCGTGATAGTCTTGTTAAATTGAGGTTGTTTTTATGAAACAGGTAGGGTGGCAAGTGTGATGTTTGTGAGATGAGCTGTGCCTCATAGTTCTGGAAGTTCAGCTGGTTAAATGAATAGGCAGTCAAAGATGTAGGTGTTAAGGATAAAATGCCTCTGGGGATCACCCAGTCCAACCCTTCTGCCAAGGCAGGCTCACCCAGAGCAGGTGACACAGTATTGTGTCCAGGCAGGTTTGAATCTCTCCAGAGAAGATCCCACAGCCTCTCAGGGCAGCCTGCTGCAGTGCTTGGTCACTCTGACAGTACTTTTCCCTCATGTTCTGGTGGAACTGGCTGTGTTTCAGTTTGTGCCCCTTGCCCTGTCATGGGCACCACTGAACAGAGCCTGGCCCTGTGCTCTGGGCACCCTCCCATCAGATCTGTGGGTGCATTGATAAAATCCCCTCTCAATCACCTTTTCTCCAGGCTGACCAGGCTCAGCTTCCCCAGCCTTTCCTCACAGGAGAGATGCTCCAGTCCCCCATCATCTCCACAGCCCTGAACCTTCTCCAGTAATTCCTTGTCTTTCTTGAACTGAGGAGCCCAAAATCAGCCCTCCCTTTCTCTTCCTTCCCCTGAGGATGGAGGACTCAAGCCCAAACGTTTTCTTGCACAGCAGCAGCTGATGGTTGTTGAATTTGGGCAATGTTTTCCAAGCTGGGGGAGCTGCTGTGTTCTGTCAGGATCTGCAGTTCAGGGGAATGGGATAATGCAAAGGGAGCCTTTTTGTGCTGCTGAGGGTGAAGCTCAGCCTCCCAGCCACTGGAAGGCACTTCTGAGCAGCACCCTGAATAAAAGTCACCTGCAAAAGTAAACTGTGATTGCAGCCCCTCACTCTTACTCCAGGCACTGGGTATTTACCTGTAATATTAGAAATTTTGAACCGTTCCTAAGGATGAAGACAATTGCTTTTACAGTGTTGTTATTTTATCCTTACAGAACAGTAATACATGTCTCATGTTTTTTTATGTTTCTCTTGTCCTTGTCTAGCTGAAATCCTGTTTATGAATGCATAAAGTCCTACCTGAAATTAATTATCTGTGTTCATATATGGACTAAAACCACTTCTACTACTATAGTTTTTAAAATTCAAAGCCATTACCAATGCAGTGCCAACGTTTTCCATCTCTTTTCAGCGTTTTAATGAAGATTCTTCAATAGTGGGTCTCATCTTTTTTCTTAGTGTGTACATATATATATATATATGCATTTGTGCGTGTGTATACTTATGTTGTTATATGTCATAATGAAATATTCTTAATTGTTTTCGCTGAACTGATGCATTTGATGTGCTGGCTTTACATAATTGAGCTGGAAAATCAACTCAGAATTGCCTAATAGTCTTCTTTCTCTCTCTTTCACAGTCATAATGAACGAAAAGTAACCTGCAAACATCCAGTAACAGGACAGCCATCGCAGGACAACTGTATTTTTGTTGTGAATGAGCAGTAAGTGCCTTCTGTTTCACTCTATAAAACACAGGTTTTAAAGTCCATTAATAATTCAGTGATTAGTAGTGGCAATATTTATTTTTTCCAAGTCAGATCAACACGTAATTAGTTTTACTTGTTTAAATTACTTGAAAGTAATGATAAATATTTTATACTTATTTTTAAGTTACAAACTGTAGCCCAAATTAATTGTATTATAGAAGTACATCCCATTTATGCACTGTATGAATTTCCAATTGTCACTTTAGTTATTCTGTAATTTTAGTAAACATCCCAGATACTATATAGCAATCAAATAAACTTCCAGAAAGGTATAAATTTTATATTCACTTAGGGACAATGACAAGCTGTTAATCTACAATATATTGCCTGATAGTTTCTCTTCAATTGGTTATTTCCTTGGCCAGCTGGGACACTTTCTGAATCATTGGCTAATAACTTGGATTTACGTTAGTTTTGTAGAATACACAACAATACAAGGTCTGCACGGAATTCATGCCTCACCTCAGGATTTTATTGGTTCTGCTTTTATTGGTTTTATGGGTTCTGGGTTTCCTACTCACTCCCATTGCTGCAACATGTTACACAGTGGCTCGAGTGAAATCCAGCAGAACTGGCCAAATTTCACAAATGTGCCTGGTCCCACCCAAGTGGGCCAAAGGCAGATGAGGCCTTTGGAGAGCATTTCTTCCCATGTCCATCTCACGCTCATACCTGTCTTTTTCCCTCCCACCAACACCTTGCTCTAATAGAGAAATTCTATTTTTAAGCAACACCTTAAAATCCAGCTATAATAGATTGGAGTTTAAAACACAGTGCAGGTAACTCTGCAATGAAGTGTGAATTGCTTTCAGATTGGAAAAGTAGGACACAGGCTGTACAAGGCTACATCTAGGGGTGCTTTTTTATTAGCAGTCTGCACACACAGCATGTTCCAGTGCTATTACATATTCTATTTTCAGGACTGCTGCAGCAATGTCATCTGAAGAAAAGAAGGAGCGACCAGTAAGCATGATATGTGAAGCAACTAACTATAATCTGGCATCAGATTATGCTGCTCATCCAATGAGCCCTGTGGGCAGAGTAAGTCTTTATGTCCAAATAAATTAGACCTAAAATAATTCAGTTATTCCACAAGGTACTAGACAGTGCTATGTGTTAGTATTCACTGAAAAAGAGAGGCAAAGCTTATGTATTTTTCAGGGCACTTGACTCCTTTCACGTTTAATTTGGAAACTGAAGTGTCTGCAACAAATTGTCACTGTAGCTGTAATTTTTGTCAGGTAACTCAGACCTTATGACTTGCACGTACTTAAATTGACCTTTCTGATCTGCGTGACCAGCAAAACCTTGAGTGACTGATGAGGCTTCTGGGCTAGAACTGGTACAGAAATTGCTCCATCACAAACAATTGCCTGGAAATCTCCAGGTAAAACTTGAGTTGGAATTGTGTGTGAGAAATAGCTGTGAGAGAGGTGGGAGGTGACTCCGTGCTAAACAGCACACGATGTGATTTCTTGCCATTGGACCAGAAGTCTTGGCTTCTTTATCAGGAAAATTCCTGGTAAATGTTTAGGGGACTCCTAAGGTCACCTTAAATTAGTCTCAAGTTGAAGATAAATGCCCAGATGTTCTTATCAATTTTTAAGTTTATTGGATAAAGCTGCTGAGCCTATTGTGAGCATTTTTTTTAAATTTTCAGCTCTCCTGACTTGCTACAAAATTAAGTGCATAAAGTTTTCAAGGAGACCAAGATAACAGCTTTGATCAGTGATGACAGACAAGAGCTGTCATCTCTTCTACCCAGTAGTTAACAGTTAAATAAGGGGAAAAGCCCTATACTTTAGCTAGTCATTGAAAATGTTAACCCTGAGAAATGCTTTTTCAGCAGATTAATCCAGCCTGCAAGGGAAAAACAAACTTTGGAATGTGTTCTAACTGAGCAAATTCCTTAATGTCAGAAACTTGGATTGAAATAATTGACTTACTATGTGGTAAGAAACATTGCAAGGTTCTTTAAGTGCATTTTGGAAACTTTTTTGTTGTCCTAAATATCTCATGAGACAGGCAGAATCCTTGACCTACATTAGAAAACTGTTATTTAATGAGAAAAGTGTCTTAATCTATTAATGTTGCTGGGGGGAAAAATAGAGAGTCACAGATGTATTATGAACAGTAACAAAATCCATCTCAACTTTCATATGATCATGTTAAATTTAGTCCATGCAGGAAAACCAGTTTAAAATAAAACAAACTAGAAAACTCCCAAACAACAACAGTAAAAAATGAACTCAAAACCTAAAGCTAAGCTCTAAAACAACCAAGCAAGCAAAAAATCCAAGGTAATTTCTTGTTAGAGTCATAATAGTGATGTAGAATGCAATAATTACATAGCTAGTTCTCTTGAAATTCATTTCTGGGAAGCAATCTCAGGTTAAATATGCAAAATTAATTACAGTTTAGGAGCATTTGTCTTTCATTTTTCACACTTCTCTTTCAAAAGAGAATTTGAAAATGCCCTTTAGTCTAGTGTTTGTTTCACAGTCTTCTAGAAGGAAATTGAGGTTTCTATGGTCCAGTTACTGTGATTTCTATTACTTTCATTGATTAATGACACTTTAGTTTCCTTTGAAAATAATATTTTGAAAAAAAACAGTGTTGTTCTGCTTTTCATTCCTCCAGTTCTAGTTATTTAAATGCACCTAAAATATTCATATGATTATGGTGACTGTGTGTGTAATTACAGTACATCAGTTTTCAGATGTGAACTTGCCTGAATTAGTGCAACACCATTTAAAAAGCCTTGTTTTTGGGGGAGTTGAATGCTGCCAAAGCAGAACCACAGCTAATATCAATCTGCCTTTCCTGGCAGCTTTTCAAGGCTAATGAGTTGAATCCTTTCTAAAGAAGACTATATGGAAATGGCCCGTGGGTTGTACCTGGATATAAAACTGATTTTCTTCTGTGTTTTTACTCGTGTCTTCAAACAGTAGAGCCTGAAATTCTTAGCTGTCCTACTCATTTTTGAATATAATGTGTAGAGGCCTGATGTGCTGTAGCACAATAAAACAGGAATGAAATGTTGGTGGGGGAAGTTACAGAGAACTAATTACAGAGGGGCAGGATGCTTTGTGTGGTTGCCAAACCAATTTTTAGATGTTTTTTTTGTTCTCAGAGATAACTCATGAACACGCCTGATGAAAAAAAGTTCGGGGTACAACTAAAGTTTCAGGCATTTGACGGGTACAGGAGAAAATTCTTCCTTCCATTAGTGTTAGTTGACCCCAGATAGATACAGAACTTGGAGAAGTTTCTATTTTGTGTCAGAAAGACTCTCTGGAGTCTAATGCTGTTGCTGTCCAGAGGCAAATATGAGGTGAGGCAAAAACCAGTTCCTGCCCAGTAAAAGCCTTAATTTTAATTTCCCTTTCCCACTGTATACTTGAGGGGAGTCAAATAACACATTACAGCTCTGTTAAGTGCTGCTTATTTCCTGTTAGCTTGAAGCAAATTTTCAAACATGCAGCCACTAGCACAGAGCCCTGGCTGTGAAAAAGGTCTGCACAGGTTTTAAGATTACTACAGAAGTATTTATTTTCATCTCTCTGCAGAATTAAGAAATTGGTTTTGTAGTTGTCTGTTTTCATCTTACTTTTCTTCCTGATGTTAAAATCACTACCTAGACAAACAGGATTTTGTGTCATAAATTGCTTTTTAATGTGTAAAGTCAGTCACCCTCCACAGTTCTGATCTGCTGCTCTTTATTGCTGTCCTGATTATCATCAGAATAAGGTGAACGATTTTCTCACAGAAAGTGGTGTGGACTGTTGCCCCAGGACAGCTGCTGGGGAGCTCCTGGTGACTCCATGACAGCTAGGAGAGCTGTAGTGCTCATAAATATTAATCAGTTTATTTAGAGGTATTCCAAGCTTTGAATGGCTAGGGTAGGTGTAGCCAAACAGGTCTGCTCAGGATCCAGGTTAGCTGGAAATTTTGGATTAATAGTGATGAGGTTCATTAGCAAACAGCACAGTAAACACAGTAAAAAACAAAATAAACAGGGCAATGTGAAGGGCAGTACTGGTGCTCAGAGCTGAACATCTGTACTGGATTTTCATGGTTTATATTCAGACCAGTACTCTTTGTGCATCTTTTATTTTAGTCTTGCCTAAATGAAATCCAGTTTGCTTTATTTTGCAAACCAAAGCACAGTAAGAGTGAATGATTGGGAGGTTTGCTTCAAGAGCCAACTCCTGGTCCGAGCTAAAATGCTGAGGCTGGAACCCACTCAGCTCATGGAAACTGCAGCACTGGAAGGCACTGAAATTGCCTACAAAATCCAGAAAGCAGCATCATTTTGCATTGTGGTTTGGAAGATAATGTAAGCCTTGAAGACTGGAAACATATCTTAAAACAGAAGTTGAAAGTAACAAAGATACAGATTTGTACTCTATGAGTTTACATGCAGAAAATTTATTTATTAGCAGGGTTCTTAACCTTTGTTTTTGTAATATGCATGCGATAAGTTTAATGTTAATTAACGACTTTTGTGCTAATTCTGAAACTGGGGAAGAAGCCTCACATAAATGCTGTGTTTTTCTAGCAGCTAAGCAGAGACAGAAGCCACTTGCAGGGTGATGAAATGTGCAGCCCCAGCTGGCCCAGAGTTCAAAACCCCACTCGGTGTTTGGTTTTCAGTTTTGGAATACAGTGAATATCCCTGGCTGGACATCCTGGCTTCTTTCTCAGTGCTGGATTTGAGCAGGGTTCTTCCCATAGGTGCTGATTTTGGAGGCATCTCAGTTGCTGGGACTGGGCTTTAGAATGGATCAGATGGTACCAGGTGGGACTCTTAAGTTTGCTTGTTCTGTTGCCTTCCACACCTTCCAGCAAGTGATTAGCAGTTGGATCATTTGTGCACTATCTTCTTTTTCTCTTTGCCTTCTCCAGAAGCTGGAGCTGGCCAATATGCCCTGTATTTTTTTCTGCTGTGGGGTAAAAAGTACTTCAAACCTTCAGTTCTTATTTTTTCCCTGCCATCCTGTCACAATTTGAGATAATTACCTATGAGAAACCATGGGATCCCAGCATAACAAGAGGAGGAGGTGATCTAAAGTCTGAGAACTCATAATTAGTTTATATATGCACCTACAGTGTTTTAATATCCCAAAATACTCATTGTCTTAAGGTTCAGAGTTTGTTGTGAAGTTACTCTCTTTATGCAGCTTGTGGTAAAATAATTACAAGCCATCTAAAGTGTTCTCTGTATTAACTAAAATTAGAAAGTGCTTGTGATGCTGCGTTTAATTAAAGGAAGTTTGTATTCAGAGTTGGTAGGATGAAACCCATTAAAACTCTGCTGTTAGCTCAGTGAAATTGGAGTCAATATGGGTTTTTAGCAGACCTACCTTAGAGAGAGCTGTCCAAATTATCTGAATTTGTTAGACTTGACATAAGTGGTTGGTTGTCTTCAGAAGCATCCTTGATGCATTAGCTATTTTTACAAGTGTAGGAACTCTGGAACACTCTTGAAAGGTTTTGAACCTTTAAAGCCTAATATTAGAGTAGGAATGAGTGTTATAAATTATTTCTGATCAAAGTGTTAGGACAGCTTTGTGTGATATACTGAGACAGCAGTCATACTGGTTAACAGAGAGAGATGTAGCTCACTTTATAACTGGATTTTTATATGTTCTTTGTTATGTATTCCTTTTTCACAGCTGGATGTCAGAATTCTCTTGGCTTCTTACAAATCTTTGTCCATTTTGGACGATACAATTTTTCAGAAGAAGTGGAAGTTTTCATATGGAAGTTTTTTACTTTTATTCTTAATTAGGTTTTCAATTGCTTGCTCTGTCTTGCTTTTCAGAGCCGAGTCAAATTTCTGTATCTCCAAGGGAAATTAAAAGCATTCTGTTTTTATACCCCCTCACGATTCTTGCAAAAAAAGAATACAAAATGTCCTTGTTTCATTGTGTTTTAGACTCTAGGCAGGCACACATAATTTTTATAATGTTATTTTTTATTTTGCCAAACAATGTTATATTCTTCAGTTAATGGCATCATTGACAAAAGCTGCACATAATTGTAAATTAAGTTTTCAAAAGTTTATGATTTTTAACCTACTGCAGGATTCTGTCTGTGTAAAACCCACCTTAGTTCTGTGGTGCATGTTAAAAGAATTTCCACAGAGAGACCCCACACCCTCATTTGCAACAAAACCTGAGTGGTTTTTGTTTAGCCCTCCTCCTTTTTTAGGAATTTTGCATAACCTTCTGATTAGTCTCAGAGATAGGGAAACTGAAACATAGAATTATATTGTCTCAGTTCAGAGTGTGGATTTGAAGCAGAGATGTGAATGCAGCTTTAAAAACTTACTCAAGCTCTGCTTGTTCTGCACAGGAAAGTACTTTGCTCCATCACATCTCATGGTCTCTGAGGCACCAATTCTTACAGAATTTAAAACACAAGTAAATGTTCAGCTTGTTTAGTTGCAGAAGAAACTTTCCAAATGTAGACTGAGAAGAATGAAGTGTGAATTGGCAAAACACTGCAGGTTTCTTTGTGCCTTTTCCAATTTCTTTTGGTTATTCAAGTAGAAGGATGAAATCTAAAATGGTTTATTTTTCCCACTCCTAATGATATGTGATCATTGCAAGATTGTAAAATGTAAAAGCAACAGCTGATCTGAGCTCTGGAGTTTCATGGAAAAGTTTTCTAAGTAGACTTGGGTGGAAGCAAGTAAAATAATGAATATTCAACCAAGTGGTCACAGTACAAAGAAAGAATATTTTAAAATTAGCATATTTTAGGAAAGGGGGAGGATCTTGTGGAATCTGAACAAGATTTCATGTGTTAGCTCAGTGTTGGAAGCAGGAAAAAGTAGAATTTCTTGCCCAGGTATGTAATTTTTTATTAATAATAATAGTTCTCGGGGTTTACTTCTCTTCCTAAAGCTCAATAGATATTCTCCCTACCTTAGAAGAAGGTCAGATATGTATTTGGTTGGTTTTTTTCCTTGTTTAAAAAAACCCCAAAGCATCTTTAAGTGCTTGTCTTGGGATTTATCTTTACATTCTCTGCAGAAGAAAACAAAATAATGCTGAATCCAGCAGAACCATCACAATAATTATTTATCTAAAAAAAGTATACAGTTTGTGTTCTGCAGTCCCCCAGAGGAACACATACAAAAGATCTTAAGGAAAAGAAAAGCATTTTGATTTCTCTGCAGTTGTTGATGTCAGGGTGTCTTTAACGTGTTCAATTCCATTCAGACCTCGCGATCTTCAAAGAAGGTTCATAATTTTGGGAAGAGATCGAACTCCATCAAGAGAAACCCAAATGCACCAGTTGTCAGACGAGGCTGGCTCTACAAACAGGTACTCTGCCCCTCTTCACCCCTTCTCTTTTTTATCTCTGATGTCTGTAGCACAAAAGACAAGCACTTCTATAAAATACAGTGACAGCAGTAGCAGAATGAAGCTATAAACTACAGTTAATTTGGATATCAGCCTGATACAAACGAGGGCATCAGAAAAGTAAAGAATGTTGTTAGATTATATATACATGATTCTCTCTAAGCAGATGTTGGTAGTTAATAGCTGATTTAATTTCAGGCATGTCTAGATGGTGGGACAAGGGTTTATGACCCAGATTATTGGGTTTTTTTAAGTTCCTTTTGTTATACTATTTACCTTTTTTCTTTTTTCTAAAAGTAATATTTTCAATTAAAAATTGTAAATGAAGACATTTCTTCGTATATTTCACATAGGTATGCCTATTTTTTTAAAGATAATAATCTTAAAACTAGAGATTATTTTAGGTTTTCCCATGGAATGCAAACTAATCTGAAGTATGTGCTCTTCAGTATTTTAAGTGTTCTAGCCTGCTGTAGATTTCTATTCTCTACCAGATTACACTTGCAGTTTATTGGTTTGCAGGATTTCAGAGTGCAGTAGCTTGATCAAAAAAACATGAACAACAAAACCCATTAGGCCATATGAAGAATCTATTTTTGAACTCCACCAAGAACCCTGTAAGAACTCATAATTTAAACTCAGCTGAGACAAACATGTGTGTGTAATTTTGATCTACATTGTCATTTACTGTGCCTACTCAGATAGACTGGAATGACCTGCATATATTTCTGGGTGCTGGTGATGAGTCTGTTTTTAAAAACTACTCAGATCATATGATCTAGAACTGTCTGTTTAATGGAACATTTTCCCAGATTTAGGCAATCCTGTGGCCTCTACTCTTGCTCAACATTGAGAGTGAAAAATTCTCACAAAGCTGATAGATATTTTCTTTTGGCTGTGTTTTGGGGCACAGAATCACACAGTGGTCTTGGTTGGAAAGGACTTCATGATAATTTAGCACAACCTCTGCTGCTGAAGCAGTCTCAGCTAGAGCAGGGTCATAAATCATGGCACAGAATCATGGAACATGCTGAGGTGGAAGGTCAGGATTATCGAGTCCAACTCCTGGCCCTGCACAGGACACCCCCAGAATCACACCATGTGCCTGGGGATTTGAATATCCTCACAGATGAAGACTGGCAGCTCGTGGCAGTATTTGACCATTTTCACAGTACAAAAGTTTTCCCTCTGCTCGGGTGGAATTCTCTTTCTTAATTTGTACCATTGTTTCTTTTCCTGTCCTTGGCAAAAGTTTGGCTCTATATTCTTTGCAGTCTATTTTCAGCTATTTATACTGATAGGATGCCTCCTGAGCTGCTCTCTCCCCAGCCTGAGCAATCCCAGCTCTCTCCCCCCTGTCTCATATGAAAGATGCTCCAATCCCTCAGTCACCTCTGTGGCTGTTCACGTTTCTCTGGTGAGCCCAGTGCTGGAGCAGCAGTGCAGCCAGAGCTCTGCAGTGCTGGGCAGAGAGGAGGGATGTCCTCTCTCCAGCTGTTGGCAGCTCTGCTGCTGCAGTCTGGGATGCTGCTGCCCTTCTTTGCCATGAGGGTGCATTTCCCGTCATGGTGCTTGGGGTTATTCCTCTCCAGATGGAGGACTGAGCATTTCCCTCTGTTGAACTTCCAAGAGATCCTTCTCTGCCCAACTCCCCAGCCTGCTGAGGTCCCTCTGAAGGACAGCACCACCATCTGCAGTGTGAGCCACTCCTCATAACTCAGATTATGTGCAGACTTGCTGAGGGTGAGCTCTGTGCCTGTGTGCAGCTCATTAATGAGGTTGTTAATTTGTCTTGGCCGTGGTATCGACCCCTGGGGCAGATCACGAGGCACTGGCTGCCCACTCCCTGGCCTGGCTCCCCAGCCAGTTTTTAATCCACCTCAGTGTTGGAGAAAGTAAACAATTTAAGTGCTGTGATGTTTGGTTGGTGTTTGTAAGAAAAGGTGCTGTTGTGCATTTTCATGTTGCAGTAGTCACTGAAAGCCAGTTTAGTCAGGAGTTTTATCAACAGTTATGATCTTCAGAAATTTACAGAGGAAGCTTGTGCAGGTTTCTTTCTGATAGTAAGACCACGTTTATGTAATCACAGAGAGTGACAATTTTTGTTTAATTCAGGGTGTGCTGTCTCAATGCATGTAATGATCTTCTGTCATGTCAATGCTAATTTTTAAGTCCAGAGCCAGCTCCCTTTTTGGAAGATGTTTACAGTGAACATACTTTTTCTGAATATTATTTCCTAGTAATGCTAGTTTTATCCTTTCCTCTTCTTTCAGCTCATTTCCCCCACCCCAAAAAGAGCAGTTTGAAATACAAGGCTAAAAATTATCCTTTTCTTGATTTGGGGAACTACCCCAAAACCAAACCCACCCCACAGTTTTTCATTATAGAATCCCTATTGTTCATTGTCACAAAACCTATTTGCTACAAGAACATTGCTAATTCACACATGCTTTTCTTCTTGGAACAGATTAACATATTTATTAAATCTGATTCTACCAGGATGTGTGTACTGCAGTGCTCTGGCATATTTACACTATGGTAGTGGTGGCAACCTTTCATTCTGAGTTGTGTGGTGTAAATTGGTTATTAGCATAAAAGAAAATTAAATTGCTGTCAGAATAACCTTTATGTGGGAAAGAAATTTCTCCAGGTATATGAGTGGTAGTTGAAGACAAAGTTCAACAGAGAGTTTCTTCAGTAAACAAAGGAGGATGTACCTGAAATATTATCTTGCTCTTTAAGGAAAAAAAACAAAGTTTTTTAAAAAAATATTTAAACTGTAGATTGTAATCTCTAGCATGCCTGGAAAAAAGGAGGCTCAGATGGGGCCTCCCTACTCTCTACAGCTGCCTGAGAGGAGATTGTAGTGAGGTGCTGGCTGATCTCCCAGTGACAAGTGACAGGGAAATAGCCTCAAGTTTTAGGTTGGATATTGGGAAAAAATTCTTCACCAGAAGAGTTGTCAAGCATTGGAACTGGCTGCTCAGGGAGGTGGCTGGGGCACCAACCCTGAAGGTGTAATTAGCTGTGTTAATGAGGCACTTGGAGCCATGGTTTAGGGGTGGAGGTGGCAGTGCTGGGTAGCAGTTGGACTCGATGATCTGAAAAGCCTTTTCCAACATAAACAATTCTGTGATTCTCTGTTAACTTCAGGCTCCACAGCCTTTTCCCACCCAAACAATTCCATGATTCTCTGTTAACTTCAGGCTCCTGGATCACAGCCTTCATTTGCAGGGACAGGTCAGGATGAGAAGTCAAACACTTGAAAGAGGCAAGGAAAGGAGCTGCCAGCAGACACAGCACAGCTTGCAGTGCCTGGTTTGCTCTGAGAACCCTTGCTGTCACCACTCAGAGCATTCTGACCTGATCTCTGTGGTTCCTGCAGGACAGCACTGGAATGAAGCTGTGGAAGAAGAGGTGGTTTGTGCTCTCAGATCTCTGTCTCTTCTATTACAGAGGTAAGTTCAGCTCCTGAGAGCTTCCTTTGCTCATTTTGCTGGGAGCAGATCAATTTTGACACAGCACTCAAATGTAAGCAATAAGCTGCTGCTTAATGGATTAAAATAGTTGTATAGCTGTCAATATCCAGGCCTGCTACTCTTATCTTTTTTTTCTTTCTTTCTTAATTACCAGTTTCACATAATTGCTTCCTGCCTGCCAGGCTGTGCTCAAAGGGCAAAGCCATTCACAGTCACCTCTGTTACTGAATTCTGGATTGTTGTTTTCTCACAGCTTCTGTTGCTAGAAACAAAGTATGTCAGGTTAAATCTGATTTTTCATGCAAATTAGGTAGCTGAAATGGGGATAGGGAAGGAATATAGTGCAGGGGAGCTGAAACTCTGCCTTTAGAATGATAAAGAGGATACATATCCCTTTGGGAACTCTAATCAGTGTTCATGAATACTTATAAAATGAAATGTTGTCCAATTCCATAAGAGTAGAAGTCTCTGCTGTATTTGGAACAATAGAATCTGTTAGTAACCTCGTGTAGCTATATCAGACTTTTTTTACATCAGCTGCTTCTCATTCTAGTCTGGAATTATGTGTGTTAGTGATCCCTTTACCAGTGCAGATTATGAACTGTAGTGATCCTGAAGAGAAAAACAAATGGGACTTGGGCATAGGGAAACACAGCCAATCCTGAAATAAAATGTACAACCATTTTAGTTTAAAGAAGCCTGAGAGTGAAGAGGATTGTAAAGCATGGCAAAATAGGGATGTAAACAGGGCCATCTGCAGCCTTACCTGTGGAGAAGGCTGACAAAGGGTGTCAGTTTGGGATGAAACTTTAGGATTGGTAGAACTGGTGCTGATGCTGGTGATGCTGAAAGCAGAGACTGATGAATTTGAAGTGGTTCCCTGAAAGTGCAGGATCCAATCAAAGATAGATCCTGTCTGAAACTTGAAAGCTCTGTTTGCAGCTGGTTTAGTTAACAAATTCTGAATTATTCAAATACGATCATAAGGCTTTGTTTCTCTCCCCCAAGTAGTACACAAAGTTGGATGAAGCCCTGCTGAGTCAAAATCAGGCTAAAATTTCAGTCATGGAGGCATTGACTGATGTAGTTACACTGTGCTTACCTGAGTGGTCATTATATACTCTATGCTTTTTACAGGTTTATTTTAAACACATCTTCAGCCTCCTTCTTCCAAAAGTTGTAAAGAAAGTGCTACCTTATAGCTGCCTTTAGAACAGATTAAATTGATTTAAGCACTGCACAGGAAGTTTGTAAAAAAAAAAAAGCAATAAGCAAAACCAAGAGCAAATAAAATAAATGTTAACAGCTCTATAATCTACTTTTTATTTTCTACACATTATTCTTCCCAACAAGCTGAAATACAGGCAGAGTAATCTAAATGGTTTATGTGATAAATGTAGCTTTTAGCTATTACTCACTAGAAAGTAGTTAAAGCTGTTAAACTGGAATTAAATGTGTGCAGTGATAGTCCAAAATATGGACTATCTGAAGAAGTCCAAAGAAGTGGCTGCTAAAATATAAAAAGCTTTTACTCTAAACCCTTTAATGTTTCTGTTAATTCTGTCTCAGATATTGAAAAAAATAGGAAAGGGAGGGTCATGAACTTACTCCAAGATCAAACCACAAACTGTGTTTGTGGTTGTGCAGTTGTGGTGCTTGGGTTTTTTTTGGTTTTGTTAGACAATTTTACTACACTTCCACAATTATGTTACAGTGTTAGCAGCTGAAATATAATTTATAGATGAAAAGAAAAATCAGATCACTATATTTTTTCAGAGCTTAGAGAGTACTCTTTTTCTGTTCCCCCCAAGGCATGAAGGACTGTCCACTTTCCTTCCATACTGGAAGGTTCTTGTTGGCACAAATAAAAGTTCTTAGAACTGCAGTGAAGATCTGCTCCTTTTCTCCTGTGCTGTTCGCACCCAGCACACAAGTAAAGATGAGTATGGGGCAGTGGAATATGTAGATAAAAGCAAGTGTGATTGGAAACAGATTTTTAAAATCTGGATCTGGAATGCAGCAGTATGTGTTTAACAAAGACCAAAGTCCTCCAGACTTGCAGCTGGAACAGAAATGCTTAATGATGTTATATGGCATTAGTGGGGGATTTGCTCTTTAATTAGTCAAAATGTGAACTAGCAAAAGAATTTTTCCCCCAAACAGAAGTCCAAAGAAAATAAACCCCATCATTTGCCCTCTGTTCAGGGACAGGGGTGAAAAGGCACATTTGTGTGTGTGACTAGCAAAGAGTTAATATTTTAAGGGAAGGTCATGCTTAAAGGTACTGGTGAGTTCCTGAAAGTAAATCCACTCCATTTCTTTTCTGCTTTTTAATCAGAATAAATTTATGCTCATCTCTGCAATTAAGTAACAATCCCAGAAAGCATAATTTTTACATCTCATCTGTCATGTGATGTGGCTGGGCACAACTTTCCTTGTATAAATAACTTAAATGAAGATTGTGGCTTTTCAAATTCTAGGAAGTAAATGAGAACCTGGAAAAGATTTTTAAGTCCACACCTAAGCAATAATCCTTTTGTCCTGTTGAAGTGTATTTTAATTTTAACAGTGTTAATTTTTCATTGAAATTTTGTGATACCTATGTGTTCATCTTACTTTCATAGATAAAATAATTTACTGTGAGCACTGTCTTCATCTAGGAAAAGTGTTATGGGGGACACTCTAATATTCTGATTGTGAATAGAAGTTCTGTACATGAAATACAATTAAGACTGACTTTGTGAATTGCATCCAATTATTCCTTTATTAAAGTATAATTGGATTTAAAATCCGGTTATGGCTTTCAATTAAAATGTCAAATTTTTATTATGATCTGTTGATCTGAAATTTTATGTGAAACAAGGTTCTGGGAAAAGGGTGTTTGGTTTTTTTTTTGTGAATTATCTGAGACCTATGCATTCTGACAAATGGAATGTAATTGAGTGTAAACTCTTTGTGGAATTCTAATTATAATTCATAATTAAATATTATAATGGGGATTATGTAGCATAATATGCCTGAAATCAGAAGAGTGTGCATATTTTCTCTAAGACCAACAGTCATAAGCAGTGTTTTAAACTTCTTGGGTTCATCACAGGTGTTTTTACTGAGTAGAAAGGTGGAGTTCTTGTTCTTGTCACTGAATTAGAGGCTTGACTTCCATCTGCTCTTCAAAGTGGGTTTCTGCTTCTTAAATCCTTCTCCTCTCAGCTAAACTTCTTGTTAGCGCTCACATGTGGCTGAAAGAGTTTTGTGAGGTGTCAGAATGCAAGGGTTGTGTGTGCAGAGGTGTTTCCCTAACCCCAGTGTGGTGCATTCCCAGATGAGAAAGAGGAAGGCATTCTGGGGAGCATACTCCTGCCTAGCTTCCAGATTTCTGTGCTGACTGCTGAGGACCACATCAACCGCAAATACGCCTTCAAGGTGAGGGAAGCAGCTTCTCCATTGGGTTTTATATCTCAAAGCACAGGAGCCTGGGCACAAGAGCTCATTTTACAGAGTTATTAGGTATAAAAAGATTGACTGGCCTGATTTTTACATCATGGAGTAGCAAAAGTTTCAAGTACTTAGCCTGATGTAAATATAGACATCATTGCTAGAATGGGGAAATGGATGGATGTCACTTAGTAGAAGTATTTTTGTTTTAGTTCGTGGATCTTAAATCTGTGTGGTGCTTTAGAATTATAAACCAGCATCTGCAGCTGGACTTGTCCCACTAATGAAAGTTCATTAGTTATTTAGATACAAAGTATCTTTACACAAAAATAAAAATAATATCACTTAAATTACAGTATTGCATGAATCACTCCCAGGAGTGTTTTATGACAATCTTTTAAATCATGATGTAAATTACTTTACTAATACTTTGTCCTGACTTTTTTTTTACTGTTGTTTTATGAGCTCCTTTTGGCACTTCATTTGGTCTCCTAACCAAGAAATCATTTATTTACTATGGTAAGTACAAATTAAAACTTACTGTATCAGTCAGACTGCCAAAATCAATGTCAAAATCTTATGAGTAAGAATTATATTAATCAACATTGGTAAATGCTCAATATATTTTAAGTAGGCTGAAGAAATTTAAGGGCTTTTTATTTAATGTATTAATGAAGAAGCAGCTATGATTGAAAATTACAGGCAGTTAATTTGAAAATATGGATGCAGTGACCAAAGAACATGGTAGTGTTCCTTTTGATTTTTTTTTCTGATCATATAATTTGCAGAAATCTTACTAGATAAAGCATTGAAGTGAATATGCAGTAACAATATTTGCCTCTCTTCTTTTACAGAATCTTACATTTTTATTGCAATGACCATGTCATTTCCAATCAGGCAGCTCATCCAAACATGAGGACCTATTATTTCTGCACAGATACAGGGAAGGAAATGGAGTTGTGGATGAAAGCCATGATAGATGCAGCACTTGTGCAAACAGAGCCTGTGAAAAGGTAATGTGGATTGACAAAATAGTGGGGCACTCTATTGCTTCCTCTTGTTTAATTTGATTTATTTAATGAAGGGGTGGTCCCTAAAATAAAATGTAAATGGGCTGAAGTGATTTCTCCTTATGTTGAAGACTCCTTACTAACTGGACATTGTTGGGTAAAATTTTGAAGTAGTAAAAATAATCTAAGCTCTGTTCTGAATATTGATTGTCAGGAGCTAGAAGGAAATAATGAACTATCCTTTTAGCCAATGGCATCAGGAGAAGTGCAGTGACAAATACTCTGTGCAGGAATGTTTGACTTCTCTGCCCTCCTGACTGAATAGCAACAGCAGCTCAACTGGTGGTAGCCTTTGGCTTAAACCTGTCATAATCCTCAATTCACAGCTGGAGTTTCTGGCTAAATTAAACAGTTGTACCTGTGGGCAACCTGTGGGGAGCCATTCTTGTTCATCATTAAGCTGTCATCAAATTTCTGCTTACCTGATCTGGGGCCTTATCTTTCTGTGCCCCTGTGTTGACAATAAAAAGCAAATTATCAGCGGAAGCTTTCTGTTCTCAGAGATTGAGCACTGTCTGCTGCTGTCTCTCCAGTGAGAGTCATTTTCTCCCAGAATGTGGTCCCTTGGGTCAGCTCCATGGCATCTCTAATGGAAACCTCATCAATTGAAAGTTTAAAAGCTCCTTGTTATTGACAGCACAGAAGTTATTGCTGATGGCTGCTGTCACTTGATCTGCTCTCCACTCTGTTTGTTCCTGCTACCCTGGAGCTAAAGAAATGTCAGCAATCCTGAGAAACTCTGAGTTTAAAAAAGTAGTTTAAAAATCTCATGGACACAAGTACCAGAGAAGTTTAGTAGTAGTAAACTTTATCTGAAAAATCGGGTTTGCATTGCAGATACAACGATAATTTACACATGGAGAAATTAATAAACCAAATCAAACCCACTTAACTTCAAACAAAAAATCACATAAACACATTGTAGAGGAATAAAACTGAAGGGGGTCATTCTGAATCTTTTTCTGAACTGGTGAAATGACCTTCATTTGATGTTTGCAAGGCTGTGAATATCTGCCTGGGTATCTCAGGTAGAACAGGCTTGCATTGTCAGCTAGACAATTGTCAGAAAAGCAACTTCTATAACACCATCTCCCTGTTTTGATTCAGGCACGAAACCCCAGAATGAAACAGAAGTAGATGTGACCTCTTTGAAAACTTTGTTGGTAGCCTTGCAATAATTACTTCAGAGAAAACAGATTTCAAGACCAAGTCTCAAAGACTTTCATATCTGTTATCTATAGCAAGGAAGAAAACCCTTCAGACATCTGTTTTCTAAAAAATCCATCTTTTGGCTGTTTCTTAAGTTCTTAAAATGAAACGTAGCAGGATATGATCATTTGTGGAAGAAATACTGTTCTTTCCCTTTAAAAATCTGTTAAATATTAAGTGTTTTATTACCTCATCTCTAAGTAACCTAAAGTTTGGCATTTGTGGAGCTCTAAGCATAAATGGTTTTGGTTCAGTCAAATTTGGCAGTGCTTTTGTTTCTGAGCTCTGTTTTTTCAGAGGTTCTGACATGGCACTGAATATAGTTTTCTAACAGACTAGATATTTGGATTACAATAAATGGGCAGTTAGGAGCTTGCTTCTTTAAATATTCACGTAAACTGATGTTGGACCGCTCTTAATATAAAATGCCCAGTGATAAATCCAGAGTTTTTTTCAGTATAATTCTTTAAACCTAGGAATCAAGGCATTTCACTGCTTATGGTACTCTGGAAATCAAACCAAACAGTCTCTGAAACCAAATCTTTTAAATAATTTTAGCACTTTAATTTGTGTCTTCAGTTTATGAAAAACTTGACAACACCCCTTCCCTCCCACCAACTTAATGATTTAAATATTCTTTATCCTCTCCAAGGAACTCACACGTACTCTTGTTTTCCACACATAGTTAGCCACTGAAACCACAAAGGTGATACTGGAGTGACAAAATAAAAATGTACCCATTTCTCGTAGAACTGGTCTCTATTAACAGCAGAAATATTCCCTTCTGATGTTCAGCTGCAGGGAAGGACAAACAGTATTTGACCCTATTGACTTAATTGTAATTACTCCTTTCTAAACAGCTTTGATTTTGCCCAGATAGTATATTGAAGTTTAATAATGTACTGAGAGACCTGTTAAAATGATTAAACAAAATACTTCAGTCAGTGAGGAGCTATTGAAGCTTATGACTCAAAATATGATCTCAAACACCCTCTCTGGGTACTTGCTTGTGTTTGTACATGGTAGTGTCCACCAACACACTGATTTACCATTTTACCCTAAATGCTGATTCTCTGCTCTCCCAGGTTTGAGTGTCATTTCTCTCTGTCCTTTCACTGTCAGCTTGTGTGCTGCAGCCTTTGTTTCTTCTCAGTGATGCAGCCTGTACTAAGAAAAGATTGCTTTTTTCCCTCCTGGTGTAGTTACTTCCCCTGAACACCATAAGCCAGGCTGCCAAAAAAGCACTTGTTAGCATAGAGACATCCACAGTGGGGGCTTTCTGACGTCAGTGTGCTTGGAAAAAATGGCTTTTCCTTTTCAAATGCCTCTGCCTGGCTTTGTTAAATCACAGTCCTCACGTCCATCTGATCATTAATCACACGCTCCCCCCCCTCTCCAGCCCTTTCAGAATTATTTCTTTATATGAACCAGCATAAAATAGCACTTCTCCTGTGTTGCATATTGTACATATGATTCCTCTTGGGTTGCAGAAATCTATAAATTGCATTCAGCATATGCTGAAAGACTCATGTTCAATGCTCATTCTCTTCCTCTTCTCCCTATCCCGTCCTCAAATAGCCTGCAAGCCTTGTTGAATATGCCTTTGAGAGCTGGCTATAAATATGGAGCCAGATATACATATGGATTTATCTTTCTTACATTTGTTTCTGATAATTTTCCCCATATGGGTCCTTGACTGTGGAAAGAGATCCCTTGCTCACACAGAGTTGGCTGATTTTGGTTTCACCAAGTTAGAGAGCCCAGCAGTCTGTTTGCATGTCAGTCCTTCAGCCTCTACACCAGCACCAAGATTGTGAAATGTAAATGTTTGGCTCTGCTGTGTATAACCATAGTAACGAGTGATACAGCACCAGGCTGCATGGAAAAACAATTCTGTGATTTTGGGAGTTGCTGGTTTTTAATTGAAACACAGCAGAAAGTACTATGAGAGTGGGAATTGAACTCAGTGCCAAAGCTTGACTTGGCCACATTTATGATGAGTGCCCTAGAGATGCCACTGTCCCTCTCCACCATGGATTTTCCACCTGTTCCTCTGCTCTAAAGCCCCTCCAGAAAGATTTATTAAAAGTTCTATGTTATATAAGGGGGTGGGTGGTGCTGTTGAGATATGCTGCAAATATTAAAGCCTGTGTTCAGGATTATTTGCAAGGTAGTCCTTGTATTGATTTGTAAACTCCTGAGTGCTGGCTGAAAACTGAAACCTTTACACCCTTTTTTAACTTGGTAATTGTGGGAAATTGAGTTTCTCATTCACATTCCTGTTGGGGAATTTCTTTGGTTTCTGGTAGAAGACAGTTTTGAAATGAGAATGAGGAGATGATCCATTTTTTTTCCACAATTTGAGGAGGCAGAAATGTTTGATCTTGGGAACAATTTAAGGTCTTGGGGGCAAAAATAAACAGCTTTTGTTCACAATGGGGTAAGCAGAAATGCTTACAGCTGAGTATGGAGTCAGTCCTCTTGTGCTCCTGGTCACTTGTATGTTGCTTTTTACAGACACTTGAACTGGACACAGTTATAAAGATAAATAATGCATTTGCAAAAAAAAAAAAAAAGCAAAACAGAATGAAAAGTTGATTCGACATCATCTTAAAATAAAGTGTTGCTCTTCATTTGGTTTTATACAGAGATGTAATCTTAAGGAATTATATCTCTTCCTCTTCTTTCCTCCCATACCAAAAAATGTAGAGCAAAATGTTTTAATGTGGTGGGGTTTGTTTTTTTTTTTTAGTGAACTATACCCAAAAGTCACTATTTGAGCAGGAACTGAAGTTCAGGTCCTCCCAGAATGGCAAAAGATAGAGCTTCTTGACATTTTGAAATTTCAAAAGGAAGGTCACTAATAGAACTGCACACATGGAGTACTTGTGTAAATGCTGTAAAGCAGTAGCAATTCTAAAAATATCAATATTTTTGTGGTACAGTTCCTTAAGTCAGCAGCTTCTATCCCCCTTAAAATTAGAAAAGCCACAGTCATTCCCACAAAATGTACGCCAGCCAAAGTGATAACATACCAGAGAAACCTAATGGATGCCAATGACCATGAAAAGTCATTTGCTTTCTTTAAAGGAGCTCATTATATGCTAAATTCAGCAGTGTTGTGAATCACAAGCTGACTTTGAAAATCATCTGAATTTCAGGCTGTTGACATTTGGAAGCTGTAGCTCTTGGAGAGCCACTGAATATTTTTACTCTTCGAATGTTCAGACCTCCAGGAGCTGAACATTCACTCTTTCAGACTCTGGCTTTATTTCCTGTAGTACACATTTTTTCAAGGGGGTTAATTGACTCCTGGCTTAAAAAAAAATTACCTCATGTTGTAATTGGTTTTAAAACAGCAGAGAAAAGTGTAGAAGAAAAAAATACTCACACTTGCAAAACAGAAAAAACCCAAATCAGCCAATCAAAAAACAAACCAATCAAGCACTTCCACCAATCCCCAAACTAAATTAAAAAGGAAAAGAAAAAATCACCAAAATAATAGCAATGTAACCCCCAACCTGTCTTTGATTACTGTGAAAATATCCTGATTTTTTTTCTCAAAGTCATGATATTATTGCAAAATATATGGACAGGGGTGGGGTTCATTGAAATAACTTTCAATTTTTTATTGCTCTTTGTAATGAATGGGTTTTTTGGTATTATAGCATGTCTATTCCCTTCCAGAATAGAGAAATTCACTGTTGAAAATACATCACCTCGGGAGGCAAATAATATTTCAAACCATCGGGTGCTAATCAAGCCAGAGGCACAAAACAACCAGAGAAACAGAGAAGTGAACAAAAACGAGGAGAAGAAAGCTTTGGAAGCCGAAAAATACGGATTCCAGAAAGTCGGGCAGGACAAGCCATTAACAAAAATCAACAGTGTGAAGCTGAACCCTTTGGGATCCGAGTACAGGACTTTGCCCATAAGCACCATCCCAGCTGGGCACTTCAGGCCTGTCCACGTGAATGGATCTGAGGGTAAATCCATGGGGGTTGTGCTGGCGGATGCTGGGGATGGCGCCCACCACAACGCGGGGCCGGCGCACGTGGAGTCCGAGAGGGTCATGCAGAGAACCAACTCCATGCTGCAGCTGGAGCAGTGGATTAAAATCCAGAGGGGGAAAGGACAGGAGGAGGAAACAAGAGGGTAAGTACTCTGCAAAATTTTTTAAAATTTTTTAAAGGCTTTCTAGTAAATAATATTTGCAGTTGTACCTTGGTTGGTTTTTCTCGGTTTTGGTCCCTGTGACTTTAATACATTCTTCATTGTTCTCTGTAAGAAATGCCTGGATGACTTCTCAGAACAGATTTATGAAAGTTTCTTTTATTAGCATTTGAATTATTATTAATGAATTAAAGTATATTAATAACTTAATAAATTAAAATGGCCAGAAACCCTTTTTAGGTGTTACAGATTTCCCTGTCCTAACATGGAGAAGGTGTCATCAATCATAGAAATTTTTTTTTCCGCTTCAAATCTGTTCTTGAAGTTGCCCTCTCTTATGCATTTTTTGTTCACAAGTTCTTGTAATAATATTTTATTTGAAATTCTTAAAAATATTCACGGGAGCTTTTAAACTTTAAATGAAGAGAGAGAGAGAAGATTTATCTAAAAGTAAGAAACAGAAATCTAACTTGATGCTTAAAGCTTCTCTTCTCATGAAATTAACTATCTGCCAGTTATAATATTGAGCTCTAGTGCTTATTCATGAAGCTTTAAAATGATTGACAATGTTGAATGTCATGCCAATAGCAATTTCTCTGTCTGACAGAAGCCTAGGGATGTTGCTTCCAGGCTGGCTTACAGACAAGCAGCTCTAGCAGGAAAATGTAAAAGGATTTTAATATTGCATTTGATAGGAAGCATGGAGAAGGAAAGAAGAGCTGGAAATTAAGGAGGTTGTGTACAGATGGATGGCAGGGCAGAGCTGAATATAAACCAAGTTCAGAAAATGTGTTTCCCCCACAAATTTCAAAACATGTGGCTGGGGGCTTCTCAGTTTTGCAAAATCTTGAAAAATTTCCATGAGCTTGGCTTCCCCTTGCCAAGGTTGAACATTTCCTCACTGCTTTTAGCCCTTCATTAAATGTAATAAGGAGCTGTTAATGTCTTGTTTCATGAAATGCTCATCATGAGTAGTTTGATCAAGTTTGAACTTGCAATACAGAGAGGGACTTGCACACCCTGACATTTGTTTTGTTATTCAAACTTGCATTATGAGAACTCAGAAGGCTCTTTGATGCAGTTAATTTTTTAAATTGGGCTTTAAAACTTGCAACCAAACAGAAGAAATTAGAATAGCTGTGCTGTTTTTCAGTTGTGAACAAGTATAAAACCCTAAAACTGATTTCATTGTGGGAATCAAATAGAGGGAAGTGCTATTAACAATATGTTACTAATTAACAATGTTTTATTGGTGAGTATAGGGAACACTTATTTGCCTACATAAGGGTGGCACTGATAACATAAATGCTTTCAAATGCACTTCTACATAAAAGTAGCAAACTGAAGGAGAATTGGCCTTGAGCTATCTTTTTTGCTTTGCATGGAAACGGCCTTGAATAATGGTCCAAATTTCTAATGTATATAGTGATGTCTTTTAAATGGGGCTTCATTTAAATTTAAAATTTTATTTTTGTTCATGCTGCCAGTTTGTGGCTGGAGACAGAAATTTAAGTAGAATGAAAGCTGGTGAATAAGAGTAGAAAAAAGCTCGGGTTTATGTTAAAGCTTAAGGTTGAGGTGAGAGGCTCCTGAGGCTGTTTAAGAGCTGTAAAACTCATAACTTCAATTTTTGAAAAAACCAGTCTTTCCTTAAAGGGGAAAAGAGCTTCTTTCCAGTGCATCTGTATTGATGTATCTGCATTAGAGAAATCATGGAGGACCCAACTGAGTTTCTCTGGTGCGTCAGACTGCAAAAAAAAAATTAGGACGAATGCTAAAATGTTAATGCTAAGATGTTCAATTAAATACCTATCTATAAAAGAGGAGCTCTTAGCTGTCCTCAATATAGAATGAAAAAGGTTCACTATATAACTACTAATTTTTTTAGAGGAACAGGCTGATCCCTCAGTTGTTTGATTGCCCAAAACAGTAATGAGAATAATGGCAATGTAGATTTTAATTCTCAAAGGTGTTATCTGTTGTTTCCATGGATCTAGACATCTAGTTTGGCAAAAGCCATGTGAATAAACTGCTGCCTTAAGGAAGACAAACTTTTCTTTAAAACAAAAATAAATGTGGCTTAAAAATAAATGCATTTCAATTCAGTACCATTTTATTGAATTTTTCACAAGTCAGTTATGAAAAAATATATATTTCATTTCATTTTCAACAAAAGTGGTTTGCTTGAGTGTCTTTCTCAAATGTTAAAAAATACAGAAGGGTTGTTTGGTACTAAGTAATGTTTTTTGTTACTTCTAACCCAGGATGTGAGCCTCTCTGCCTTGCCTATATGTGATTCATCCAAAATAATAAACGGCTGCTATAAACCACCAGGTTTCCATCTTCCCTCTGCCACCCTTTCTTGATTATTATGAGGAAGTTCTGTACACAGGGCCAGCTGGTATTTGTGTTCATTAGGATGAAGGGCTGTTTTGGGGTTTCAGTCTGAGGATATTCATAATGTGGCAGAACTGAGCCCTTAAAGGCTTAGCAGCAAAATTGCCTTCCCAAAAAGTCCAATGTGGGCACCATAACCACTGTTGCTACGGAAGAGTAACCCTAGAGACAACCTCTAAAGGTGTCTGTAAACACATCTGGAAGCCTCTTTTTCATATGGGAGCAATTATAAGGAGCTATTTTTGTTGACAGCTACAGAAATATTTTGCAACTTCAGCCCCAACTTCAGCAGCGTTCAAGGCAGCTGGAAGCTGCAGTTCTGTCTGGAAGAGGGTTTTGGGTTTGACTGGAATGACATTTTTCCAAGTATCACCAGTACATTGGTAAATCTGTTTTGATTTTATTGAATTATATTAAACAAATCTTAATATTGAGGTGATAGAGCTTTTTACAGTTTTCATGGTTTGCCAATTAAAGATGGATTATGTTATCTTTTAAGAGTTCAAGAAAACAAGTAACTGCACACAGATTTGAAATGGTTATTTTTGCACAGTAAGAACTTCAGGCAGCTTTTTTGCAAGTTCAGGATATTTAAAGGTGCCAACAGAATTACACTGCCCATTTAATTAATAAAATGTGTGAGGAGTTTCAGTGAGTGAGGTGTGTCTTGCTACTAAATATATTCCTGAAAGTGTCAGGCCTCACTGTAGCTGTTATGGGCTATAGCCACAATTCTATTTTGAAAGTTATAAATGAAGCTCAAAAGCATCTTGTTTGTTTGATCTTAAATATGGAGATGGACAAAAGCCTTATCATTAATGGTATGTTATGAAGAAATTTAGAGGTATTTTAGCAGACATTGCAACAAAAGACTAGGATTTAGAATCCATCTTCCCTTTTTATAATTTGTTTGCAAGAATGGGAAGCTGTCCAATACAAAGTGGGGATAACTATTCATTAATTCTTGAAAAGGTTCAGAAACTGTAGCAGATTTTTTACATAAGGCTCTTCATAGCAGTTTTCATCTTCAAAATATTACAGGTGATTGTATATACTCAACTTGACTATTTTTAGTGAAAAGTGGATGTTACCATCATCAGTTTCCCTGATATTTATTCCCTGAGGATCTCACATGCATAATGCTGGTTTACCTTACCATTTTCACTATGTCATTTCTTTAATTTTTCTTTTTTTTTAAATGGCACTGAAGTTATTCAAAACCATCTTCAGGTTCTGGTGCCTCGTGGTGCAGGGATTTTAGCTGGGATCAGTGTAGGGTGTAGCTGGAAGCTGCTGCCCTCTCATGGCTGAGTCAGTTCCAGTTTGAGGCTGGTTTTGTTGTCTCTGAGCAGCATTAATCATATGCATGATCAGTAGCAAAAGGTTTTAAGAGGTGCTCATTTGCATTTTGGATAAGGGATGAATGAATCAATGTTTATGACCTAGATTCTGTCCTCTGGAGAAAAATGAGCAAGAAGTGCTTTGTCATACTTAGGCATGCATTCTTGGTAGAGACAATTTTGCATTTCAACTAATGCTGAAAGTTGCTAAATGATTGTAGAACTCCAGAATTTTAATGGGGCAAAAAATTAAAGAAATAAGCCTTTGAATTCATATCTGAGTTGAAACGCAATAAAATATTATTATCAAACAAAGACATGTATTGCTCTTTGTTTCACTTGAATGGCTAATACAGAATGGCTTGTCCTTGACAATTGCAAAGTATAATTTCTTTAGATAATTACTGCAGTTTTCCCGTGGACTGCTGTAAAAAGAATCTTTTTTTTTTAATGTCCATAGTAATGGCTGAAGATTTTCTTAGGGGAACAAAAGGATAATTTTTTGACTTTTGTAAAAGCGAACATTTCAAATGGAAATATGGAAAACATATGGGAATAGTATAGAACTTTAGAGCTTTAAAAACTTTCACCTATCCAGCACAAAGGCTGGATTTGATCAAAACTTGACACTACTAGACTGGCAGAGTGGTAAAAAGATGAAATATGGATTATATCAGCAAGAGCTAGCCAGAGAGAAAGGACCCACTTTTGGCTGCTGCAGTGCATTCAGTCAGCATCATTGATTTTCTAACTGTTGCCTTGATTTTCTTGTGTGTTTTTTAAATGGCATTCCAAGTATTATAAAAGGTGAGAGCTGGATAAAGCCAACCCATAGTGAACAACTTTCTGATGCCATAATACTAATGCTAATAGAAGGAAACTTGTGTTGCAGCATAATCTCCTACCAGACCCTACCCAGGAACATGCCGAGCCATCGAGCCCAGGTGCTGCCCCGCTACCCAGAAGGGTACAGGACACTGCCCAGGAACAGCAAGGCACGGCCAGAAAGCCTCTGCAGTGTCACCCCCTCTGTGTACGACAGAGCCGTGGGCCCCGCCGAGGACAAGCGGCGCTCCATGCGCGATGACACCATGTGGCAGCTCTACGAGTGGCAGCAGCGCCAGTTCTACAACAAGCAGAGCACTCTCAGCAGGCACGGCACCCTGAGCAGCCCAAAAACCATGATCAACATCTCTGAGCAGACCATGCACTCCATCCCCACGTCCCCCTCGCACGGCTCCATCGCGGGGTTCCAGGGCTACTCCCCGCAGCGCACGTACCGCTCCGAGGTGTCCTCGCCGGTGCAGAGGGGAGATGTGACCATGGACCGCAGGCACAGGACACACCACAGCAAGGTAAAAGTGCTTCTGTTGACAGTCACAACTCTCATTTACAGGGCTCTTCATTGGGAAGTACCTGATTGCTGAGAAACTCGTGTTGCGCTGTGTATTTTGTTATCACGGGGGTTGTAACGTCTCTGTTTTCAGGGAGGAAGGTTTGGTTTTAAAATGAACTGATAAATTTACTGGTAGTAAAAATGGTGGGGTTTTTTTGAAACACAAGGTGATGAAAACATGTCCTGGTATTACTGTCCATGATAATATGTTTCTCTAAAGAAAGTGAAAGGAATCAAAGGCAAATTATTCAGTGCATGTACAGAAATCTTTTTCCTTTCAAGCACCAAGGGGACTCAAAATCCCAGGTTTCTTTCCAACAGTTGCTTTCTGTTCTTCATCAATAAGTTTGGCTATCTTGGGTTCCAGCAGCAAACCAAGTGTATTGTTTCTTCTTATGCCTTTGGGTCATTAGGGAGATCACTGAAGATCAGTCTAAATGCACAGTCTTAGTTCTTGATCAGTGTTAACTCTGCAGGTCTTCACCACGAAGAGTGAGACATGAGGGATTGGAAACTTGGGTGCCATGTGTGCCACTCCATCCAGCATGCTTGTGTTACCATGGGTTTTAATAGATTGGAAGTAATTAAATAAAAATTACTCCTTCAGCTGGATGTAAGATGCTCCTGAGCATTTTTCCAGAAGCTTTATCTTGGAATGTCTATTTCTTGATGCAGAGAAAAAATGAATTCTGTAACTACATCTTAAAGCAATTTAAACAACTTAGAGTTGATTATCAGGTGTTGGATTTTAAAGCTTTTAGATCCATATTGCCAAAGGAGTCATTTTGCTTTGACATTCTCATGTCTCAACTGCTCTGGAAAATTAATAATCAGTGCTTCTCACATATCTGAGAAATATCACTGGGGTCAGTGCTGCAGAGCATGAATTACTTGTCCTGTCAGCCGTGTTTCTCTTCCTGATGTTTTTGTTCCTTGTTAAACACTTTATATTAGTATTTAATTTAGTATCTTTTATACAAGCCTTCTGTTCCCCTTGAGCTTTTCATGCTATTTGGTTTGTATTTCATTAGTTACACAACCAGCTTTTGCCATTAACCTAAAAGCACACGTGTCTTTAGGAGTTGGGTAATTAGAAGGCTGATTATTTGAAATCAGTAGGGTAAATTGAATATTTAAACCCCATCTGCATAGAGATCTTAAGCTTTTTGGTGGCTTTCAGTGGTAGGCTGATTGAATCCAGTGGCACAGGACTAGACCAAAGTTTCCCCCTGTAAAAACTTTCTTTGTCACAGCTTTGCTTGAGCATGAAGAAATTTAAAAAATAGAAATGTGATGGATCATTTCACTGAGAACTGGGGCAGTCGTTGGGCCAGACTGGATTTGGGTTTGGATTGGAAGAGGAGCCCAGAAAAGTTCTTCCTCTCCGTGACCCTCAGCAGTGATTAAGTCCGGATAAAATCTTTACAGTGACCACAAAAATGTTTTCTCAGTCCATGATCATCCTGTCAGCAGAACATCAAAGCTGTTTCCTGGGAAAGGGTGACAGCTGATCCTTGCTGGCCCAGGAATGCCCTTTACCTGCCTTAACTTTAATCCATCTTTAGAAATCCCCCTCTGGCAGAGAGTACTTGACCTCATCCTCCCCACTCTGTGTAAGACTGCTTGGCAGCACAGTGTGGTCTTTGTTCCAGACATCCTCAGAGTTTGCTCCATGAATTTCATTTTGGCTTTGTTCAAAACAGCCATTTTTTCTGTAATGTGGAATTTTCTGTACACACTCAGTTGCTGCTTTTTCTCTTTATGCTCCTCTATATGCATGGGAGGGACCCTACACCATTTTTGGTTTGGTTTTTTTTTTTTTTTCATTTGAAATCTGAAGTTCTTGCTTTGCTTTCATCCTCAGCTAAACTGAGCTAAAATCAAATGGCAAGAGAACAAGGCAGAACTTGCAGGAGCTGCTTCACGTGTTACCACTGGAAAGATTAAAAAGGTCTTTTAGGCATCAAGCAACTTCATAAGAAAGTGGACACTTGCCTACTTTGAACAAAAGGCTACTAAAAAAGTGAAACCCCCCAGGAGAGGAGAGGGATGCTTCTGTGTGTGGTAGTAGAGGTCTCTTCCAGCAGCCCAGGAGCCTGAGCCAGGAGTACATTTATCCAAGCATCTTCCTCAGGGAGCCAAAAGCTGGGGCTCTGTGGCCACCACGCTCAGGACAAGCTGTATTTTCTATGTTAGGTCACTCTGGCAGGCAGAGGAAACTCAAGCTGAGCTGCTTCCCAAGAGAAAAGGATCCTGAAAGAAGAGCTGGGTTTTGTTGTGGCTTTTTGGTTTTGTTCTGCTGATCCTTTCTGGCCTCAGAGGATGAGGTGATGAGGGTGGTATTGCAAGACTTGGCAAACATAAAACAATTGTGTTCAGGTCCACATGCCAATTTATATGAATCTCCTTGCATGTGACTATTTCAGGTTAAGAAGTCAGTGAAGACACAGTTTGAAAATACAGGAATGAAAACATCATGAGCAGATGCCAATACTTGCTTTTTTCTATTTTTTTACAGCACGTGGTTTTGAATTGATTGCTTGTATATGTTTAAATGGCATTGTCTACTCCAAAATAGTCACCCTGCAGCTTGAAAATTTTCTTTCTTATTTCCTTTCATAGTTTTCTGTCCTGTGTTGTGTCTTTTCTTGCTATTCCAAAACCTTCTATATTATTCTTGAAATAGAAATGGCATCTGGAGTCCCAAGAATGCTGCACTACACCCACAGAATTTACTTTATCTAGCAATCTGCCACTAATATTTTGAGATTCCAGCAAGACAGAAAAAGACTACCTCCCCAAATTGCTATTGTTCAGCTGTCCTCAAATGAACTGTGTCATGTGCTGGTGAAGGAAGTCCTCAATGTTTTTCCTTACAAATCATTGTAGATGTCTTATCTAAGATGTCTTGCCATGGCTGTGGACCTTTTTGTGCTAAAACTGTTATTTTCCAGGCTTCCTTTAAATTTGCTACAAAACATTTCATATATATGAATATTTAATATTTTTCAATGTTCTTAGCCAATGTTTACATTCATTAAATAATAAGCATCCACTCTGGGGAATATTCCTGGTCATATTGCTTGTGCTTTGGAAATAGAACTGCAGTGGCAGTGTTCCTGTGTATTGTCAGAAATAAATGTGATTTGTGGGTAGAGCTTGCTCATGGCTGGGGATGGTGCAGCAGCTCTACCACTTCAGAGTGGTTCCCAGAAGTGATCTGACTCAGGCCCTGTGCTGAGTCACAAATCCTCCCCTGCTTCCTCCTGGCTTGCACAAAGTAGTTTTCTTCTGAACTGTATTAGCAGGAAAATAATTGCTTCCCTCGCCCTGACACTGGCTGAGGTATAAAAATGTGTATTTTTGTGTGTATAGGAAGGCAGAGGAGGGATGGTCCTCTCTTTCCCTTTTATTCCTGCTCACTTCTAGGGGGTCATTTATATGAGACTGTGCCTGCTCATTCTCCTGGTTCAGGCAACCCCGTGGTGTAGGCAAAATATATCCCTGCAAAACCAGTGGAAGAGTAGAATCAGGATGTGCTCTCTCTGAAGATCTGGACTACTGATACGATGAGAGCAGCAAACTGCCCTGTCCAGCAAACCAAGTTTGGTCCAAAATTCAAGACATGGGAAAATGTGAGATGGAACTAAGCTTGGCAAGGCCAAATGTTGGTTCTGAGACCAATTTCTTAAGAATATTTTAAACTTTGCCAGTGGAGGTCAGTCATGACACACCACTTCCAAAGCAGGTAGCAGGCAGAAATCTGAGCCCAGACAGTGGGTTCAGATGAAAGGATGGCTAAAACTGGAAGATGTGGTGTTTGGGGTCTCTGAGCACACTGCCTGGGGAGTGTCACAGGGTAGTGTCACTTTGAAATGTCAGGTGGAAAAGGGTGGGAAGAAAAAGAGGTAAAAGGGCAGAAAGGGTGAGAAACACGAGTGGGAAAAAGAATGAGGAACATAAGTCAAAAGCTAAAATTGTTGTTTACACAGTCTGTCAGAAGGGCAATGACAATGAGGGAGAACTGTTAATTAAATGAATAATGAAACCTGAGGTATTTCTAAAATTTAGAGACAGACTACTTGAGTGACCTAGGCAGTAGATCAGCAGGGAGAATGACTGGCACAAATCATAGCAAATTTTCATGAGGGGGAAGTTGGCTTGAGGTTTTTTTTGTAGCATTTAAAAGTTTCTGAGTGCTTAGAAATAACTGTGCATCATACTGTGCTATTTTTTCTGTACAGCATGTCTTTGTGCCCGACAGAAGGTCGATGCCAGCAGGTCTGAGTTTACAGCCTGTTACTCCTCAGAGCCTCCAAGGCAAAACAGTGAGTTGGATTTTTATTTGGTACATCAGGGGTTTTTTTTTTATAAGAATAATCCTTTAACGATGAAGAGGCAGCACTGAAATTTTATCCTATTTAAAGCTTGCTTTAAATGTAGCCTTTATTTAAATTATCAGGGAAAGAAGTACTCAGTGGTTCCACGGAATTCTGAGAATATCCTGTAGCTGCTGAGTCAAGGTTTTCTTTGGGAAATACAGATTTATTATTTTTTAATCATTGTTGATATGTCGCTGAAATTCCTGGGAGAGGGTAGACTACATCACAGAACACTTATTTCTCTATTAATTATTTAGAAAATCCTAGAAGTAAAGTCTGGCTTTTTTTTTTTTTTTTTTGGAAATGTAAAAGATACTAAAACTGCATTTTGTAAAATGATGTCTTTCTGATATAGAGCTGAAATTCTCATTGCAGATATTTCATCAAAGTGATATTGGTGAATACTGTTCACTTTCCTAATTGAAACATGACTCTCAGCCAAAAAATTGCCCTAAATTTATGTCACTTCTTTACCAGTTTTTATCTCCTTTTTTGACATCTCTCTGTCCACACAAAAATATTGATTAGAGCTATTAATTAAGAAAACATTTTTTTTTTTCTTTTTAAATCATACTGTGAGCACTCAGTCCTTCCACTGCCTCGAGCCCTGTTTCATGCACTTCCCAGCACAGATTTCTGCCACCTTCTGTGACTTTTGTGGGTTGGCCTTTGGCACCTGGAGCCTTCCAGTCATTTCTCAGCTCTCCTGGGCTCTGCTCATGGAGCTGGGCTGATCTCCAGAGGGACAAGCAGGTCCAAAAAACCAACCAGAAATCCTGCCCACAGCAGAACCTAGCAGGGGCCAGAGGAGGAAACCTGTAGGTAGCTCTGAGAAAATTTTGTGAGTGCACAAAATGGAGACCTGCATCAAATCCACAGCACTCACAGCAACATTTAGGAATGTCTAGAGAGAAGCAGGAGTTCTGTTCTGAGGGCTCCTCTATGGAAAAAAACAGTTTGGATTGGAGTGCCATTAAATAGTTTATTACTAATGCACTAAAATTGGGCTTATTAAGAATGTACCAAAAGGAGTTTTGATCTTGACAAAGTGGATCACTTTTCCTTTTGCTTGAAAATGCTACTTTTTGTTCTTATATTCCTCAAAACAAGACTTCTCATGCTTTAAATGGGTGTTACTTTCCAAGCTGAAAGCACTGTTGGCTGTTTTTGGAGAGAACTCAAAAATGCCTTGTATAGCAGTCTGGATTCTTACACTTACTCTCTGAAATTTAGTATTTTAAATCCAGGTTTTGAACGAGTACTGCAAGAAGGAAAATTGCCATTAGACAATTGGGGTTTGGTGTTGGTTTTCCCTCAAAAGCAAATGGTTTTGCCAGCTGAAGCTTTGTGGAAATCCCTTGCTCCCTCTTGTGGGCTTCTCTGTTCTGAACTCAGTAAAGTGCCAGAGCCACGCTGCTGCTCAGGGATTTTTCCTCTTTATTCTGAGAAATGGTTATTCATTTTCAGTATTTTTAATGTGTGGTTCTCCAGGGCTCTTTATTTTACTTCTTTGCTTTGGGGAACTTCTGTGGCTGTGGGAGAGAGCAGGCAGGGGTTTAGGAGGTTTTTGTGCTTGGGCTTAATTTAACTCAGAGGGCTTGTGAGAAAATCAAAATGCTGGATGAATATTTAACCTCTTGTAAGGCTGACTTCTGGAGAAGTGTAAGAAACAGAAGCAAACAGGATTTTGTGATGTTCAGTGGTTTGTTTTCTTTGAAGTATTGCTAATGGAAATGGTTCCCAGGAATGGTTCAGGTAGTTTCCCAAACTGACCTAAGCTGATCTGTGTGGAATTACCTGACAAATACCCATCTGAGCTGGACTTTATTTCCATAATGCATATAATCTTGGCTCTTAAATGCTATTCTTCATCCCTTCCTAAGGCTGTATTGTACAGCTTAGTCATAAAAGTAAAGCAATAACATAACTGGAGGCCTCAGACCTGTGTAAGGTGGCATGGAAAATTATTTTTGTCATGCTTGTGCAGATTTATTTTGTGAAAGGTGATTATTTCTGAGGTGGTTCAGTTAACATGGGTTTGCCATCATTTTTCCCTCGCAATTTTGACACATACAATTGAAGAATTATTTTTAAAACTACATTTTCTTGAGGGCATGTTTTGATTCTTTCACCAAGCTCAAATGGCTGCCCATGTACAGGTAATGGTATCCTAAGGGCTGGAATTGTCCCCCCTGACTTAAGTATCATCACTTTGATACTCACTTCAGGAAAACTTGGAGAACTGCACAGATTTTTGGCCTGCAAAATCCTCCATTATTTTTGTCCTTAATACAGAATGTTTCACTTCTATGGCATTTGCTGGTTTGAGTAGTCAAAAGTTAACCCTTCATTTTATCTTTTATATTTCAACTGGGGAAAAAGGTGTCTCTTGTGTTGTGCCACTGTCAGAGTTTCTGTAAGGCACACGAAAGATGCACCGAACTTTACTTTAGAAATAAACCTTTTATAAGCTGTAAACCTTTTATAAGGTGCACCTTATTTTGCTGTAGTGTTGTGCGGGGTACCAATTAACCTTTTCTCTACTCTCTGGCTTCTCACACTGCACTCCCTCAGCCGGAGGAGCTGACGCTGCTGCTCATAAAGCTGAGACGGCAGCAGGCGGAGCTGAGTAGTATCCGGGAGCACACACTAGCACAGCTCATGCAGCTAAAGCTTGAGGCCAACAGCCCAAAGGTCAGCTATCCAGCAATGTGTGTCATGCCCCACTCTCACTAACCCCTGGTCATTCATTAATCCAAAGTTGGCTTTGTGCAAAATTTCCCTGCTCCCGTGCGAGTAGAATAGAGTAACATTAATCCTTTGTGTGTGTGTGTGTGTGTGGGGTTCTGCTATTAACCCTTTGAGGTTTTACTTTTTGGGATGAGCCCAGTCAAAATTTCATGTTTTAAAGCATGTTGTAGTTCAAAATGACTTGGGAATGTTTTGAAGAATGTTGTAGCTCCCGTTTAAAATGGAGTTGTTTTGCAAACAAAATTAGCTGTGATAGATTGAGACCAATCTGTTGTTTATACAGCCTCCCATCAGATGCCATCTTATTTGTGATATGTCCATGAAAAGCAGGACATGTTTAAAACACAGATTTATCAAAGGGTTCATAGTTGCCTGTGTAGTGGACATTTACATAATCTTACTGTATTTTACATGTAAACCACAATGTAATGTGGTAGTTCCTATTCTGATTTGTAGCAAACTTTCATCGCTTCTGTTTCTGGCTCAAAACTTGTTCACCAAAAAAGGCAGTTAAAAGCAGCATTATATTTCTCTGTAAAACAAAGTTCACTGTCTAGTTTACATCCTTTAAAGCTCTTTTCATGCATTCTGCACTTTCTGTCCCTTTCCTTTTTCCTTCTGCCTGCTGCCTGCTAGAATGAGATTCTTTCACATCACCTTCAAAGGAATGCCATATATTTGGATCACCAGGTGGGATTTGCAATTTACTTGTGCGTTTATATTTCTTAATGCTTTGTGCCTGCTCCTGTCAAAGCTGGAAATATTTGGGAAGAAGAGTTTTCAGTACTTTTTATGAAGTTGGATGAGGCCTCCAGCATAGAATATCTTAATTGATCACAAAATTGAAATGTTATGGGGGAAAAAAATCCCTGAATTTAAAATTTGTCAGAAAACAGTACTCAATCACCAATTCATTTTCCTGTTCTGAATATGTTCCTAATTTCATTTTCATAATAACACTAACTGTAGCATTTTACCTTCTTTAACCAGTATTAATATATTTCCAAGCTCATATGACACACATGCAATTTATAAAAAATGGGTACTTCTGAGAATTTCAGTTTTTCAAATTAAGAAGAGTTAGATGTTTCTACAGGACATTAAATGAAAAGGACGTCAAATATGACCTTATAATTTTAAAAATTAAAACATGGCTCATTTTCTCATTTTTCTCAGTTCATTCTGAAGGATTTATATAAGAATAAGATTTTAATTCTCTACAATTTGTGGTATCTTACAGAGTGAGGATACAGCTCTGTCTTCACTAAAATAATTGATTGCCAAGTGAAGAATTGCAATATCACACATGTCTCTGTATGGCCTTGTTGCATGACCAAATGGAATTTCTGTACAAGTTGTGTTTGAGTTTTGAAGTGGATTTTTTTTTGCTAGCAGTTATGAAAGACAGTCATAAGTGCTTAGAACTAAAATAAGCAACTGGATGACCGTTGGTTAAAAATATAAAAACCACTTCTTGTAATAATCGGTCTTTTAATGAAACTTTTGAGTCTTACACTTAAAACCATTAGAACTTTTATATTCTACATGTTCCACTGCTGGGGTTTCAGTGAGTTATTAAAAACCCCAGCTGTGCACAGAGACACACAATGCACACTCCCACATGGGCTTGGTTCACCCAGTGACTTTATTTTCACATTAACTCTTGAAAACAGGGTGGGAATTGTGATCGATTCAGTTTGACATCAACACATTTCTGAACATCTCTGTATTGTTTTATCTAAGGGGCTGCAGCAGGTCCAAAACAACAGGGACATACTGCTTGCTAAATTAGACCTAAATATTGCATCCAACTCAAATATTTCCAGTCTATAATGTTTTGGAATAAGGGAGTAATTCTGTCCTCAACAGCGTAATTCATTCTCAAGAAAGGATAACTGTGGATGTGAAGTGTAAAATTCTGTTATTATTGCTTGATTAGCCAAGCTTGTAAGTGTGATGGACAGGATTAAATGGGGGGAAATGTCTATGTACAAGATGCAAAGTGGCAAAAATTCTTTTCCTTTTACTTGCATTTAGAAATATGATGTGGTAAGCATTAATTTATAATTGTAATTGTGCCATACCAGAGTTGCAAGGAATCAGTACAATTTAGAAGTCAAGTCTAAAATATATTCATTTTACCTCAAAATCTTGGAAGAGTAGGTTGGAATACTCGTCTCAGTTTCTGATTAGTTTTTTTTTTCTCCTGTTTTACAATACTGTCATCTACCTGTAGGAAATAAGTCCCCCTGAGAGTTTCTTTGCTTGGAGTGCCACTGCTTCTAGGAGTGGTATCACATTTATAGCTTTTCACTACTTTACCAAATATCAGTTTCCCATTATGTTGGAAAGCATAAAAAAATCAAAATTTCTTTCACAGTCATTGAGGCCTTTCCTCCCTGTCACCAATATCTGTAACCAGTGTGCATAATCACTTGCCCTCTCTGGATTTTAAATGTCCTATGTACTTAAATTAGGTATTTCCACTTGTATTTAATCTCTGCAAATGGTGTCAAAACCTGCTTTGCTCATAGCACATGGTGGCATTCCAGTCTTATTTTCAATTATCACCTTCTTTCTCATGAGAGTTCAGTACTGTACACAACAATAAATAATAAATTTGTTACAAGGTTGCACAGGTGACTTTTTAGGCACACTAAAATTCATGTGTAGAGAAGGTAACTTACATTCTGTAGGCCAGCAAAATAAGCTGGCTGCTGATTAGGTGGTTTTCTCTACCAAGAATCAAGAATATTCCATCGCCTTTCTGAAATCTTGCTTTGTTTTTGTACTGCTGTTTCCTCTGGCGATGCTTAGAAATTCTCATGTTACACTTTCTGCTGCTTTTGTACTTTGCTTTCAGAATTTTTGTTGTTGTTGTTGGAGTTCAGAGGTAGAGGGGTAAAAAAGACTAAAAAGACTTGGCACACAGATATCCAGCTGTATGATTTATTTGATATCTTATGGCCAAATCAATGGTTGTCCAGCACCCTTTTCTTTTTAAACCACTCTGCTGGCTCAAGGTTTGTAGAGTTGGGGGAGAGATTCAGGTGCAATTTAGGGAGCAGTTCTGGGCATAGCTGGCAGCCCTAGCAAAGAGGATTTGTTTGCCAACATCGGACACTGAGTACACATAGGATCTCAGTCTTTTGCATTATCAGATTTTAAAGAATCACTTATTGTGTGCTGCTAAATGCAGGTCAAGTCTCCTTAATTTCTTTTTACCCAGTAATTACAAAAAGAGTAACCAAAACAGAACATCAGGTTGGGTTTTTCCCAAATAAAAGCTAGTCAAGCTTTTTTCTCCTTTGCAGATAAAGCCATGGCAGAAGGTCCCATTTGAACCTTTCTGCTATTATCAAGAATTCCAGTACTCCACACTTTTATCTTGATAGTAAAATTTCTCTTTGGCTGAAAAGACCTTTTCTCTTGAGCTCATGTTATCTGTGTAAAACTCCCTATCCCAGGCTGGTTGGTCACAGTAGAACCTTTACTAAATTTCATTTCATTTACTCAATTTATTATTGTTGCTTTTTCCAGTTTTTTTAAATAGCAATTTATGCAAATAGTTTAGATGTTTAGGAGTTAAAATAGTTCTGCTGGAACTTTAATTTTTAGTTTCTTTCTGTTTTCAAAGAGTGCCGAAAAATAAACAGAACTTGAACAAGAAGTTGTCAAACAAAGAAGTGAAGGTCCCACAGCCAACATCCTTTCTGTCCTGGTGTTTTACTTTTATTTTCTCCTCTTCACCTCCTTTCTTCTGAGATGCTGAAAGTGGCTCTGGGAACAAGTAGTGCATTAAGGAAGGCTGAAATAGTTCAAGGAAGTTTGGATGGAGTTGACATAGTATCTGGTATGTCAGCCTAAAATTCTGTGTTCTATGTTAGCAGCTTATAGGGTACTACTTTTATTTGTGTTTTTCGGGAAAAGGTAGAGTGGCTGACCCAGCCCTTTTTTTCCCCTTCCTCAAAGGAAGCAGGAATGCTCAATGACAGGGACTCCAGGGTGAAAAAAAGACTGCAAGGAGGAAGAAGGATAAAGAGCAGAGGGAAGGTGGAGAAAATCTTGGTCAGGTCCTCTTGCCACTGCTTTAACCCTCAAGGAGCTTGAGAGGAAATGGATAAAACGGCCAATCTGAGTCTTTTGTCACCCAAAACACAGAGTGTCACCTCAGCAGTGAGGTCAGCTGTCCTGGCTGGCAGCCACTGCTGCCACCTCGCAAGGACATGCTGGAATGGTGGAGGGTGTCACCAAAGGTGGGATTTAGAAACAGGGAGGAACAGAAAAGCTGTTGGTAGCTTGGCTTTCCAGTTAAAAACACAAAATGCCCACTCAGAAATAAAGTAGCTGTTCATATAGTTCACATGTGAAGGAGGCTTTATTCAGTTTTTTATACTACATCAGTACAAAAAAAGGAAAGGTGAAACATCACTGCTGGGGAAGAAGAGGTATTTACTTGAAGCAGGAAGTGATAAAGCCAAGACTGCTGGATTTTATTTGGGTTTGTTGCTGTGTGAAAGTTCAGATTGCTTATGGAGATACTAATTCCAATTATTTGGCTTTTCTAATTGGAGATAACCTATAAGTATAATACTTTCAGTGTTACATGTAGGGTTTAAAATCTGTTCTTTATTGTACAATTTTTTTTCTTCCTTAAATTAAGTGAAAACCAAGGCTTGCTTCTGTCATGAGCAAGCCAGTATTTTTCCTTGAGCTATTTTTCAATAATATTATTTATTTATCCAGCTTCACTTTGGGAGTAGCCTTATGATAATGCTTGAAGACCACAAAATAGGCATCCTTGTCACCTTTTAGAGCATGGGACTCATGCTCTAAAGTGTCCCAAGTAGCTCTGATTTATTTGTGCACTTGCTTCAGCTTTTAAAAGGTTTGTGACACACAGGTGCTCCCTCAAGATCCTAGCTACTCAATACTGAAATGTCAGTATTTTTTTGGAAACATTGATCCCAAAGGCAAAAAACACTTCTTGTACTTGACTGCTCCAAAGGCTCCTTGATTGGCATTGCTTTACCAATGCCTGAATTTTGATCTTTATTCCATAAGGGCTTAAGGAACTGTGGCTTTTCTGGCCTTTGCAAACAGTGTTAGGTAAGTGAGATTAAGCATCAGTGGTAGTAAAAATACTGGAAGAGCTCATGTAAATCAAAGTTGGAGCTTGTAGAGGACAAAACATTTCTTTGAAATGTCTTGTGAGCAAATACATTTTGCTTGTTTTCTAATCTGGATTTAAACAAATTTTGAATGGTTCAACAGAAATTAATTCTAGCATTGTCTGTTATTAGTTAGAAAAGAAAAATTTGAAATACTGTAGAAGGGTATTTGCTGGAGAGTATGAAGCTGTTGAAATCCTGGTGATAAAAATGCACACAAACCTCTATGCTCCTAATAAAATATTTGACCCTCAGAGAAATTTTTCTCTCACTAATATATCAGTTGGCTGTAGTTCGATTGCTTGGCTTTGGGCCTTATTGAGATCTCTTTTGATATCACCACTCTCTTGACAAAATTTTAATGTAGAGGGAGAACAACTTCTTGTGTCAGTTCTGGTTTTTTTTGTTTAGGAGTAGTGGAGATGATGGAGTAAATGTTAGGGGCTGCTTGCTCAGGGGTTTTTCCCTGCCTTGAACAAAAAGAAAATCATAAACTTCTGAAAGTACCTTTTACTGACCAATTAACTCACCAGCTGATCATACTTTGCAGTGGATAAAAAACAACAACAACAACAACAAAGTCTCCTATTTATGACAAGAAAAAATTGTTTACCTTAAGACAAAAAAAATACTGCTCCAAATGTACAAGTCAGGTTTTTTCCTAAATAATTTGGGGTGAGAAGTACTAGAAGGCATCAAAAACTCCTTCTGTTGCAATTCCATCTGTGAAAGAAAACCTTGATATGCAAATTCATGGAGAGTGCATATATATACATACATATATATATATATATATACACACACACACATAAATGCAAAGTGAAAATCATAAATGCTCCTTCACACACGTCCTGTAACCATACCTGAAACAGGTATTTCTAAAGTTTCCAACAGGTCCTAAAATTTCCAACAAAAATATTGGGAGGATTGTTCATTAAGTGACTTTCCAGTTTCTTTTGGAGAAGAAAACCACCTGTTTTCATAATTTGCCCCTCATTGTTAAGAAAGTCTCCTTTTTAAAACAAAAATCCCTTATTTTTCCTGTGTTGCACACTTTTCTGAAAACCTAAATGTATGAAATGTGTGATAAAATATCTGATTTTGACATTTGCATGCTTGACAATAAATAATGGTCATTATAGAAAATGTCTGGTTCCAAAATAGTTTCACTCCTGTGTATGGGGCTGGATAAATGCAACAGGCAATGATTCAAAGTTCCAAAGGATATAAATCAGTGCAGTGTATAAAGGCATTTTGTGATACATGAACTTAAGTCTATTCACAGGCTAGGAATGTTTATATCTTTTTAATGTGCACGGAGTTATTAAATCTATAATTTAAAAGGTTTTCTGATAAAGGTTTGAGTGTTCCTGCTGCAAAATCCAATAATCCTCTTCATTTCAATACCACGCAAAGCCAAACTTATTTTAAGCTTTTTTATTTTTAAAAAGGGAGAGTGTTGGTGAATAAATATTACATTGGTTTTGAGCATTTACATTATTTTTGATGCCTTTGTTTGATGCTATTAAACTTTTCAGACGTTGATATTACTGAATGATGGAATATATATTAAAAAGCATGGGTTAAAATGTAATCTACTGCGTTATTAGAAAGAATTAAAGTAGAGGCTATATTTTACAGTGTCGTCTTTCAAATCTAGCCATGCTGTAAACTGATGTTTGCTGTATGCTCCTCCTGATTTGAAATAGATGAAAGAGAATGAACCTTTAATCACCATGGTTCACACTATGATTGAGAACTCGGCGCTAAGACCGCAACTGTACCAGCAAGTAAGGTCTTGGAGAGTGAATGAAATTGCTTTATCATCTGCGAAAATTTTCCTTAGTGAACAGTTTTGGTTGTTCCTCAGATTTCCTCATGACATCGGTGTTTCTCTTCTTTGCTTTGGAAACCCACAAGTCATCCATGCTTTCCTGAAGCGCTGCAATATCGTTAGCATGGCTTCCGCTGCGTTTCTTTTTCGTTGTTGTTCAGTATTCAGTGTACACTTTTGAATAACTTCTTTCTGTCTAGACAATTTAATTAGCTGGTGCTTTATGCAGGTGTCCAGTAAATTCATGAAACTTCCAGTGAGCTTTCAACATTTGTCTTAGCATGATTCCCTGCAATTAGTGTTCAAAGGTGCTTCTTTCTTTTGACCACTACAAAAGCATGTGAGTGGTGTTTACCTGGTCATTTTCTGGCAGTCTTGTTTTGTTCTAGGAAGTGGATTTACAAGTTTTTGTTTGCACCTACCAAGCCTTTTTAGCCACTGAAGAAAGAAAGGATCAAAAATTACTTTGATCTGGGGGCCTGTAAATCCAAAAGGCAGTGTCTGTCCATAAAGTCACAGCAGACTTTTCTGTGCACGCTGGCAGAGTATTTAGTGCTGGTTGGCAATGGTAAGATGGAAGGAGAATCAGGAATGTGAATGGAAATATTGTCTGGGAGTTGAGACCTGCATTAACTTATGAGCATGGCCAATCCCTCTCCGTTGGCACCACGGCTGCTGGGGCTGAACTGAGCAGCCCCTGTCATGCCAGAGGATGTAAAAGAAGTTTCTTGCCTCCACCACAATGAAGGTGTTGTTCTCACAAGGGAATATCTGGCTGGTTCCCTTACATTTACATTTGTGCCCTGGTGAGCCAAAATTGTGCATAAAGGTTGCATAGTTTGAAGAAAAGGAGATGTTCTGCCATGTAAAACAGATGTTGATTATTGCCATGTTTCTAAAAAATGCTGCAGCTTAATTGCACGTTTCTTTTTTTATTTTTTTTAAGTCAACTCCACATCGTAAGTTTGCTTCTGATCCAGAAATGTTGCCAAAAAAATCTCAGCTTTCCAAAGGAAGTTGGGTTGTGAGTGACTGGTTTCATGACCAACTGATTTGTGCTCCTACGTGCAAAAAAGGAGCTTTAACAGGGAACCTGGAGGGTGAAATGAGAGAAGTGAGCTGCCCTCAAGCCCTAAATGAAATTTTGGGGGCATTATTATAATTTTTTTAAGCAGCCTGACTGTTAGGATTTAAAAAAAAAAAATAAAATTAATTTTGTGTGATAGGAAATGTAAGAAATGAATAAATGTGTCAGGAGAACTAGCCCGAGCTTCTAATATTAAATAGACATATTTGAGATGTAGCAGTGCCTGGGCTGATCTGCTCCTGTCTTTGGGGATACCAATAAATTCCCAAGTGCTTCCCTGAGGAGGCTCTGCTGTCAGCTGCAGTTTCTGCCTTCACCTTGCAGCCACACCTGCTGCTCCCTACCTGACACTGAATAAATACCTTTTTTTGACATTCTTTTGTCAGAGGAACAGTGACTCTAACAGGTTGTGAGGACTGAATAACCTGTTGCCATCAGAGATGGTCCTTTCAGGTCAGAGATTTGTGATATGCTGGAAGGCTTCTGCAGAAGCTGCCTTAGCTGAAAAGTGACAACATCTCCTCCTTTCATGGATAAAGTTCCCTGGATGAGATGTTGCATTAATGGACTTTCAGGCTAGGCTAAAAATACACTCAAAATTTCACTGCCTAAATAGCCTTCTAAACTTTTGTAATGCAAAACCAACCTGTTTATTCAACTTATTCAAAGTCTAAACAACGTATAATTTTTTTTATTCAAATAAAATAAATTTTAACAGTCGTCTTTCCTGCTTCAGTTTTAAAGAGATGTAAATAACTGGGAGAAACTCTGTGCAAGTGACTGAAACTTGTTTTGTTGTCAGGATGCTAAAATAGTTTGTGATGACTGCAATTATTCCTGTGGATAAAGAAAAGGATCTTTCTCAGCTTCAGTTTATTCAGTTCAGTTTTATGTCTCAGCTCATTTAGATTCAAGGAAAGCAAGAAAAGTTTGTATTTAATTTGTCTTGCTTCCTTTTTTGTAATGATTAATGATTCTTTAGTAAAATAGCAAAAACATCTACTATTTGAAATGTGCTATTTATAACACTTTTGTTTGTGCTTTGTTACATCTTCAGAGTTATTTAAACCACTTTGACTTACATCAGTCTGCTCTGCAGACTGTGCTGTAAATTCACAACTACAAGCCAGGGAAACTATTCCATATGTACAGACAAGAAAAAGGGATTTTTACAGACTAGGCACATTTCTGCCTTGGTTTGGGGTTTTTTTGCTTCTTTCCAATATGAGATGAGGAATGTTAATCTTGTTCTTTAACTAATCTTTTCCTCTAAAGCAGTACAGGCTGACTTCAGAAAGTGAAATTTTCCTCAATCCCTCTTATATATGTGAGTTCCCTTAAGGAGGAAAAAATAAAATGAGTGCATTGAGTGCAACAAGCTACTAACATCCAGGTCTTGCCATGGATAATTGTTCTTAATAAGTTAAAAACATTTTAAAACTCCATTAAGTTTTTTGTTCCTATAAGGATAGGGAGTTCTTGCTTATGGCTTATTATTGTTATAGGAGCTGCATACGTTTAAACTGTTAGGCATGTTAGATTTTGAGGTGTTTCAGGTTTTATGAACACGAAATGATTGTGTTCGAGCTAAAAATCTTGTCCTTTCAATTTGTATTTGAAGTGTTTTGTGTCCCAGAATTCTAAATTCGAGGGGGACCTTGCTCAACGGGGCTAAATGCCCATTTGCCCTTCTTTCTGACAGCAAGAAATATTTTAAAAAGCAAAAAGTAAATACAAAAGCCTCTTGGAAATCTTCATTTTAATCTTGTGCTCAACAACAAAATGTCCTAGGTTGTCCTGTTTTAACTTCAAAAGTGCAGTATCCCACAGAGGTGCAGAGCATATTCTTGGGGTGTGAAATGTCCTCCTGTGTTTTTTTTTTGTTGAATCAAAACAGTTAGTGGAATCTGAAAACAGCTTACAAAGTAATGAAATAACGCTGTCACTTAAGTGTTTTTTAAATCAGCTATTTAAATATCTTTAACCACTTGTGTCTCAGCAATCTTATGGTGTTATAACATCATTATGGGGATCTGTCCCTTTCTGGGCATCCTCTGCTACTGGTGTGTGACAGAGGTGCAGGGGGACTGCACAGTTGGTGACAAATGATTTCCAGCCCAAGAGGGAGGTTCAGTTAAGGTCACATCACTTTTTCACGTGCAAGAAGCACTTTTTGGCCAAACCCTTCATGTGCAGTTGCCTTCCAAAAATGGTGAGTTCTGTTTATCTCGGGTGCTGCTCACTAATGCTGGCAGGTTTTTGGTGCTGCCCCACGTGAAGAGGAATGGATTTGGTGTGTTTGGACAGGCAATGGCGAGGGAAAGGGAGGCAGCAGCAGCTCCTGTCGCTGGTTCAGTAGGTGGCACTCGTGCCCTGGAGTTACTGCCCTGGCCAAGGCTTTTTAGTGACGATCCGGCAGGAGAGGCGTTTGCAGACCATGACATAAAGTGCGTTTTGATATCTTGGTCACTGGAGCTCTTATAATGCATTTTCCAGGGTTATGAGGCTGTTAACCCTGCCTGAAATGTGTAATTGCCTTTTGTGTGCTGCAGTTACCCCTGTCACTCCAGCAGGATGCGACAGCATCCCACACTCAGTGCCCTGAGCGCGTTTATTGATGCGCTGAGAGGAGCGGAGCTGCTGTTCTGGCAGAGATGGATTGAGTTATTCCTATTACTTGGGGACTTTTTTCGTGCTAAGTCTGAGTAAAATGGTGCAGTGGAAATGTTAAAATGAAGTGGCTGCTGTGTAGAACTGGTGCTGCTGACCAAAGCAAGAAGTCGGTGGCAATTTGAAAAGTGTGATAGGATTTAAATAAGAAGAATTAGCATGGCTATAGTGTGCTTTGAAAATCTGTTTTCCTTTTCCTTTCCTTTCTTACATTCCTTTCAGGAGGTACAGAGAGGTAGGATTGCTGAATTGGCAAGCTGTTTTAAACCTGACCATAATTAAGGTTGAAATGCCCAAAAAATAAATTCCTCTCTTTTTGAAAAAGTATAAAAAATACTGGCTTGAAAAAGCAATATATTTTTCCAGCCAAGCCACATAAAATGCTGAGCAGTGACTTGGAAAGGTGTATTTATCTAATAGGGGATAATCTTTCTGTTGTGAAATATAGCTAGGTTTCCTCTGTAAGTTAAAGACATTTGGCCATGTTTATGAGTTTTATTTAAATATTTCCATTCCTCATTTTTCTCTCATTGTGATAAAATCAACAGTAAAACAACACAACTCTACAATAGTGGGAGTGTAAATAGATATCTTAATTTGTGTGACATTCATGAGGTGCAAAAGTGCTGTGGCTTTTTCCATATTCCAACATTCATTTTCATGAAATGTCCATTTCAAAGAAGTTTTTGTGTGTTTTTAATACACTGTTCATTCTTCTGAGTTGTCACCAGGTACATTTGCATGAGGTATGTGGGCATAATATCGTGAAATGGAACACTTTAGTGTGTTGAAGATTTATTTTATGTTTGGAATGCTTGTCTCATCAACCCTTCCCTAGTCCTTTTATTTATAAGTGTCCCTTAACATGAACCTGTGTTTCAGCAGTCTTTCTTGTATTCTTAAGTCACAATAACCTAATTATGACAGACACATGGAAGGAAAGCATCTCCCAATGGTGTTAATTAAATAGAATATGAAGGTTGATAGTGTTATGTCCATACTTGCTGTATAGGATATTAAGTAGTTGCTGTGTGTGACATTTCACTGTAAAATGGGGACCTGCCTTTTTTCTTGTAATATATTTTAAAATCTTGTTACTGGTCAGTAACAGATTGAAAAAGTGAAGAACTTAATGTGAGGAGCTGTATGAAAGTAGTTTGAGGTACTTTGCATCCTGACTGGCACATTGAGACAAGGTTGCCCAGGTCCAAAGATAAAATAGAAGAGCTTCCATTTGTGCAGTTTCTGGTAGTGCTCTGTTGGAGGGGAGGAAATCCTATGAAAAGCAGGAAATCCATATGAAAAATCCATATGAAAAGTGGTGGCATTTATTGGGCATATCTTTAATATATATGTACATATATGTTGTAAACTTAGGTCACTCTGCTCTGGATTCAGGTCCCCAGCAGATTGTGCAAGCCCTGACCTTAGTGGGCCTAGAGTGGTTATTTCAGAGCAGAATGAGCCCCTGTGTTCAGAACTCATGTGACAAAACTTAGACACAATGATGCATCTTTATTTTTATGTACTCTGGCAGTTTCATCTTCCTACATAATCCATGTTTGATTGAGTTGCACATCTTTGAAACTCCAGTATGCATTAGAAACAGCCTGTTAATTTAATGCAACTCTAGTGACAGTCTGCTTGACATTCCATTTATTTACCTTCATTAATGTATATTGGCTAAATATATATTGTTCAATGTGCTAGGTTTGCCTTTCAAGCAAAAGCTGATTTCTGTGCTAAAACTCTTAAGCTGAACAGTATTTTTCATTTTCACAGTCCAACTAAGTTGTTTTATGGCAATATTATTCTTCCTTATAGTTAACACAAGAAGAATGTAGGGGTACACTATACAAATATAGAACTGAAGAGCTGGACATTGATGTAAGTCATTTGTATTCCTTCCTCCTTGTAAATGTTGGTATTTGTCTCTTTATTTTGATAATAATTTTTCTCTTGGCCTTTGGGTTTGAAACCCACTTCATGCAGGTGATTGCCAACAGAAATTGCATCATGAAATAGAGGGAATGTCTTTGTAATAAACTCCTAACTTGCAGGAAATATTGCATTTTAGACTGAAATTTTAGCTATCTGATACAATCACCTGAAATACCATGGGTCAGACTGTGAATGTGTAAAATCCTCTTTATAATACTAAGCAATATTTAAATTTAAATGGAATCTAATACCTATTATTAAGTTGTAAAGATTTATCTGTAGAATTATAAATTATATGTTTTGAGCCCATGCTGTTTCAATTTATAAAAGCCCTTCATAGTTTCTTAAGAGGGTTTGTAGTAATTTGAAAATTCAAGACTGATGCCTACATAAGTTTAGAAATTCTTACTTTAATAGCATTTTCTATAGATTCGTGTAATGATTTGCTCAAGTTTGATGTTGATTACTGAAGATGCAAGTGACAAACTGCTAATTGTGGTAATTTTCTGTTCTACACCAGGCTAAGCTTAGCCGTCTATGTGAACAGGATAAAGTTGTGCAAGCACTGGAGGAGAAGCTTCAACAGCTACACAAAGAGAAAGTAGGACAATTGTATTTATTACCTAAATGGATGTTATTTTACATGCTTATTATCAGAACATTGATAGCTGAAATAAAACGAAAATCAGCCCAATGATGCAGAACATTAAAAATAATTCTTTTTATTACAATAGTACACGCTTGAGCAAGCTTTGCTATCAGCAAGTCAGGAGATAGAAATGAATGCAGATAACCCAGCAGCCATACAAAATGTAGTCTTACAGAGAGATGACTTGCAGAATGGACTGCTCAGCACTTGTCGGGAAGTGTCCCGAGCCACTGCTGTAAGTACCACGTTCTCTCCAGCAAAACTTGATGAAGTGTGAAATGATGATATTCATATTCTTAATGGTGTTGGTTTTGCTTGGTTTTTTGTTGGTTTTTTTTTTTTACTGCATCCCAGCAAAACCTCTGTCCTTTACTTGCTTGTGCTTTTGTCAAAGGTGGATGGAAGTGATGTGTTCATTGCATTTATCAAGTGGTCTTTCTCTCTCTCTCTCTCTCTATATATATATATTATTTTTTTTAACCAGGAATGGGTGCATATTGACTTAATTGGTGTGGTAATTATCATCTTTGTAATATGAAAAATTGACAGCAGAAGAAATAAATAATGTGAATAAGCTGTTTCATGTGATGACAAAATAGTGTCAAGCACAAACTTTATTTGAATTATTTTAAGCAAAAGCAGCTCTAGAACTGCCATAGTCTCTGTTAATAGTGGGCCACTGTATTTAAAAGATCTTTCAAATTATGCACTTCCAGAAGCCTTTAAAAAAAGGGGCAAGGAAGGAAATTGCTATTTACTGTCCTCTTCCACTTGGTGATGGTTTCTATGGTGAAATGACAAAGAATCATTTTTTGTCTGCATGTGAATATATGCAAAAAGGCATTTCAGTGTCAAATACCAGGGGGTAGCAGTGGTGAAAGTGATCTGATGTCAGCCCTGAAACCCTGGTTGCAGTCTGAATGTTGGGCTGTCTCGTAGGAGGAATTGGTTGGACACGGAAAAGGGAACCAGGGGAAAGGAAATCCTCAAGATACACCTCCCCTCATTAACTTTTTAATTTATTCTAAATGAATAAATTGCTTGATGGAGGGCTGTGAAAGTGAGGTGGTGGCGCTGACCTCAAAGAAGAACAGTTTTATTTTTTCTTTCACCTTTTCCTTGAGGTGCTTGCAGTGCACAAATGTGAAATAGTGGTGTGTTCAGGCCTGGGGCACAGCCTTGCAGGCAGGGCTGGGTGAGTTACATTTCCTTGCATAATGCATTGCCTGTGCACACACATGCTGTGCACTCACACATGTGTGTTCTGGCTGATAAAAGAGACAAATTTGCATCCATTTTTTGTGGCTTTTCTGCCTCACTGGAAAGACAGCCTAAGATCCCCATGCCTGCTGACTATAAAGGCGTGTTCTGAAGAATTTGCCCTCGCCTATCTGTTTTGTCAGTGAAAAGACAAAATGCTGTTTGTTTGAATTTTCATTCATTCATTCATTAGAAAATCAAAAGGCTGTTTAAACATTGCATTCTCTGAATTATGTAGCTATTTATTTATTGCTGATATCTATTTATGTGTTACTTCCTGAAGCTTCATGCCACTAGAATTAAATTTTTTTTAATTGAATATGCATTCATAATTCTTTACATTTGTTATTTACTTAGGAACTGGAAAGAGCTTGGAGAGAATATGATAAATTGGAGTATGATGTCACTGTAACAAGGAACCACATGCAGGATCAGCTCGATCGGCTTGGAGAAATTCAGGTGTGGCCAAGATCTTAAAGTACTCTCAATTCCCTTTGACTTTCTGTGGGTTTTAAAACTATAGAAATGAAGAAAGGGGGACAAATGGTGAACTAACTTACAAAGTTTTAATTTATTTTTCTACTTTGTAAGTTCTGAAGAAGTCTTCAGTTTTTCCTATTTGTTTTTTAAAGTTATATCACTGGTTTTCCCTTATCCAGAAGCTTCCTTCTGTTCTTGAAGTGAAGTTTGGACTAGCAGATTGTTCTCAAATTGACTGAGACATTCCAAAATCAGTCAATCTGATACTTTTTGTTCCAGACAATATTTGAATGTTTTATGGGAAATAAGAGTGTCTGTCACTACTGCATTTTATTTTCCTTCACTGTGAAAGGATATGCAGTCCAGTCTAAAGAAAGAAAAAGGTTCTCCCTTTTATTTCCACTTGCAATTCTAATGGACTGGCCATATCTGCTGTTTGTTTGCTGACAGACTGAATCAGCAGGGATCCAGCGTGCTCAGCTTCAGAAGGAGCTGTGGAGAATTCAGGATGTCATGGAGGGTTTATTTAAACATAAACAGCAAAGAAGCTCTTCAGAGGCAGGTGAGCCCATGGTTTTGTCTCATAGGAAATGAAACTGGATCATAAAAAACTTTCAAGTACAAGCTCCACTGTTGCTTTTGTATGCTTGAAAAAAATGGCACAATGCTGAAAAAAGTACAAAGCAAATACTGCATGAAGTTGATGTTTGGTGAATTTGTTTGATAGCAAGAGGTTGTAGTTCATATTTTAAAAGATGTTGAAAATTTTTCTCTTTTTTCTTCCTATACCCTTCCCCCAAACAGGCATCGTGGTATCAAGGACATTTTCTTCTATTAAATATAAAAATGAGGTATGGTTTTAGCATATTTACTATTTTAGCATCATGGAAGTTGTAATATGGCTGTTGTGATATGATAAAAACAAGCATTATCTTGAATATCTGAAGGATGTCTGAAGGATGTATTCAGTATGTTTCTGTAAGAGCACTGCATAATGAACTAGTTTTAAAGATTGATACCTCCACTAGTAATTCTAATTTTCATTTGTACTGTGTCTCTATATTCTCACTGGTATGTTTCTCTCTTCCATTTCTTACCTTTCCTCTCCCTAGGCTCTTACCATAGAAATACAAACCCTGATTTATGGATATGTTTTCTACCCACCACACTTTTCATGGGAAGAAATACAATGCTTTATGTGTTGATTCAGATCTCGAGCCTGGTTCTCAGATGGCCAGAGCACCCACAAGAAGAGCAGAAACTGTGGGAGCTCCCAAATGTTCAGTTCCTCTGAAAATCTGGCTAGAAGTTGCAGTTTTAAAGGGACATTGCCATGGTTATCTAAAGTGCAATATACATCTGGCTTACAGAACTTTCTAAAAGTCTCATTTACATAAAAATCTTTCCAAAGATAATGTAATTTTTCAAAGGATGATTTAGACAGTTTGTACATGTCCAACAGAAAGTGCAGGTCTTAGAATTTGGGTTTTTTTTTTTTTTTGCTAAATGTGGCATTGTCCCTTTAACTGCAAAATCTATAGCTGCTGTAGCCATGGTAATATATTTTTCTTTTTAAGTTATAAATGACTGTACCAGGTGCACACGTCTAAATAAGGTGACTATTCTACAATCTTTAGGAAGAGGAAGTAGTCCCACCTCGTCCTCCACTCCCTCGGTCCTATGACTTTACAGAGCATCCTCCCATAATCCCCCCTCTGCCCAGTGATAGCAGCTCCTTGCTCTGTTATAGCAGGGGCCCAGTACATCTGACAGAAGAAAAGAAGATGTACCAAGTTCAAGGATATCAGAGAAATGGATCTTACTGTGTAAGTGGCTTAAACTGCCACGTTGTTCTTGGAGCATCCTCCCTCCCTTGCACAGTCACCACTTTTGTTTGCTCATCTGGCTACTTTCGTGTCATGGTTCCACTTTTATTTAGTTTTGTTTCTAGCTGCTTCATTTGCTCTTCACATTTTCCTGTCATATGTTCTGTGCATATATGAAATGTCTTAAGACTTAAATTTCATGAAATTAAATTGTTTAAAAAACCCTGGGCTAAGTTTTTGAAGCTTTTACCAATTTGTTTCCAGAAGATTCATTTAAAAAAACCCCACAACTCTGCCTTTTTTTATGGCAATTTTGTCCTGTAATTTCTGATTGTCTGCAAACGTTACTCAAATGAGCTACCAAAAAATACTCCTGCCGTGCCACTTGAACGAGGGAACAATGCCTTAGAGCAGAGTTATCACAAAATAATTGGTTTGAGTCTTAAGACATAAACACTTGTAGCAAAGTGCCTGTTTATTTACCTTGTGCCTTGGTGTTCCTCAGGGTCCTGATTATAGACTTTATAAGAGCGAGCCCGAGTTAACTACAGTGGCAGAAGTGGATGAGTCTAATGGTGAAGAGAAAACAGAACCAATTTCAGAATCAGAATCTTCCACTAAAGGTTTGTCCCCAGGCAGGGTGTTTACAACCTGTCAGCTTTTTCACAAGGAATGCAGAGCCTGAATGTGTTCCAGGAGCTGCCTGGTGGTTCGTGTCTTTTGTAGCCTGTCCGTTCCTCAGTTTGATGGAGCAGCTTCCACAATAAAATAATGATTTAATTATATGGCGAGAGAAATTTCACTCAATTACACCGCAGAAAAATCAAACATTACACTCACCAACAACCCTGAAATCCTTATTGACACCATGTCTAATCACATCACTCACATTCCCCACACACCATTCCCTTGAACAATTACCCATTTTATGTTCTTGCCCTTGAACAATTACTCAGTTTTTGAATCAAGCTCCCGATGTTATGTCGCTGGAACGTCCAAAAAGGCAGCACCACAGAATTTTCAGGCTCTCATAAGGCAGGGAAACAATGTCTTTTTCTTTTTTTTTAATCTTGTAATTGTTGAATTGCCTTCTGTCCTCTGATATAATAGGAATAATGATCATGACCTTGGAGTGTATGGACAATAAAGGTCTTTGCAATTGCTAAATGCTTTAGATTCTTCTCTTCATCTAGCTCCCATAAAAGCTACTAATTGCTTGGTAGAGTCTTTTACCAGGAAGTGCTTCTCAATTCTGTTTGTTAAAACACACAGAATAGTTTGTTAAAGGTGACTTCAGGAAAATGCTCAGCTTTAGCACCTCCCAAAAACCATATTAAGAGCTTTGAGAAAAAGTACCTAAACTCAGCTGTTTTTTTACCTGAAGGATTGATGTTGCCAGTGCCAGCAGGATCACTGCCTTTCATTTTGGTTCTTTGACTAAGCATTTACAGTGCAGGCTGATGCAATGATAACAGAATTTTACCAAGAATTATGATTCTACAAATACATTGTTTTCATCAGAAGGGTCATGGATGTTTTTAAAGCTAAGGTTAGCTTACATACAGTTTGGGTGTAAACTGTGTGAATGGTGATATAATTAAGCTTGCACTTTCCACACAATTTATCAATTCAGATTCTCTGGGGTATTTGCTGAGATACAACGTTAAGGCACATAATTAAATTTCTGTTAATTTGGTGGTGAAAAATGGAAGATTTATCCTGAGATTTACTAATCATCAATGACCTAAATTGAGAAACTTTGTCTTTCTGACAGCATGCCTAGGTTTCATTGACCTGTGATGTTTCTGATTATTCACAGTAATTTATGTCAAGAGGTAATGATCAAGACAAAACAAGAAAGTCTACACAGACTGTATAAAGCAACCCAACACTTTTTAGGCACCTCCATCTGCTTTCTATCTCAAAGACAGAAATTACTTTATTATGTCCATTTGTAGAAAAATGGACATAATAAATAGTCCTCAGGGAAAGCAATAGTACAAATTCCTCTAAAATAAGTAATATTTAGGGGTGTGGGACAGAATAGCTGCAGTAGTAACAAGCAGTGAGAGGCTTTGTATATTCTAAAACTCCCTTCAGTCTTTTTTTTTATCATTTATCTGTGTTTTATCATTGGGGCACATAAATTTTGTAAGAATTGGGCATTCACTCATAACAACAATCCCCATGCAGCAGGAAAATTTCTGATTTTCAGAAATTTCAGTTCTGTTACAGTGTGTAAGCCATTACACCTCTGTGCTATTACAGGAAACATTTTTATGCCATTCTGTCTTAAGTTTTTAAGCTGATAAGGAAAGAAAGTTAAAGGCAGCTCATCTGTTGAGTTTTTTCTTTCTTGCACTTTTAAAAAATCATATTTAAATTACAGTAGTTCCTTACTGAGGGTGGTTCTAAAAATAAATAATTTCAGAGAAAATTTTAAAATGTTTTTCTAGTTGTGCACATTACTGCACTGAACACTTCTCATGCCAACCATTTCCCTCTCTTTTCAAACAACTGTAATGAAAGAGAAATGGGACCATGTCAAATGTGAGAGCAGAGGAATATTTGACCTGTGTAGTACATAAAGGTGACACAAAAAAAAAAAAATTAATTAATTCTTCTGGGTTTTTTGTGTCTAAAGGAGACCCAATACTTCTGCATGTAGCAGAACATGCTCAGCTCCTGTTTTCACTCACCAGGCTTGGGGCTGATTTCATTCTCACCCAGACAGGAGGATGGGTGTGCACACACAAATGAGGCCATCCTAGAACCCAAAATCTTCACCCATCAACTCTCAGCACCTCTGGCCTCTGCACTTTGGGACTCTGCCTTTTGAAGAGGAGCTCCCAGGGCTGACAGCGTGTCCTTCCTAGAACACAAATCAACAATTTGGGCTGTGTTGTGCTCAGCACTCAGGGTGTTGCTTTGCTGTTTTGCAGGCTCACATTTCCCTGTGGGAGTTGTGCCACCCAGAACCAAATCCCCAACGCCAGAGTCTTCAACAATAGCATCCTATGTCACTTTGAGGAAGAATAAGAAGATAGATCTAAGAACGGTACTTTAAAATAACCTCTGAGTGCTGGATGTGTTCGTTTTTAAGTTTGGTAGTTACTTCAAAAGTTGAAGTTATTTTAATTTTCTTTAACAAAAAAAAAAAATCACTGGTTTAAAATAATTATGTACAGGATTAATGGAGTCAGCTATAGAAAGAATGATAAAATTATAAATGTTGTGTATGTTAAACTGCATGGAGACACTCAAACTGTGGAACAACTAAATGGTAAATGATAAATTTACTGATCTACCAAAGTTCAGGCTTGAGTTGAAAGCACAGGAAGCATTTTTAAAACATTTGCCTTTGGCAATTTAACAGCCCCTTTATAATAAACACAGGCTTTTATTTACTTCAATGCTAAAATTATTTGGGAAATGGCTTAAGAAGCCAAAAAATAAGGTTGTATTAAGCAGTATGCAGGTAATGAGCCCAAAATTTGGATTAGACTGTTCTGTAATCTCTGGGTTAAAGACACACATTTACATGTAGTTCATGCAAAAGAGAGGAAAAGTTTTGCCATAGTAGAGGAGAAGTTGTGAGAAGACTGGGAAAAGAGAGAGACACTCCAAGGATGTTGACTGGAGGAGAAATACCAATTTTCATAAGTGAAATCAGTTACTGTAAATGCACTGAATGCTGCTGATTAGCCTGAAGTCGATTTTTATCTGTCATAAAAAGTACAAATCTGCCTGAAAACCACTGAAATTTCAAGAAAAGAGTAGGTAAATGAGTGTTATTTTGGGAAAAATATAATGCTTGGAATTACAGATTTTTAAGTGGTAATAAATGCACTTAATTTCAGCCTGTATTTGCAGTTAAATGATGCCCAGCTGTAGTTTTTCTTGAAATAAAAAGGCAGAAACTACTATTAGATCAACTGGTATAAGTGTCCTGGATCATTAAATTTCAATTATGTTCCTGTCTCAGTCAAATATCTTGTGTTTGCCAGTTGTGTAATGTCTGGTAAATTGTTTTCAGCTTGAGAGGGTGGCTTTGAGAGCATCTCCCCATTCTCCTAATGTTTATCATTGGTGATGGCAATGTTATTCTTCAGAAGAGCAAATTATTCCTTCCTTTTATTTTGATTGTCAGTATTTATTGATAATTGGTTCTTAATCTGTACACAGGAGGTCTTTATTTGCCCACTATTTTTCTCCTCTTTAATAAATCATTAGGTGATGTGTTCTGTTAAGTTACCAGTCTGAAATCCTGGGTTTTTTTAAACACACATATATATTTTTTTTCAATTTAAGGAAAGACCAAGGAGTGCAGTGGAGCAGCTGTGCCTTGCAGAAGGCTCACGGCCTCGAATGACTGTGGAGGAACAGATGGAAAGAATAAAGAGGCACCAACAAGCTTGCCTGAGAGAGAAGAGGAAAGGACTCAATATTCTTGGTGTCTCAGAGCAGTCTCCCTCCCAGAGCTTGTCCCATGGCAGGGATAATCCATTCAGATTGGCACAGGTGGGTCCCACAGAGAGCAAAAGCTTCCATGTGTCCAGTTAAAGTTTATTTGAGACTGATTGTAGAGTCACAAAAGGACACCCTTCATGTTTACCCCTAATGACAGCAGCCACTTCTTTGTCTTTTTGGAAAACAAACACTTCAAATCCACATCCATTTGATGATGCACTGAGATGTTTGCTCACAGGGTGGGGTGTTTGGGTCAAATTTAGCAAACAACATGAAATTGCAAGGTTTGTGACTAAAAACAGGATCAGGGAGAATCCTGACTCAGTTGATGCTGAAATTAAGTCGATGCCAATTTTTTTTGCCATGTAATGTATTCAAACATCTGTAACATTTTTAGGTAGGAATGTATATTTATGATCCTAAGTGGTGCCCATAAATGCATTCAAATACAACACACACTTCTGTTTTCACTCATTCTTAAACTTGTTTATTTGCCTGAAAAGTTTATTCAATGGTAAAGGATGGGGAGAGAAGAGGAAGATATAACAGCTCGTCATTAATCAGGAAATATTATCATATGTCTAAAAAAAATACCCCAAACAAACAAAACCCTAAAAGCCAAATCAAACCCAGATAGAGGACGGCAGATATTAGGCAGCCTCTCTAAATATCAAGAATTATTTTCTTTTCAGTAGCTTAATGGAGTTGATTTTTAGTTGGTTTTGGTTTGTTTGGGTTTTTAATCTTCTGGCATATTTTTTTCTTCAGACCACAACAAAAAGCGTTTACAGACCTTTTTTTATTGTTTGCTTTTCCACTGGTATGGAAATGCCTTTCTTTTTTGATTTGTAGGCATTTAAACATCTGATTTCCAAAGGCAAATTAAATATATTGCAGTGTCAGGAAAACAGGTATTTCCAAAGATGTTTTAGGTTTGCATTTTGGGTTGTTTTATTTTCCCTCTCAGCATGAGACTCTGCTACAGAGCTATACAAAAATCACTTTTTCATCAAGAACTTTGCATCCCCAGAAGATTCCAGTTCTGCCTTTGCAATAGAGCATCTGCATTTGGGTTGACATCAGGAATGCTGTATGTGCTGGGAATTCCTGCAGATATTTCTGTGATTAACACTGCCTTTCTCGAGAAGGGGTCGTGCAAAGCAGAGCTTTGCAGATGTTTCTTCCAGCAGTTTTTACAGAGGTGTGGAAGCTTTGCCTCTTCCTGTGGAATCAATCCTTACCTCAAGGTGAGGAAGCTGCAGTCCAGTGCCAGAACTCAGAATATTCTGTTCATTTCTTGTTCCTCAGTCTCAGGGAAATTAGGGCTCTGTGGATGACAAATTCATAGAGTGAGATGATCTCTGAATTAAGTATTAGCTAATAGTCCATGTTACAAAGTCACTTTTTTATCACAGCTTTCATTCTTCCAGACTGCTCTTTGGCTGAAAGCCCTGGGGTGAGGTATTATGCTGAGCAATAGCTCTTATTTCTAAAAGCATAGTTACTGTGGCTGTTGATTTTTAGAAAAATGGTACAGTGGCATTAACTGCTGGAAGTCTTTCTGACTGCAGTTTGGTTATTTGGGAATTGGAGAGGGAGAAAGGATTTTATAAACAGCCTGCTGTGTAATTTTGAAGTGATTACCATAATACAAAAGGAAGTGGCTTCACAATTGTTGGGACGAGGGTATGATAAGGGGTGCATAATTTAATTTAGGAGAGCAAAGTCACTGATTTATGGACTGACTCACATGGAATTTCCTCTTAATAGAGTGCATGTGTTGGATCACAGGAGTTCAGCCTCCAGATTTACTGCTTCCATGGCTCCTATTTTTTCTCAGCTCCAGCTCTCAGATGAGCCTCCCTTCGGGTTGGTTTTGCTACTCTGCCAATATCATGTTCACAGATCCTTCCTCAAAACTTTTATAGCAGCTTCATTTCCAGTGCAATGGGGTTTTTAAAGAAATAATTAATATCCTCTGCCATTATCAGATACTGTGTTGTCCTCTATTAAATCAGTTCACACTTGGAGGATACCCAGGATAATTGGAAGAAGTGCACACAGGTGCAGTGTGAATTTTGTGCTGAAAGTACATTTTTATCGATTTTTTTCTTAAACAAGAAAAAGCTTTTTTATAAAGAGAGCAGTGCTTATGAATGCAAGTGAGAATGCTGCTAAGGTGGTGTGTGACTGAGCTAAATATGAATGAATTTTCAGAAGATAAGGGTGACATTGAAATGCTGGAGAGGAAGGGGAGGGCAGAAAGTACAATAATCTTACAGACAATGAAATGTTAGACAGGCTGAACTGTTCTGAAAGGTACAAAAATGAGAAAATTCCGAGTCCTTAACAATTTCCATTTTCCTTATTGCAATGTTTGCTTAAGGTTTTTCCAAGTATTTTTTTTTAATCACAGCCAGAGGACAGCACAAGGCTCAGAAGTGAGGCTGTGATAACTTTTGTACCAATATGTCCATGTCCCAATTTTGTTCCACAGAATCGGAAAAAGGAGGATTCAGCATCTGGTAACATGAAGGAGTTAGAGAGCACCAGTGGAGAAAATTATACAAAACAAAATAATGGAAGTCCTGAAGAAGAAATAGCACAACTAAAAAATGATGGAGAACAAGAACATAATTCAAGTTTTACTAAAGAGGTACAGAATTACTCCTTATCAAACTCCTCATCAGCTTGTCTTGCATTAAAAAAAGTATTTTGAGACACACACCCACACCAGAGTATGGGAAAGTGAGCCAGTTCCTTTTGCTTGGAAGATAAATACTTCTTGTTGGACATAAAATATTCCACAGAGAATCTCAAAATTTTATCAGACCTGTCTATAGCTGAGACACTGAATTTTCTTGCATATGTTCTTTAAATAATAATCATTGACATGTTCATTGCTTAGGTTACTCAGTGTAAGTTTTGACAGCCATTCAGTGTCCCTGAATTTTTGTTTGCTTGGCTGTAGTGCATCAAACAGTTCATAGAAAGCAGAATAAAGCTGGCCCAACAAATCATAGATGGAAGTAGGCAGTTCCTGTGCTTTTAGATATTTGTCACTGGTTTGATTTCTGTCTTGAAATAGTTTGAAACTCGCTTGGCAGGGAATTACCTTGGTACTAAAGTGACCTTTACACTCAGCCAAACCTGACTGTGAAGAATGGATTACTGGAGTTGCTTCTACATAATCATATCCCCCTTATAGTTTAATATTTTCCTGAAGTATTTTGTAAAGTTTTTTTTCTTCTTCTATATCCATATTTCTCAGTTAATCATTCTTTGTTTTTCCTTTTCCTCTATCATTTTTCCTTTTGTATTCTTATTTTATATTAGCTTTTTAAAATATATGTTGGATGGAAAATGGTGTAAAATCAAATAACTAATTTATTTTGTTATCCATTAAAAACATTTCCTTATTGAGAGACTGTTGCTTTGTTAAATATGTAAATATTTCAAAAGGAAAATTAGGTAATACACTCAAATTGTTAATAGTTAATCAGACCTTTCAAAGCAGCATTGAGCCTTATCAACAAAATATTGCAGTATCTGGAACCTCTCTTGGCATCGTGAGGAGAGGGATAGCAGGAAAGAGCAGGCAGGCTGCAATCCAAAGAGTTCAGATCAGTTCTGGAAGTTATTAAACCAAGCCCTGCTTGGCCTCTGGTATAAGTTTTAGGATAACTCTATTAACCTGCATGGTATTGATAAAAATTTCTGAAGTTATGTAATTCTGAGTTACTAAGTATACATGATGGCAAAATTTGTCTGTTAATAAAACTGTTTCCTGGGGCTGTATTTCTTATCTGCCACTTAGTGTGTGTTACAGCTTTTTGTTTCATGATTTCAATTCTTTTATAGCTGTCAAAAACTGATGATCTTTTATCAGATGCACATGTTGTATCTGACTCAAAAGAAGTGAGTAATGAAGAGAAAGCAGAAAAGAAAAATAAATTGGAAGAAACACATGATGGTGATATAAGGTAAAAATCAAACAAGATGTTCAGAGCTATTTTAAACTTGCATGTTGTATTTATTAGCTGAATGGACCAAGCAACTGCCATAAATAGTGAAAAGGGATATTTATATGGGTTTGAGTGGTTTACATATAGGGAAATCTAGTGAGAGGCTTGACTGCTGCAGGGGTTCAGTCAGAGGTGATGAGTTGGTGGGTGAAGCAATGTTTATTCTCAAGTCTTGTCCCAGTTATAAACAGAATGCATTAATAATCCTTTATGTGTTTAATAATGGCAGTTCAAGCTTTGTATCAGTTTTTAGGAGCACTTCAGCCAGTGCTTCCCTGGCCTGCTCTTTATTGCTGATATTTAGGAGCAAACTAAACATCTCCTGCTTTAATTTTTACCTCACTACTTTGCAGCATTGCAGGGTTAGAGGGATATTCTATCTTGCATATTTCTCTCTAAGGATTCAGGTCCTAAGTGAGCTCTCACATTAGGCCAAACTTTGTCCCAGGCCCTCCAGCAGTAGGAAAACTGCAGGAGTGTGTAGAGGAAAGGAATTAAATTCCAGGTGCCTTTTCAAAAGTGTTACTACATAAAGTTGAAGGGTTTCAAAATGCCTGCTTAATTTATGCTACCTGGACTTGCAAGTTGCAACTTTTTTCTATTAGCAGGAGAAAATTAAATTATAGCTCCTGTACTTAGTGGTTAACACCTGAAATGGAGTTAGAGGGAGCTCTGAACACTTGTGCTTTTTTTTAAGCAGCTTGCAGAGTGTGACCACAGTTGCAAACCACAAACCCAAAACCAGCTCAGAAGAAAGTGAAATACTTAGTGTTCAAGAACAAGAAGGGATTGTGTCTTCTTTTGAATTAGCAGCACAGTCTTCAAAAGGAAATCAAGCAGCAGCAGGTATGGAAAAGAGTTTGACTGAAGCACAATTTATCCAGTACATGTGTAACACTTTATTTCATTTTGATTGTGTCTTTTGATGCTCAGAAACCCTTGTGAATTGAAAGTGCTGAGCCAGCCTACATGTGAAGTATAGTTTTATAACACAGAGAAAAAGTTTCCCAGTAGACAGCTGCAGAAATTCCATTTTTCTGAGGTTTTAATATAGCTTTTATGGCTGCTAATTCAGGGATTTAAATAACTGTTGCCAGAATTTGAGTCATACTGTAGTTGTTGGTTGGAGCAAATCCTTCTTATTTCATCTCAATCCTGGAGATATATAGATTTTTTTTTACCATTACTCCCTGCTGCTGAGTGGCCTTAGATATATCCAAGATTTTGGAATCATTAACAGTTTCCAATATTTGAAGCTAGCAAGTAAAAGATCCCAGTTTGGTCGTGTTTTGAGGAGTAAGAAAGATGAAAAAAACAGAAAACACCACCTGACTGGTACAATGACTGTGGTGAACTCTTTTGCAAGAAGAGAAGAGTGAAATAAAGCAAAACTTCATGCAAAGAAGGAAAAAAAGAGGGGAATGAGTAGGGGAGGAAGAAGGGAGAAGACAGAATTCAGGACATTATTAGGATATCTGCTGATGGGAATGGTTAAATGAGCAAATGGTTCAGCTTATGGATATAAAAGGTGATCTGGAGCTTTGTAGTGCAGTCAGCAATCCCTTCTGTGGCTCCATAATCAAAGCCAGAACTTGTATGTACATTTTGTCCTGCTCAGCAGAATGAAAAAGCTGAGCTGGGCTATGAAGGTGGGTCTGGGCCTATCCCAACTACTTAAATTTTACTCTTTTTTTCCCCCTTCTCTTTCTTGGCAACATAAAACATCAGCATTCACGTGTTTGCTGTTCTGAGAGTTATTTCTATGCCTGATTAAGGATCCACTGTGCTCTCCCTTGAAGCTGTGCTTTTTGTGCTGATCAGATTTTAAGTCTTTACTTGTGTAGCTTTCATTTGTTTCTGCTTATGTTTGCTATGGCTTGAAATGGTGATTTTCAAGCTTCTCTTTATTATGGCTTCTGTAACTTGTATTCTCATTTATTTTGCTGTGCCACCTGCAGTGAAAAGTTTGCCTTCTTCACCAGAATCGTCCTTGTCACCAGCTCCATCCACTCAGACACAGCTCACAGAAGGATCACATTTCATGTGTGTATAGTTGCAGAGAAGTACGTTGGTTTGGTTTTTTCCCCACCTCTCCTAATATTCCTAATATTCCTAATACCTTCCAGTTATTTGTGTTGTGTTGTTTTTGTGAGAAACATCCATAGCAAGGCAGAGTTACCTGCAGTGCTGAGTATAAATCAGCCTGAAAACTAACAAATTCATGTATTGATTTGCTTGCAAGGAGTGCATTCTCTACCCAGCTACAAACTGAAAGGAGAAAATTGGTTTATCAAGCATGTTCTCCAGAACTGGCAGGGGATTAGCCCTTGGAATTCCACCAGAGGCCTGAGCTGTACAGAGCAGGGAGTTAAAGCATCACTGCCAGGTGCAAATGAGTCTGGGTGCCTCAGTCAGGGGCAAAATGGGCAACTCAGACTTTGTGAGGTGCAGGAGGGAATGCGCTAAAGGCCTGAAGAATTTATGGCTTAAGATATACAAACAACAATTACAAAACTTCTTTTATTGCTTTCTGAAGACAAAGTCCACAGCTGCTCTTTCCTGTCATGCTTCCAGGAATCAAGTTAGAAAGCATGAGTTAGGCTAGATTTGCATGTTCCTACCTGTGGTGTTACACACTGAATGAGTGGCAATGGAAATATAAAGTATGTGTTTGTTTAGGCAAGTTTAACAAAATCAGTAGGATATCAGTGTGAAAGCTTCAGCACTTTACCAGCATTTAAATCAAACCACATTTCTTTGTTGTCAGGAAGTGTCTGTTTAAATAAGCTTTCTACTTACATTGTTTCAGTGGCAATGTTAAATGTCAGTTAATGTAACTTAAGAAAGCTTTAAAATCAAGAACAATTTGAAATTGAGACATTTTCAATCATTCAGCATGAGGAGATCTGAAATTGTATTTTTTTAAATTTACTGTCCCAGTCTCAATTGCCAAGGTTTCATTTTAGCAAAATTAGACATATTAGTCATCACAGAGACCTTCATTGTATGAACTAATGGCAAGGACCTATTTATACTCCTAAAAAAAGAAAGGAAATTGTTAAAATCTTTTCTCTTTTTAAGAAAGTGGAAAATGCCATCTTCACTTTCAGTCCTGTCACTGCTCCTGCCCTCCTGATGGGTGTGCTCTGCCATGATTAGATTTAGCTTGAATTTTTGTACTTTTATTCAAAATGTTTATTACCGAACTATTAAAAAAAAAAAAAGAGTAGGACTTTTCTTCTGGAAAATACTGATTTGTGTTAATACTTTTCACGTTCACTATATAACTATAAACCCATTTATTATGCATCTCCTTTTTAAATAGGACAAAGATTCCCACATCAGCTGAGTTTTGGGTCTGTAATGAAAGTGAAACTGCAGTGTGGGATTCTGTCTGCAGGCACAGGGCACCTGGCAGGAAGCAGGGAGCAAGCAGAAATTTATCACCAGTTGCATTAAGCTGCTTTCAGCTCAGATGATCAGATCAGCAAATTCATTTTCTTTAGGATTTATGCTAAATAAAATAGAAATAAATAGGAAAAGGCTTGGTCCCCTTGGTGAGGTCTGTCCCCACAGCCATTGCTGCAGGTGAAGCCTTTCTGTGTCCAGGACAATTCTGCCCTTTAAAGAGGCTTAAATTGCTTTATGGCAGAATGGTCCATCTGGGGTGACACTTGTCAGTCTGATTCTCTGCACAATCCTCACCATGATGGGGAAGGGATTCCAGAACTTCAGACTCATCCCTTGTGGCTGCTGAGTGTTTGGATTGAGCTGGGAAAAGCTCTTAACTGTGTGCATCTGCATTCCTCCTTGCTGCCTTTGATGCCTCTGTTGATTGTTTCCTTGGAGTTCCAAAACAAATCCATGCCATGAGCTGGGCTGGACAAACAGAGGGGTGCCTGGAGCACAGTGCTTGCCTGCAGGATTTACTGCCCTTGAGCTTCTGGAACTGTGGTTCCAGAATTCCAGTGCTTTGCTGAGAGATTGTGGCACATCTTCTAATGCACCAGAATTCAGCATCCCTCTTTTCCAAGAAGTCTTAAGTGGCAAAGGGAACTTCAGAGGATCAACCCTGTTTATTTACAGCCCAATTTTTCAGGCAGCATCTGGAAGATGTAGAGTAGATTTCAAGGAAGGAAGAGGTAATGCCTATATTTGGCTTTTCCAGTCAATTAGAAAAATGATACTCTTGGAACGATGCCAGGGGAATTTGCCATAGGAAATTGGTGGCACAGGATATTGTAGCACTGTGGAGAAACCCTTACACAAGGCTCCTTTTTTGTCTCAGCTCTTATTTTGCAGAGACAAATCTCTCTGTGTGTACCACTAACACTGTTAGAATTTAAGCATTGCATTTTCACTGAGTAACGGGGAGGGATAATGAAATTTTATACAGCACCTGGATTCAAAGCTCAAGAACATTTTTACCAATGAACTGTTAAAAACTATTTATAGAAGTCCTTGCAGCAATTACCAAAATACAGCAAGCTCTGGGTGGAGCACTTGAACTACGCTGCCAGCACAGTGTAGCAGCTCAATAATTCTGCATCCCTCTTCCAAATGGGCCTGGCATTTCTAAGACTAGTTAGGATCTTTGCAATTATTACTGGGTTTAGGTGAAGAGGAGGTGATCGTGTGCAACAGGATAAAAAGAATTCCATTCATAGTGCTGTAAATTTGAAAAAAAAAAAAAATCTTGGTTTTGCTTCTTGCTGTCACAGCAGTGCTATTGATCAGGGAAACAGATTTTGGAAACAACTGATTTCTAAGATACTTTATTATGTTCTACACCTACATTGCTAGGATGAGGTCAGGAACTCTTTGCTGTGTTTAATCCCCTGAGTTCTTTAGACAATATTCTGTTGCTAAAATGGGATAACTTAATCTGTGTCTGTCTTTCAGCACTAACGGCTTCCGTTGAAACAATTCATGCCTGAGATGTATGGACCTGACCTATGAAAATATGAGAAGATATTGTACAGTATATTTTAAATCTATGAAATTCATAGTTCTGATGCTTTTGGCCACAGAGCATCGTTTTATCACTTCCTGGAAAATGTTTATTCCAAGAGAGCTTTAAATGGCCCACGTGTACACTCAACAACCTTCAGATTGTTCTCCTGATACCAGCTTGCTGCTACCATTTCTGTGCACATAAAATAAAGGCTCTTTCTACTGTGCAGCCTACAGTCAGAACTTTCTTTGCTGTTCTTCAGAATTTAATGTTCTTTTAATGATGGATCATATAAGTTTACTTTTTTTGCTTCTTTTAGATGCATAACTCGGTTAATTTTACATATCACCACTAAACCTTGTTTTACACTTTTTAAACGTTACGATTGTTTTAACAATTTATTTGTAAAATTTTTATATATATATACATATAGATATATTTAAAATGTGCCATTTTTATTATTGCTTAGTAAAAGATGTCCTGTTTCTGCTGTAATGATTTCTTGGTCAGGTTGCAATGTCAGCAGTTACTGCCACACTTCTGTCGACATAGACATTAATGTTAGTGGTTACTTTTTCTTGACTAAAATGGAGTGTAGGTATTTTGAGGTACTGGGCTTTTCCTTCATGGGGTTAGGGTGTGTACAGCAATAAGCAGGTTTTCAATCCAGTACTTAGTTTGTGTACAAATGTAATTATGTTCATTGTGTATATATTATACAATGAGCACATACGATGTAAGTATAAGAAGCCACTTATTATTGTTCAAATACGAATGTTCATATCCCATTTCTTTTATATCATATTAAATAAATGTTGATGTTCTTAAGGACTTGTATGGTTAGTATTTCTTCCAGCAAACAGATGTCACACTGTGTTCCACCTTTTGATGTGGGGAATGCAACAATTCCTATCCCATTGGCAACATCACCTGTCAACCAGAGTAGCAGTGACAGACTCTTAAGAGATCCCAGTCTTCCTCTTCGGGAAAGAATTCAGGCTGCAGCACAGAACAAAACAGACAACCTGAGACTGAGATGCAAGAATTACAGGTTCAGCTCCTGGCTCTCCCAGACGAGTGTTGCAACATGGAATAATCACTTAGTCATTCTGCACCTCCCTCCCTCCTGTTTGCACGGGAGGTAATGGCCTGTCTTAGTGGGGTGTGGTGAGCAGTAATTCAATATTTGCAAACGCTGATTGCCAAGTTCAGCGGGGTTAAGGAGAGAAGTGTGATGATTCCTGGAGGCTTTGGCATCTTCCAGAAGCTGAAAGAAAACCTGAAATCATCTGTCAAGTGTTGTCACACTGCAGATGTTACCAGCTTCACTTTCAGGCACAGCTGCCTGAATCTGCCCGAGACAAAAGAGGTTTAGAAAAGAATGAGGAGAAATTAAAATATTTCAGGGAAAGCTTTTGAATCCAGGATGTAAAGCTGAGGAATCTTTTGCAGGTTCAGGCAGCTGCTGCACTGTACTTCAGTGAATGTGTGTGCCATAAGTGGTAAGGCAAGTTTCACAGGAAGGCAGCTGCCAGCTCCTCTTGTGCTTTTTTCATCACACAAATCACATCCTGACCAAGTTAATACTGCTGTTCTAGAGACCATATAATTCATTGTGCTTTTCCATAGAGGAGTGCCTGATACTGCCACACAGTTTGAAATCACTTGACCATTGCCCCTTTCCCCAAGTAGCAGTTTGTGTTTGTTGTGTTCCTCTGGCACTCCCAGCTCTGCTGCCAGTTCTTCCTGGTGCTCTTTGCCACAAAGACACAGATTATGTTGTCTGGCTACCTGTTGTGCTGCCTTTTTCTCTGAGAAGTGAAAAAACAGGGATCAGAATTCAGCAGCAGAGCCTGGAGGGTCACAGTGCAAGAGGAATGATGATGCAGGCAGACAGCTTGGAGCTGAAAAGTTACCACATTGCCCTCCTTTTTTTGGAACAGCAGCCCCAAATTAGTGCATCCTTCCATCCAAAAAAACAGGGCAAAGAAGAGGAATGTGATTTTTATTGCTCAACCAACCAAGGCTTAAGTTCAGTGGCATCTCTGGAGCACCTGAGGCAAAGCAAACAGGACACACCCTGCTCTCCCTAACCCTTCTAGAGAGAGCTCTTTGCTGACAAGTTTTGCAATCTCTTTCTGCCCTTGCTGCCAAGAAAAGAATTGCAACCAATAAAGGAAAGAATGACTAAGTGATTTTTGGGCATTTGTAGATGTTGTCTGTGTCTGAAGCAGTTGTTGGTTCCTCTGCAAGGAACGTGCAGTTTATAATGGAGCTGGGCAAGGGGGTGGAGAAGGAGCAGGTTTTGCTGATGGAACTGCTGGCAAAAACAGCAAAGGTGAATGATGCAGGAATGTAGAAATGATCATAGACTATAACTTCACTTTCTGTGGGCACTTGCTGCAAAGACTTGGAGTTTCATTGGGTGCTCTATTTTTTTGTCTTATGGAAAAAAAGAATAATAAATGTATGGCTTTGTGTTATCACAGAGCATCTACTGTTTCTTACCTCATCAGAATAACTCATCCCAGTGATCGTACTCCTGAGATACAGAAATATCAGAATACTGATATGGTCAGCCTTCAAACATCTATTTTAAGTTTGTATCTAGGATATTTTTATATTTCTGATTGCTTTATTGGCTATTGCACTGACACTTGTATATATGGAACGTGCTTTTTTTTTTTCAAAAGCAAGAGTCCTTAGGAATAATGCAACACATTCTCTACAGATGTTCATGCTTTTCAGAACCAATTACATCTATTTTTGTCTTTTGTTCACCATTTGCATTGTTCCAAGGCTACTAGAGAATGTGATTCTTTTAAGTCCCTTAATAAAGTGACATTACTCAAAAAGTTCTAGCTGGTGTCTTGGCAGTTTTTGTATGTTGTGGACTGGCTCAAAGGGAAAGACCTCACCAGGCAGCTGAAACCCAAACCTTGTTTATCTTATTACTGAGGTGGGAAAAATAGTTCTTCACATTTCCTCAGAAATACATGTCAAAAAATTAATCCAAAAAGGTTCAATTTTCAGGAAATCGTTTTAAAAAATAACATATTTCAATCTAAGTCACATTAAATGGACAGCCTGTGACAGAATTCTTATTCACCCTATTGGATCCACTAGATGTACCAGGAGTGCCTACATGAAAAAATATTAATTAATTACACTGTCAGAAGTAGATTTATTAAATTCTCTAGGACTAAGACTAGTGGCTTAAGTTGTATCCTGGTTGAGCAGAGCAGCAGAATAGAAGAAATTTAATCAGTGGTGCTGTTGGATAAGTCTTACCTCAAACTTTTCATTGTATTTTAAAGATAAGGTGGAGGAGTTTTATTTTTCCTTTTCTAATAAGCCATAAGTAGTGCACATTCAGATCTCTGAAACTGCTCATCATGTCTTTTCTACACAACACTATTTTGTCCCTCTGATGCTGTATTGTGCTATGATTATTTTCTGAAGTTTTTCCAGGGTAGTTTAATCTTACTTCAGTTTGAATCCTAAGTTAAAATGTTATTTTCCATCCTTTAGAAAGCTGACATTTAAACGACTGATAAACAAATTGCCTGTACCTGGCATTAATGGTATGGCTGAAACAACTTAATGTAACTTTTCTAAGGATGCACATGGAGATAACAAAGTGACATCTGGCCTTCATTTCATCTAAAGAACATTCTATGTGCTTGCTGCTATATCCAAGGAGCCCTTTGGCTTGTCCAGATGGGAACACTGAAGAAGCTGCTGCAAAATAAAATGGAATATACTGGTGGCTGCAAACAAATGCCTGACCCAAAATGAAGGCTAAAAGCAGCTGCTTTCTGAACTTGACACGCACAACTTGTTACCCAGCTGCTCCAGATGTGTCAGCGTTCAAATGTTACTTGTGGAATGAAGGTTTTGGGTTTTGGGGTTTTTTTTTGTGGTGTTTCTCCATTCTGTGGTATGCCAAACAAAACTTTCTTAAGGTCTGTTTAAACATTATCTGGCTGCTGTGGTGAAACTGCAAGCAGCTCTTAATTGCAGCTCTGGGTGAGTGACATCAGCCAGAGGTTGCTAATTGCCTCCTGTGGCAGCCTGGCTCTAGGGATGTGTTTAGGAACACTTATTTAGGCTGGATTAGGTCCTGTTTGGGATAAAAGTAAAGCTAAAAGAAAATGGTGCTTGTTCAGTGGACTGCTGTAGAGTATATCTGGACAAAACCAGATGTGGGATCATTGGCTTCTTTATTACTGAAACCAAAACGAAAATAAGGAATTAATTTTTTTTTTCTTTTTGTCAAATTCTATCCAGATCCCCTGTTCTGTGGAATGGGAATACTTCAAAGTATTTCAGCCTAAAAATGGAAACATGCTCTTGCTCTTTTGAAGGTGAAATGAGTACTGTTAAAATAAAACCAAAAAAAAACCAAAAAACCAAAACCGAAAAAAACCCACTGCTGTTTATATGTAGAACAAGCAAGATTTACTTACAGCCTCGAGGTTTGGTCAATGAGAACCTTCAGGAAAACACCTCAGCTGTTGTCATCTGGTCATTTTCCTGTGTCCTGGTACTGTCCTGGCCTCTCTTCTGTATCTTTTAACCCATTACAGCCCAATGTGTAAAATATTCTGCATTCCTTACCTGGAGAAAAACTGCTTTATCCACACCCCAGCTGTCCCTACAGGAGCAGCTGAATCCAGGTAATTAGGGGTTTTTTTTTGCTTGGAGTGGCAAAAATCTGCAGGTGCTTTTCATCCTGAAAGATTGAGTCAAATCTTATCATGAGAGACACACAACATTTCCAAGTAACTTGCATGTGAATCTCCCTTATTTCCAGTAATGGATTCTGTTTATAAAAAAAAAAAAAATATAAGTAGTAGCCACATTACTAGAAATAAAATAATTAGTAGGTACAAACAAATACATAAGAATTTATTTGAGAAAAATGTCATTAATTGAAAATACATCTCAAAGCAATTGAGGGGGAAGGAATGCTGCAAAATTCAGCAACTCAGCTCATAAATCACCTGTTCACAACATGAATTTCTGGTGAGTCTTGACACTGATTACACATGTACTTGAGTGCTTCATACTGTGCAACTTTCTTCTTGGTAAATTCCCAAGTCAGCAAGAACATGGAGGCTCTTTCAGATGTTTCAGCTTTAAAGAGGAATGATTTTTTTTATTTTTTTATTTATTTTAATAGTGTGCTCATCCACCAGCCTAGGAAGCAGCTGTTAGTGGCTGTTGGGTTTGCTCTTTTTATGCACTGGAATGGTCATATCTAGACAGAGGGGGGAAAAGACAGCTGAACTTTCTGATGAATGTTTTCTGATGCTGGTGACTGCTGTTATTTTGTGTTTGGTTTTTGGCTACCTGGAGAATGTCTCAGAGAGTTTGCACAGAAGGCAGCTTGTAGGAGTCAGGTCTAGCTGAAGGTGTCATTTTGTGAGCAGGGAAATTGCCTGGAAACCAAAATCACCTTTGAAAAACATTCCTGGCTGTTTTCTTAGCCTGTGCTAGCAGACCCATAATATTTTGTAACTACCATTTCTGGTATATTGTGCTTACGAATAATAAATATTTTTAATAAAGACAAAGTGCCTGGGTAATGTGTGAAATTCTGACTACTATTTACAAGGTAGCAGCTACAAATTAATGAACCAGCCTCAGCCATTTAGCAGATTGCCTCAGTGAAGGGGAATTGGTTAATACTCATGGACTAAATATTGGGAAAATCATACTTCTTTATATAAATTGATTGGGGGGATAACTACTCTGACCTCACAGCTTTTTATTTTAAAACTTTTATTCCATGATCTTAAAGCTATTCCATTCTGTGTGATCGGCTAAATATAACCTAGCTAAGCTCCACTTCATTTCCATCATCCAGATTTTAGGACAAGGAAGAACAGAGGTCATGACATTTTGATCGTTTTTGCCTCATTAAAACCTCGTGGACCCCAAGGAGCACAGTGGGTCATGTTTGTCCAAGGTGGGACTCTAAAGCCTGGCTTTGAGCCCTGCCTGTTTCACAGAGGCTCCACACGGATTCCCATCCATCCTCCCTGGTTCCGGGCTGGAGTCCTGCACTTTCACCTGCAGAATCCCCAACTTGTGCAGCGTTTTCAGGCAATTCATCACAGGCGCTCTGTGAAGTTCCAGATCTCTACAGCTGATGGCTCCAGACTGTTCAGAGGACGGCAGTGTCCAGGAGTGAATCCTATTAAAGCTTTAGCCCTGCAGACTCCCCAGGCAACTCCCAAACCCTTGGGTGCTGTAACTGCATCTGTGAGCGCCACAAACCGGATTTCTGTCCAGTTGAATGGATGGCCTCCTGCAACGACTGCTGAGGAGCTGGAGATTTTAAGGATGCCCAGCAAGCCGGACTCGTGCTTTGGAAAGCTGCTGGCCATCAGTATCCCTGCAGGAGGAGCCTTTCCCTCCCTTTCTCCTGCAGCTGGGCCGGGGCTGCAAAAACACCGCTGTTACCTGTTGGTGCAGGAGCAGCCGAAATCCTTCCAGCGCCTGCCCTGGGCAGATAACCCGTGCTAATGGGGAAGGGCACGGATGTTCCCGGTCCAAGTTCAAGTGCTTTCCCAGAAGGAACCCGGGACAGCAAAGTTCGCCCGGCTGCAGCTGCTTTCCCGCTGCTTTCCCTCCTTTTCCCTCTCTGCCCGGCCCTTTGTCCTCCCGGCGCGGTTGCCTTTGTGTGGAGTTTTAGGGGATGAAAGCGAGCGATCGCTGATGGGTGACATGATAGCGCTTGAAATGGGAATGCAGATTGCTCCCCACACCACGCGATGGAGCACGGCGGACAAAGCGAGTGGCGGCAGCACAATGGGCTGGGGATGATGGCCACGGCCAGGAGGGACTGACAAAAGAACCAAATACCGAGATGGGTTTTAAAAAATGTCCAGGACTGTCGAAGAGCCCGCGGTCTGAGAAACTCCGTAACTCTGTGCGAGCTGTGCAGATGTGGCGGGCTGCAGCTGAGCTGTCATCCCAGTAATATTTAGTGTCCCTCTCTCTTCCTTCTGGGAATCTGGGTGCCGAGCACGCGCAGGAAATCGGGGATTACAAACTTGTCTAACTTTTCACTGCCAGACATTAACATGCGGATGCAGCAGCCTGTATGTAAATGATGTTATCTGAGCTGTTTTATGCATGTGTTTCCAGGATAAGAAAGGAGATTATTTCATTGTGTGAACTAATTACCTGTGAAGAAAAAAATTTAGAGCCTTTTTAATGTTAATGTAGGCTGTATTTTTATTAATCTTCCTACTCAGTGATGCAGTGTTGTGTGTTTATTGTGTATTTTCAAATGTTAAGGACTTGATCCTTTATAACATAAATGAAAGAAGTTCTCCATGCGACTTTGCATAAACAGGTTTCTTTGCAAGGTCGCAGCCACATCTCAGAGCCTTCCTTTGCCCTTAAAAAGGGGTTCCTTCACCAAATGGAAAGACAAAGTGACTTTTAAATGTCGTGATATTGCTGCTTAATGGTGCACAGCAGCAATTAAATATAAAAAGAGGGGCAATCGTCTTACACTGGAACCACAAGACAAATTACTGCAAAACAGAGAAAATGCATTCCTGGCCTAACCTGCAGCTACACATAACCAGGGCAACAGGATTTGTGTTGATGCAGCAGATCTGAACCCAGATGGGAACAGCCCTGCTGGTTTCAGGTGGACAGATTGCATGATTTAAAGTTAAACACGCTCACACTGCAAACATTATGATACAGGAGAGAATTTGTGTGAAAATCTGATCTCCTGTGGTTTCTACATCTCAGATGAAATTCTGCATGTTGCTTATTAACAGTATAATTAGACAAGGGAGGAGGGGAGGAAATTCAGATGCTTCGTGTTTCAATATTTATATGGCTTTTAAACCAGCATTTATTTTGTCATACCCTGTTAAGCATTATATAAAATGAGTTGCTGAGGTTTTACTGTAGAACATAAGCTGATGCGAACATGCTGCATGTACTGGAAATGAATATGCAAGCAATGTGCCAAAAGGAGTTACCAGAGTACAGTGCAGGTGGTGGACTGAGATCACTTACAGCAATATAAGGAAGTCCCAAAATCTGTATTAATATGCAAAAGACCTCCAAAATATGTACTACTATAAAAAATCTAAGAGACAAGTGGTTCACAGACACTGGTCCAGCCCTTCATTTATATTTTATTGAGGATGGTGAGGAGAATGTTTGGGGTTTTTTTTTCTATAAAATCCCATTTCAAATTGGCCACTTTGCTTCCTCTCTACATGAAACTTGGGCTTGAGAAACTGGGATGTGAACGTGCCTGAGACTTTTGTGTAAGATCAGGTCCTCAAGATAGCAGGGAGAACAGAAACCACGGCCTGAAGTGGTGCCAAAGGATTTTCCTTGGAAGAAACAAGGCAGAAGTAGGTCATTGCTCTCTACAGAGCTGATACCTTCATGCTTTCAGTGCCTGAGTTAGACTTCTGTAACACATCCCTCTTTGTTGTACCTCTATGCACTAGCACAGCCTAAATCAAATAGTTTCCTCAATTTAAGAGTCCCCAGCTTTATGTGAAGACATGTAAGATTCACCACATTTAAAATAAGCTCTTTTTCACCTTGCTCTGAAAAGTTTCCCATATTTTCCAGGCTTTAAATTGCCAAATCCACTTTTCACCGAGATGAAACCAACGCTTAGCACTGCCAAACCCAGACAGAAATTCAGCTGCAAAGATGATGGTTTGATAAATTATCCTGTTAAATGCAATATAAAGCCAAACTCTAGAATATATAGTGCCCCTTTTCCTACTATAACTTCAGTGTTATCTGAGGTTGTTTTGGGACACTGATCTGCCTAGAAAAAGTAATGGATGGTATTTGTTTTTTGAATAGTTTGCATATGTCACTAGGCAAAAATCATCAAGCACATAATGTTCACCTTGACTGAAGGAAAAAGCAGCAGTTTTAAAAGACTGAGGAGACTCAAAAGCTTTATGTCTGTAAAAGTCAGGCCCATACCTGTTGAGAACACTCCATGTGTGGGTTTAACAGCAGCTTTCACTGCAAGGCTTCAAAGACAAACAACTTCACCTCAGAGCAGCCCTGGGAAAGAGACTCCCTCATGCATATCCCAACCATGCATAAATTGCTGCATAACAACCTGCTGAAATGCTTTGCCCGCCCCTCTGCAGTCAGCTGTTAGGAGAATCTGGGAGCAACTGAGCTGGGGATAGAATTCAGGGGAGGGGAATTGCTGCTGTGACTGTTAGAAACCATGCAGTGCATCCACAGGGCACCTCACTGGGGCATTGAGCTAATTCAGGATCTACATTTCCCAATTCTGCCACGTATTCCAGGCTTCCTGAGAGAGTGGACCTTTGAACTACCGAAATTCTGAATGATGGAGGAGTCACAGGGCAACTCTCCTGTGTGGTAGGGGCCAAGTCCCTGCCTCCTCACAGGCATCAATAATATCAGGGTATCAGGATTTGCTGTGAGCTCCTCAAAACTCCTCAGTTCCCCAGCTCTCAGGCTGAGTTTGATAGTCTGGCCCCACTGCAAAATTCAATGGGAATTTTGCAATCAATACCAGAGACTCCAAAGTTTCAGACAAAGCTTGCAAAATTCACCTGAGAGCACACATTTCTGATCATTTAATTTGCAATAAAAGTGGCTGTTGGAAGATTGGGTGTAAAGCACTTATGCTCAGTTTTCATTCCATCAGTGATAACCAGTAACAAAAGTTTCCAAATGTTCTCATTTCTCACTGCTTCAAATAACACCAGAACTTGATCAATATGTGCACAACCAAAAAGACCTTCCCTTCTCTTTCCTTGTCTACATTATGAGGATCTCACCTATGCAGCAATCATTTCTTTGTCACTTCTGTAAAATAAAACTTCACTGGGAATGGAACAGTCTCACAGCTCTCCCAAACCTGGTGTTTGTGGTGATTGCAGTGGGCAGTTGGCACGGACAGCAGGCTGCCTAACTCAGTGGGAAAGACAATCCATTTTCTTGGGTTGGAGTGGCCAGAGCTGAGCAGGTAACATCCCATCCTTGCCAAGGAGCAGATCCTGCCACAGAAATCCTCTTGCCCCAGAGCTGCCAGGCAAACACCAGAGCTCACAGACACACTGGTCCCTCCCACTGAGGACACAGAGTGGCAATCATTACATCGATGGAGCTGGACTGCAGAATGTGCTGGTGTTTAATCAGGTTTTTTACAGGTTACTGCTGCCTTCAGTAAGGCATTTTTGTGGTAAAAGGAGGGCAAGAAGGCTGGGTGCTGCCCTTGTTAAACCAGAGAGACAAACAGAAGGTGTGGGGAGTATTGAAGAGGGAGGAGGGGGGCAGGAGAGATCCGTTTTTGCCAGATTGCAATGATATTCCAGCTTCAGAGGCCAAGAGTGGGGAAGTTTGCAGAGTGAAACCACGGATGTTTGACAAGCAGGCATTCCCCTGGCTCTGTTGTCAGCAGGCAGACAGGCAGCACAGTTCCTTTGGCACAGAATTGCTGCAGTGAGCTGATGAAGATCTTTTCAGTCCCTGGGCTTCCCAGTGCTGTCATGACAACAGCTACTTTCCCGGTCCTGCTGAAACCCCTTTTCACATTCAGTGAATGCCACGCACAGAAAAGTAGGTTGTTCTCATCAGCCTCCCTCTCTCTCTCTCTCAGATTTGATTGATTGAGAATAGGGAGGGGTGCTGTACTTCTACAAGCTTGGCTTATTTTCCATGAACATGATGAATCCTTCATCTTACAGGAAAGGTTTGAGGAGTTATGAATAGCAAACGATGTTTTAATAGCTCACAAGACAAATACTCTCTCTGTAACAAACATTTGTCATTAGTGGCAAATGACAATGAAGTCATCCTGCTGGTTTTGTAATTGTTAAATTAGTTTTGATTAATTTGAGTATGACTTCTGCTGTTCAGTGAATGCCCTAATAATGGGAATTCATGTCTTTGGATACAAATCTGAACTTTTCTGAAATTCATGTGTTTGCCTGTGCTCAAGCCTACCAAATAATGAATTCTATTTAAACGAATTCTTTCTATCTCTAGCTGTTCGATAAACTCCCCATGACCTGAATTTTTCCTGTAACATAAGCAGAGCAGTGGGGAGAGAAGATGAATTGTCCAGCTGTTACAGGTTTGGGAAATCTGGACTTTGACACCTTCTCCAAGACAGTATCTTGCCCAAGGCTGGCCAGAGTGTGTGATAAATGCCTCTCTTAAGGATAACCTCTCTCCCTTAAGCCTCTAGGCTGCCAAGATCTGGCAATCATGGAGCACACCTAATCTCACTTGCTTGTCATTTCTAATCTCAGGGGATGCAGCAGGACCCTAAATTTGTCATTCACGCTATCATGGGAATTCTGAATGGAGCCATCAGTCTTTCAGGCTGCATCCAAACCTGCCTGCAGGGACTCAGGGCTTGCTCCCAGTCACACAGCTCAGCTCAGCTGCTGTGGCCCCCAACAGGACTCCCTTCCCATCTTACAAAGCAAGGCAGGAGGGGTGTGAATATGATTTTCATCCCATCAGGCTGGGGCAAAGCCAGAGTGTATGGTTATATTTGGGAAGCCAGGAAAATACTTCTTGGCTTTGCAGATTTAGCAATGCCTGTGTCGCTGTGTAAAATGGGAATAGTATCTCAATTTTGCAGAATCACAGAAAAGTTAAGGTTGCAAGGCACCTCAGGAGGTCATGGAGCCCAAGCTCCCTGCTCCAAGCAGCAACAGCGGGAACAGGCTGCTCAGGACCATGTCCAGATGTGGTTTTAATTTCTTCACAAACAGTGATGCCACAGCCTCTCTAGGCAAGCTTTTACACTGCTTGAAAGTGTAAAGTTTTCTTCCCATGTTTAAATAGGATTAATTTTCTGCATTAATTTTCTCAGTTTGTGACCATGCCTCTTAGCAGAAACCACTAAGCCTGACTCCATCTTCTTTACTTCCCCTCTCAGATATTCATACCTTGATAAGATCCCCCTGAGCCTTCACTTTTTGGGGCTGAGCAGTCCCAGCTCTCTCAGCCTCTCCTCATCTGACATGTTCCATTCCCTTAATTATCTTCAGGGCCCCTTGCTGGGCCCACCACAGCATGTTCTGGGAAGCTGAGAACTGTGGTTGGAAGGACACGTGTTCACAAGGGCTTGGTCTTGGAGAGACAAGGATTTTTTCAAGAAAAGAGGAAAAAAAAAAATAAGAGCACAAAATTTAGAACTAGATTTCTGCAAGGGAATTTTCATTTAAATTTTATGAAACTTTAATTTTAATAAATCTAAAACCATTCTATGGAAAGCCCATATTCTGCTTACCACCAGAAACTGAAGAAGGGGAGCTAACACAAGTTGAAAAAGGGGAGTTTTAAAGTAATCCTAGAATGGGGAAAAGCTGTTGTAAACTTGTACTCTTTCCAAGCTGTGATTTGTATTTAATTAGCATTCAATTAATTACGCATTTCTGTTTGGTTGTAATGGTTACACACCGGTTTTGCAACATGCAAGATCTTGATTACTTTTATGGTTTTTGAAAAGAATTTCCATGTGTGCAAAAAAAGCCTCTGCTCCTGAATTCACACCTATATTTTAGGGGGAAAAAGGGATTTACAGCCTAGTGTGCTTGTGCAGAATTGTCCCCTCAGCTGGGATGACCTTGCCTGGTTTTACTGGGAGGTTCTGCAGCAAGTGACCTGCAGAAAATAAACAGACATACTGGTGACAACCCTCCACACGTGCTCAGGCACACACCTTCATTTAAAGCTGGAATCCAGCTCTGTTTTGCATAGGAATGTTGAAAAAACCAATTCCCCAAATTAACAACATGTAAAGACTCTGTAATCTGGAAGCAAATATTTTAATTATCTCTGGTTAAAATGAATCTAAATTACAGCATTTAAAGATGTTGATTCTTCTGAGACTTAAGAATTTTGGCTGCCTTTTACTGAAAAAGAACAAGCTGTGCCAAAAAGAAAATGTACACAAGGAGGCTTAGGATACTTTGAGAGAAAAAGAAAGTATTTCTGATAATTTATGTAGTTTTTTTAGTCAAATATAAAAATATTGACAATACTGATGACACAGAAAAGATGCTGCATTTGCTTGTATAGTCCTGCATATATTACTGTTTTACCTGTTCATATGATACATGGCATCAGTTATTTACATTTTCCAATGTGGTATTTGAAAAAAATTCACAACAGTTCCTAAGAGAAGCATAATGCATTTTTAGCATATACTTATGCAAGTTGCTGGGAGTCACAAAAATTAAGACATATGGGATGACAGGATTAATATTCAGCTATCCCAATGCAAAAGTATTGCAAGCAGCTTTTGTTTCTGAAGCAAATTCCCAGTTCATTCTCAGTGGTATCTATAATAACTAATCAATTTTCACTGAATAGTACCTATCTGAAATTCTGGGTTTATATTTCAGTTTTTGCAGCAGATTGTAGAGCACATCCATGAACCACATTACAAGGCCTCCTAATACCTTGAACTCCCAGATTTTTATCTTTCACTTACCCAAAATTTTCATGCTTTTTAATTTTGCATTTATTTTCTGTTTTCCGTCATTATAATTTGACAACAAATTGAGCATCAATTAGTGTGCATTTTAGAGATTTCATCTACTTCAAAGTATCTGATTCCTTTCAATTACATCAGAGTATCTATTGAACATGGCCTTCCTCTCACTGTGTTTATAGCAGAGGTGCCCTCATCTCCACTGGGCTGGCACGTGTTCACCACAAATGCAAATATTTTTAATGTTAGGATGTGCTTTTGGACGAGCTCCAGAATGACAGAATGGGGTTTTCCATTCCTGAAGTAACTTCTGGTCCTTTGTGTCACCTGAGCAAGTTTTTAATTTTTCTGTTCCTCTTTTCCCCGTCCCCAGAGTGTTACATTTGACTGGAGCTTTCTGAAGTTTCATGACCTAACAGGAACAGAATGCCATTTTATTTTTTTTTTTTTCCTCCTAGCTACCACTAAAAGCAGATCCCGGTCTAGCTCATGGCAGGAATTTCAGGGACAGCTGTGCTGGCACCAGAGAAGAGGCAGCCGATCAGCGTGACACAAAGCAGGGGCAGGGCGAGGGGGAAGAAGGTCCCAAGCAATACCAAGACTTCATTTTGCTGCAAAGTGTTTTGCAAAGCCAGTTACAAGCCCAGAGAGGTCCTTTCCCAACATGTAGTCCCTTCTTCTGGCTGGCCCAGCCTAAGAAGGGCTTGGAGTTTCTTACAGTCATAGTTTCTCAGCACGGACAAAGATTAAAGGCAGCTTTAAAGAGAAAAGAGCATGGAAGCTGAGTTTAAAGGCAGAATTAACTGGGTGCTGCAGGAGAGGGTGGGGTCAGAATTGCATCATGAGGCCATTTCAGCCCAGTCTGAAGGGAAGGGTGAGAACCCAGCACCGGCTGCTCACTTGGAGCAATGAGAGATCGCAGCCTCTTCCTGCAGACCTTGAATTTGGATGGGGAAGGGTGGGGCAGCAGGAAGGGAAGGGTGCAGTTTCCAGAGGCTGCTGAGTAGGCAGAACGCTGAGCAAGGTGAGTCATGAGGTGCAGGCAGCAGGAATTTCCTGCACTGCTCAAGACACGCGTGGGGAGGCAGGGTTGGAGAAGGGAGCTCAGGGACCAATTGCTTGGCTTCACAGAACCTCCCCTGGTATCCTAGCGAGTGTAAGGCTGGATGTCACCTTTCTTCTACCTCAGGCCTGTTTTATTTTTCTTCTCTCCTTATAGGCCTTTCTTGCTGTTTTGGAGTGTTTTGCTTGCTTATTGTACATCATAGTACTGTAATGCTGATCACAGTTAGGGAAAAAAACCTCAAGAAACCTGCCTTACACATATAAAATCTTCTGGTGATCTTGAAGTGTCCTTCAAGAAAACTCACAAGCAGCAAAATTACTGTGAATCAAGACAAGAAGAAACTACTTCTTTGGAGTGTGCTTGTTGCTGATCCTGCTGTCAGTGTGAATGCCCTGCACTCTGGCGTTCCTGAGGTAAGAGAATAAAATCTTCATTTCTTCTCCTTTCTCTGCTGTGTCTACAAGTGGTTTGTTCTTGAACTTACGGTTCTGCTTGGAATCTTTGCCTGTGAACAGGCTTCTCCTGATTTATCTACTGGCTTTTAAAAAATAGTAATTATTTTATTATTTTGTACTTTGTTGATTCCTCAGCACAAATGTCTGAGCTTTAAATCATCGTGGTAAGATGGTCATACCAAGCTAGACTGAGCATATCAGAAACCTTGACACAGTAACATCCACCCTCAAAGCCCAAGTGAGCGATGTGTTTTTCCTCCAAAGGATTTCCTAAAAGGAGTCTCCTTTGAGCTTTTATCACACCATTCAAATGTAAATGATTTAGATGCTTTTGCAAGTTGTAGAATCACCTGTTCTCTGGCAGATCTCCTCTTTCAAGAGGTTTGAAAAGTCAAAAAACCTTGGAGAAACAGGAGACCTAGCTTCGGTAATCTGCGGGGGTTTGCACAGAGAAAGCTCAGTGAGCAATAACCATTGCTGCTTGCACTGGGTTAGGACTTTATTACAGCACTCAAGGGCCGAGCCTGCATGCAGAATTTTGTGTGTTTGAAAACCTGAGAGCAGGACACCAAGAGAACATCACAGAGTTTTTCTTTGATGAATGCTTGCTGCAGCAGTGACCCCTTCGGCACTGTGCGCTCACTTAAACGCTGAGTGATTTCCACGGGGCAATAGAAATGTCCTGAGGTTTCCTTCCCTGACCCTCTTTGGATACACAAATTACCTAATGAGCTGGCGTCTCTACCGCCCTGCTTAGGAGCGAGGAGGGTGGGAGGTCGGATCACCCTGCTCGCTCTCAGTGCCAAACACAAGGAGCCTTTGCGTGCACACAACACCTCCAGAAACCCAGAGAGACTTGGGGGGAAAAAGGCATTGATTGCCTCGAGCACACAGCAGAGCTGGTCAGGACAATTTACATGAGGGTTCTTTGTGATAACTTTTCTCCCCTTTATCTTATATTCACCGTTTGTGAAAGGTGTCTTTTAACTAAGCCCTTCATACATTTTTGGTTTCTCGTGATTCAATTCATGATTCTCTTGCCACAGCACAGAACTCCAGAAGAGCATCAGTGGGTAACAGAGACACAGGAATTAATTCAGCCACTGCTGTTTCTAGACTGAATCAAAGGGTGGGTTGTTTCTGAAACGTCACACTTGGTGTTTGATTAGACCAGTGACTGAACACCCACCCAGGAGCCCCAGGTCCTCCTCAGCAGAGAGCAAAGCACAGCCCACAGTTACCAGGAAGAAAGGCAGAACATGGTACAGAAGCTCAGGGTTTGGTGACTGGGTGGAGTTAGACCTGCAATACACATCTTGCATAGATGAGAACAGCATTGCAGCTGTTCTTGTCCTTTTTTTTTTTTTTTCTCTCTGGATTTTTCAAAGCATTCTTAGCATTTCCACTTTCTGGCTGAGGCAGACTTATGGAAATCTGAGGAGCTATCATAGCTTTTTCATCATGGTTGGTTTCCAAAATTTGCTTATGTTCCTCTGCAGGCTAAATATGTGATTGGTTTGTTTACCAAAGATTAATCCAATGTCAAGTCCCTTTCCTCCAACCCCCTGTCACTGTTTCAGTGCTGTGGCTCTCTATTTTGATGCTCGCTCTTGTTGCTGCTCAGAGCTACATCTGTTGATGGGCTGGGAGCCATCTCCAGCTATGCAAATGCAGGTTTTAGGAGCACCTTCTCCAGATTTTAATCCTGGGTGGTTAACTTCTCCTGGAATCCAGGATCTCTGTGGACATGCCAGATATGCCTGCTGTAACTTGAACTGGTGATGTTCTTCCTCATGAGCAGAAGGCGCAGTGTTTTTCTGGACTGAGAGGTGGTTCTGTGTTCTGTAGTTTGTTTTTAAACTAAACTACCACGGCTTCATGATTTTTGTTCTAAATGTGGCAAGCTCTGTAAGCACTGGGTAAAGATTGACAGATGTGAGACACTTAAAACTCACACGGAATAGCATTTTATGTTTTCAATTACCCTTCTCATCTCTCCAATAATTTGTCAAACTACCTGATTTTATCTCTGTTCAAATTCCACCTATCTTCCTGTTCTACTGCAAATCCCCATCCTATATACTTTATAGTGAACTTCATTGTCATTAAATGACCTTAATTTTCAAACTGTGTTCTGAAGGCATCTATGTGATTGATGGGCATCCTGTTGAGATTTCACCTTTCTCCTTCTACACATCCAAAGGTTTATATTGGGAATTAGGAAGAAATTGTTCCTTGTGAGGGAGGTGAGGCCATGGCATAGGATGCCCACAGAAGCTGTGGCTGCCCCATCCCTGGAAATGTCCAAGGCCAGTTGGATGAGGCCCTGAGCAACCTGGGACAGTGGGAGGTGTCCCTGCCCAAAGCAGGGGTTTGGAACGAGATCATCTTTAAGGTTCCTTCCGATTCAAGCCATTCTGTGATATTTCACAGTCCCCTTCGGTCACACAGCTTCTCCCCGGGGGCCAGGCAGCCTCTTCCCTGCCAATGGAGGTTTAAGGCCAGTTTGCTCCTGGCTCGTTCTCCCTCATCACTGCACTGCGCTTCTTCCACTCCTTTTAGTCAGGGCCGCTGGAACCCTTTCCCCGCTCCTTTCTGGGCCGAGCCAGGGCTGAGGCACCGCTGCCCGGCTGCTTCCACAGCGGCCCCGCGCCCTCAGCTTTGCCGAGGAGCCTCGCTTCTTTCTCCCCTTCCGCCTTCCCCTCAGAGCCCGTGAGGGGAGCGGGGGCTCCGGGGCCGCCGGGACTCGCTGTCCCCGGAGCTCCCCCGGCCCCGCTGCCCCTGCCTCCGGGCAGCGGTGCCTCAGCCCTGGCTCGGCCCAGAAAG